>JAJLRJ010000013.1:4357074-4381111 GCA_024195265.1 Dendrophyllia cribrosa | reverse complement strand
TTTTCGATTATTTATCGAAAAATACCATGCAATTTGTGATTATTAATCGTAAAATACCATGCAATTTTCGATTATTTATCGAAAAATTCCATGCAATATTCGATTATTTATCGAAAAATACCATGCAATTTTCGATTATTAATCGTAAAATACCATGCAATTTTCGATTATTAATCGAAAAATACCATGGAATTTTCGATTATTAATCGAAAAATACCATGCAATTTTCGATTATTAATCGAAAAATACCATGTAATTTTCGATTATTAAACATAAAATACATTGCAATTTTCGATTATGTATCGAAAAAAACTGCAATTTTCGATTATTTATTCGAAAAATACACTGCAGTTTTCGATTATTAATCGAAAAATACACTGCAATTTTCGATTATTAATCGAAAAATACTATGCAATTTTCGATTATTAATCGAAAAATACCATGCAATTTTCGATTATTAAACGTAAAATACCATGCAATTTTCGATTATTAATAGAAAAATACACTGCAATTTTCGATTATTAATCGAAAAATACACTGTAATTTTCGATTATTAATCAAAAATACCATGCAATTTTCGATTATTTATCGGTTATCGGTATTTTTCGATTAATAATCGAAAATTGCAGTGTATTTTTCGATTAGAAATCGAAAATTGCACGGTATTTTAGGATTAATAATCGAAAATTCCAGTGTATTTTTCGATTAATAATTGAAAATTGCATGGTATTTTTCGATAAATAATCGAAAATTGCATGGTATTTTACGATTAACAATCGAAAATTGCATGGCATTTTTCAAAAAATAATCGAAAATTGCATGGTATCTTTCGATAAATAATCGAAAATTGCATGTTGTTTTTCGATAAATAATCGAAAATTGCATGGTATTTTACGATTAATAATCGAAAATTGCATGGTATTTTACAATATATCATCGAAAATTGCATTGTATTTTACGTTTAATAATCGAAAATTGCATGGTATTTTACGATTAATAATCGAAAATTGCATGGTATTTTTCAATTTATATTCGAAAATTGCATGGTATTTTTCGATTAATAATCGAAAATTGCATTGTATTTTACGATTAATAATCGAAAATTGTATGGTATTTGTCGATAAATAATCGAAAATTGCCTGGTATTTTTCGATTAATAATCGAAAATTGCAGTGTATTTTTCGATTAAAGATCGAAAATTGCATGGTATTTTACGATTAATAATAGAAAATTGTATGGTATTTTACGATTCATAATCGAACATTGCATGGTATTTTTCGATTTTCGATTATTAATCGTAAAATACCATGCAATTTTCGATTTTTAATCCAAAACCCCACTGCAATTTTCGATTATTAATCGAAAAATACACTGCAATTTTCAATTATTAATCCTAAAATACCATGCAATTTTCGATTATTAAACGTAAAATAACATGCAATTTTCCATTATTAATCGAAAAATACCATGTAATTTTCGATTATTAAACATAAAATACATTGCAATTTTCGATTATGTATCGAAAAAAACTGCAATTTTAGATTATTTATTCGAAAAATACACTGCAGTTTTCGATTATTAATCGAAAAATACACTGCAATTTTCGATTATTAATCGAAAAATACCATGCAATTTTCGATTATTAATCGTAAAATACCATGCAATTTTCGATTATTAATCGTAAAATACCATGCAATTTTCGATTATTAATCGAAAAATACCATGCAATTTTCGATTATTAATCGAAAAATACCATGCAATTTATTAAACGTAAAATACCATGCAATTTTCAATTTTTTATCGTAAAATACCATGCAATTTTCGATTATTAATCGAAAAATACCATGCAATTTTCGATTATTTATCGAAAAATACCATGCAATTTTCGATTATTTACCGAAAAATACCATGCAATGTTCGATTATTAATCGTAAAATACCATGCAATTTTCGATTATTAATAGAAAAATACCATGCAATTTTCGATTATAAATTGAAAAATTCCATGGAATTTTCGATTATTTATCGAAAAATACCATGTAATTTTCAATTATCGTAAAATACTATGCAATTATCGATTATTAATCGAAAAATACCTTGCAATTTTCGATTATTTATCGTAAAATACCATGCAATTTTCGATTCTTAATCGAAAAATACCATGCAATTTACGATTATTAATCGTAAAATACCATGCAATTTTCGATTATTAATCGAAAAATACCATGCAATTTATTAAACGTAAAATACCATGCAATTTTCAATTTTTTATCGGTTATCGGTATTTTTCGATTAATAATCGAAAATTGCAGTGTATTTTTCGATTCAAAATCGAAAATTGCACGGTATTTTACGATTAATAATCGAAAATTGCAGTGTAATTTTCGATTAATAATTGAAAATTGCATGGTATTTTTCGATAAATAATCGAAAATTGCATGGTATTTTACGATTAACAATCGAAAATTGCATGGCATTTTTCAATAAATAATCGAAAATTGTATGGTATCTTTCGATAAATAATGGAAAATTGCATGTTGTTTTTCGATAAATAATCGAAAATTGCATGGTATTTTCGATAAATAATCGAAAATTGCATGGTATTTTTCGATTAATAATCGAAAATTGCATGGTATTTTTCGATTAATAATCGAAAATTGCATGGTATTTTTCGATAAATGATCGAAAATTGCATGGTATTTTTCGATTAATAATCGAAAATTGCATGGTATTTTTCGGGAAATAATCGAAAATTGCATGGTACTTTTCGATTAATAATCGAAAATTGCATGGTATTTTACGATTGATAATCGAAAATTGTATGGTATTTTTCGATTAATAATCGAAAATTGCATGGCATTTTTCGATTAATAATCGAAAATTGCATGGTATTTTTCAATTTATATTCGAAAATTGCATGGTATTTTTCGATTAATAATCGAAAATTGCATGGTACTTTACGATTAATAATCGAAAATTGTATGGTATTTTTCGAGAAATAATCGAAAATTGCCTGGTATTTTTCGATTAATAATCGAAAATTGCAGTGTATTTTTCGATTAAAAATCGAAAATTGCATGGTATTTTACGATTAATAATAGAAAATTGTATGGTATTTTACGATTCATAATCGAACATTGCATGGTATTTTTCGATTTTCGATTATTAATCGTAAAATACCATGCAATTTTCGATTTTTAATCAAAAACCCCACTACAATTTTCGATTATTAATCGAAAAATACACTGCAATTTTCAATTATTAATCCTAAAATACCATGCAATTTTCGATTATTAATCGAAAAATACCATGCAATTTTCGATTATTAATCGAAAAATACCATGCAATTTTCGATTATTAATCGAAAAATATACTGCAATATTCGATTATTTATCGAAAAATACCATGCAATTTTCGATTATTAATCGTAATATACCATGCAATTTTCGATTATTAATCGAAAAATACCATGCAATTTTCGATTATTAATCGAAAAATACCATGCAATTTTCGATTATTAATCGAAAAATACCATGCAATTTTCGATTATTAAACGTAAAATACCATGCAATTTTCGATTATTAATCGTAAAATACCATGCAATTTTCGATTATTAATCGAAAATACCATGCAATGTTCGATTATTAATCGTAAAATACCATACAATTTTGGATTATTAATCGAAAAATACCATGCAATTTTCGATTATTTATCGAAAAATACCATGCAATTTTTGATTATTAATCGAAAAATACACTGTAATTTTCGATTATTTATCGAAAAATACCATGCAATTTTCGATTATTAATCGTAATATAACATCCAATTTTCGATTATTAATCGCAAAATACCATGCAATTTTCGATTATTTATCGAAAAATACCATGCAATTTTCCATTTTTTATCGTAAAATACCATGCAATTTTCGATTATTTATCGAAAAATACCATGCAATGTTCGATTATTAATCGTAAAATACCATACAATTTTCGATTATTAATCGAAAAATACCATGCAATTTTCGATTATTAATCGAAAAATACCATGCAATTTGTGATTATTAATCGTAAAATACCATGCAATTTTCGATTATTTATCGAAAAATTCCATGCAATATTCGATTATTTATCGAAAAATACCATGCAATTTTCGATTATTAATCGTAAAATACCATGCAATTTTCGATTATTAATCGAAAAATACCATGCAATTTTCGATTATTAATCGAAAAATACCATGCAATTTTCGATTATTAATCGAAAAATACCATGTAATTTTCGATTATTAAACATAAAATACATTGCAATTTTCGATTATGTATCGAAAAAAACTGCAATTTTCGATTATTTATTCGAAAAATACACTGCAGTTTTCGATTATTAATCGAAAAATACACTGCAATTTTCGATTATTAATCGAAAAATACCATGCAATTTTCGATTATTAATCGAAAAATACCATGCAATTTTCGATTATTAAACGTAAAATACCATGCAATTTTCGATTATTAATAGAAAAATACACTGCAATTTTCGATTATTAATCGAAAAATACACTGTAATTTTCGATTATTAATAAAAAATACCATGCAATTTTCGATTATTTATCGGTTATCGGTATTTTTCGATTAATAATCGAAAATTGCAGTGTATTTTTCGATTAGAAATCGAAAATTGCACGGTATTTTAGGATTAATAATCGAAAATTCCAGTGTATTTTTCGATTAATAATAGAAAATTGCATGGTATTTTTCGATAAATAATCGAAAATTGCATGGTATTTCACGATTAACAATCGAAAATTGCATGGCATTTTTCAAAAAATAATCGAAAATTGCATGGTATCTTTCGATAAATAATCGAAAATTGCATGTTGTTTTTCGATAAATAATCGAAAATTGCATGGTATTTTACGATTAATAATCGAAAATTGCATGGTATTTTACAATATATCATCGAAAATTGCATTGTATTTTACGTTTAATAATCGAAAATTGCATGGTATTTTACGATTAATAATCGAAAATTGCATGGTATTTTTCAATTTATATTCGAAAATTGCATGGTATTTTTCGATTAATAATCGAAAATTGCATTGTATTTTACGATTAATAATCGAAAATTGTATGGTATTTTTCGATAAATAATCGAAAATTGACTGGTATTTTTCGATTAATAATCGAAAATTGCAGTGTATTTTTCGATTAAAAATCGAAAATTGCATGGTATTTTACGATTAATAATAGAAAATTGTATGGTATTTTACGATTCATAATCGAACATTGCATGGTATTTTTCGATTTTTGATCATTAATCGTAAAATACCATGCAATTTTCGATTTTTAATCGAAAACCCCACTGCAATTTTCGATTATTAATCGAAAAATACCGTGCAATTTTCGATTATTAATCGTAAAATACCATGCAATTTTCAATTTTTTATCGTAAAATATCATGCAATTTTCGATTATTAATCGCAAAATACACTGCAATTTTCGATTATTAATCGAAAAATACCATGCAATTTTCAATTATTAATCGTAAAATACCATGCAATTTTCGATTATTAATCGAAAAATACCATGCAATTTATTAAACGTAAAATACCATGCAATTTTCGATTATTTATCGTAAAATACCATGCAATTTGTGATTATTAATCGTAAAATACCATGCAATTTTCGATTATTTATCGAAAAATTCCATGCAATATTCGATTATTTATCGAAAAATACCATGCAATTTTCGATTATTAATCGAAAAATACCATGCAATTTTCGATTATTAATCGAAAAATACCATGCAATTTTCGATTATTAATCGAAAAATACCATGTAATTTTCGATTATTAAACATAAAATACATTGCAATTTTCGATTATGTATCGAAAAAAACTGCAATTTTCGATTATTTATTCGAAAAATACACTGCAGTTTTCGATTATTAATCGAAAAATACACTGCAATTTTCGATTATTAATCGAAAAATACCATGCAATTTTCGATTATTAATCGAAAAATACCATGCAATTTTCGATTATTAAACGTAAAATACCATGCAATTTTCGATTATTAATAGAAAAATACACTGCAATTTTCGATTATTAATCGAAAAATACACTGCAATTTTCGATTATTAATCAAAAATACCATGCAATTTTCGATTATTTATCGGTTATCGGTATTTTTCGATTAATAATCGAAAATTGCAGTGTATTTTTCGATTAAAAATCGAAAATTGCATGGTATTTTACGATTAATAATAGAAAATTGTATGGTATTTTACGACTCATAATCGAACATTGCATGGTATTTTTCGATTTTCGATTATTAATCGAAAAATACCATGCAATGTTCGGTTATTAATCGTAAAATACCATACAATTTTCCATTATTAAACGTAAAATACCATGCAATTTTCGATTATTAATCAAAAAATACACTGCAATTTTCGATTATTAATCGAAAAATGCCATGCAATGTTCGATTATTAATCGCAAAATACCATGCAATTTTCGATTATTAATCGAGAAATACATTGCAATTTTTGATTATTTATCGAAAAAAACTGCAATTTTCGATTATTTATCGAAAAATACACTGCAATTTTCGATTATTAATCGAAAAATACACTGCAATTTTCGATTATTAATCGAAAAATACCATGCAATTTTCGATTATTATTCGAAAAATACACTGCAATTTTCGATTATTTATCGATTATCGGTATTTTTCGATTAATAATCGAAAATTGCAGTGTATTTTACGATTCAAAATCGAAAATTGCATGGTATTTTACGATTAATAATCGAAAATTCCTTGGTATTTTTCGATAAATAATCGAAAATTGCATGGTGTTTTTCGATTAATAATCGAAAATTGTATGGTATTTTACGATTAATAATCGAACATTGCATGGTATTTTTCGATAAATAATCGAATATTGCATGGTATTTTTCGATTAATAAACGAAAATTGCATGGTATTTTACGATAAATAATCGAACATTGCATGGTATTTTTCGATAAATAATCGAATATTGCATGGTATTATACGATAAATAATCGAAAATTGCATGGTATTTTACGATAAATAATCGAACATTGCATGGTATTTTTCGATAACTAATCGAAAGTTGCAGTGTATTTTTCGATTAAAAATCGAAAATTGCATGGTATTTTACGATTAATAATCAAAAATTGTATGGTATTTTTCGATAAATAATCGAAAACTGCATGGTATTTTTCGATTAATAATCGAAAATTGTATGGTATTTTACGATTAATAATCGAACATTACATGGTATTTTGTAAATTGCCTTTGAAAAATGATCTGATTTTTGCTCATTAACAAATTTCTATTGTTTCAATATTCATAGGCGATTTTCTCCGATTCTATAAGAGCTCTAGCTTTGATACTTATACAAAATTTTCACGCATGCGCATTCTTTTCAACCCACTGAGAATTGCCTGTTAAATCCCCCTTTTTCACATAGATATTAAACCATAAATATGGAAACAAAAGAAATCGGTTAATGAGCTTAAAAGTGACTTTTTCGATTTTCGAAAAATGGTCTTATTTTTGCTCATTAACAAATTTCTATTTTTTCAATATTCATAGGCGATTTTCTCCGATTCTATAAGAGCTCTAGCTATGATACTTCCACAAAATTTTCACGCATGCGTATTCTTTCCAATCCCCTGAGAATTGCCTGGCAAATCCCCTTTTTCACGGAGATATTAACCCAAGAATATTAAAACAATAGAAATCGGTTAATGAGCTTAAAAGTGACCTCTTCGATTTTTGAAAAATGGTCTTATTTTTGTTCATTAACAAATTTCTATTGTTTCAATATTCAAAGGCGATTTTCTCAGTTTCTTTTAGAGCTATAGCTTTGACACTAGCACAAGATATTCACGCATGCGCATTCCTTTCAACGCAATTAGAATGGCCTGGCAAATCCCCTTTTTCACATAGATATTAAACCATGAATATGGAAACAAAAGAAATCGGTTAATGAGCTTAAAAGTGACTTCTTCGATTTTCGAAAAATGGTCTTGTTTTTTGCTCATTAACAAATTTCGATTGTTTCAATATTCATAGGCGATTTTCTCCGATTCTATAAGAGCTCTAGCTATGATACTTCCACAAAATTTTCACGCATGCGTATTCTTTCCAAACCCCTGAGAATTGCCTGGCAAATCCCCTTTTTCACAGAGATATTAACCATAAATATTGAAACAATAGAAACCGGTTAATGAGCTTAAAAGTGACTTCTTTGGTTTTTGAAAAATGGTCTTATTTTTGCTCATTAACAAGTTTCTATTGTTTCAATATTCATAGGTAATTTTGAGGAGAGCTCTAGCTTTGACACTTGCACAAAACATTCACGCATGCGTATTCTTTTTAACGCAATTAGAATTACCTGGCAAATCCCCTTTTTCACGGAGATATTAACCCAAGAATATTAAAACAATAGAAATCGGTTAATGAGCTTAAAAGTGACCTCTTCGATTTTTGAAAAATGGTCTTATTTCTCCTCATTAACAAATTTCTATTGTTTCAATATTCATAGGCGATTTTCTCCGATTCTATAAGAGCTCTAGCTTTGACATTTGCATAAAATATTCTCGCATGTGTATTCCTCCCAACCCACTGAGAATTGCCTGGCAAATCCCCTTTTTCACAGAGATATTAACCATATATATTGAAACAATAGAAACCGGTTAATGAGCTTAAAAGTGACTTCTTTGATTTTTGAAAAATGGTCTTATTTTTGCTCATTAACAAGTTTCTATTGTTTCAATATTCATAGGGGATTTTGAGGTGAGCTCTAGCTTTGACACTTGCACAAAACATTCACGCATGCGTATTCTTTTCAACGCAATTAGAATTGCCTGGCAAATCCCCTTTTTCACGGAGATATTAACCCAAGAATATTAAAACAATAGAAATATGTTAATGAGCTTAAAAGTGACCTCTTCGATTTTTGAAAAATGGTCTTATTTCTCCTCATTAACAAATTTCTATTGTTTCAATATTCATAGGTGATTTTTTCCGATTCTATAAGAGCTCTAGCTTTGACACTTGCACAAAACATTCACGCATGCGTATTCTTTTCAACGCAATTAGAATTGCCTGGCAAATCCCCTTTTTCACATAAATATTAACCCATGAATATTAAACAATAGAAATCGGTTAATGAGCTTAAAAGTGACTTCTTCGATTTTTGAAAAATGGTCTTATTTTTGCTCATTAACAAATTTCTATTGTTTCAATATTCATAGGTGATTTTTTCCGATTCTATAAGAGCTCTAGCTTTGACACTTGCACAAAACATTCACGCATGCGTATTCTTTTCAACGCAATTAGAATTGCCTGGCAAATCCCCTTTTTCACATAGATATTAACCCATGAATATTAAACAATAGAAATCGGTTAATGAGCTTAAAGGTGATTTCTTCGATTTTTGAAAAATGGTCTTATTTTTCTCAATAACAAATTTCTATTGTTTGAATATTCATAGGTGATTAACTCCGATTCTATAAGAGCTCTAGCTTTGACACTTGCACAAAATATTCACGCATGCGTATCTTTTTAACGCAATTAGAATTGCCTGGCAAATCCCTGTTTTCACATAGATATTAACTCATGAATATGGAAACAAAAGAAATCGGTTAATGAGCTTAAAAGTGACTTCTTCGATTTTTGAAAAATGGTCTTATTTTTGCTCATTAACAAATTTCTATTGTTTCAATATTCATAGGCGATTTTCTCCCATTCTATAAGAGTTCTAGCTTTGACATTTGCATAAAATATTCACGCATGTGTATTCCTCCCACTGAGAATTGCCTGGCTAATCCTCTTTTTCACAGAGATATTAACCATGAATATGGAAACAATAGAAACCGGTTAATGAGCTTAAAAGTGACTTCTTCGATTTTTGAAAAATGGTCTTATTTTTGCTCATTAACAAATTTCTATTGTTTCAATATTCATAGGCGATTTTCACCGATTCTATAAGAGCTCTAGCTTTGATACTTACACAAAATTTTCATGCATGCGTATTCTTTCCAAACCACTGAGAATTGCCTGGCAAATCCCCTTTTTCACGGAGATATTAACCCAAGAATATTAAAACAATAGAAATCGGTTAATGAGCTTAAAAGTGACCTCTTCGATTTTTAAAAAATGGTCTTACTTTTGCTCAATAACAAATTTCTATTGTTTCAATATTGATAGGCGATTTTCTCCGATTCTATCAGAGCTCTAGCTTTGACATTTGCATAAAATATTCACGCATGTGTATTCCTCCTAACCCACTGAGAATTGCCTGGCAAATCCCCTTTTTCACAGAGATATTAACCATGAATATGGAAACAAAAGAAATCGGTTAATGAGCTTAAAAGTGACTTCTTCGATTTTTGAAAAATGGTCTTATTTTTGCTCATTAACAAATTTCTATTGTTTCAATATTCATAGGCGATTTTCTCCGATTCTATAAGAGCTCTAGCTTTGATACTTACACAAAATTTTCATGCATGCGTATTCTTTCCAAACCACTGAGAATTGCCTGGCAAATCCCCTTTTTCACGGAGATATTAACCCAAGAATATTAAAACAATAGAAATCGGTTAATGAGCTTAAAAGTGACCTCTTCGATTTTTGAAAAATGGTCTTATTACTGCTCATTAACAAATTTCTATTGTTTCAATATTCATAGGCGATTTTCTCCGATTCTATAAGAGCTCTAGCTTTGACATTTGCATAAAATAGTCACGCATGTGTATTCCTCCCAAACCACTGAGAATTGCCTGGCAAATCCCCTTTTTCACGGAGATATTAACCATGTTTATTGAAACAATAGAAACCGGTTAATGAGCTTAAAGGTGACTTCTACGATTTTTAAAAAATCGGCCTATTTTTGCTCATTCACAAGTTTCTGTTGTTTGAATATTCATAGGTGATTTTCTCCGATTCTATAAGTGCTCTAGCTTTGACACTTGCACAAAACATTCGCGCATGCGTATTCTTTTCAACGCAATTAGAATTGCTTGGCAAATCCTTTTTTTCACATAGATATTAACCCATGAATATTAAACAATAGAAACCGGTTAATGAGCTTAAAAGTGACTTCGTCGATTTGTGAAAAATCGGCTTATTTTTGCTGATTAACAAGTTTCAATTGTTTGAATATTCATAGGCAATTTTGTCCGATTCTATAAGAGCTCTAGCTTTGACACTTGCACAAAATATTCACGCATGCGTATTCTTTTCAACGCAATTAGAATTGCCTGGCAAATCCCTGTTTTCACATAGATATTAACCCATGAATATGGAATCAAAAAAATCGGTTAATGACCTTAAAGTGACTTCTTCGATTTTTGAAAAATGGTCTTATTTTTGCTCATTAACAAATTTCTATCGTTTCAATATTCATAGGCGATTTTCTCCGATTCTATAAAAGCTCTAGCTTTGATACTTACACAAAATTTTCATGCATGCGTATTCTTTCCTAACCACTGAGAATTGCCTGGCAAATCCCCTTTTTCACGGAGATATTAACCAAGAATATTAAAACAATAGAAATCGGTTAATGAGCTTAAAAATGACCTCTTCGATTTTTGAAAAATGGTCTTACTTTTGCTCAATAACAAATTTCTATTGTTTCAATATTGATAGGCGATTTTCTCCGATTCTATAAGAGCTCTAGCTTTCACATTTGCATAAAATATTCACGCATGTGTATTCCTCCCAACCCACTGAGAATTGCCTGGCAAATCCCCTTTTTCACAGAGATATTAACAATGAATATTGAAACAATAGAAAACGGTTAATGAGCTTAAAAGTGACTTCTTCGATTTTTGAAAAATGGTCTAATTTTTGCTCATTACCAAGTTTCTATTGTTTCAATATTCATAGGTGATTTTCTCCGATTCTATAAGAACTCTAGCTTTGACACTTGCACAAAATATTCACGCATGAGGATTCTTTTCAACGCAATTAGAATTGCCTGGCAAATCCCCTTTTTCACATAGATATTAACCCATGAATATTAAACAATAAAAATCGGTTAATAAGCTTAAAAGTGACTTCTTCGATTTTTGAAAAATGGTCTTATTTTTGCTCATTAAGAAATTTCTATTGTTTCAATATTCATAGGTGATTTTCTCCGATTCTATAAGAGCTCTAGCTTTGACATTTCCATAAAATATTCACGCATGTGTATTCCTCCCAACCCATTGAGAATTGCCTGACAAATCCCCTTTTTCACAGAGATATTAACCATGAATATTGAAACAATAGAAACCCGTTAATGAGCTTAAAAGTGACTCCTTCGATTTTTGAAAAATGGTCTAATTTTTGTTCATTAACAAATTTCTATTGTTTCAATATTCATAGGGGAGTTTCTCAGTTTCTTTTAGAGCTCTAGCTTGGACACTGGCAAATCCCCTTTTTCGCGGAGATATTAACCCATGAATATTGAAACAATAGAAACCGGTTAATGAGCTTAAAAGTGACTTCTTCGATTTTTGAAAAATGGTCTTATTTTTGCTCATTAACAAATTTCTATTGTTTTAATATTCATAGGCGATTTTCTCCGATTCTATAAGAGCTCTAGCTTTGATACTTACACAAAATTTTCATGCATGCGTATTCTTTCCAAACCACTGAGAATTGCCTGGCAAATCCCCTTTTTTCACAGAGATATTAACCGTGAATATTGAAACAATAGAAACCGGTTAATGAGCTTAAAAGTGACTTCTTCGATTTTTGAAAAATGGTCTTATTTTTGCTCATTAACAATTTTCCATTGTTTCAATATTCATAGGTAATTTTGAGGTGAGCCCTAGCTTTGACACTTGCACAAAACATTCACGCATGCGTATTCTTTTCAACGCAATTAGAATTGCCTGGCAAATCCACTTTTTCACATAGATATTAACCCATGAATATTAAACAATAGAAATCGGTTAATGAGCCTAAAAGTGACTTCTTCGATTTTTGAAAAATGGTCTTATTTTTGCTCATTAACAAATTTCTATTGTTTCAATATTCATAGGCGATTTTCTCCGATTGTATATGAGCTCTAGCTTTGACACTTGCATAAAATATTCACGCATGTGTATTCCTCTTAACCCACTGAGAATTGCCTGGCAAATCCCCTTTTTCACAGAGATATTAACCGTGAATATTGAAACAATAGAAACCGGTTAATGAGCTTAAAAGTGACTTCTTCGATTTTTGAAAAATGGTCTTATTTTTGCTCATTAACAAATTTCTATTGTTTCAATATTCATAGGCGATTTTTTCCGATTCTATAATAGCTCTAGCTTTGATACTTGCACAAAATATTCACGCATGCGTATTCTTTCCAACCCACTGAGAATTGCCTGGCAAATCCCCCTTTTCACGGAGATATTAACCCAAGTCTATTAAAACAATAGAAATCGGTTAATGAGCTTAAAAGTGACCTCTTTGATTTTTGAAAAATGGTCTTATTGTTGCTCATTAACAAATTTCTATTGTTTCAATATTCATAGGCGATTTTCTCAGTTTCTGTAAGAGCTCTATCTTTGACACTTGCACAAAATATTCACGCATGTGTATGCTTTTCAACGCACTTAGAATTGCCTGGCAAATCCCCTTTTTCACATTGATATTAACCATGAATATTAAAACAATAGAAATCGGTTAATGAGCTTAAAAGTGACCTCTTTGATTTTTGTAAAATGGTTTTATTTTTGCTCATTAACAAATTTCTATTGTTTCAATATTCATAGGCGATTTTCTCCGTATCTATAAGAGCTCTAGCTTTGATACTTACACAAAATTTTCACGCATGCGTAATCTTTCCAACCCACTGAGAATTGCCTGGCAAATCCAAATTTTCACATTGATATTTATCCATGAATATTGAAACAGTAGAAATCGGTTAATGAGCTTAAAAGTGACCTCTTTGATTTTTATAAAATGGTCGTATTTTTGCTCATTAAGAAATTTCTATTGTTTCAATATTCATAGGCGATTTTCTCCGTTTCTATAAGAGCTCTAGCTTTGACACTTGCACAAACTATTCACGCATGCGTGTTCTTTTAAACCCAGTTAGAATTGAGTGGCAAATCCAAATTTTCAGAGAGATATTAACCCATGAATATTGAAACAATAGAAATCGGTTAATGAGCTTAAAGGTGACTTCTTCGATGTTTGAAAAATGGTCTTATTTTTGCTCATTAACAAATTTCTATTGTTTCAATATTCATAGGTGATTTTCTCCGTTTCTATAAGAGCTCTAGCTTTGACACTTGCATAAAATATTTACGCATGCGTATTCTTTCGAAAGCACTTAGAATTGCCTGGCAAGTCCCCTTTTTCACGGAGATATTAACCCATGAATATTAAAACAATAGAAATCGGTTAATGAGCTTAAAAGTGACCTCTTCGATTTTTGAAAAATGGCCTTATTTTTGCTCATTAACAAATTTCTATTGTTTCAATATTCATAGGCGATTTTCTGTGTCTATAAGAGGTCTAGCTTTGACACTTGCACAAAATATTTTTGCTCATTAACAAATTTCTATTGTTTCAATATACATAGGCGATTTTCTCTGTTTCTAGAAGAGCGCTAGGATATTCTTTCCAACCAACTTAAAATTGCCTGGCAAATCCCCTTTCTTACAGAGATATTAACACATGATTATTGAAAGTGTGTGATGTGTAATGTCTTGTGCAAATGTGAAAGTTTATGTTATACAAAAAATAATAAAGAAAGTGTTGATGAATGGTAAAGAAGTTGATCTTTCTTGTTAGTTTAATACTGAATAATGTATACACAGACCAAGCTTTTAGCCAGCAGGGTGTCCAGGTGTCCGGTAGATGTCCACTTTTTGAAGAAATTCATAAAAATTGCACCTTATCCTTTAAAAATTTATGATGGAAATATGTTTTACACTTTTCAATTTCTGGCTAAAAGCCTGACACAGACTAAAACAACACCAAGCTCCAAAGATCAAGTATCATTAAAAGTTTATTGAAGTCAATAAGACCCAAGAATGACACTCATTACTAAGTCACTTCAGGTGAAGGAATGGGGAGGGTATTCAAAACACTAAAAAATAAACAATGCACCACGCTTTGAAAGTCTTGACATTTCGTGAACAGGAAATTGTATACCCTACAAACTTCAGAAACAACAATCCAGATTGCAAAAACGTCTCTGACCAGGTGACAAGTATGAAACAATTATGGTTTGATTTGCTTGAATGCAGTAAGTTACAACAGGCAAATTGATACAGGCTTTTTTCCCTAGTTCACACAAGTTAAGACATCTGGTAGTACAATTAGTGTTAGTGTCCTAGAGCTTTGTTAAGGGCATCTAAACACTCTACAGCAATTTGAGCTTTGGCTTTGTCTTCTTCACCAGATGCACTGGATAGATCTTGTTGAGCTTGTTCTAGCTGCTGACTGACAGCCTGTTAGGGGAGAAGGATAAATACAGTCATCTCTCTTAACCCTTACATCTCTCTTAACCCCAGAGTCAAATATGGAGACATGTAGTGTAGTTCTAAGTTTTGAGTCTGTGGACGAAATCCTATCGTTTTACCATTCATATGAAACCTCTTTGGCAGTACTTTTGCATGGTACCATTTGTTTTTCAATATTTTACAAAATGAAATTTAGGATTTTTCTTGAATTTTGATCTTTGGCACTCTTGGGAGTGAAAGGGTTAAGGAATTCAAGCTAATTGTTTATGTGCATCCTGACTGTGCACACAATTCATGTTGCAACACCATGCTTTGCCATGCATGAGAGTGCATGCAAGGCAAGAAATCTAAACACATAAAGGGCTGGTAACTGTTGTGCTAACTTTGCTTAGATTTAACTTGTATGGATAGTTGGTGATCCCTACTTTATAGATCATTTTCTTTTTCAATTCTTGACAGATTGTAAAAAATGAACAAAAAAATCAAAGTACAAAGTTTACAATTTTTCCATTTTTCTACCCACACGACATTGAATCCTGCCAACTTGCGGCTGTCAGGATTTTTGGGATGAAGGGAGAAGGCCCCTAACCCTGGTACCTGTAACACTGAGAATGAATTTGGCATATTACTACTTCCTCTTAATGGAAAATGGAATCTCTTTGTTGCTATTGGCAGCTCACTTTCAAGTTAAGTTTCAAGTTTATTTATTCACACTTATTCAATTACAATACACCAACAATAAGGAAAAAAAGAAGTAAGAACAGAGCTAACTATACATTGAATTAAACATAACAAAGGAAAAAGTGTGTAGCAGCCAAAGGAGCCAAGCTTTCGAGTTGGCTACAACTGTACTACCATAGTGTGTGACTCGCTTAGCTGGAACCTCAGTTCTCTAGATTTTTCAGACTGCAGCGCTCTAGAAACCGGACAAGTTACCAAAATTGGCCACATATAATTGCAAGAAATTAAAGAAAAGTAAAGGTATATTTAAAAATAATCATAACAGCTTTATCCTTATACTGAGGGAGTGCTCAAATGCCCTACCTGTGGGTCAAATCTGTCCAATGGATGAGCTTCTTCAGCTAGGATCTGAACTGTGGCATCTTCATTGATGGTCACTGTTCCACTGCTTGCTGTTGACATAAACAACACCAATCCTTTCACTCGCAGAGTCAATTATGGAGACATGTACATGTAGTGTAGTTCTAACTTTTGAGTCTGTGGACAAAATCTTATGGTGTGACCAATCAAATGAAACCTCTTTGGCAGTACTTTTGCATGGTACCATTCGTTTTTCAATACTATACAAAATTAAATTTGGAATTTTTCATGAATTTAGACTTTTGGCACTAAAGGGTTAATCCTTTAAGGTCTAGACACATGGTGCAACTGTTATTGCAACATTCCATGCAACAAGAGTTTTTAAGGAGTCACACAATGCAATTTGTTAGGTGCAAGGTTGCAAAAGTAATACAGTACTTGATTTGATAGCGTCCTTTTCTTCCCTTGGATCTAGCTTGAAATCTTGATTACTCAAGAAGTAAAAAAGGTTCAAGGCCGCTTGTTAGCGAGAACTATAAACCAATCAATCAATGAAATATTTGAAAGGTTCAAGACGTGATTCAGTATTGGCGGTATTTATGAATCGAGGAAAATTCTAAATATGATGGTGTTCACTGTTCTTTTCATAACATGCAAATCTCGTGCTTGTCGGCAGCTGCTTATTCACCAGAGATTTCTTTTCTTTTACACAACAATACCAAACAAAGCTAACTTATGGCAATGAATAACAAAAATACATGCACGAGATGCGAGCATTTAGATGCGTCTGGAGGATTGCGCATACATGTATGTGTTAAACATACCCATGGTTTGCGTCTGCGTTGGTCGCTTTGAGGGAAGGGAAGGGGAGGGGAGAGTGACTAGAGGGGCGCAGAGCTGAAGTGAAAATGTGAAAAAGTGAAAACATTCAGGGAGGGAGGCAGAACTACACCTTTACCATCTGGAATACTGACTAAAATATTTTGTAGCCCCTCCTTCATCATGTACTGTGAGAAGCCCTGGTTTCAGGGTAGCTAGGGTGGGGACATGGCTCGGCAGAATACCAAAGCTTCCAGTTGTGGTAGTAACATCGACTTGCTTCACATCAGCTTCTGAATAAAACATCTAAAAAATAAAGATAAAAAGTTAATTCATTGTGTTAAGTTATTTTCTTTGACCCTCTTCCTAGCAATAGAGATAAAAACAGACTGTGGAAAGTTTTGAACATCATCACTCAGTAAGGTCGAGTGGCAAGGGAACCAAACTTCAAGACCAGAGGTCCTGGGTTCAAGTCCCATCACGGTTAGACTGACCACTGACTTGTTCCATAAACATTGTGACACCAAGAAAAATATTAACTTATGCGAAGTCTCATTTAAAATCACATGTTAAGTCATACACAGCCTGATTAACCAATGCTTGGAAAAAATAAGCCATGATATTAATGCTTGTTGATTATAGTATTACGGTATGCAAATTCAAGTCGCTGCCGGAGGTATTTTTACAGTATGCAAAAATCAAGTCACTGCAGAAAAGAATATTAACTGAAGTTATTCAGTGTTAAAACCATGCCATTGTTATTGATTCTGCTATAATCATAACTTTGTTTAATTCCCGATCTTCTAATCAGTCAAGAAAATTAGAGGTTTTAAGTTAAAGAATTACAGACTGCTACATGTACATGTACATGTATGTGTTGCATATTTCCAAAAACCAATGCATTTGATTCTTACATTCCTCGGCTCGCTGAAAGGGACACTGTCCCGGCTGAAATATCGTGTTTTCGTGATTATGGCCAGGAGCTTGCTGTAAGCTTACTTTATTATCTTGAAATTGGAAGAAACCATCGCCAAAAGTGATAGAAGCAAAGGAATATGAACTACATTTGTAAACAGACAAAATAAGGTTCCTTCTGTGTGACGTAAAACAAAAGGAACAAAGAACGACAATAATACAAATGCAAAACAAGACCAAAAATACAATGCCTTGCAAACAATAGAATACAATGAGTACCGGTATAGGCAGAAAGACCCCAAAATAATGGCTAGAAAAGTCAAATTTTTACAAGAATGGCAAGTTTGATTTCTTGACCGCCTGTCAATAAATCAAATTTTGTGAATTGTACTCCACTTCAAGCCTTGCAATCCTGCACTTTATCTCCAAACTACTGCGTACAAGGGGGTGGGATGGTCACAAAATAAAAAATTAATGTCCAGATTTCAGATCTCCATAGATTAACATATCTGCAATTTTGGGTGGTTGCTTATGATCGCAAGAGGTTTGACTGTAGTGAATTTACTCAAACATGCTGGTTAGCCAAACAGGATTGACAATTCAAGTCAGTTCACAAATACAAGCAATATTAGTGGTCCCCATGACTGTACAAATGTATTGCTTCCGCTAACAATACTATACCTGCCAACTTTTTCCGAGTGATAGGCGTGAGAATTTTTTCGTGGGAGTGCCAGGATTTCCGAAGGCGACCCGACCAAATCCGAAGAGAACTCGATCTATTCCGAAGATGTCCGAAGTTTTCCGAAGATGTTCCGAAGAATTCGGAAGTTTCCATGGACCTGAGACCTCTGGAATTGTAATTTTCAGTACGATAAAAACCTACAAAAAAGTGCCATATTTTCATGAACGTAACTATATTTTTAATTGGATCATGCGATCAGTTAAGGCTGATAGCTCAAGTCTGTAAGTCAGGTGTGAGAAATTGCTCCATAGGCGTGAGATCGGAGTTTTGGATTCGCAGGCGTGAGACTTGGCAGGTCTACAATACATCACAGCTGTTTTCTCTAGGAAGGTATTTTAAACACAGTGGTATGGCTAACTGCTTTATATCAACAGCTTGGAAATACCCTATCTACCTTATCTCTTGTGGGACACTCCATAGGCCGGCCGATAAACTACAGTCAGTACAGAAGACAGGGCCACTTCAGTTTAGCCCAAGAAATAAAAAGCTTTGGCAACTGTTGTCATACATACATCACGCGCTAGGCAGCCAGATTTATTTATTAACCACCAGAGCTTTTCTCTTAGTTTCATCCCTGTCTAAAGAAAGTCAGCTTATATGGGACCGCATTAGACACGAGTCTCGTATCCCACTCCACGTTTCTACAAAAAATCCGCTACTCATATATTTACAATCCTACCTCAGCAGGAGAGCCAAACGTAAGCGCCATCGCAGGACCACCTTGAGCAGCTTCAGCAGCAAGACATCTTCGGACGATCAAAGACCCTGGTTGTCTAAAAAGACGAGGAACCTGGCGAGCAATTGAACCTAACATCTTGTAATACCAAGGCAAGATGGCGGCGGCCAAGAGGAACCCATGAACCTTTGCGCGAAAATATAGTACCCAGACCCCGCGCGTTGTTTTAATATTGTACTTTTCCGATTTTATAGCTTAGGAAGGGATATGACTGATTCTGAAATGCAGAATGGCTTCCCGCCAATGAAAAATGATTTAATATTGCGAGCTGCTCGGGGGGAAGCTACTGAACGTGCTCCCGTGTGGGTTATGCGTCAGGCAGGACGATATCTTCCAGGTGAGCGAGCTTGCATGTGGGGTGAGCTCCCGGGGATGAGCTTTTCACGAAAGGATGAAATTATTGTTGCTTCAGTCGGTTCAAATGTTGTTTAATAACATGATGTTTACGTTTGTATTTTAGTTAAATCGTGCAAGCATGTTTTTTTTTTTCATTGATCATTTGCCTGCTTGGTCGGATATGCACAGGTTACGTAACCTCAGATTGTGAGAGCTCTGGCAATTATTGCAATACTCTTGACCATTGAGAATTTCTTGATTTACTTAATACCCACCTGAACTATGATAACATCTTCCATGTTGGGTTAATTCCCATGTAAACTTTCATGAATCTCAACTGGTTAATCCACATGTAGTGTGCATTAAAGATATAAAAAAAAACTGCCTTGTCATGTCATGATGACCTCTCACTTGTAAACTTGGGTTTCCTGTGTGAATCACACAGGTTACTTTGCTGTCATCAAAAAACTATTTCAGGCAGACATTTTTCAGCTCACAAGAACTGTCCATCAAAACTGTTACAGGTAATTATCCTCTTTGTATGTCCTTTCTGATCAAAATTTATCCAAATATTCATAATTATCAGAATACCCTTCACTCCGTCCACAATACGTCAACTTTGTTCCTGTTTCCTTCCAGTTCATAAAGGAAAACCAAGGGAATATGTTGTGATTTAAATTTTTCTTTGGTTTGAAAATGTTCAAACCAGTTTAAGTTTTGTTTTCTTTCATCCCAGATTCATCATCATATTCTGAGACAAAGAAAAACTGGTTTGAAAATTTTCAAACCACAGAAAATTTTGAACCACAACAAATACATTTTCTTTTCTTTTTCCTTGCCCTTTTTTATCCCACACTTAGTATCTCCAGCCTTAGTAATTTTCTTTCCTGTCATCGAGCCAAGTAAAAACTGTAACGTAAAGTTATATATTGTTTTACAGAATTTAAGAAACTGAAGGAAGATAACAATGCTGATTTCTTTAAGATGGTGCAAACTCCTGTGTTGGCATGTGAACTTACTCTTCAGGTATTAATAATACACCAGTTTATATATAATTGAATTTCACCCTTCTTGGAGCGGTGTGCATGTCCAACTATATAGAGTCTCGTGTCTGTCTTAGAGCGGTATTCACCCTAGAAAGTTGCAAGTCAGTCTAAGAAAGGTTTAAATCTTGAGGCATGGACTTCCCCAGGTTTTATCTTGGAGAGGCATCAAACGTAGAAAGGTACCGTACTTATTTGAATATGTGCCCACCTTCGAATAAACACCCACCTCGAATAAGCACCCATCCTGAAAGCCCAAAAAAATAATAAGTGCTCACCCCCAACCCCACCCTTGCTCCAAAAACATGCACTTTTGTACTTTTGCCCAGCATGAAGTAAGAGGGGCATCAATTCTGTTCCATTATTTTAATTGGCTTTAAATTTAATTCCTTGACTGACAAGTTCAGAGTTCAGTTTTTTTAAGACAGTCAATGAACTGTTTAACATACTGTTTATGCTTTGTTCATGTTCAATCTTGCACTTTGTTTTGTTCAGTTGAAGTGAAATAAACTTGTTATCCTTCGTTTTGATATGTCCTCGCCTGCTCAAAATGTTGAAAACAATGAAGCATCCACCCCCGTCCAGGGAACTTATTCAAATAAATATGTTATTCATCTTAGATAGGTCTTTTTCTACACATAACATCATTTCTTCCTTAGGACAGAAGTCTGATAAATTTATTAAAATTAACCTTCTGATCAGTAAAAAATGCATTCAATCAATTGAATTGAATACAGACCTTAATTAACTTACCTTACCATTTTTAACTGTGATGTTATTTTCTAGCCTATAAGAAGATTTCCCCTCGATGCTGCTATTATATTCTCTGATATCCTTGTAATACCACAGGTAGGTACTTTTAGTTGATAAATACCTCATTTGACTTGTTTAGAGTGTGTGGGTTCTTGTTTAGACCTTCCAAGGAAATAAGCTAGCTGTCATGCAGTTTAATGGACAGTCACCGGTATTAAGCTGCTCACTGACAAGTTATGTGTAATAGGGGTATAGAATGGTAAATTCGAGACTTTGCGAGACTGCAAGACCCTTGTTTAAAAATTCGAGATCAAGACTTTAGCGTTTCTATCAAATCCGAGCCCGAGACTTTACCTCTAAAAAATCTGAGCCCAAGACTCCAACTGCTGGAAAATGTCGGGCCCATAGTACTAAAACAGCTTAAAACGTGACTGAAATCTCCAACGGAAGCTGAGATTTATGAGAAAAATTTACGAGACTCCGAGATCCAAATGATCAAAATTTGAGACTTCGAGACTTTTAAAATAAAGCGAGCCCGAGATTTTGAGACTCCAATTTCAAGTGCCGAGAATTCGAGACTCGGTGAATATTTTCCGAGACGCACCATTTCCGATAGACCATTCTATACCCCCTTGTAATTTTTAATAAAGGTTAAAAAACACAAACCAATAATTTTACTGCACATTGCTTACTGGTGGGGGAAACTATGTCCAGATCATGCTGGGGTGGGGGGTGTGTGTGTGTGGGGGGGGGGGGGGGGGGGGGGAAGAACCAGTGGGGTAAGGAGCATTTTCTCACCACTGTACTACCAACTAAAACAAAACAAAATGTAGGCTGGAATTGAAAAGAAGCTCTACCAACAGCCACATCCCTACAATGGTCATATTTTCTTGTCCTGACTTCTTATTCATTCAAATCCAGTAATAAATTTACACCCTCCCTATAACACCCTCCTCTCTTCAACAGAGAAACTTTTGCCCAAAGGTGGCCATTGTACAGTTGTAGAGAGGTTTGGTTGTATAATTTATCAAGTACCAACTCTGAAGTACTGTTAATTAGATTATTCTTTATCTCTCTTTCTCTCCCTCACTTTTGAATTAATAGGCACTTGGTATGACAGTTGAAATGATCCCTGGAAAGGTAAGGGCTGGTTCCCACCAACGACGTAATCGGACGTGGAGTTATATACGGGAGTGTAAGGAGACTTAATACTTTCCAGTTTAAATAAAAAAAATGGAGTCACAATCAGGATCGGGAACAGGCAGGATCAAAAGGTTTCCTTTTTCTTCCGACTCCACTTCTGCTTCTGTCTCTACAATATCTGCTTACGTCGTTTTTTGATTTCACTAGATCGTTAGGTTCTTGAGTTGTGATTCCTATTCCAGTACTAATACGATTCCGCTTACGTCGCTAGTGGGAACCAAGCTAAAATGCCAGCCTGTTTGTAAAATGGCCACAATTAAACCTTGTTAATATGTCACTATGAACAATGGAAGTTTTCTTTCATCCATTTTTAGGGTCCAGTTTTTCCAGAACCCCTAAGAGAACCAAGTGATTTAGAGGTGAGAGTTGAGTTTCATTGAAATTGCATTAAATTATAATGATGGCCTGTGAGAACACCTTTACAAAAGTGTTTGGGGTGTCCATAAGAAAAATGTTGAAAAAACCTAGCAGTGTGACAATCAACTTCTGCCACTTTCATACATAGGAATTCTCTGGGGGGGGAATCCCACATAAAAATGACGGGGGTGCTCGTCACACCTTTTAGGGCCGATTTACACAGTACAACTTTGTCGCATGCGCCACACTTAAAACATGCTTAAGACATGCTGACAACTCAAATTACTCCGTGTAAATCAACTCAAGTCATGTCGTAAGCATGCCACAAAGTTGTACCGTGTAAATTGGCCCCTAGGAGTCAAAATTTGTAGATTGGCACCACTTAGGGTGCTAAAATCTAAAATGACCACCATTAGAATTATTGCAGTACCTTTAAGGGTATTAATGAGCTGAAAAAGTATTATAGGAACTCTTTGTCAGTTAACTGGTATTGGTACCTCTTTAAGGGTAAAAATCCGTTTGAGCCACGCCCATGAAACAAGATTCTGGTACCTTTTAGGGTGTATTTTGAAAATTTCCGACAAGCACCCGTCACAAAGGTTTTATGTTA
>JAJLRJ010000013.1:4107074-4352074 GCA_024195265.1 Dendrophyllia cribrosa | reverse complement strand
ATTAACTTACTTCACGTCTTAATTTTATGAGCATGAGCCAAGGGTTTGGTTCTCAGAAGTTGGAAGTTTTCGCAGCAATATAATTTATGAATAAGAGGTTTGCACAACTTCAAAATTCCAGGTGTTGTTGGAGGTAGGAGCCAAGCCCCTTTCATAGTGCGCCTTCATGTTTGAGCATTATGCAATAACATGCAAAACCTGATTTAATATGCAATCTTCACAGGGATTGTTGATTTTTGTAAAGTAAAAACACCATCATTATTTGGGTTTTGAACTTCAGGTAATATACCAAACATGAATTTCTCTGACCTGCATAACAAATAAAGTATGTACAGTGTATGTATGTACATGTTTCATCAGGATATCCAAACACCGCAAAGTGAGTTGAAAAAACGAGGTGCAGTAGAGTTTTTTTTAATCCACTTCAACGTGTTTTGATACCTGATGAAACACTCTTTCAAGTACAGCATTTGATATACGCCTAATTGCAATAATGTTGTCACATCAAAAAGCAAAAACCCAAATAGGAATTAATTAAGATATAACCATCATACCTTGCAACATTCACAACACGCACGTTTATAGCTGTACACATGTATTAATCATGTTATTGAGGGAAATCATTTGCATCAGTTTTTTGGTGTCATTTTGATGCAATTCGAGACTGATTCATCTACAATGTAGCAAATATTAAATCATGTCACATGGTTAATTAATTCCTACATGTATTTTTTTTTTTGCTTTTTAAGTAATGATCCGCATAAGAAGGATAGCGCTGAATGGCAATGCATGATGGAATGTCAACTTTTTTCATTGTTACAACTAGTGATCTCATTGGCCTAGACTCAAAAACTGCTGTAAAGTTAAGGTTCAAGGTGCATTAATTTTGTCTAATTTTTTTAAGGTTTCAAGTAATTTGAGACCCAATCGCACAACGTGCAAGTTTTAAAAGATATTGTGTTTGGGGAACTTCATCAAAGAAGCAAAATTATTAGCTATTGTCTTCTGCTATTCTGATTGGTTAAGCACAAAAATTTCCTAAAATTTATTTGACGCAAATGGATTTTCTTTATTTTTATAATGAAATATAATTATGAACCATCAGCTCCTCCTCTATTCTTGAAACCAAAGATATTCTATGTGAGAAAGAGCCAATGCCGCAGAACAATGAAGTTTGCTATAGTTCTTACATGTATGTGGAGCATTACTTAATAATTATGATGTTATTGCAATAAGGTGTATCTTCTCAAACTGACCATTAAATACAAAGAAAACGAAGGAATAAATGCGCCAAAATCTATGCTAATTAAGATTGGGTTTCCAAACCACCGTCTGCTTATGGTTTTCTCTGATCAAACTCAATGAATTGTTAATGAGTTTGCGAATGTTAAGGAAAGGCACAGTCATTTTTTATCATAATTAACATATGTCAAAATACGTGCCACAAATTAAACAGTCTTACTTTTATTTAATTAATAATACTCGCTCCATAGATAGAACTTTGTTTACTAAACTAAGCATTTATTTACCAGAGGAATGTTTCTTAATTCATTTATTACTTAAGACTAATCCATATTAAATAATTTACATGTGGAGTGTTATTAAAGTGCCTACGAACTAAAAAAAACTGGTATGTTGTGCTTGTTTTTGTCCTTACTGACCCAACTAGCAGTAAATATTAATTAAAGTTATTTATTATGGATACGTGTTCAAAGGAATTTCCGGCAGAAATGAGCCCCTGAAAAAAGTAATAGGGACGGCCATTTGGAAGACCGGACACCAAAAAATCTCAAATTTTTCTGCATGCAAGGCACAGGGAAACCAACACGAAATTAGAAATTTATTGCATTTGTTTAATTGACCACAAACTACAGTCGAACCTCCTTAATAGGACACCAAAGGGCCCAAAAAAGTGTCTGTTTTATAGAAGTGTCCATATTATCAACTGAAGGTGTTTGTATTATAGGTGTCCGTATTATAGAGGTGTCTGTGTTATAGAGGTAGGGATTGTATGAATTTTGGTAACTTCGAGACCAAGAGAACTGTCCATAATAGAGAGGTGTCCGTAATATGGAGGTGTCTGTCAGGAGCGGTTTGACTCTATTTCAATGAGTGTGTTTGAAGCCACAAAGATCATATTTTGACGATAGAACATGGGTCTATTTTGTGCGCGGCCAAAACACTCAAATTACACCGTATGTCATATTCAGCAGGGTTTGAGCCAGCTCTTGGGCCCTAGGAGACAAATTGTTATTTCATTGGTAAATATTTTAATGTAATGTCAAAAACGTGACCTGCTGTGCTACACAGGCAGTCAAGCGTGAACATGCAATCATGCAAATTTTTATTTATTTATTTTTTATTTTATTTTTTTTTTTACCAGATATGGTCATGTTTACAAGTTTTCATGTTTAGGGACGGAGGAGGGGTTAGGCAATTACCAAAAAAAAATTCCTGCAGAAGAAATTTAAGAAAAAAAAATTCAAGCATTTTGGTAAAAAAAATTCATGCAAATAGTGATGCTCAGAAGAAATTGCCCACCCCCCTCCCCCCCCCCCCCCCCCCCCCCCCCCCCCCCCCCCCCCCCCCCCCAAAACAAAAATTAAATGGTCCGTCCCTTAGTATATTTTCATGCCGCGGTAGTGGAGTATTGACAGTATTCTTCAATAGCGAATTAACTTTATCTGATCTTTCAAGTGATACGGAGAATAACTTTATTTGATCATTCACATTCACTTTATCCAAAGATTGGAAAATAAATTATAAGGAAAATCAGGTCTGAATTTTCACACCATTCGGCGGACCAAACAGACCGTGAAAAATCAGCGGAAGTTTGAAGTCTTTATTTCTTTCTCGTGTTTGTACAAACTGTACCAACATCTGAACTTTCCTTGCTAAGGAATTGAAAATTTATGTATCTTAAGAAATAAGATTTCAAAGCTTTGCTTTATTGTGGGGGGCAATTTTGGCGCAGCAGCCAAATTTTAAGGGACAAATCGTCAAGGGAGCGCCAGAATGTCACAGGTTCGCGCTCTGGCTCAAACCCTGATTCAGTGTACATCAATTTGCAGTAAAGTTACATCAAATTGGTACAACTTGTAACACTGAACTTGGCTGCAGCTAGCATACATTTGTAGTCGTACATCAATTTGCGGTTGTACATCAATTTGGTACAACTTGTAATACTGAACTTGGCTGTAGCTAGCATTGCATTTTGCAATATTCATGCATGGTGTGAACGTGCAACAAGCATTTTAAAACTTGTGTTAACTGAAATGCTTCTCCAGAGTTTTGACAAAGTTAAGTAGTACTCATTGAATGAACTCTCAACGTTATATTTATTTAACTCTCCTATGAAATGGTTTGTTCAGTCTAAAAGTATCATTAAACAAGCTAATGTCATGACTCTTCAGAAGGGCCCACATCTTCAACAATGAACTTAACATCTTGATCTGAATTTTGAACAGGGAGTTTAATAAGCTTAGGTGTCTCCATAACTGGGGCTCTCTCAGGCCTCTCTTCATCAGCCCCTGCATTATTAGCCCCTACCTCAACAGGAGCCAAGGCCCTCTGCACTTGTTGATTGTTGGCTCCTTCAATCGCAAGCTCAGCTCTTCTCTGTTGCCGTTCATTTATGACTTCCAACAGCCTTAATATCCGAATTTGTTGGTTGTGTATGTCCTCTTGCAGTGGGGCATTGTCGATCGCATCCCGTTGCCCAGCAGCATCATTCAGTCGTTCCACAGCTGCCCCGACATTCTGAACCTCATTCTTAATCTGCAGTAAGTCGGCTTGGAAGTTCCCAGGTAGGGCTGGGACAGTAGTGATTGTCATAAATGGTAGCCTCACTTGTAATCCACTCAGAGTAAATATAGAAATAATGATGATGAGAATCACTGCAGTAAACACAAATGGCTGCCACTGGATGGGAACCTCTCGAAACAAGGCACGGAAACTTTTACCAATGGCCTCGGCAAGGTGTTCGAATGGCTGAGCAATAACAGTTGCTACTGTGGCAGATATTGCCTGTAAAAGTTCACAACAGACGAGGTATTTAATAAAAAGTCACAGTTGTTCCTCCGAAGAGTGGAGAGCCTCGAACCACATTATCAACTTAGAGGTTTATTCACATACAAATGTATGGAAGGTTAAAAAATGAAGATAATAGTAATTTGAATTTGACTGTGATGTTCAAATCCAAACCAAATTTATTTGTTTATTGGAAACAACAGCTACATGTAAGCATTGGCCCAATGAACTCAACCAGACTGAGGTAAAGAATTGATGTCAAGCCACTACTGATGCAGGGTTCTCCAGAGAAATTAGACTACCTGGCTGTAAATTGAAAGTAGGCGGCACCTGGCACTCGAGTGCCCGAAGGGCACGAGTATCTAGGGGGGTCAGGGGGCATGCCCCCATGGAAAATTTTGAAAAATGAAGACACTGGAGACACATTCTGGTGCATTTTGGGGACAACAGAGATGTAAAAAAATCATTTCATTTTCAGCCAATTTTTAACCTTTTTATTATTCACTGAAAACAATTATTGCTACCCTTAATATGCTTTGTGGAGCCACGGTGGTCTAGTGGTTAGTGCGTCGGGCTTTCAACCTGAAGGTCGATGGTTCGAAGCCTGGTCTCTGCCGTCGTGTTGTTTCCTTAGACAAGAAACTTTACTCCACACTGTCTCTCTCCACCCAGGTGTATAAATGGGTACCGGCGACAAAAAAATGCTGGGGGTAACCCTGCGATGGACTAGCATCCCATCCAGGGGGGAGTAGCAATATTCCTAGTCGCTTCATGCTACAGAAACCGGGTTTAAGCTCCGGCCGTTGTGAGCCTCCTGGCTCGTGTGCGCGACTTTACTTTACTTACTTTTTAATATGCTTTATATACTAAAGAAAAACATTATGGCCCAAAAGAAATCACTTTTGTTTTATCTCATGGCTACGAAGGATTTGTTTTTATAGCCATACAAGTGTTTGGAAGAAAATAGGATGGATTTATCCTTATCTTCCCCCCACATATTTTCTGACTAGCCGGCGGCGGCCCCAGGATGAGTAGACGGCGATTCTCGCCGGTCGCCGGAGCTTCAGGAGAACCCTGCTGATGTACACTCACACTTGTATGTACAGTATAAATTATGCCATGCCACGACGTAATAAAAAATTATCAAACACAAGGAAGAGTGCTTCATCAGGACTTCCTAACACCAAGAAGTGGGTTAGAAAACGAGGCGCAGCCAAGTTTTTTAAATAGCATATAGTGAAAGGAAACGAAGGAAAAAAATTCCCAAAATGATGCTAATTTATCGTGAGATTGGGTTTCCAAACCAATGTCATGCTTATGATTTTCTTTAATAAAATTAATTCAAACTCCATGATTGCATGTATGAGGTTGATGAATATATTTTACCAATTCATTATTGTAATCAACAAACTTTTCAATTCCAAACACTTCAGAGTCTTCAAAAAAGAAAATGTAATTTGTGTTGATCCTATCCTATTTTGCCAGCACGTGTCAGAGATCTGGGGAAGGGTAGCAGGTGCACAGCGAGTTATGGGATTGCAGTTCGTAATTTGCAACCGTTTGGAGGGTGAGACATTCTACAGTCAGCCTTGGCCGTGTAAGGGTTACGTTCAGTTTTCTTTTAATATCATCATGTGGACACTAGGTTTTATACAGTGGCTTGGCTGGCCCACACGCCCAGATATCATCATTTTTGTGTGTGTCCAGTTGAGTAGTGGAGGCAAAATCTTTAGTTTCAACCCTCGTAATAGTACTCTGCTCAAGCGGACTGAACAAGAGCTCTGGTGTATTGAAAATATTTAATAGATGGTTTTCACTCACGTGACCTTCAGTCCTGTGGGACTCAAATGACAAAGGCCATGGCGGCCATGTTGGTGCACATAAAGAAGTTCATTAAAATTCTTTTGTAGGTGTGCACCAACATGGCCGCCGTGACGTAACGTGAAAACCACCTATAGATAAGGCCCTAGCTAAACATTCCAACATTATTGGCCAATATTTGTTGGATGGCATTGTTAGATACCAGGCTAAACATCCCAAAATTGTGTCCAAGATTTGTTAGACGAGTGGCTGAAACATGATTGGCTATCACTAGTGTTGGAAACATTTAAACAATGCTGTGCCCAACAAAATGAACAAAAAATGTCGGTCAAACTTCACTTAATATGGGATGCTAAGCATTCCAACATTACATTAAACCAACAAATGTTGTACAACAATATTAGGGCCAGAAACATTGTTGCAGATGCAAGTGTTTCACATTTGAGCTGCAAGAGAAAAATTTGTTGCGAATGCAAATCTAATTGCTTCCCAGATGCACGGAAATGTTATTGAATCCTGAGTCAAAAACATTCTAGCATCCTGGAAACAAATTTTGCTTCCAAAACAAATGTTTCCCAGTTTAGCCACATTAGAAGAAACAAAGTTTCCAAAACAAACTTACTTTTGCTGGAGAAACTTCCCAGACTGGATCAACAAGTAGCGTCTCTTGGTATCTGATACATATGTCATCAGAAAATGTAAATGAATTTGTAAACCAAAGTTTCAGGGACTCTAACGGCTGTAACTCATGATCAGGTCGGCAATGCTTGGGAATCTCCTTTTCCATTTGTGCTTGTTTAGAGGCAAAGGCTTTTCTGTATAAACGATACCATTCCCAAGGTATACTGACAATAAAACACACAAACAGAACAAACCAGAGTTGTGATCGCCATGGTAACTTTGTGCGCATCTCAAACATTACAACAGCACAGATCACAAGCATGAAGGCTAGCAAAATGAGAATTGCCTCTTTGGTAACATAACTGAGTGATGAAGTATCCCATTGACCAAAATCAAATAGATCGTCTTTGCCTTTGAAATTTGAGATAATGCGGATAAGAACTTCACTGACATCCTGTACATTTCCATCCTCAGAAGTGACAAATTTTTCAAGAGTAGAGACATCATCGTTTGAAGCAGTTATCATTACTTCGTGATCCCCACGATCTTCGATGTTTCCTAGGATTGTTCGCACAAGTTTCTTGAAGTAGGGAGTGTCACAAGGTGATGCATTAATGACAGTTTTTTCAGCACAGGCTGGACATTGTAGAGGCACGTTTTCCAAGTCCTTTTGACACTGCGATAGCTTTTCTTGAAGTTGACCACAATCAGTTGGCTTGTTTGCACCATTTGAACCACTTTTGGAAAATCCCTGTGATACATAATAATTATTATTAGGAATGGCAAATCATTGGGAAAATTAAAGCAAGAAATTAATGATTTAGCCACAGTGATAATTTGCGTTACATCACCTACAGCTGTATTGATATTAATATGCCAGAGGCTTATTGGCTGCTGAAACAAATAGTTCTTTTGTTTGACTGCTGGCAAATCTGAATAACAAGAGTCGATGAAGTAGGTCGATGAAGGAAGTATCACTTTAGCATTTCATGGACAGTTGAGTTGTATCATAATCAAACTTATATGTGGTAGTACATCTGTAGTTCAGAATATCACCGAGACAAATTAAAAAATCAGTCTAAAATCTTACAATGTACAGTTTTCTCCCATGTAACAGGGAGCCTGGTCAAGCCCAGAAAAAAAGTCATTCAGGCAAATGAGGCTACAGTTGCTTTTGCAATACAGCCTTCGAGACAACAGTTTAAGTGTCCTTGATTGAGTGATCTGCCGGTAAATACAGTAATATGATTCACAACAGAAATGAAAATAGTAAAAAGCCACAGAATATCAACTATGTAAACTCATAGAAAATTTGCTTCGACATTTCTGATGGCAGTCATCTCTTATACATGTATACCGTATTTATTCGATTAAGCGCCCTGGGCGCTTATTAAATTTTTGGACCTTGAGAGTGGGCGCTTATTCGAGGTGGGCGCTTAATCGAGGCTGGGCGCTTATTAAACTTTCACCATTTGCAGCAAGTAGTAAGTTTATTTTGCAACAAAACAATAAATAATAACAAAACCAAAGCTGAATTTTAATCGGTTCATTGAAAGTTTCTTTAAAATACTTCGGAAAACTGGGTCCTCGGGGAAGTCTCTTAGTAGTACTTAGTCAATTTCAATCTCATTGTCACAAAGGTCAATTAGCAAACTCTCTGTTGCTGCCTGCCAGAGGGGTGGGGTGGGCGCTTATTCAAGGCTGGGCGCTTATTAACTTTTCCTGCCAACAGGGTGGGCGCTTATTCGAGGTTGGGCGCTTAATCGAATTAATACGGTATGTTGGGGTTGAAATTTTTCTTTGGTTGGAAAAATTCCTTTGTCTCAAATTATGGTAATAAATCTGATACAAAATAAAAATTAAATCAAACCAAAGAAAAGAAAATTAATCTGAACCACAACAAAATTAATTCTAACAACAGTCATGAATAGAAGAACAGTCATAAATACTGAACACGAGTTACAGAAGTAACAACTAAGGAGACTGCATATAGAACTTTAGTCCAGCCTACAGTCGAATAGTGCTCCACTGTGTGGGATCCATTCTGGAGGGTAGGGGGGTACTCCCATATATGAGCTATATAGGTATGTGCCACTGTAAAGGGTATGGTTTTCAGGCAGTTTAGTCTCGGATGAGGTATAGTAATCAGTGATTTTTGGTCTAGAATAGGGTATCATTGTCCACAAAACTGATCAGTTGCGTGCAGAATTTAGTCTAGACAAGTTTTACTGGCAAATGGCATTTAAAATCGGTACGGCTGGCAACACAGCATTTTTACTGACCCTCGTTAACTAATAACTGTGACAGTGAAGGTACATTCCAAACTCCTGTTGCTGATCAGGATGGACGGAAGACAATTTTTATTGGATATGTTGTGGTTCAAATTTTTCTTTGGTTTAAAAATTTTCAAACCAGTTTAATTTTTCTTTTCCTTTGTCTCATGTTCATTATCATAATTATTCTGAGACAAAGGAAAACAAAAATCAAACTGGTTTGAAAATTTTTAAACCAAAGAAAAATTTGAACCACAACATATATATCAATGAGTTGCACTATGTTTCAACAGTGACTGAGAGAAATGGTCAAAGTAAAAACAAACTGAGATACATAAAGAGAAAGTTATCAGAAACCAATAAAAACAAACAATATAGATGTTGTGGGTCAAAATTTTCCTTGGTTCAAAATTTTATTTTCCTTTGTTTTTGGGTATGAAAATGCATGATAATGTATGATAATGAGTTTTAAACAAAGGAAAATAAATTTTGAACCAAGGAAAATTTTGACCACAACATAGACATCTTAAACACAAAGATTCACATTGTTACTTCCTTAAAACGTTAGTAATACACCTCTTAGAAAGCAACTTGTACTTTTGGCAACTCACAATACTGCAATTATTAAATCCTGATTTCAGATGTGAATCCCCCTTCCCTCCACCCAACCCCCCGCCCCCCCCCCCCCCCCCCCCCCCCCCCCCCCCCCCCCCCCCCCCCCCCCCCCCCCCCCCCCCCCCCCCCCCCCCCCCCCCCCCCCCCCCCCCCCCCCCCCCCCCCCCCCCCCCCCCCCCCCCCCCCCCCCCCCCCCCCCCCCCCCCCCCCCCCCCTCCCCCACACACCGACCTGAATGACACTTTTTTAATGGCAATTTAAGTTTCTACATGTATAATAGCAATTTCGAACGCACTTCATTAATCCCTGATTACTCCTAGTTAATATTAGTATGAAGTTCTGAGGAAGCCTTTATTTGTTCTGTTCACCCTCCCCCTACCATAAACTACATTTCACAAGTAAACCGGGGGGTGCTTACTCCCAGCCCCTGCAAGTAATAAAATTTATGCTGCTTCGGAACGTTCGCAAAACGAACAAGAGGTACTAATTTGTAAGTTAAAAAACAACCGTAATACTGATTATGTTTAACTAAGATAGCTTCGGCATGTAGCTTCAAATTGGCACGTGATTCAAAACGAAACTTACCGCGCTTTCCAACACTCTGTCAGCGTCGTAAAGTAACATGTCGCCAGGATCAAGCCATCCTTCCATTTCAAGCGTTTTTTCACCTTCGCTGTCTTCTTTTGCCACGGCCACGTAGCCAACAGAGGTGTAACTGATTAAAAGCAATGGAAAAATATTCATTTTGCCGACACGTTTCAAAATCCTTTCTCTTCGCTTCTTCCAGTCAGGAAGATTTTCTAAGAAACTGTTCACGAGAGACTGGTATCTATGTCGAAAAAAACGTTACCCATCCCCCCCCACACGGGAATTCTTTGGACTTTCATGCTTCACTTCACTTCACTTCACGAATTATTTTTTTCCAAAAAATATAATTTTCTCTTTTCTCATTTTGATCTCGTTTTCTCGTATACATGATTCATATTTTCTATTTCTCATTACTAATATTTACACTGTTATAAAGAAACTCTTTCTATCTTTTTTTTAATTTATTGTCAACAAAACCGCGAAAAGTGTTTTTTTTTTTGTTTCCCCGCCACTAAAAAGACCCTGGGGATTTCATGATCAGTGATCCGTGCATTCTTGAAAAATTCGAAAAATTGACAACGAGGATGAAATTTCAAGAAAAAAATTGGAAAAAATACAAGGCCTAAGCGGGTTTTAGGTCGCGAGCGCGCAGCGCGAGACACGCACGGGGAGGGAAACTGATATTTTTTTCTTTTCCCTTCCTGTGCGTGTCTCGCGCCCCAAAACCCGCTTGAGCGTCCCCAATAACGCCTGTTATGCAGGCTATACAAGGCCTTACCCCTCCCTCCTAAATTTTTTTTGTTTGTTTTTCTTCACTTTTCAGACTCCCCTGGGAATATTTCGCGCCATTCTGCACGTGTTCGTGCAGGCAAATTTATTTATCAGCGCGCAAACTTTTGTACTGCTTCCCAAATCAATAACAATATCGCAATGAATTTTACGTATCTCGTTCTTTTGAAGCCTTCAGAAATACGCTTCACTCAGAACTTACTTGCATCCAAATTTGACAACGGAATTCCTCTGTTGGAGACATTTACTCAGATAAAGAACGGAGAAGTTCTCCTTGAAGATATTCCTCTAATAGAAGTCGTGTTTTATCAGGAAAAATGGGAATGGTACACGCAAAATAATAGACGACTTTGGGTCTTTAAAGAGTTAGAAAAGATTGGAAAATGCGAGTATATCAAGACGAAAAGAATTGAATACGTAGAAAACGTATTTGATTATCCTTCACTCCTGTATGGTTCCGCAGCACTGAAGGAAAACACACGTTCGTTTTCATGGCACGGAGACAACTTGCAAATCACTACTCGGCGCACACCTTCGAAAGAGGTCGATATTTACTACGACGAAGATGAACAGAGGTCGCGTTGCTCTCGCCAAGTATTCTACAAGAAATGCAGCCGTAGCTACAGCGACAGAAGGCTGCAGTTGAAGATGAAACACCGCAGAAGATGTAAACGCCGCCGTTTCCACCCCTACTTGCGTGACGACGGAAGACGCTTCGCGAATTCCTCTCGACGTCGCGAACTTGAGGTGCAAAATTGCAGCAGAGAGCGGCGAGATTCCGCGTCTTCTGAATGTTCAGGTTCTATCTACGGTTTTCAGTTCAGCTATACCGTGTGGTACAAGCGACGCCAAGCATTTTTGCAGAGTGTTTACTGCATTCGTACTGGCCGTCTGCGGGACCCGTCTCGTTTTGTCGACGTCCTTTACACTTGCGGCGTTTGTTTTAAGAGCTTCAGATCGAAAGTCAGCCTGAATCAACACAGCGAGGAGCTATTTCACTGGGCTTGTGTGCGCTGTGGAAGATTTTTTGGAAGCCACACTGCTCTGGGACAACACAAGCTCGCTCTCAACCATACAGTTTGAATATTGTTTACAAACATTGACAGTTCAATTCTTAACGTTGCTTATGTTGTTTCGGGAATATGGAGCCAGTGTGTGAAAGTATGTTATTGTTGTTGTTATTTAAAGAGTTCCAAATTTGTTAATATCACCCATAATAAAATATTGCGTGACATAGTCACGGTTGCGTGACGCAATATGTTGCGTTATTTTTTAGGGCCGTGTCGGGAAACGCATCAGATATTGATAAGAAATACGGTATTTTTCTTTGTATCAAATCTTTGTTTGATTATTGGAAAATAATATAAGGAAAGTTTTAGAAGGCAGATAACATATAGTCTGAAGTGTCAGCCAATTTCTCACCCTACCCCCTGTGGTGCCAGCGAGAAAACGCTGAATTCTTTAATAGATTTAATAGTGTGAGAATGGTAGGCACATTTCAATTGGCTGACACTTCAGACTTCAGTGAATGCAAAATGAAGATTAATCAGAAAATATTGTTATTGCTATATGAAATATCCTCTAGAATTTTTTTTCACTATTCAAGTTGTTCTAGGTCAACAAAGGAAAGTAGACAGCTTTGTCTTGCCATCGTTATATCTAATATAAAATGCTGAAATGAATAAATCATTCTGTATTGTTGATCCAGTTTTCTTTTTTTTGTTCACTCCTATAGATCCCGCTCTTTTCGTCATGTCCTGTCTTCTTTTACCCAATCCTTTGAGAAAACCTATAGAGCGTTTTCACTTGACGTCATAGCCGCCATATTGGTGTTCCCGTACAAAAGAATTTTAATTAACTTCTTTTGTTAGGAACACCAACATGGCTGCCATGGCCTTTGTCATTTGAGTCCCACGGGACTGAAGGTCACGTGAGTGAAAACGCTCCATTTCCTCGGGAATAAGTTTGTGTTCCAGTATCCTGTATGATGCCTAGTGATGTTGAATGATGTCTAGTTCCATTAGATGATTTCTAGAGAAGTTGATTAGGTCTAGCAACGTGCGATGATGTGTAGTGATGTTCCATGACGGGTGGTTAGGATTGGTGGTGGTTTAGGGGACAACATTGTTATTGATTTTCAATTTGGTGTACTGGAACACGAACTTATTACCATTTCCTCCGATCCCAATCTTACCCAAAAATCACCCACAAATTTACAAAAACACCCCATAACATAACTTCATGAGATAAGCAAAGAGCTTTTGGATTGCATGAAACGTGAACGACATATTTCTGTTAAAGGTGAACCGGACCTGTGGTATAGTGTTTTCACACGACGTCATAAAAATTAAAAAATCTAAAGTATACATCCTACAAAACTGTTTCTAACATGGTATGTGGATACCAGTGTTATAATCGTTCACAAAAAGTTTCAGGTTTTAACGATGTTTCGTTTTCGATTTATAAAGGTTGTAAATGTGTCACGCAATTCGTCACGCTATTTCAGATAAACCACTAAAATAAACAAAATTGAACTTGTTGAAAGTTATTAATGAAATTTAGATGCTTATAAGCTGATTTCATACCTCTTATAGTGAATACAATATTTTGTGATGAGAGTTTTGGTGTTATTAAGACTTAAGAGTCTTTGAATTTTTGGCCGCCATGTTGGTGTCCCTAAGTGGGACACCAAGATGGCCGCTCCATACATTTCTTACTAGAAATGCTCTTGCGCTTCAAAATCTGGCCCAGATGTGTAGTTTTAAACTCTACAATTCCATAAACACTTTAGAATCGAAAACTGCTTCTGAATTTTGATATGACGTCAGTGAAAACACTCTATAAACGGGCAAAGCCCCACGCCGAACTTATGCAAATGAGCAAGAACAATAGATTTTGCTCATTTGCATGAGTTGGACAGTCCAGCCGCCTTTTATATCGCGGGTTTGGCTTTTTAGGGGCAAAAATCCGTTTGAACCACGCCTATCAGACGAGATTCTATTACCTTTTGGGTGTCTTGAAAATTTCATTCTAATATGGAGTCCCACCATGCACCCCCCACCCGCCGGATATGGGATTCGCTACCACCTTCCACCCCACCACCCTATAGCTGCCAATCCTCAAGACAACACCCCTCCCTCGTTCGCTAGAAAAAAAAAATTTGCCCGTAGATGGAAGGTCTGTGACCTCTTCTGAAAATCATCACAGTACAGCTATATACAGATGGTTGCATTTGCTGATAAACATTACTTATTTTCGGAAAAAAACGTGACTCATTGAGATTCCCGGATTAAAGTTCATCAATCAAACGTTTGTTTACTAAAATTTGTGTTCTTGCCAGTAAAATATTTAATAGGCTATCATATTCCAGTTTATTCCTCTTCCCGACCTTCGATCGAAGGCTGTTTAAATTGGCTTTGAACGCGTATCGTACAGTGAGGAAGTCAATTGTACTCGCGATTCTCTGCGACCTAAAGAACAGGTCTTTGTTCATCAGCTGGGTAAGTTTTCTTCAAGGAACAACGTCATAAATGTACGTTTGTTACGGAATCAAATTAGTTGAAATTTTTGCATTAATACGTCGTTTTGGATGACGCGATTACGACGAATTGAAGTTCTTCAGTCTTGTTGATGTTTTATACGTATGTCTTAAAAGACTTTTGAGATCACCAGGCGATCTCTCTGAGTTTGAGTTATTTATAGCTTTAATCTCATAACTGAATAGGTTAACTTGAGACAAGGAAGGCTTTTATCAAATCATTTCGCAACATATAAAAATCTTATTTCAGACAGAACCGAAGGTAATAAATTAGTGGCTCAGCAGTGTATACATCCATCGCCCCTCCCCCCCCCCCCCCCCCCCCCCCCCCCCCCCCCGCTCCTCGCCCCCCAGTCCTCCTCCCTTTCCGCTTTTCCTTCAACGATAGATTTCGGAAAGATTCTCAACTTCACACAACGACAAAATAATCCCAGCACTTTCTAGACGTAATGATAAACAATATTCACGATTTGAACTTCTTCATTCGAAAACTCTTCATTAACGAAACGCAGCGACGTCAGATACCAAACCATCGAGGCTTTTTAATGCAAATGAGTTTTCCTTCGACATGTTCGAGTACTGTCGTTGGACAAGCAAAGCATTTCCCAAAGAAAGGTAGCGCGATGAAGAAAATAAGAGAGTAGTTGATAACCAGTTGAGTCCAGATTTCTTTCCCTTACGCAACCATCATTTACAATATGATCACTATTATAAAATGTATGTATTTTGCAAACCTGTTTTACAGGTTTGATTACTTTGATTCCAGGTCTTCGCGGCCAGAATGCGTACCGTTGGCATACCGCTCCTTGTTGCCTCGATTTCGTTTCTGGCATTCACAACGGGCTCAAGAATATGCCCGCGGCCTCCCACGTGGACGATTGGTGAACTCAACCCAGTAGCTGAAGCGCGGTCAAAGGGTCACGTGGTGCTCCTTGGACTACTGCTGGCCAGCTGACGATTTTGTCAGTGGCAGGCTAGCCAGATGGACGTCATGTATAAGAAAATGGTCATAGAGAGGTAATAACTGCAGGTTGCTAGAGCATGTAGATAATGTTTCTGTGTGACTACTCAGGGATATGAGTCACTATGATAGGATAGGAGGTGTCCCCTAACTGGTGGTTTAACCAATGTAGGGTTTGTGTGTGGTCATGACCAATGACTCAGTGTCCCCTAGGTTTTCTTTTACTGCAAGTTACAAATGTAGTATTTGTGCGTGGCCAACAATATGACTCAGTGTCCCCTTATAGGAGGTGTCCCCTAACTGCAGGTTTCAAATTTGGTGTTTGTATGTAGCCAGGCAGACCATGACTCAACGTCCTCTGGAAGTTGCAAACGTAGCCTAGTGTCTGTGTGTCCCAAAATGGGACAGCGGGTCATAGTGACAGTTACATACAGACACTACACTTGTAACCTCCATGCAGTAAAGGGACGCCTTCCAGAATGGGACATCGAGCAATGGTCCCAGCCAGGCGTCCCCATACTGGATGTAAGTTACAAATGTGGTGTTTCTGTGTTACTGGACTATGATTCTGAACGTACCCTATTGTTGACTGCGGCACTAGGACCACATGTATATGTCATGATGTGTGACGTCGAGTCATGGTCCCAGCCAGGCGTTCCTATACTGGATGGAGATTACAAAGTGGGGTGTTTCTGTGTTGCTGGACCATGATTCCGAACGTACCCTATTGTTGCTGACTGTAGCACTAAGACTATGTATATGTCATGATGCGTGACGGGTTTTCGACTCCAGCATTACACCCCCTTTTGTTTCCCAAAGAGAAAAATTTAATTACTGTCATGCTTTATTCATTACAGGAATATCACTGATGTTTCGTTCATGATTTTGAACATGAAAAAGGCCGCCGCCACAATCAACGAGTTGACAAAGAGGGTTTCCTTTCCAGTCTACCAGGAACCAACCACACAAGATATCATGGGATTGCTGGGGGGCAAAAAAGACGATATATTGATTTACAATCGATGTGGACTGTTGGTTGCTCACTTCAAGATGCCATACAGCTATCTAGCACACCCATTTGTCAGGTAAGACGCGTTCTGCTCTTACAAGATCTTACCGTACTCTTACTCTGAACCCCAGTTTTTACGTAAACCTCGTCCTCGTTGACCCCGCGTTTATTTGAACCCAGCGTTTATTAAGGACCCGATGTTTATTTAAGGCACCGAGACAAATCCCCCCCCCCCCCCCAGTTACCCCAGGCGAGCTAACTTTTCACTTATTTCTTTGAAAATGAAACTAACCCTTTACATGAGGATCGTGAACTCATCTCGAGGGGCGAGATAACTCGGGGGGGGGGGGGGGGGGGGGAGGAAGGGGGGGGGGGGGGGTGGGGGAGGGAGGGAGGGGCGAGTTGTCTCGTCTCGGCAGGTAGGGTAACCCTGGCAGATGGAACAAGTTTTCAGAGTTTTTTTATCGTATTTTTATCATATAAACACTTTCCTCCCCCTACCTGAGATGCGATGGCTCAATCTCGTCCCCAAGAACATGACTTATTTACTGGAGTCACCAAACTTTCCGATCAACGTTTGGTACAGTTGTCTCGGGTACCCAGGAAAACTCTTCTCCATATAAATGAGCCCTAAAGGTATATTTTCATCATATGAACATGTTGCAAATTTTACAAAGGAACTAGGAGTGAGGCGAGATCTAGGTAACCGGGCCAGCCCGCCTTCTCATATGAACTGCATCGAAAAGTTTACAAAGGAAATAGGAGCGAGGCGAGATCTCGGTAACCGGGCTCATAGGAAGAGGATCTTAGAGAGGTGTATGCTTTATAGAGAGGCGTATGCTTAAAAGAGAGGTGTATGCCTTATAGAAAGTTAGTTACAGACGAGCAAGTGAAATTCGGCCAGAACCAGCCAATAATTGGTGTCTGTCTTAGAGAGGTGTCCGCCTTACAGTGGTGTCCATTTTACAGTGCGAAGCGCTTTACCGTGAGCACAGTCCCAATAAACATTTCAAGCCTGCACGATATCAACACGATAAGACACGAAGCGACAAGAGTACATTCCATCGTGGAGGCGTGCCCGTCAGTTGAAATCGCGCTCTCTGATTGGCTAACTTGTAAAGACGTTTGTTGGGTACACGTAAGGCGCGTCGCACCGTATTTAAAGAGAATTTACTTTACTATCCTAATGAACTTCTCTTTTAATTTTTTTTCAGTCAATCTTTACAAAAAGTTATAAACAAGAAATCAAAATGCCAAAAACACTGTCCTGACACGAGCACAGTCACAACAACACAGTCAACAACAGTCATGCCTGACACGTCACAAGATGTTGCAACCAATCCCACAACGTTTTCATCGACAAAGAGTGCGACGTCACAACCTCGACCTTAATCTGCTAATGGGGCTCCTATTGATAGGTAGCTCTTTACCCGTGATAACCACATACAGCATTGATCAGCGGTTGACCACTAGGGTCTCCTGTACTTCTCTCTAGAAAAAGTTTTATTTTTGGGTCATATATTCATTAAACTTTGGTGTCTAAGAGACCAATTCTTTTCAATTTGTGACTTTGTTCAGTTATGATGAACAAACAAGAAAAACGACAGTTGTTTGTTTTGATGAATAGACAAAGTTTTTGAAAGAAGGGCATCAAGAGAAAATCATTTTAAAGGATAGTGTTAGTAGCGCTAGATACCTTGGTTGTGACAAAGTTACATAAAATCTTCATTTGTAACTTTTGATAGTTTGAAGGTTAACGCTATTAAAACACAGATCTTTGCCAAAGAACTCTGAATGATTTTCAAAGTCGTACTAAAAATAAATGACAATTTGCCCCTTTAATATGCTAATGAGGCTCTGACGGGTGCTAAAAGTCAATACCGGACAATGTAAATACATGTAATCTCCCTATTGTCAACACATTTTTAAAGACTTTGTCGCACCCCGCTATTGCGGACTCCCTCCGTTACGGACACTAACTTATAAATCACGGTCCCGAGAGCGTCAGTTGTTACGGGAATTGATTGTAAATAAGTGGGAATATTATTAGCGATTCTCTCGGTTATGTCGTGAATACCCCATACAGGGGCTTACATATGCATACATGTCAGTACTAGGGGCGTTGATCGACTTAGGAGAGAGAAGGGAAGGGAAGACATAAGTTTCAAGGATAAAGAAGCAGTATTTGTGTCTGCACTTTGAATTCTAATTGGATCAGACTCCTTTACAACATTAACATGGTAGAAACAGTAGAAGCTGATGTTCTTGGGAAATACTCTTCTACCAAGTAAATGCTTTCTTTTAACCGCGCTTGATTTTACCTGCAGAAGTTTTCTTTTCTTCCACATATAAGCTTTATCTTGAATTATAGTAAGCGGCATCGGTTCTAACCCTTTCTTCCAGAGTTAATTATAATCAGTTATGGAGACATGGAGTGTAGTTCTAATTTTTGAGTCTGTGGAGGGAGTCTTATGGTGTGACCATCAAATGAAATATCTTGTCATCGGCGTACGGGAAAAATTTACTTCTACATCTCGGTGTTCTTCGCAGTTCACACGGTACCAATAAGATCTTTGACGAGACCTCGACGAAGACATACTTTAATCTACCAGATATCAACCACACATACTGTCCCAATAAGCAAGATGGTCGCAAAATGTGTACTTAGTTTCAGTCCCTGCGCATTCTACATTATCATTCCCACCCTTGGCGGATCTCAAAGCAAATTTGTCGTTCTATGCCTGCTCACGCGGTTAGCATCTAATGGAGCTATCACATGAATGACATGATCGATGTAGTATAGAGCTCGGTTAGAAGGTTAAGTTCACGAGTAATGTGAGTTACGAAATAAAGACAAATTAATTAAGACATTGAATCACAAAATAATTCAGTAACTTTACTGTGTCTGTGGTGCCCGAATAGTCGACCAGTTTTGCTCGAATAATACTATATTTTTTTGCGACTGGCCCCTCCCCCTCGTACGCTTATGTAGTAAGCGGCATCGGTTGTTAATCCTTTTTTCTTCCAGAGTCAATTATGGAGACATGTAGTATAGTTCTAACTTTTGAGCCTGTGGACGAAATCCTACGGTGTGACCATTCAAATGAAACCTCTTTGGCATTACTTTCACATGGTAACATTTGTTTTTCAATATTTTGCAACATGGCATTTGGGATGCTTCGTTAATTTTGAGGTTTGGCACTTTTAGGAGTAAAGGGTAAGTAAACGTCATTTAGACTAGACGTCCGTCCTAGGTTTGCATCTCAGTAACGACTAAATGAAGTTTGATATCAGTCTAGTCGCACAACGGTCTGTAGACTGTTGAAGATTTTTAGGTAGTAGATAAAATATGAGCGGGAGATCTGTATGGACGTTTACAATGCCCCTACAGATCTCACGCGAATATTTTATCGTACTTGTGAAATGAAACAATGAGTAGAGATCTGTATGAAAAGTTAATTCTACTGTTCAGTTAATAATCCATCAACTCAGTTGATTTGTATTGGGGTTTACTAAGGTATACATGTGACTCAAATACTGCCTATTTATTGGTCATAACTGTTATGAATTATTCATGAATTTTACAATGTTTATTAAACAGAACTGATTTCCTTATCTAAACACTTTCAAGACATCTTAATGAGTTACGTGATCAATCCTATCCCGGCAAATGTTCTTTTATAAATTATTAAACATGGAATACAACTTGAGATATTTCTCAAGTGCTTTCAGCCATATACTCAAATATTTAATGCAATGTTTTTATCATGTTAATTATCAGAATTTCGCCTTTAGAGAAGGGTGATAATTCAGCTATATGTGGAGATATACTGAAACCAGTGGAACAGATGAAAATAAACCTGGCCTGACTACTTATTATAAGCAAACAATCAGATTGAGCAGCCAAACAGAATCATAGCGCAAGACGCTAAAAAAATTACAAAGTAAAAAATAATATCATATCACGGACAAGTCATAAAGTACAACTACTCTTGCCCATATCTTTTGTCAGTTGTCTTGGACGTTTCGCGCGTTAAAACTGGATATACTTTATGTTCAAAACCAACCTTTCTTCTACAGTTAATCCAGTCTAGAACCACATCTATGAAATCTAATGTGAAACCTAAATATAAACTTGAAATTTTGAGATGATTTATTGTTGCCATTAACGGCTGCTCGTTGTCATTATTTTGACAATTTAATTGCTATTTTCAAATGAAAAGTTTACTGTGTTGAGTTGGTAACAAAAGCAGTTCCATCACTTGACTAGATTCAACTTTCAATTCAATACCGTATTTACATTCAGTAAAATCTAAGTCATTAGAGTGACTTGAATTTAGTTCTTTAGAAAACAAATTAAATAAATATAGGGTCTGCAACTACCATTAAAATCTTAATGCACAATCTTTTATATAGACAATAAAACAACTTTCATATATGCTGTCCGTCGAAAGCTACTGAAAAGACTAAGAAGTGGTTATCTTTTAGCCTGACAGCGAGTTCATGAAGTACAATATATTTGTCTTATTTCGTCAGTATTTGCCGCTTTGTTTTCTTTCTTTTTCGCTCATTTTGCTCGATCTTAATTATTCGAGCTGCAACACGCCGCAAAAGCCATATCTTTACATTTGTCTGAGTTCATTTTCACAGTCATTCTGTTATGACTCTGCCGCTCACTTAAAGCAAATCAATTAACAGTCTGCGGCTAGTTTCCACTTAACGAGGCAAGATCTGAAAATTTTGTCAATTTGGACGTACTGACATATTGATCCTTGTCGTGCTTTAAAAAGGAAAACAAAGTTCTCTATTTATCATTCTATTTGAGAGAGTTGAGCTAACTATAACCACACTGATGAACTGTTAAACCAGTTCGCAGAATATTTTAGGAACTTTCTCTTCAAGGTAAGCAACTATGACTCGCAGTTCATTTTGAATTTCAAATTCAAATCATCAAAAATCGCTGTCCAGATTTTCAACACAAAAAGGATCGAAGCCCGTCCTTTTTTTCTCGATTGATAAGAAACTATTGAAGGGAATAACATTCATTATTTAGAAATTTCGTAACGTCCTCAAGATGGATCAACGTAAAAGATTATAACTTGAGGTGCAGGATAATAAGTTTTATCTCAGCTTGCTTTCATCGGCAAATCCGGAAAAACTATCATGAAATTAAAATATTTTAACACAGTTTAAAGTGAATGTTTTGATTATAAGTCGAATTTTTGTTTTAATTTTCTTTTATATTTCAATCTCAAAAACAAAATACAAGTCGTTATCTTTTTTTAAATTTCTGGGCATTTGTACAAATGCGTCGATAAAGAGCAAACGGGCGTAAAGGTCTTTCCCAGATGTTACTTTCCTTGAAACATCACGTTTCCGCGAAAAGGTTATTTCGTTTCTCAAGGCAGCTTTCTTAGTATACGCAATTTGCTCATAACACAAACGTTCTGAGCACGTCTATCGTAGCGGTCTGTATTGCAAAATAATTCTGGCTGCTCTGGTAGGCCATTCCGCTATTCTCCCAAAGTCAATAATGAAAACATGTAGTGTGATTCTAACTTTTAATTCTGTGGATGAAATCCTATGGTGTGACCATTCAAATGAAACCTCTTCAGCAGTACTTTTGCATGGTACCATTTGTTCTAACTTTTGAGTCTGTTAATGAAATCCTATAATGTGACCATTCAAATAAAACCTCTTTATCAGTACTTTTGCATGGTACCATTTGTTCTAACTTTTGAGTCTGTTGATGAAATCCCATGGTGTGACCATTCAAATGAAACCTCTTCAGCAGTAATTTTGTATGGTACCATTTATTTTTCAATATTTTACAAAATGAAATTTGGAATTTGTCTTAAATTTTGATTTTTGGCACTCTTGAAAGGAAAATGATTAAGAGCCTTGAACGCGACAGACAAATTAAACGTCTGGATCATGGTCTGTTTGCACATTTTACATGTATCTCTTGGGGCACTTCTATTTACAATACAGTGGAACCCCGTTAATACGGTCACCAACGGGCCATGAAAATTTGGCCGTAGTAACGGGGTGGCCGCATTAACGGGGTTTCATTATAAGAAAATGTATGGGTGCACGTTTCGCCGGGACAAAAAAAAAGTGACCGTAATAACGAGGTGACCGTATTAACGAGGTGGCCGTAAGGCGGGGTTCCACTGTACCTATTTTTAACTAATAATCGATAGGCCTCCTCAAACAACCAATTACCATGTATATTCTTACTTTACTGTATTCGCGACCCGTATTTCGCCTAGTTTTTAATTCATTGTTCGCCAATTCAAAAAGAAGCTGAGGGATAATATGGCCATTTTTAACCCTTTTTCGCACTTGCGATATGGATCTGTTTTCAGTTTTTCTACAACGAGGAAATGAAAATGCTACTGATAACAAATCTCTGAAATATAATTTTAAGGCGCTTGTACGTGTTATTTGGACACTCAGATAACAAACCGCTACCGGCATATCAGATCTCCAAGCAACCACGAAGTTTCAATCAATTTTCTGAGGATTTTCGAAAGTTCTCCGAATACTGTCCGAAGGTTGTACGCCGGACGTTTCCGATCATTTTCGGAAATTTTTCAAAGACTGCCGAAGATGTCCGAAGATTTCCGAGGAAGATCCAAAGATGTTGAATTTCGATTTTAGCCAACACCAGGGGGGGTTGGAAGTCTATCCCACGATGCAACGCAACGAGTTACCCGCGACATTTGAAAAGAATAAACAAACTTTTTGTAAAATCTCATATTTCGGTGATTTTGCCGGTAATCTCATTTTATGGTTTTAATTATCGGAGACTTGGGAATCAGGCAAAAAGTTTGTTGGTAACAGAAAAGAACCACAATGTAAGAATTTCATTTATATTTCTAAGTTTAATGCTCGTTTCTTGTCCTTGGATAATATCATTTTCCGCTCGCAGGAAAATGGCGATCATCCCCGAAAATATCACGAAAGTGCAATTGTACCTCCTTCTTAATCGAATGTCATTAGCATTTTAACATAAATAACGTGTTCCATCATATCATAACGACTAAAAAAAAAACAGATCCGTCCAGACCCCTCCAGGTTTTTCAAGCTGGATAAAACCATCAGAGTGTGGGCACTTTTCAATGCTAAAAATTTAAAAATTGACAGCGAGCTGATTTAGGGAATTCGCGCACGTTTGCAGAGTTGAATATGAAAATTCTTTGAGGAATAAAACGAATTTAGACCGAAGCAAGTTCAATAAATGAGTACAAATCTGACAAAAGAAGACCGACAGACAAAAGGCCTTGAAAAGGGTGTCCAACACTATTTCATTCATAGTGAAGGTAAAACTGATATGTTCACGAGTCTAAATCTGATGATTTTCCGCGGTGAGAGAAATCCTTGTATTTAATTCATTGAAGTTTCTACAATAACAAGAAAGGGATTTAACTTGCGTTCTGTTTTGTAGAATTAACTGTCGGTAATTACCCAATTGGAGAAGAGTAGTTATATTGCATGGAAAAATGCACAAAAATACCACCTGTACTGAACAATTAATGTGTCGTACAGTAAACTATTAACGCACCATTCATCATTGATATTCAGCCAATTTGAAGCCTTGTATAAACGCATATAGAATTTGCATACGTGGTTTGCTTTTTCAAAAGCTCTTTTTAAATTTGGCTTGCGTTTTGGATCGCGTTTCAAAGGGGTTTTTTGCGGGTTGCTACTATATTTTGTTTTATTATTAAACGCATAGAGCAAAGTGGGAGTTCTTGCCGCAAGAAGCCAATTTTCTCAATTTTACAAGGAGACGTCGTAACCTAGACTTTAGTAAGCCAATTCAAGGAACTTCATTTTCATGTCCAAAGAAAATTCATTAATCTTTACAGAGATCGGAAGCAGCTACAAGGAAACAGAAGGGCTTGCCCGTAAGTACAAACACAATGCAGTTTTCTGAACTAAGGGTGCCAAAAATCAAAATTTAAGAAATACCTCAAACTTCATTTTGTAAAATGTTGAAAAACAAATGGTTCTATGCCAGACGAAAATTCTTACTGAGGGGACAATATCAGGAAAAAGAACTGACACTTCGGAGTTCATTTTTTTTATGCATATCCTCTTACAAGGGAGATCCAATGCTTATACTAGTATTCAAAATTTTATTCTTACCCCGAGGTAAGTGACTCGGTTCGCCTCATGCTAGCTACGGCTCTGGGTTAAATACATTTTATCCAATGGTTTAACTAGAACTGTGGTGGGAGGATTTCTTAATTTTAACAAACCTCTGGGCCTTTGAAAGGCTTGTAGTACAATTGGCAACCTAACCACTTAGTTATCTAATACCATAAAGTAATAGTGTAAAATCTCCAGCTTAAGGCGACTCGCTCAAAATGCAAAATACGCTCATCTGTGACCTGGATGCAATTTCACAACGGCAAACTTTTGGTTATAACTTGAGAGAATAAATGATAAGAGAGGCCATCACCCATACATGCCCATCGACATAGGTAATCTGTCTCAGGTTATTTTTATATTAGAAGCGTGGGTTATCCAAGCGGAAACATTCGCGCCATGTGATTGGCTGTTATCTAACCCCTTGGGATCTCTACAGTCTTGGTGCCGGTCTAAAAATAACTTAAGGCAGATTACCTAAGGAATAGGGCATGTATATGTTGTAGTTAATTTTTTATCTCAGTTAATTTTTGTTTTTCCATTGTTTTTGGGTATGGCAATATATGCTAATGAATTTGAAACAAAGGAAAAACAAAAATTATACCTGAAAAAAATATTAACTACAACATATACATGGGTGATGGCCTCTCTTACCCTTTATCCTCTATTGCTTTCACATAGTTTCCTAGGCACTAAAATGATATGCGGGGAAAACAGTATATTGCCAAATGTTCCAAGCTTAGCGTTTTCCTAAACATTTCTCGTTGAGTGCCCTTGGCTAACTCGAACCATAAACAGTTATTCCTGGTTTGCTTCCGTTGTAGAATTTAATTAAACTTTTTTTTGCTTTGTTTGTGTTTTGTTTTTTTTCATAAACATTGTATGAAATTTTCAACGGCGTTATTTATTGCTTGTATGTAGTGCAGTGCAATAAATCTTAATAAAGTAAAAAAAAAAAAAAAATTCCCCACACTGACTGTCGCGTCATCGGAGTTCCGCTAATTGCAAATGGAATATGCAAATAGATGTATCTTTCGTTGTATTTTTTTTCAATAAAAGATGAAAAACTATCGGAATTAAAACCGAAATAAAAAAAAGAAATACTTCCAACGCTCCAAATTTGTTTTCGCTGATTTTGAAAACTGAAAGTGGCAGCTGTCATTATAGCTGTGTTTTTACAATTCATTGCGACTTCCGTGTCGAGACTTTTAAAATAGGCTGTAATTCCACTTCCACTCAATTAATTCAACTTTCAGTTTTCAAAGATAATTAATTTTTTTTAAAGGTACAATCTTCTATTGTCAGTTGTCATTTGTTCGTTGTTACGCGCAGTCGAACCTTGTCTTATACGGACACCTCACAATATGGGAACGCTTTATTACGAACATAGCCTGTTACAGGCGTTAAGATGATGGAAAGCAGGGCGAAAGAGGACCGCGGATAATTATTTCAAGTGGTAAAAATGAGGCCAAACTGTGGAGAGGGCGATTTTGTTTAGCTGAACTGGTGAGCAGCACCTGTATGAACTTTAGTTTGTAAAACTAATTTATCTCTCCCACGCATTTCCTCCGACCATCGCGGGCTTCGTTAGGGGGTTAAACAAGTAATAGTAACATGTTTGTAAATATACACAACGTGTCATGTGCCCTCCCCATCCAACGGCATTCGCATTTTCTCCTTGTGCGCGCCATTTTCTATCGCTTTACACTTTTGAACGTTTACAACAGGCTATTAATGCGGACAGTTCACTTCAGTCCCATACAAATTCTATTTCTCTAATACAGATAATTGCTAATCGTACTCAGCTCTGTATTTTTTGTTGTCCGCATAAAAGAGGTAGTTAGTTTTTGTCATGCGATATTTACTAAAGAAACCCTTTATTTTTTTCAGACAGTTCCTGTCTGCTGAAATACAGTTATATATATATATATATATATATATATATATATGTTAACACAATAAAGGAAAAAACTGGTTTGATTCAATTACACCTATATTTCAACCACTTAAAGTGGTCTTCATCAGGGTGACTGGATGGAGTAAACCGTTATTCACACGCGTTCTTATACAAACTGCTGACGCACACAAATATAACAGTCTATGCGCGCGCAAAAGCAAACTGTTTGGCGTACACAGTTTTTTTTGGCGTTTTGCTTGGATAATATTCTATTTTGTATTCTATTTCACGCAGTTTCAAATGTGTACGCCAAACAGTTTGGTTTTGCGCGCGCATAGACTGTTATATTTGTGTGCGTCAGCAGTTTGTATAAGAACGCGTGTGAATAACGGTTTACTCCAGTCATCCTGATGAAGACCACTTTAAGTGGTTGAAATATAGGTGTAATTGAATCAAACTAGTTTTTTCCTTTATTGTGTTAACATATATAGTTTTAGAGGAGTTATTTCAACTAGTGGATACTTGTGATAAATTTTATATATATACACCCGTTTGCAAAACAAAAAAGACATTTAAAAAAAAAAATTTTTTTTTTTTTAAAAAATTAAAAATTTTTTAAAAAATAGAAATATATATATATATATATAGCTGTTGTGTTCACATCACAAATGTGGCGACAGGCGGTAGATACCTTTTCACAGTAACTACAATACCCTTTGCCAAGTGTTCATTACAGGGCGTCTGTTAATCAGCACCATTGTTCACGGAAAACATTATTGAATAATTTTACAGATTAAATTATTCAATGCCTGAATATAAACAAATGAGCCACAGATAATTTATTGACTCGAGCCTATGCTTCTTTTGAGCATTGCAGATAGCAACGATCTTCGTTGGAGACTGCAGCAAAAAAGTAGTGGAAAATATACGTCCCAGCTAGATACAAATATCACAACAGTTTAAAAAGCATGGAAAGTTATGCAAACACTCGACTGCGTCTCGGGTTTGCATAACTGTCTCGAATTCTCCCAACCCCCCTCGTGTTTAGACGAGGCTATGTAAATACGAAAAAGGTATTCTATTGCTTAAACAGCATTTTTACTATCTTCATTTCTTTTTGCTTTTAGAAGCCACACTCCTGCGAAACAGGACATACCAAAAATTACTGTAAGTACTCTGTACGGCCCCATCTATGGAACCTCAGTTTGAACAAACAAGTTCATTCTTACGTAGCGAAACTGTTCCCAACGGGAATCGCTTAAAATAAAACGTGCATGTAGCAGACGGTCTTTTACCCTGAAGATGACTTAATTAGTCGAAAACGTTCGTTTTTCTTTTCTGTTAACTTTTAGCCTTGTAAATATAGTATTTTAAATCTTAAGCGAATATTTTATTTTATGTTGCACCGAGATATTAGCCTTCTGACTACCCTACAATTCGTGTGGAAATAAACATACTCTTATGAGAACAAATCTCACATTTTTTTCTTTCTAAAATCGTCACGAAAACTAGAGCCGAGTTCTACGTTTCAAATTTGCTCAGCTTCTACATGTACAGCCGATTTTGTGGAAACCTGTTCACAGTTAAAACTTATTGAGCTTAACTTTGAAAAAATCTGTCGTCGTTTGATGGAAATATTCGCGTTTTCTTAAAAATCGGGGATTTCTAGAAACGCTTGTAACTCTTAAACGCTTATCTCATTTGCACTAAAATTTAAAGTCCTGTATCATTTGAAGACTCGTAAATTTATAACCCTACCAAAACGTACAGAAATCGGTTAAGGCTACATGCCGAAAATTCGATTTATAAAAGGGAGCCTCCGCGCCATTAAATAGCCGCGGGCCACCTTCAGCAATTTTTGCCTCCTTTAAAACAAAATTGTTTGACTTCTATTTTAACAATTTGAAAAGTACTGTATTTGAAACGGTTAGATTTAGATAGTGGACGACTGTGTGTCCATATTGAGAGTCCGGCTAATTAAATAAACATTACACATAACCAATTTCTTCACTTCCTTTTTTCAGGCTTCGACAATCAACGAAAGGCTATCTCTGTAAAAGGTAACATGCTCGTGCACCAAAACAAAACCAATGGACTGGAATCTGCAGAAGTCATCAGTGCACAATCTCATTATGTCATAGCCGGCGTATATGCGCTGTTATTATTCACAGCAATTGGCCTTAACACACCGGTGGTCATCACGTTCATAAGAGACAGAACGCTACGCACAGCTTCTAACATGCTGATTTTTAGCATAGCGATCGGTGATTGGCTACACGCAGGGTTGGCATTTCCTTTTGGAGTTATCTCCAATGTGTCAGGTAGTTGGCGAGAGATGAGCGGTAAACTCTGCTCCTGGTATGCTTTCATTACAACTTTCTTGTCCTTCGGTATCATGCTTCATTACGCCACCTTTGCTATCGAGCGAGCTATCATCATAAACTTCGCCGTAGCCACGTTATCTATCCGGAAAAAGCTTAAATTTGTCATTTTCGGGATGTGGGGTTTTGCCTTGCTTTGGAGCGTTTTTCCGCTGTTTGGTTGGTCTACGTACGCTCCCGAGGGAGGAAGCGCGCTTTGCTCGATCCGCTGGCAATCTACCGACCCACGTGACATTTCGTACATAGTGTGCATCTTCTTTTTCTTTTTTGTGGTACCCATCGTTACCATAGTTACATCTTACTGTTTGATTTACCACAACGTAAAGAAAATGACTAAACATGCGCATGAGTTGTGGGGGGAGGACGCTACCCCTACTCAAGAAGCCATACAAGCGGAGGTAAAAACTGCTCGTATGGCTTGTCTCATGTCGTTTTGTTTCTTATTTGCATGGACGCCTTACTCGATCGTTTCGCTGTATGCTGTGATAGGAAAACCACAGAGTGTTTCTCTATTGGTGGCCACATTACCAGCGTTATTTGCAAAAACCACTGCGTGTTATAACCCGGTTATTTACTTTTTCTTGTTTAAAAAATTTAGGAACAGTCTCAGACAGTTAATGCGGTCATTATGCGGACGTTTCATCAAAACAGACGATACAAGTGCGATGAATATTGAGTTAACTGTAAAAACTCAGTCATCTGGAACTGAAAGAAACGGTAACGATGAGCTCGAGGAACAAGAAAGAACGAATCAACGAATGATTCTTATTTAACAAATCACTATCATTTCAGCATGTTCAGCAATAGCGTAGCTACTTCGTCCCGGGGGAGGGGAATCCATATAAAATGACGGAGGTGTCTTCGTACCTTTTAGCGGTCAAAATTTGTAGATTTGTACCAGGGTACGTACCAGTTAGGGTGCGCACGAGTTGTGGTCATAGAAAGATTTTCGTTTGACCTTAAAATGATTACGTATAAATATAACCAAAACAACAACGAACTGAAAGGAAGGAATTTGATTGGTTTAGCGAACGGAGGAAAACGCATGCGGCTTTTGGTTAGTTTAGCAAACACGCAAAGCAAAGCGAACTGGTTGCGAGCTAAAAAGTAGCTATTCCCTGTGAGGTGACTCGCATTTCAGCATTCTGATAGGTCAATCAAACAAGCCTCTTTTCAAATTAGGGATATTTTTTGCAGACAAACGAGCAAAGCTGGTTTTAATCCTTTCAACTACTGGCCGATGAAAGAAATCGCGAACACTCATAAGAAAATCACTCTAATAAACTGTACAAAACCCACAGTCCTATGAAAATCCACCGTAAATCCAGAACTCACAACGACACGCTAACCAAGCTAACAAAGAGCCCTCAAGACGTCAGTTTTTGGTTCATTTGTTGCCGAGTTGATAGCAGTACAAAACTTTTATCCTTTCACACTGCAACACTAGATGAAAAGATGGTTTTGATCACCTTTAATCTCCGTCAAAGTTGTAACAAAGATGTGCGACACAGGCATCAGATATGATGAAAGGTTTATAGCACTTTTGTCGTTACTTTTGATACACCTTTGACGCGCGCCAAAAGTACTACACATTTGATGCAAGTCACAGGCGAATCAAAGGTACCTAGCAATATTTGACAGCACCTATACTATACCTTTGGTAAGCGTCAAAAGTGGGGTACTACCTTTGGCTTAAATCAAAGACGGCCTTTACTAACTTTGACACCCATGTCAAAGTAAATTGAATAGATTAAATAAAACCTGTTTCTCTATAGAATGTATGGATTGAGTTTCTTAAATGACCATTATAGGGAACCAAAAAACGAGGATAAAATGATTTATTTAATCACAATGATGAATGTCCCAGTCAATTAATGCTATACGGGAATCTCTCAGGGAGGACATCGGCCCACTTCTTTCACCCTCACCGCCCCCCCCCCCCCCCCCCCCCCCCCCTCGGGAGGGGGTACTTAACAAAGTTTCATGGAGATGCTCCGCCCCGAGGTCCAATCCCTTCCCCTTTTATACACCATTTTTGACAGGAAAGGTAACCCTTTCATATACCTTCCAAAGAAAATGGTACTAGTTTTATACAATAGCCTGTTCCAGGCTCCGAGATAGTGGGGAACGCGCGAAGTAAAAAAAGGGAAAAATCGCAGACCGCCTTCTCCCCAGTTCCCCCGCGATTTTTTCTGTTTTTTTTTTAACTTCGCGCGTTCCCCACTATCTCGGAGCCTGGAACAGGCTATTTATACAACTACAGAAGTGACACTTTTATAGACGAATTAGCGGCCACCTGAGTCTATTCGGAGTTATTATATACCTAAATGGCAGTTTTCCCTACCATTTTCTATACTTCAACTCGTAAAATTCCTACCCTTTTATATACCTCCAGCCTCAAAAAGGTACCCCTTTCGGGCGGAGCATCCCCGGCCCCGTGTAGCCCATTATAGGGAGTACCCTCCCCCCCCCGGGTCTCACCCTCAGGAAGACTAATTATTAGTCGAAATATCTGCCCTTTGCCGGAGTGTCAGCCTTGCATTCAGTTTTGTATTTTCACCTCCTGTTTAATTGGGGCCGTTCTTGGCAACATAAGTCCTATTTTCCTCAGCTTTTGTTGGCGTTACTGTTGTTGGAGAAGGCGGCAAAACGAACCAAACAGGGAACATACGACTTTCTATCACTATTCGTGAAAGACTGCCAGCATGCAGCAGTCTCGTGTTAGTCGAGTGCGGCGGGCGCGCGCGCGAGCGGCGTAGCAGCCAGAGAAATAGAAACAAAGTAAGCAAGGCTGATACTGACGTGGAACATTTTACGCGACAACGACATGATAGAGTCCAAACTGAAAGCCAAAATGCAACCGTGGACAGCTGTTATCAGCCTTGCTTACTTTGTTTGTATTACTATTTTTGGCTGATTAGATCTTCTATAGATCCTACGTACTCCAGCAGCATTTTCGTTCGCGGTCCTTTGCTCCTTGTTCTACTGGAGAAATAGAGACCGGGTTGAAAAAAGGGGTGAAAATCACGAGTTTCTCGCCCGTGGTATACAGAAGTGGGTATTTACGCGAGTATTCACGCAGGTGCGCGTTAAAGGTGTCAAATAGCAGGGGTAATGGACCGGGGAGAACTCCCATATAAAAATGACGGGGGTGACAGTCCGAATTTTTTTTTTCTAAAAAAAGACCCTTAAAAGTACCGGAATCTCCTTTGTGGGTGTGACTAAAATTCATTTCCACCCCTGAGAGGAACCAATTCTGAAACAACACATGTCATATACTGTCATGTTTTTCGGCTCAAGGTACCGCGATAATTGTAATGATAGCCTTTTCAGATTCGGTACAAATTTTGCCCCAAAAGGTACTACCATCACCCCCGTTACTCTATATCGGACCGGGGAGTTTATGGGTTCATTCAAAACTGCGAGACGGGCATTATTTTCTGCGAGACGGAAAAACCAAGGGTCAAGACGACTTCGTGAGACTTGAAACGAGACTGCGAGACCCGTGAAAACTGACAAAAATTTTGCCCATAACTATTGGATGACGTGACTGCAGCCTTTTCTCGCTAATGAAACAAGAGCTGGCATATAAACGTCTGCTCTTGGGGCGGGCTTGGGTTTCTTTTGTTGAGGTGTTAGCGTGTCCAGGCCTGATCGATCCGATTTAACTATTGTTGTAACCAGAACCACCAGAGCATAATCACTGACCCCAACTGTGAACTGCAGACTCTTTCGCAAAGGAACGCATAAGTTTCGTGTTTTCGGAGTGCATTGCTGAAGGACAGGGAGGATACAAGCTTAAGAGCCGCTTTAAGCCGTAAGTAGAAACTCCAATTTTTAAGTTACAGTTTGATTTGAATTTGAACGTAATAATTTTATTCGTCAATTTTAAATTGTGCAAAAACTGGGCCAATACGTCGACGAAACATAATCGCTTTTATGTTTCTTTGGAGAATTCCTAACCGCAAATTGTCCTCAGGCCTATATTGAAATTCTGAGCCGTTTTTGTGCCACGCTGCGGTGCACCTCGCAAAGAAAGAAAATGATATACATTACTTTCTCGAAACTCGCTTTGTCCAACTCTCCGCGACGAAATAAGACGTCACGTTACGTTCTCTACAAAAAGATTTCTTTCCCCGGGGAAATGTTACTGAATTTTGCATTGAAACCAATGCGAAAGGCTCTTAAGGAATATGTAGGCGAGATTTTGCTATAAACATTCTGATAAGGGTTTGTAAATGGCTCAAAATCCAGATCTAAGGTATTTAATCTACGTACTGTATGTGGATCACTGATCCGGGGGGAGGGGGGAACTCACCTATGTAGGTTTATATGACTTGGGGCCCCTAAAACAATGGATTTATGGATGATTTCAGGAGAATGAATGATTTGGTCTGAAGTGCAGCTGGGTATAAATTTTCGGCATTCCGATCTGAAGTTGCCTCAAAATAAGACACCTCTGCAACAATATTTGAGAAGTCCCCTCCTCAGGCAAGAGGATAGTCCCCCCGTCCCCACTCGCACCCTCGCCCACTAAGCTTCCCACTTCGGAAGAACCTCTTCATATGAGCAACTGTTAAAAAGAAAATGCTCTGGAAAAGGGTTAGAAAATTTGACTATGTTTACGCCATGTACGTTCGTATGAGATAAGACCGGAAGTTTGCTGTCAAAGCAATATAGACAATGTGTATTTGAGCAGATACGTTTTCTTTCTCTTTTACTTGCTCTCCCCCCGGAAAAATCCTGATACAATGCCTCCTTTGAGAGAAGCAACTTGATAGCTCTGATACGCATGCTGATGAAAGCTGTGAGTAAAAATAAACACGACGTTTCAGTCTGTTGTGAATGTACCTTATTACAGGTTCGGTGGAAAACGCGGAGTGCGGAGTGCGGAGTGCGGAGTGCGGAGTGCGGAGTGCGGAGTGCGGAGTGCGGAGTGCGGAGTGCGGAGTGCGGAGTGCGGAGTGCGGAGTGCGGAGTGTGGAAAATGCGGAGTGTGGAAAATGCGGAGTGTGGAAAATGCGGAGTGTGGAAAATGCGGAGTGTTTGCATTTTCTTTAAAAGCTTTATAAATAAAAGAGTCTTTAAACGATACTAATAAGTTCTTTGAAAAAGCGATACATCTTTTAAAAAACATCTTTGAACTTTAACTGTAATAATACTGGTTAATCAAACATGCCTAATCATACATATATATATATATATTTACAAATAGGTCATGATACCGAAAATCTACCGAAAACTACCAGAAAGCGCCTGAGATTATTTTTCGAGTTCGAAAAACCTCTTACGGGCCGAGTTTGAGTGCCGTGCGGTAAATTGAACCAGCGTTTTTTTTTTTTTTTTAAGTTTACGCACCGAGAAAACGAGGTTATTGCCAATCACGCACGAGATGTTTTCTTTGCAGAATTGCGAAAATCTTGCCGGTGTATTTGAGATTTGATTGACGTTGCGACAGTATTGTAAAAGTGACAGGCCAAACACGACTCCCGCTAGTCGCAAAATGTATAAAGAAGCCTTTAGAATAGTTTTCCCAAGAAAGTCTTCGAGATATTTGTTCCCTTAGATCACCAAAATAGAATTGTGACAAGTCACTATTATCTATCCGTTTTGCATGTTTGATATTGTGTGACTCTTTGGTTTTTTGATCTTTGGGATATAAATCTCTGTAACTGACAGGAGGTTTTCATGCTGTTTAGCCATTTATAGAATTGTTCTTTCTCTATGCCTTCGTTATTCTAGCTCTCTTGGCATATGTTAGGGCTTCTTTGGCTAACTTTAGTTGCAAGATAAGTAGTGGACGGCTGCAATTTTTGCAATTGCTATGAAAATGCTCGGATCAGAAATCTCTCTGCCCGTGATTTAGTGTTTATAAAGTCTGCGGTGTGCTAGACTTGTGAGAAAGTAGATCTTTATCACGGATGTAAGCGTCTAAGATCCAAGTCTGAAGCTGCCGTGTCTATTGGAATCAAGACTTTTTGCAGTTTATGTTTTAGCTCCTTGTATTATTCTGCTTTAGAGTTGTGTTTCATGGAGCTAAAAGGACCTCCGTTGTTTCATAATGGCGTTATCGCATCCAACATGCCTTTTACAGATATGGTGATCTGTTTTGAAAATCTCACGGATGCTAGTGATTACTTACATTCTTTCTTAAGCTATGCTTCTGGTCACAGGGAAGGGAACAAATATCTCGAAGACTTTCTTGGGAAAACTATTCTAAAGGCTTCTTTATACACTTTGCGACTAGCGGGAGTCGTGTTTGGCCTGTCACTTTTACAATGCCGTCCACTACTTATCTTGCAACTAAAGTTAGCCAAAGAAGCCCTAACATATGCCAAGAGAGCTAGAATAACGAAGGCATAGAGAAAGAACAATTCTATAAATGGCTAAACAGCATGAAAACCTCCTGTCAGTTACAGAGATTTATATCCCAAAGATCAAAAAACCAAAGAGTCACACAATATCAAACATGCAAAACGGATAGATAATAGTGACTTGTCACAATTCTATTTTGGTGATCTAAGGGAACAAATATCTCGAAGACTTTCTTGGGAAAACTATTCTAAAGGCTTCTTTATACATTTTGCGACTAGCGGGAGTCGTGTTTGGCCTGTCACTTTTACAATACTGAAAGATGTATCGCTTTTTAAAATAACTTATTGCTATCGTTTAAGCAACTGAAAAGGCAATGATTTGTGCATTGCACGAACTATTAATTTTGTACGAACTATTAATTTTGTAAATCACAATAATGTTATGCGCGTTGATTGTTTGGATTACTTATTTGTTACAGTTCAAAGATGTTTTTGTAAAGATGTATCGCTTTTTCAAAGACTTTATTACTATTGTTTAAAGACTCTTTTATTTACCTTTTTGTTACCGTTCAAAAAATAAAGCTTTTAAAAGAAAATGCAAACACTCCGCACTTTCCACACTCCGCACTTTCCACACTCCGCATTTTCCACACTCCGCACTTTCCACACTCCGTATTTTCCACACTCCGCACTTTCCACACTCCCCATTTTCCACACTCCGCATTTTCCACACTCCGCACTCCGCACTCCGCACTCCGCACTCCGCACTCCGCACTCCGCACTCCGCACTCCGCGTTTTCCACCGAACCCTTATTACATGAAATTTTGGCGACACTTAAATTTAGCGAATTTAGCGATTTTTCTAAAAATCGCTAAATTAAAATGCACTAAAATTAAGTGTCGCTAAATTTAAATCGTCGCTAAATTAAAGTGAGTACAATATGAAATTCCGCCATCTGGTCAGTTTCACACAATCATGCTGTTTACGTGTATCGGATGTCTCGTGCACATATCAGTCATTTCAGCTTGACAACTGAAATGGATTCTTCGCTAGTATTAAATTTTGCATTCCCGTATGGACTCCGCGGATTCTACGTTTACAAAGAGCTGTGGAATCCTAGAATAAATGAAAAGCTCGACACAATTCACAATTCGCCAAAGTTTCAGTTCGTGAAATCGCGAAAATTAAGTGACTTATGTTCCAAAATTTACGAAAAATCGCTAAATTAAAGTGCCGCTAAATATGGATTTTTCAAAATCGCTAAATTAACGTGTCGCCAAAATTTCATGTAATAAGGTATGTTAATCAAGTTTTCTCCACTGTTTTTTCAGCCCCGGCAGAGCTGAAAAACCGGATATTTCCTGAGCTAGAATTCCGGTTATGGAAATTTTTTGAAACCTCATGGTAGCCCGTAGCTGGCGGGATTATTATACCGGGGTACTGTTTTGACTCGTCTCCATTCTTCTCGCTAAATTCTTCTCGATCGCGGGTCTGCCAAAAAAAAAAACGACCAAAACAGTCCCCCGGTATAATAATCCCGCCGGCTACGCAGGCTAACCTCATGCTTGCCCTTTTCTCGTGTTGTTTATTGTTTTAAGCATTAAAACAACACACTGTGAAAAATTAGCCCGCGAGAGCAGACATTTTCCCGGCTTCTGTTTCACTCGCTGACGAAAACGCCAACCTTGCTGGCAATGATGCTACATACACGCGTGTAAATCGCGTGTGTGTCGCGACTTCACGCTCACACACGCACTTCTCTAATTCTTCTCTAGAATTGTCACGTGGCTTTTTCGCCACGCCAATATTGTTATTTAACCTTGCTTATCCCTCGTGTCACTTTAAGGGTTTACCTGAATTTTAATGAAATTTTAAGAGGTTTTAAGAAGGGATAGGAGAAAGAAAATGATTTTTGGAACACCAACAGACAGTTGATACCCACGCAAGAGCACCCCAGGTTGCTAGTGGACTAACTTGGTGTCCGTCTATTAATTATTAACTACAAATTGTAATTTTAAAACTTCACTAAATCTTCAAAATTTCTTATTTCTCTAAATTTTACAAATCCTTTGAGAAAAACTATTTCCTCCCAAAAATACCCCAAAATCACCCAAAAATTTAATTACAAAACATCCCACAACATAGATTCATGAAATGAGCTAAGGGTTTTCGGATTGCTTGAAACGTGAACGAGATATTTCCATTAAAGCCATGCTAAGTGGCGCAAAAATGGCATTCAGGTAGACCCCCGCCTGAAGACGAACATTTTCAAGAAAATCCTTGATGTAATCGACATCAAGCTAAAAGATGTCAAGAAATCCACGAGTTCAAGACTTCTGCCAGTGTTGTGAATGAAAACAGTAATTTTATGACGTTATAGGACGAAAACAAGCTTCGCACCAAAACGAGGCTGCGCCTCGTGCACATATAAGAAAATGTGTCCCACATGGGAGGAAAAGACGCTGTCGCGTCTTATATAATGTTTTCAGCAACACAAGGTTATTAGGAGCTCCCTCGTGCCTCGTGCTCCCTCGTGCGGGTGGATCTCCGCAACACGTGATGTGCACGCGTGATGCGGGTGACAAGTTGGTTCCAAGGTACGGAACTTGATATTGTGAACGGGTCATTGTGCAATCTATTTACGACTGCATTCTTGTAGTCGTTCTTAGTTTGCCACAAGCTACACCGCGCTGACGAGCCCCAACAGGGCGAAACAACTGTCCGCGGTTGCTACCCTGCTTTATCAGTTTCTTTCATATTGGTGTCTCGCGAAGTCTACTTTTTTACGTAGTCATATCAGCCTTGCAGTTTGTCGGTTATAAAAACTTCACCGCGACTTGAAAGAGATTGAACTTAAGAAATCGCTTTCGGGCTCGAAAAGTCTTCGGGAGGTTTGAGAAACGTACGCCTGGATCCTTATTTTTGGATTTTCACTGATGAAAAGATATACTGTATTTTGGCTTTTTAAAGTAACACTAAAAATGGTGTTAGGAGGAAGAATGAGGACGAGTAAAGCGGTAGGCGAGAGACTGGTAAAGAGGACAAAAATGCGACTGACACCCCACCTTCCCCTGTATTCTTTTTTTTGTCCTTTTGCACCAGACCCCAGAGTTGACTGCGGATGTTCGACTGCTCTGTGTTTTACGATATTTTTTTTTATCTTGCAGATCCATCACTATGGCGACGGGAATATTGACATTTCTCGTCGTCGCACTTCTTGCATTACCGCTGACCAGCCTGGCTCGCAGCTGACGCTGACCATGACAAAAATTGCCTTACTTGGGCCCAGAGTCCGCCGCTCGGACAGATGGGTCCGTTGTGGTCCTGGCAATGATCAACAAATGACAGATGAGCTGATGACAAGCCTGCCTTCGCAACAAGGCCATTGATAACATGGCTAAGATGCGAAACGAAGCCAAGAAGGGGTAAATTAAATTGTGTCTAATACATTCTGGGATTTATTTTAATATACAAGCGCACCTGACTGATTGTTCCGTAGGAATATCTCTTGAAAAGGTTTTACCGTAAACAAGTAACTGTAATTTGCAACGGACCACCGTAACGAAATAGAAGCACCGGATCCTGTGGTAAAGGATCTAATCAGCTATAAAATAATGAAACGATACAGAGGGGTCTTATGAAAACCTTAAATCTCTAGAAGGGGGTTTATGGAATTAATGGTTTTCTCTAATAAAATGTCACCTCAAGCCTTTCTTTTGTAACTAGGAAAATTAACACTGCGAGCAGTCTCTTATTTTCTTTTAGTCAGACGAGCGAGCGCTTTTTTGGGGGCATATTAATTGTTACATTTTTTATTCTTGTACTTGAAAATGAAGTCAGGATGACATAGAAGCGTCGTGAAGTTTCGCATATTTTTATCAGTCAAATAAGATTGAGAGTTCGTTATATACCCGATGATGGTGAATAAATACATGTGAATATATGAAACAATCATATATGTGAAATTTTATGATCATATAATTTGTGTAAATTTGAATATTTATCAAATTTCTGCGTATTTTCACTTTCGTACGCTTGGATGGTAACGATTATGAACGTACGCATGTGCATTCACAACGTGGCCATGTCATCTGACAGCTCATTTGTTTATTTCATAGCAACATGCCAGGCATTGTCTTCATAACAGTGGTTCGTCAAAATCTCTTCTCATTGCCATGGAATCAAACTGAAGACCTCATCGAGGAGCCAAGTGTTCAGCCGTGTCTTGTGTCTTCACACCTGGGACAACTATCAACTGGAATGTTCGTTTATGACCGCTGCGGTGGGCTGGTGGGTGAATTGAATACCATGTTTCCAAAATCACCGCGTGACATTAGACATGAATGGTAAGTGTAATATATAAGTGATAATTTCCCCGGAATTATTAATGCCTTGAAAAGCTATATCAAACATTTGAAAGAGTGTTTCATCAGGCATCCAAACACCTCGAGGTCGGTTAACCCTTTAACTCTCAAGAGTGCCAAAGATCAAATTTCGAAAAAAAAACCAAATTTCATTTTTTAAAATATTGATTAGAAAAACAAATGGTACCATGCAAAAGTACTTCCGACGAGGTTTCATTTGAATGGTCACACCATAGGATTTCATCAACAGACTCAAAAGTTTGAACAAATGGTACCATGCAAAAGTACTGCTGAAGAGGTTCCGTTTGAATGGTTACAACATAGGATTTCATCAACAGAATTAAAAGTTAGAACAAATGGTACCATGCAAAAGTACTGCTGAAGAGGTTTCATTTGAATGGTTACAACATAGGATTTCATCAACAGAATTAAAAGTTAGAACAAATGGTACCATGCAAAAGTACTGCTGAAGAGGTTTCATTTGAACGGTCACACCATAGGATTTCATCAGCAAAATTAAAAGTTAGAACTACACTACGTGTCTCCATAACTGACTCTGGGAGTGAAAGGGTTAAAAAAACTTAGCTGCGCCTCGTTTTTTCAACGCACTTCTCGGTGTTTGGAAATCCTGATGAAACACTCTTCATTGTTTTTTTATATATTACATGAAACACTCTTCCTCGTGTTTGATATATTACTTCAAAAACCTTTTTTTTTTCTCCTTTTCTTGTTAACAGGAGCGTAATAAGAAAGGCATACAACAAGGCTTGCGGACCAGCTCCTACGACACAGCCTCAACAAGTGGACACCACTACAGTTGAAAACAACCCAAATTAACTTCAACGCGTAACTTGAATACAACGGCAATAAATTTATAGTTTTGTTTAGAGTTTCTTTAATTATGTAAGTCACATAAAATAAGAAGAGAGATAATATATGTTAGTATATACCAAAACAGTGGATAGCGTTGCTGGCGCACTCTGATTGGCTGCTGAAACTCTGGATAGCAAGTGCTATTCACCTCAAAGCATCAGTTTGCGCGCGAAAATAAATTGTAACCGTCGACAGGAATAGATGAGTTAAAAATCATCATTTTCGTGCTATATTATCTCACTGTTTTAGTATATGCAAAAACAACTATTCACCTCAGTGTCGGTGGCCAGTGGCGGATATTAACGGCGAGGTAAATATCCACCACTGGCTACCTACACTTCGGTGAATAATTGTTAATTATTGCAACAGGAGCACCCAACGCTTTGAATGTCGTTGTTCTGTTTTTCCATACTGATCATTTTAGTGATTTTAAAGGAGACTGCGTAAAAGCTGATACAAGTTGAGTTTTCCGGTTCTTTTAGCTGAATATTTCAGCAACAGAAAATGTAGGGAAAGGAATCTTTATCCCCGAATTTTGTGAGCTGCTTTCACCTTTCCGAAAATCCTAGCTGGCCTTATTGCGTAGTAAACACGACATTTTTTCCCTTGGAAATCAAAAGGCGTTAAATTTCCCAGTGTCACAAAAGCTTGAGGCGACACTGTGTTAAAGAAAAAAGCTAATTTTAAGTCTAATCTTTTACGAATTTTTGAGATAACTGAGGCATTTTGGACAGATTTAAATTTCCACCTAAACGACTATTTTGTTGGCTGCTGCTGTTGTAATACTTGTTTAGTTTTGTGGTAAGAATACTTGTAATCAGAGTAGAAGCAATAGTCATTTTTTACCTTTTTCGTGTTACTGACTCCAATTCAGTCGCTTTTTGTTTGATAATGGGTGAAGGGGCGAATCATTGCAGTTAAGCCAGGCGCGCAGGATGTTATGGGTAAACAAGACCATAACACCCCGCGCGCCTGACTTCTTTCGTACCCAATCTTCCCTCGCCCCTAAACCAAATAGATAGCTACTGTACGAGGGAAGTATTTTATGTACACGTGGAATTCGTTTTGTCTTTTAAAGACATTTACAGCGCAAAATGACAGGAGAGGGAGAAAGAAAGTCTATGTTCCAGCTCAGAAGTATCGATGACTGATGAAGAACAAGCAGCAAAGAAACTCCAACTGTTTGTTTTGATGTAGTGTGTCGTTGATTTCTGGCTAAGAACAGACGAACAGAACATTTCATTGCGAGTTAGCAGCTGATACACATGACGAGCTTGCAGCAAAGCGTATTTGTAAGTTTCTGAAAATAACAATCAGTTCTCTCGCGCATGAAAGTAAACATGGGAGAAAATGTTGGAAATAAATTTTGTGTTTTGATGTTGTAATAGAAGTGCAATAAAATCGATTCCCACAAAATGCAGTTCACTTTGTGATACTAACTTATTTATTTATTTATTTATTTATTTATTCGTTTAGTTAATTATTTGGGATAAATACCTCGAGTAATATTTCAAAATTGTCCCAAATATCACGAGCCGCTTCATTTGATATCTTCCTCTTAGTGTTCTATAAGTATTTCTTGTATAACAAAGGTATACTTGGTTTTGGCATATGGGGCAGTTTTCAACCAAAAATGTCAAATATGTCAATATACATGTCCCCATAACATAGCTCGTCTTTAGCTTTGTCGTTGGCATTTTGTTCTAAGGACCTATTCATGCAAAAAAAAAAACCACGGGAACCACCGGTTTTTAAACGCATTGTAACTAGAAACAATTCATTATTAATTATACTTCGCCCAGTTGCATTTTAAAATTTTCGAGTCAAATGGCTCAAGGTTGATGTGCGCCGCACCACCTACGTCAGCAAGCAAATAAGCCATAAACAATATCGAACACCATAATTTTCGGGGCTTATGGCGGTCAGTTACACGCTGCAAGTTTTCGTGCAGCAGGTGTGGCGAGACCTGCTGAAAGATCGTTGCTGGTGCACCAACCGATGTGATTCCATTGATGTTTCTCGACCTGTGCTGAGTGAAGCAAAACTGAAATGTTGTCAATCATCAACAGTGATGCAATTCCAGAAAGAAAAACAGTACATTCAGTACACACAAGATAGATAGTATATAATTTTATAGTTTTTCAAATATCGATAATAGTTTTATTTTACATTTTACAAATAAAAATTCTAGATTCGTACATTACAGCTGTAGATAGATATATTTGTTTTACTTTGTAGGATTTATGTTATAGTGTCCCCAATATAAGCTCTTTTTGTAGCTAAATACATCGACAATAAAGTTATTATTATTATTACTAGTTCAGTGCTAAATTTCTCTTTCTAAAAAACAAAATGATTACATCAATATGTACATCAAGATTCTAATACATGTATATACACCAAGATTGAAATGTATACATCACGATTCGTATGTACATACATCAAGAATTGTATTTATAGCAAGAAGCCTCTGCCGCGCTCGACCGTAAAGAATATGGAACTCCTTGCCAAGCAGTCGCATCAGTATTGAACACTTCAAGAGGGATTTTAAAATATATCCTTTGGAACAATTTTTAACTTCGACGTGACATTTCAGATAACATTTTAAATGATTATTTTGTAGATATTCTATTTATAGTACATTTTTGTTTATATATAGAATTCGAATTTTTTTAAATTGGCCTGAAAAGCCCCGAGGCAGCGAGATAAAATTAGAGCGGAATGGACTGAAGCAGAAAATCGACTAAATTCGTAATTTTTGCCTGAAAAATTTAGCCCATAATTTTGCCATCTACTCGCAATGTTCAGGCAGGCTCGAATAAGATTCAACTGTGACCTGCTCCTGAGATTTCAGCAACACTGATATAGAACAAGATTGCCGTATAACCCCATGCTGATTAATTATATCATACATAGGCGCGATCCATTGTTTTGACATTTATTTCAGTCTATAAAAGCGTATGCATAACTAATGTCTTGGTTTATACGATAATCGTGCCTTCGGACTATTACATGGAACTAAAATGAGTAGTAGTACACTGATAGAAGCGTTTGGACACATTGTGTTTAAATTTACACAAAGTGTAACAGAGCACTACAATCCAGAAGAACCTGAATTCACGGCAGAGTCTTTTGGTTACAATCCACTGGAAAGCACAGGTCGAGAATGGTATTGTCATACTGTCGATGAGCTTATTTACCAAGAATACAGCGACAGAGAAGCCACAAGCTTTGACTTTCTAGCGTCAAGGTCTCTTAACGTAATTATTACAAATGCGTCCTCAATTGCGGAAAACGAAGAAATGCAGGAAGACCAGCAGGATGAAGACAGAGCCATGGCTTGGAAGCGACTAAGACCATCCACTCTCCGCACAGTTTGTAAATCAATGTACTTTGGAGCTTTGATTTCGCTTCTAACCGCTCTCTTTATAGGGACAATATATACGCTGGTCTCTTATCTCTCGTTAAAGACTGTACAGGATTGTCAGTTTCATTCAAACAACTCAGTTTTATTACAAGTGCAGTGGGTAAGAACTATTTCGGACGCAATATCGTGTTTGTTTATATACAGTTGGTTCTTTTCGCTTCTGCTTTTGCTTTTTCGCCCATTTCAGTTAAATGGGGTGAAAGGAAAACTGTTTCTGGTTTGTTGCCTTGTTTACTGCTTGGATACACTTTATCGTGTTGCTCTTCAACTCCTTGGGATGTCTCATTCATACATTTCCATACCGCACAAGATACCCCTCATCGTTTTGTTTCTTACAAGTTCATGCTTGCAAGTCTATGTTGTTACGAATCATTTCTGCACGAGATCAAGGAGAGAGAAGTTAACTTTCTTCATCAAACTGATATTACCGGGCTGCTTGGGTTTTTTAATTTATATTATGGTAGCATTATTCATCTATCCAGCATACAACAAACAAAAGAACGAAGGCAAAGTCGTGATCGCAGTGTTCGCTCCACTCACTGGCGTTGTGGTTAAGGTTATCTCGCGAGTTTGTGTTCAGCAGTTGTATAACATTACCCATCCAGGATATTCCCATGTCTTGTTGTCGCCTTTCTATTTTGGGTCGGCTGTTATGTTTAGAATTTTACAAGCGGATCTTGAAAGTTTAAAATACATCGCCATTCTTGGAATAATTCACGGCGCTGCAGAAGTCATAGAACGAAGCACTATGGTTTTCATTGATCACATTTGTCATGTGGTTTGGAAAAGAAGATCGGCACCTTGGGGAAGTTTGCGTACTCCTCGCCGCGAGAGATTAATGGCTGATATCGCTATCAATAGCATGTTGTTTGAATCAACTGCTATTGTGTCTGTGAATGGATTCTTTTACATGTATCAATTTGTTTACTTAAAGGGCAAGCAACCTTTGAATTTACTACAAGCTTTTGCCATACGTACTTCAGTTCAGCTGGTGATTGAGTGGTTTTTCACTAGCGTGTCTCTAGCGATCGAGACTCATTATCAGAATATGGCTGTCATGGCTGTTTGGCGAAAACGATGGAAAAGATACATTTTAGTAGCGATTGTAAATGCGGTACCAATGGCTTTGTGGACTAGCAGTTTCCTTTTAGGCATTGTACATGGACGTTTTAGCGAAAAGTCGAATGAGCCCTGCAAAATGCCGTTTATTTGAGAATTACGAGGGGCCTGACGCTAATATTGTGCGAAATTATTTCTAAAACTCAACAAAAAACGTTTAAGACACTAAAATAAAAACTGAAACTCTACTTCAAATAATTTAAGCACAATTCTACATTTATTTCTGAATGCTTAACACATTTATATGTAATGGTTATTTATATCATCGAGAGTACCTCCTTAAGAACATTGACAATGGCGAGCCGCAGGCTTATTATATTCAGTTAATCTAACTTTTAAAAGAGCAATAGCAATAAAGCTTATTATTTTTCACATGGCTCGTTTTCCTTTGTTCTTTCGGGTGATTATATTAAATAAACCCCGGCAATTATCAACTGTCTGAAAAGCTGGGGACGGCTTTGATTGTCGACTAGGGGAGAGCGGGGCTGATATTCCCCGAGGGGAATGTTACAGGTAATATTCCCCCAGAGGAAAAATGATATTTTCCTCCCGACACACCAACACTGGCAAACAAAACTACAACCTGACTTCAACGGTGTTCTGTGGGATTCTTTTGCTATTTCTCACCAACAGCTCTTTGTCGTCTACAGCGACGATTTCCCTCTTGGAAGCTTGTTTTCCACTTGACGCGGTCTTCTTTTTCAATTCTCGACATTTTCCCGCTTTTTTACAGCTAAACAAACCATCCGTCGCGTCCGCAATGCAAAACTGAGCGTTTTCATAACCATTATCCAGCTTCTCAGTCGATAGAAATTCCTCTAACTTAAGGCATGGATTGATCGAACCGTTAAAAGTATTCTGCGTAACGAAAAATTCTTCCTCCGAGTCACTCATTTCTGACAAATTCAGAGTGAACTTGTGAGAACGTTGCCCTACGAATGTTCTTCACACGTACGTACGTCCAAAACAAAATCCAGTAAACAAAAGTGTTTGTTTTCGATCGGTGTGTCAAAAAACAAAGAAAATTATGTATATTATACTGTATTACAATGTGGAAACCCCAATGGATACTTTCGGAATCTTTATTCTATTGTTCAGCTCTTCACACGTATGTGTAAAACACTCTTTGACAAATCCAGCAAACTCAGGGGCGTAGCCAGGAATTTTTCAGAGGTACGAAGATCACTGTTTTCAAACACTCCCCCTACCTCCTACCCCACCCTCAAATCCCAAATCTTTATTTTTTCCCCACTTTTTCAGGTACGCACGTGCGTACGTGCGTACAGGTAGCTACGCCCCTGCAAACGAAACTGTTTGTTTTCGGTCGGTGTGTCAAAAAAGAAGAAAAACATCTCTATTGTACTATATTACAATGTGAAAACCCCAATGGATACTTTCGGAATCTTTATTCTATTGTTCAGCTCTTCACAAGTATGTATAAAACACTCTTTGACAAATCCAGCAAATAAAAGTGTTTGTTTTCGGTCGGTATGTCAAAAACGATTAACTTAGGCTTCTGAAATGTCACGTGACACATGAGGAAATATTCCATACTCCCAAAAAGAAAATATCAGCCCCGCTCTCCCCTGGTACAATTAAAGCGCTCCCAGCTTTTCAGACAGTTAGCGGTGTTTATACACCTTATTCCAAAATGGCGGCCAATTTATTATTCTTTTATATGTATTGTAATTAGCCCTTGTTGCCTCGTTAGCATGTGCAAAATACAACAGAATTTTCACGCGAAAATGAGGCAAAGAGGGCTAATTAAAATGCATACAAAAGAATAATAAATTGCTCGCCATTTTGGAATAAGGTGTATACAATAATATATATAGATAGGCTGAGCCTAACAGCGTCGCTCTGTGAACAAGCTTAACTATTAAAAGGTGAAACTTGACTAAGGTGAAAGGTCGGAAGCACAAGAATTAAGATTGACGAAGGCTATTTTTCAATTTTAGCAATTCTCAAAAACAGTATTACGCGACCGTCTGCACAATACCATTAATGTTATATGGGAATGCCAATAAATATGTTATGTTATGTTAGACCGTACAAAAGTTCACAAAAACAACTTTTTCTCCGTCTAGAATAACTAGTACGACTACATTCCGAATAAAATACACTTGTTGCTTGTCAAAAATTGCCCGAGAAACTGATTTGAAAATAAAAATTGCAAAAATACACAAACATATTTGCATAAGGCGATGCGAGTGAAGACAGAACTGTACTATAAAATCAAAGTCTTGTTTTGTTTACAAAATATCGCTTTTCAATCTATCTAATGAATGAACAAACACATAAAAATGGACAACACAATCTTCTTTCGAAAACATTTATTCAAATCTCCATTAGTTTACGTTTAAAAGCAAAACGCGTACCATTTATAGCTCATCGAGTTCAAGCTTTCTTCGATGAAATTCAAGAAATCGATACAACTGAATTTAAGCACGTTTTAAAATCAATTCTCCAAAACTAACAATAACAAAAAGAAAAAGTCAATCACAGATTGATATCAACATACATTCTCATCGAAAAATGTAATCTGTTTTACCTTTAAGTCCCTCGCTTGCTTGGAAATTCAAATCTCCGCTTCTGGTTCTGAAATCCGTGAAAAACAAACATCTCCCGCATTGATAAAAACGTAAGGCTTAATACATGAAGTTCCTCGAAGCAAGATTTTATCACTGAAAGCCCGTCTTTTTCCACTAAAGCGGCTTCTGAGTATCCCTTAATTAGTATCCTTGTCTTGAGTAGCAAACCGCGAAATATTCAGGGAAATAACGCCTTTAATTTAAACGGTTTTCTCCGCTTAGTAAATTCACAGCTAAGCATCAAAGTGTTTTCCCACCTGACGGACATTCGGCCGTGTAACCGCGCGAAAAACAAAGCCTCGCTTTGGTTTCAACATGACGTCGTACGCGCATGTTTTGCGACGTCATACGCGCCCGCGAGCTAGTCCTGCGCGACGGCGGCGCGCGCCGGGAGGCCGGCGGGCACACGCGCGCCCGCGAAACATTCCGCTAGCCATGACCATGAAAAATGACGGGCATAGGTTCTATGAGTATGGGGCTACGCGCGGGCCGCAGAGCTCCGCTATAATCACCTGAAAGAGCGAAAGAAAACGAGTCATGGAATAAAAAGTCAACTGATTAGCCTTTCGTTCGGCGAAATCGTATCACATACAAACTGGACTTACAATTACTCCATGTTTAAAATATTTCAATAATTTATTTCACTTTTTGTATATTATATATACAATAATGCAACATTAATCTAACACACACATATTTCAAATAGGCGTAATCTCCATAAGTGGAACTCTCAATTATTACATAAACGGCATTTTACACGGCTCAGTTGACCTTTCAGTAAAACGTCCATCATGTACAATGCCTGAGAGGTTTATAGTGCTAGTCCACAAAGCCATTGGATACCGTATTTACCGCAATCGCCACTAAAATGTGGCTTTTCCAACGTCTTTGCCAAACAGCCATGACAGGCATATTCTGATAACGAGTTTCAATCGCTAGAGACGTGCTGATAAAGACCCACTCAATCGCAAGCGAAACTGCAGTATGAATTGCAAATGATTGAAGCAAATTGATGAAGGACTCCTTCTTCGAGTACATGTATATGAATTGATACAAGTATTACTAATTGATTAGGAATTGTCTTGTTTTCGTCTTGTGAGGACTTTCGTATTGACAACTGTTTCGGTTACTGGCACGGCCATGTGGATGATCAACAACATTTCAATTTTGGACAAAAATGTGTTTGCGTTATAGGTAACAATTGTTTATGTGCCAAACTGAAAAGGGCTTAAAAATGTTAATCCAGAGACGTTTCGGGAATAACCCCATCATCAGCGTTTTGGTAATATTGCGAATAAAAGGCGTTAAACTACCATAACTTCACTAGCTGTTACAGACCCACTGATGAAAGGGACGTTATCACCGAAACGTTTGTGGATTAACATTTTTAAGCGCTCTTTCATTTCTCTGATATGAACAATTATTAACATTTCAGTTTTGCCTTGCGCGTTTCAGAGTCAGCTTCACGTTACAACTCGATAATATCCTGATTCAAGTGAGATATGAAATGTGGCTTTACTTATTAAGTAAACAAAATGAATAGCAATAAACTAATAGAGGTTTTTAGTCACACGGTGTTCAGATTTACACAAGGTGTGACAGATCACTACAATCCAGAAGAACCTGAATTCACGGCAGAGTCTTTTGGTTACAATCCTCTGCAAAGCACAGGTCGAGAATGGTATTACTATCCTGTTGATGAGCTTATTTACCAAGAATACAGCGACAGAGAAGCCAGGCACGAGTTCAAGGAGAGAGAAGTTGACTTTCTTCTGCAAACTGATATCACCAGGCTGCTTGGGTTTTTTAACTTATATTATGGTAGCATCATTCATCTATCCAGCATATAACAAACAAAAGAAAGAAGGCAAACTCGTGATCGCAGTGTTCGCTCCCCTCACCGGCGTTGTGGTTAAGGTTATCTCGCGAGTTTGTGTTCAGCAGTTGTATAACATTACCCATCCAGGATATTCCCATGTCTTGTTGTCGCCTTTCTATTTTGGGTCGGCGGTTATGTTTCGAATTTTACAAGCGGATCTTGAATGTTTACAATCCATCGCCATTCTTGGAATAATTCACGGCGCTGCAGAAGTCATAGAACGAAGCACTATGGTTTTTATTGATCACATTTGTCATGTGGTTTGGAAAAGAAGATCGGCACCTTGGGGAAGTTTGCGTACTCCTCGCCGCGAGAGATTAATGGCTGATATCGCTATCAATAGCATGTCGTTTGAATCAACTGCTATTGTGTCTGTGAATGGATTCTTATACATGTTTCAATTTGTTTACTTACAAGACAAGCAACCTTTGAATTTACTAGAAGCTTTTGCCAAATATACTTCAGTTCAGCTGGTGATTGAGTGGTTTTTCACTAGCGTGTCTCTAGCGATCGAGACTCGTTATCAGAATATGGCTGTCATGGCTGTTTGGCGAAAACAATGGAAAAGATACATTTTAGTGGCGATTGTTAATGCAGTGCCAATGGCTATATGGGGAAGCTCTAACCTTCTGGTTATTTTACATGGGCGCTTTAACGAAACGTCAAAAGAGCCCTGTAAAATGCCGTTTACTTGAGAATTTAAGATGAGGGGCTATCTGACGCTTTTGTTGCGCGAAATTCTTTGTGAAACTCGACAAAAAACTTTTAAGACACTAAAATAAAAACTACCTCTTAATTCAAATAATTTAAGCACAATTATGCATTTATTTCTGAATCCGTTTTATGAAATGCTTAATGACATGCGCGCGCTATGATTGGTTAAACCGAGTTTATTTTTATTATTAAAGCACACGCGTGACGCGTACGTAAGGTTCATAATAACCATTTTTATTTTATAAAAGAAATAAAAAAACTTGTTCCTTGTGTATTGTTGAGTTAGATAAGCACTTGGGAATTTTTAAGAACACTCGAGAAGTGCGAGAAGCACTGGCCTTCGGCTCGTGCTTTTCTGCACTTCTCTCGTGTTCTTAAAAATTCTCACGTTCTTAAGGGTGTGCTTTAGTTAGAGCCGGGCTCTGTTTAGTTGTCCCGCACCATGTAAATTGTTTTAAGAATTCATGGTGGAAGTTATGTAAATAATAAAAAAGAACGGATAAGGCTTAACTATTCTATTCTGTATTAACGATAGTGACAATATAGCTGAGCTGTACAGAGATTTGCAGAACGTGAGTCACTCAAATTTCATTCATATTGTATTTTCCTTCGTAATTATTAAATAAATGAATTTTATAATGGTAAATACAGATCTGCCGCTCATATTTTATCCATGACTTAAGGAGGCTCGACTGGGTGTTTTGGCGACATAGCATCCCAACTTTGAACAGCTGATACTTCACTGTCTGAGCTCGGTCAGGAAAGCTGCTTCACACATATACTAGAGATGAAATAAACTTTCCAAAATGTAGATTTGATTGCCATCGGTGTTACCATAACAACGATCTGATGACGTCATGGCTTTTGCATATTAGTAATTTTTTCAACATATAGACCTTAACTTTTAATAAAACGACTATATGCCGCTTATAAGTTCTAGATGTAAGTCTTCAAAACTGCAAAGTTTGAATATCAACAACTATACAACTTAACTGGAGAAAATGATTCTATAGAGAGCAAAACAGAAGAAGTAGTTTGGAGATAAAGTCCAGGATTGCAAGGATGGAAGTGGATTACAGTTCATTAAATTTGTTTTCGTGACAGGCGGTCAAGAAATCAAAATTGTCATCTTGTGGAATTTTGAATTTTTTAGCCGTAATTTTGTCTCTTTAGTTAATATTTCTTTGCTTTTATCCTTTTGGTGAATTTTACTTCCTATTTCAAGGTAACAAAGTAAGCTTTTAGCAATTTCCTGACCATAATCGTGAAAACACGATATATCAGCTGAAACACTGTCACTTTAATACCAGGCATGCCTTGTTGCAAGCTTGTCCCCAGGGCCTACTCCTCCTTCAGATTGGTGGCGCGGAGAAACCCAAGATCAACTAAGGCTTCTGAAATGTCACGTGTTACATCTACATGACGAAATATCCCCCCTCCCTCCTTCGTGAAATAAGAGATTGCAAGAAAACAAATATGGCTGCCAATCGCAAGAAATTACTTCCGAAGAAGACATTTCACCATGTGACTCGAAAAAATACTCCACGTTTTATTTTTTTTGAAGTATGTCGGCAGTCTTGTCTAGTGGTTGAGGGGACAAGGTTGCCTTTGTTGTGCCAGCCGCCATTAGTTGAAAAATGCTCTAAGAATACCAGAGCTGGGGGAGGCGGGTGCCTTCGGACTGTTACATCAAACTAAAATGAGTAGTAGTACACTGATAAAAGTGTTTGGACACATTGCGTTTAAATTTACACGAAGTGTCACAGAACACTACAATCCAGAAGAACCTGAATTCACGGCAGAGTCTTTTGGTTACAATCGTCTGCAAAGCACAGGTCGAGAATGGTATTACTATCCTGTTGATGAGCTTATTTACTAAAATATAGCGACAAAGAAGCCGCCACAAGCTTTGACTATCTAGCATCAAGGTATCTTAACGTAATTGTTACAAATGCGTCCTCAATTGGGGAAAACGAGGAAACACAGGAAGATCAGCAATATGAAGACATGTACAGAGCCATGGCTTGGAAGCAACTGAGACCATCCGCTCTCCGCACATTTTCAGTTTGTAAATCAATGTACATTGGAGCTTTGATTTCGCTTCTCACCGCTCTCTTCATGCTGGTCTTATCTCTCTTTTAAGACTGTACAGGATTGTCAGTTTTACCCTATGAACTCAACTTCAGTACAAATGAGCGGGTAAGATATCAATGATCAATGTCGGATGTGGTTTCTTGTAGTTTTCTTTATATTTGGTTGTTTGTGCTCACTCGTAGTTTCTTTTTCGTCCCTCGCTTTCAGTTAATTGGAGTTAAAATAAATCTGCTCCTATAGTGGGTTTTATTACATATTCTTTGGACACTCTTTATCGTGTTCTCTTACAAGCTCTTGGTATATCTCATTCAAACATTTCTAATCTACTAAAGGGCTAAACCCTTTAACTCCCAAGAGTGCCAAACATCAAAATTTAAAAAAAATTGCAAATTTTGTTTTGTAAAATATTGAAAAACCATGGTACCATTCAAAAGTACTGCCAAAGAGGTTTCATTTGAATGGTTACACCATAGGACTTGGTCAACAGACTGAAAAGTTAGAACTACATTACATGTCTCCATAACTCAGTGACTCTGGGAGTGGAAGGATTAACGCTTGTTTCCTCGTCAATCAATGTCTGCAAATTTTTGTTTTAACGAATTACTTCTGTCGAAGTCTAAGACAGAAGCTGAATTTGTTCCTTTTTATGGTAATACCAGGCTGTTTTGGTATGTTCACTTTTTTTCTCGTAGCGTCCTTAGTTTATCATATTCAAACTCAATATTCTACAAACATGTCTGTATCTTTTATTTTAGATTCTTCCTAAGGTGTCCGACAAATATCACTCCTGGACCTTCAGTTTAGGAGTTTTTGGTGGGGCCACCGCCTTGTAAAACTTGCTAATTACAAACGGGACATTCTAAGGACTCTAAGAGCTACATTAACAGTCATGCATTAATCATCACAACATTGCATTTTATTAAGCTGTAAGCACCCCGTCCTCCTTTTCAAGGTTGTAAAAATCCGGCGATTTTCAATCAAAACCTAAAACACGAACGGTTTTCAAGTTTGTGAAGAAGTGGAGGAGAAAACTTCTGAATGTGTTTCAACATTATTGTCTAAGCTTGTAGCTCTATTAGGATTAGCCCAACCAAAAAATGCCACGTACTTAAAAAGTCTACTTTACTGGAGACGAGAAACGTGACTGAGGTGGAGTGTGCAAATCCCAGAATAGAGCTGAATTAGTCCAGTCACTCAAACTTCTACGGTCTCAAACGTTTGGCTTGAACTGCAGTGTATGGAAAACTTCAATTCTTGGTTTTTAGTTGCATTTGCGACATAGTACTTCTCATGTATGTCTTGAGTCACCTTAAAGCCGAAACATTTCTCTCGCATTCGCAAGTGGTTACTTGAGGTAGCATGGCAAATATTTTGAGGTATTCGGCGATGATTGGATACAAAACATGATCCATGACGGTCAAAGTTTTGCATTTGTATCAAAAACTAGCTGTTACAAAACTTTTAGTGACGGTTGCATTGTTTTATGAACTCGGGAGTTTAACTTTTCTGTCCGAGAAAAAAAAATTCTTAAAATCTTACCGATTTCCGTAAATCTGTAGAAGCCGCGGTCTCATCCGCGTCTGCAATTTAAATCTCATCTCAATGGGACTTGTTGTAAGGTGAGTTTGAACCGAGAAGGCAAAACTGAAATGTTTTCAATCATCAACATGCATGCAATTCCAGAAAATGAAACAATACACTCAGTACTAGTCAAGACAGTTCAATGCTAAATTTCTCTTTTTTAAAAAGTAAACGATTACATTAATATGTATATCAAGATTCCAATATATACATCAAGATTACCATATATACATCTCGATTCGTATGTACATACATCAAGGATTGTATTTAAAGCAAGGAGCCTCTGCCTCCCTCGACCGTGAAGAATATGGAACTCTTTGCCAAGCAGTTGCAGCAGTATTGAACACTTCAAGAGGGGTTTTAAAATATATTCTTTGGAACAATTTTTAACTTCGACGTAACATTTTAGATAACATTTTAAATGATTATTCTGTAGATATTCTATTTATAGTGGGTTTTTGTTTATATATAGAATTCGAAATTTTTTAAATTGGCCTGAAAAGCCCCGAGGCAGCGTTCCTAGATAAAATTATGGCGGAAAGGACTGAAGCAGAAAATCGAATAAATTCGTAATTTTCGCCTGGAAAACTTGACCCATAATTTTGCCATCTTCTCAGCAATGTTCAGACCGCTTTGAAAGATTCAAGTGTGAACTGCTCTTGAGATTTCAGCAACACTGGCATGGAACAAGATTGCCGTATAACCCCATGCTGATACATAGGAGATCTATAGGGGAATCTTTGCTGACGTCATTGTTTACATTTTGCTTCATTAGCATACGAATCTTCATAGAGATAGCATCATGCTAAATACGAATTGACTTTAAAAGTTGAAAGAGCTTGTTAAACTTAGTAATCTATGCAATTTTCAGCTTTTTTATGCAATATTTAACGAAATATCTGCTATCAAAAACTGCAAAATTGTTGGGTGGCAAAAGCGCTAATGAACCATACATTCTTTGTAAAATTTTGAGTTTTTAATACAGCATTGTATGAAGTGTATCTAGTATATCGGGCTCAAATTTTCAGAGAAACCTAATAGACAAATTCGGCTAACGCATTGTTGTACCCAATTCAAACCTTTTGGGATTAGAACTCTTTGTTCGTCATATTTCCATATCAATGAAGCATTGACATGAAAATTATATGGAAATATTGTGAACAAGGAATGTTATTCCCAGAAGGTTTGAATTGGGTACAACAATGCGTTAGCCGAATTTGTCTATAGATGGTTTTCACTCACGTGACCTTCAGTCCTGTGGGACTCAAATGACAAAGGCCATGGCGGCCATGTTGGTGCACATAACAAAAGAAGTTCATTAAAATTCTTTTGTAGGTGAGCACCAACATGGCCGCCGTGACGTAACGTGAAAACCACCTATTGTGCTATACCCTTTTAATATCAAAGTTGATTTTTTTTGTAGGAAGGTTAGAGAACGAGGCGCATATGCTAATGAGGCAAATGAAAATGGTAAACAAAGATTCCCCTATTGTTTTGGCATTTATTTCAGTCTATGAAAGCTTATGCATAACTAATGTCTTGGCTTATGCGATAATTGTGCCTTCGGACTATTACATGGAACTAAAATGAGTAGTAGTACGCTGATAGAAACGTTTGGACACATTGTGTTTAAATTTACACAAAGTGTAACAGAGCACTACAATCCAGAAGAACCTGAATTCACGGCAGAGTCTTTTGGTTACAATCCACTGGAAAGCACAGGACGAGAATGGTATTACTATCCTGTTGATGAGCTTGTTTACCAAGAATACAGCGATAAAGAAGCCACACGCTTTGACTATCTAGCATCGAGGTATCTTAACGTAACTGTTACAAATGCGTCCTCAATTAGGGAAAACGAAGAAACACAGGAAGACCAGCAAGATGAAGACAGAGCCATGGCTTGGAAGCGACTGAGACCTTCCGCTCTCCGCACAGTTTGTAAATCAATGTACTTTGGAGCTTTGATTTCGCTTCTAACCGCTCTCTTTATAGAGGCAATATATATACTGGTCTCTTATCTCTCGTTAAAGACTGTACAGGATTGTGAGTTTCATTCATACAACTCAGTTTCAATACAAGTGCAGTGGGTAAGAACTATTTCGGACGCAATATCGTGTTTGTTTATATACAGTTGGTTCTTTACACTTCTGCTTTTGTTTTTTCGCCCATTTCAGTTAAATGGGGTGAAAGGAAAACTGTTTCTGGTTTGTTGCCTTGTTTACTGCTTGGATGCACTTTATCGTGTTGCTCTTCAACTCCTTGGGATGTCTCATTCATACATTTCCATAGCACAGAAGATACCTCTCAACGTTCTGTTTCTTACAAGTACATGCTTGCAAGTCTATGTTGTAACGAATCATTTCTGCACGAGTTCAAGGAGAGAGAAGTTGACTTTCTTCTTGAAACTGATATCACCAGGCTGTTTGGGTTTTTTAATTTATATTTTGGTAGCATCATTTATCTATCCAGCATATAACAAACAAAAGAAAGAAGCCGGCAAACAGCTCGTGATCGCAGTGCTCGCTCCTCTCACTGGCGTTGTGGTTAAGGTTATCTCCCGAGTTTGTGTTCAGCAGTTGTATAACATTACCCATCCAGGATATTCCCATGTCTTGTTGTCGCCTTTTTATTTTGGGTCGGCGGTTATGTTTCGAATTTTACAAGCGGATCTTGGAAGTTTACAATACATCGCCATTCTTGGAATAATTCACGGCGCTGCAGAAGTCATAGAACGAAGCACTATGGTTTTCATTGATCACATTTGTCATATGGTTTGGAAAAGAAGATCGGCACCTTGGGGAAGTTTTCGTACTCCTCGTCGTGAGAGATTAATGGCTGATATCGCTATCAATAGCATGTTGTTTGAATCAACTGCTATTGTGTCTGTGAATGGATACTTCTACATGTATCAATTTGTTTACTTACAAGACGAGCAACTTTTGAATTTAATAAAATTTTTTACCATTCATACTTCAGTTCAGCTGGTGATTGAGTGGTTCTTCACTAGCGTGTCTCTAGCGATCGAGACTCATTATCAGAATATGGCTGTCATGGCTGTTTGGCGAAAACGATGGAAAAGATACATTTTAGTGGCGATTGTAAATGCAGTGCCAATAGCTTTGTGGACTAGCACTTACCTCTCAGGCATTGTACATGGACGTTTTAGCGAAACGCCGAATGAGAATGAGCCCTGCAAAATGCCGTTTACTTGAGAATTATGAGTGACTATCTAACGCTACTATTGCGCGAAATTCTTTCTAAAACTGCTCAAAAACGTTAAAGACACTAAAATAGAAACTAAAACTACTTCAAAAAATTTAAGGACAATTTTATTATTCTGCATTTATTCCTGAATGCTTAACATATTTATTGCTGCCGGCAGGCAGTCTACTAATCGCGTAGAATCGAGAATCGAGAATTCTGTCCTTCTGTCCTTCTGTCCTTCTGTCTGTCTCGGTTTTCCGAAAGTAACAATGAATATTGTTTGAGAAGCAATCAAGAGCGGAAGAAGATCTGCTACGAGACCGTCGGAGACCGTCGGCAGTCTCGGGAGAGCCTCGGCATCCAATCAAAACAAAGTGATGACAAGCCGACTCGAGCATGCATAGATGCACGACTTAGCAGTTTCTGTTTCCACCGGCGCCATTATTGACTGTTTTTCAAACTTTCTCTGCTATCCGTTCGACTTGGTGATGTCCAAAAGTACGCTGGAAATCAGTTGAACATGGACAAAGGTTCTTCTCAGGGCCAAGTGGTACAAGACGCTGGGAGAGTATACTTGGGCATCGTTGTATTAGGCATATTGGAAAATAAGCTTACATGTCTTGGGAATCTGCATGCACGTTAGTTCACGATTTGATGATAGGGATTATTGGAATAGTGTGAGCGCGTTAACCTTCTAAAACAAGAAGACACAGCAGATCGCACGCAAATTAAGTAGCGCCCGTCCGCTTGAGTACTAAAAAATACAAATCGATGCCTACTTTACACTTACCGTTGAAAAAAAGGCCGTATATCAGAGTTTCCTGACGGTTGTTACTGGTTTTATTAAATTATGTAACTAGCTGGTCCGTGTTTCCGACATTTGAAGTGAATGCAAAATGTAGCCGCAAAGTGGCCTTTCGAAGCCATGAATCTCAGTTTATTTTGTCTGGTCTGGAACCGGGGTCAAAACAACTTTTCGAATTGAGAGTTTTGCTGGAAGTATTCCTGCCATGATTATAATAAATTTTGAATGAAACTTATAAATCTAATCAAAGTTAACGACAGAAGTGATAATTTAGGAGGAAAGAAACAAATTTAGCCCCTTCTATATTTTTTCAGTTGAGGTAAAAATGTTTCAATTTGCATAATGTGAAAAGTAATTTGAAACCTTTCCAGAAACGCATAACGCATCTTGCAATCACATACACGAAAATATATCCAATATTTATTCCTCTGTATCCGAAACATAAAAAAGAAAATTAAATGAAAAAAGTGATCGCTTTCAGGTTATTTTCGCCCGAGAAACATTCACTAGCGCAAGCGAAACTCGCAAGAAACTTATCGCAAGACACGTTCATTGTTTACATCTTCTTCGGCGGTGAATTTTTGCTCCCGAGGCTGTTTTGTTCCTCCAACCACAGGAAGCCCAGACAATCTGTTTGTGTAACATGACCGTTTGTAATTTTATAGGAAATGTATGGGATTTACCTAAATTTCATATTATAGCGACGTATCGTCAAATGTATGTACTGATTAACGCTAAATAAATGTTAAATTACCTTATTTGTTGTGTGTCGTCGTTGACTGTACGTCTAAGAGAAAGACATACAGTCAACGGCGAACTCAGAATCCTTCAAAATCGCTCAAAATATCACTTTTGCCGCAAAAGGACGACAACACACAACAAATTAGGTAATTTAACGTTTATTTAGCGTTAATCAGTACATACATTTGGCGATACGTCGCTATAATATGAAATTTAGGTAAATCCCATACATTTCCTATAAAATTACAAACGGTCATGTTACACAAACAGATTGTCTGGGCTCCCTGTGCTCCAACCTCACGAAATAAAAATTCATGGAAGGCAAACAATTAATTGGGATTCCTACCACGCTTATATTTATTCCTTCGCTGTCCAGTGTTCACTTTTTATTAAACAAACGTTATGTATTCGTCTAATTCTGAGGCGTACGATTCGAGAATCGGAAAAATATAAACCGGCACGAAATCAAGACAAGTAGATTATGGGAAAAATCTAAGACCTTTCGGAATGCACAGAACTGAAGGAGTTTGCCCAATTCCACGGCGATGGCGTAAATTTGATTTATGTCAACCCGACGTTTTCAAGATTCTTAACCAGCTTCACCAGCATCTCACAATGAGGCAGCACTTCACTTCCAATATGGAACTACTAGTTTGTAATGGTTATTTATATCATCGAGAGTACCTCCTTTTAAATATTGACAATGGCGAGCCGCAGGCTTATTATATTCAGTTAATAGCAATAAAAAACTTTAACATGCAAGGCTGATCAGACAGCAAATTCGTTCGATTTCTTTTAATAATATTGAAGTAATAGCAATAAAGCTTTTTAGTATTCCTAACTTTTGTTAGCTGGCTATCTACCGCGAGCGTCTCATCACATCAAATTTATCACCGATTTCTTACTAGCATGAGATCAAGAATCATGTCTTCTATTTGAAATGTCGTAAAGGCTACTTATACAAACTATCGAATACTATGTAAAACCTACAAATATTAGATCGAATCGTAATAGTACAACTATAGATGTTCTCGTGTCTAAATATCGCACCAAACTTTTCCAATCTAGCTATTGTTATGAAGGTCACGCTCCCGTGTTGCGTTCAAGTCACGCGTATATGTTATATAATCTTTTCATTGCCCATATATGGAAAATGTGGGAATTAAAGGGAACCTCCATTGTTATAACAAATTGACGTTAAATTGTTGGAAATGAAGTCTAAATTAAAAATTTTTAAAAAGTAGGTGCAAATATAATTTTAGTGTAAAAAAAATGGATATGAATATCGCCTATTTTCGCTTTTAAATTTCCCGCGCGCTGCCATTTTGAATATTTATGACGTGTTACGGTTGTCTTATTGTAGCATACAAAAGAACTTCGATTCTTAACAATAGCGGCAACCGTAACACGTCACAAATATTCAAAATGGCGGCGCGCTGGAAATTTGAAAACGAAAACAAGCGATATTTATATCCATTTTATTTGTACTCTAAAACTATATTTGCACCTCCTTTTTAAAAATTTTAAATTTCGACTTTATTTCCAACAATTAAACGTCAATTTGTTCTGACAATGGAGGTTTCCTTTAAGCACATGGTTTTCAGTTTTTAGTTTTTGCTGAGTGCGTAAAATAATTGGGTTCGCTCGATCATTGAAGTTTTTCTTCGCTTCGCTTCGCTCCGTTTCTTGGCTTTTGGACCTTAAAGACCTTTTGGATCCAGGCAGATAAGTGAACTGAACTTTATAATTAACTTTATTAGTTGTTAGCTGTAGTTTTGTAGTACATTGTCGCAATAGAGTTTGTGTTCCTGTTTATACTACCAGTCGGTTGTGAATGTCGCCTGAGTCCCGTTTGTTTATACAGACACGTTCTTTATTTCGGAGCTTCGGTTTTGCGTCTGTAACAAGACCTAACAATTGGGGGCCTGTTCGGAAGCAACTTTTTTATGAAGCTTTACTTGCCGTACGTTTTTTCGGATGTTCTTCGTACTTTTGGTCGTTTTGGTTATTAGCTTGGTGAATCCAGCGACATTCAGAAACAACATGGCACAGAAATTTGATCCAGAGGAATTTATGCATTCGCCTAGTCAGACTAGTCAGGAGGGTTTCGATAGTTTATTGAAGGATGAACTTATTACTCTGGGTAAACATTTAGACTTAGACTGATCGAGGTTAAAAAGTCAACGAGGAAAGATCAATTCTCACACATTGAATGCCATTTGTCTGCCACTGAATGCAACAGCACTTTATTGCTTTATTGCAAAACGTCTAACACTTACAGAGTATGTATGAAACCTGGCTCTTACAAAACCAAAAAATTTCAATGACCCTAAATACCTTTATGTCAAGGGCTGGGAGGGTGGGAAAGCTGTTGCACGTATGGCAAGAAACAAAAACTGAGTCACGTGTCAAAGCGTGACACCTGATATCCCGACTCGTACCAGACCCCCATTTAGTGTGTGAGAACTTCATTTCTTGCCTCTTTCGCAAGCTCAGCCGGCAAGAAAACCATTTCTCACACACTGAATGCCATTTGTCTGCCACAGAATGCAACAGCACTTTATTGCAAGATGAAAAAGTATAGAGCCAGGGGAAATAACGATTGACATCGAGAAAAACTCGACTGAGTACGGAGTCCTCACAGTTCAGTCGTCTAAATTTTGCTATAACAGAAACACTACCGTCTTTGAAACAATTGAAATATTAGCGAATCTAATGTAAACTCTGAATAATGTCTGAGAAATAGTGTAATATCTCTCAAGTCTTTCAAATGCAAAAATTATGGGTGAGCCACATAACAACTGTTCATCTCTCTCTCACAAACGGAGGGCTCTGGAAACCTGGAGGAGGGCTTGCTTAGTTTCCTTAATGTACATGTTCTTAGCTGTCTGTGAACGCCAGCCGCCATGACGTATTAGAAGTCTATCTGGGATGGCAGCGGCCGCTGCAGATGACGCTCCGCCAGACCTAAGACTGTGAAGGCCATATTGGCTGGGGTCGAGCCCAATGACTTGGAGTTGCTTTTTAAACAGCTCGGTTGCCCTTGAGTAAGTCAACTGTTGCGGACGAAAGGAGAAGCCATGCTTGGTATGGCAAATCTTCCTGAACAGGTAGTCAGATACCTTGTGTTGACCAAGGAGTAAGAACCTTTCGGTCAGGGATACAGGACATGTATCAGAGCCTGTGCGAGCTACCAGGATTAAGGAACCCTCTCTGAACTGGTCATTCTTCCTTTTGGTTAGGGTAATAGACATATGATCGCTTGTCATGTGCAGATTCTGTCATTTCAGATCCTTAAGATCATCCCAACGAAGAATGCTGCGAAACCTAGGGCGATGAGACACGCTATCTGAAACTCGCTGAGGTTTCCTGAGTCGACCAAACTGCAGCACCACTTCCTTGACTTGGGTTGCTGTGAGGTTTTTTTTTCTGTTTTTAGGACAGGTACCCAGGAGCTTCAAGGAGCTGTTTCACCATGATGTGTTGTGCGAGATTAATGGCTGATATCGCCATCAACAGCATGTTGTTTGAATCAACTGCTATTGTGTCTGTGAATGGATACTTATTATTATGGATTACTTACTTATTATTTACTACAAGCTTTTGCTATTCATACTTCAGTTCAGCTGGTGACTGAGTGGTTCTTCACTAGCGTGTCTCTAGCGATCGAGACTCATTATCAGAATATGGCTGTGATGACTGTTTGGCGAAGACGATGGAAAAGATACATTTTAGTGGCGATTGTAAATGTAGTACCAATGGCTATGTGGGGAAGCTCTAACCTTCTGGTTATTTTACATGGTCGCTTTAACGAAACGTCAAAAGAGCCCTGTAAAATGCCGTTTACTTGAGAATTTAAGATGAGAGGCTATTTCACGCTTTTATTGCGCGAAATTGTTTGTAAAACTCGACAAAAAACGTTTAAGGTGGTCCATATGGCTAAAAAGCTTACAAAAACGACCTATTTTGGAACATTTCTTCAACTCTGTTTAAAATGCCATGGAAGAAGTTATTATAACATTTTAGATGACATTTTAAATGATTATTCTGTAGATATTCTATTTATAGTGGGTTTTTGTTTATATATAGAATTCGAAATTTTTTAAATTGGCCTGAAAAGCCCCGAGGCAGTGTTCCTAGATAAAATTATGGCGGAAAGGACTGAAGCAGAAAATCGTATAAATTCGTAATTTTCGCCTGGAAAACTTAACCCATAATTTTGCCATCTTCTCAGCAATGTTCAGACCGCTTTGAAAGATTCAGGTGTGAACTGCTCTTAAGATTTCAGCAACACTGGCATGGAACAAGATTGCCGTATAACCCCATGCTGATACATAGGCGATCTATAGGGGAATCTTTGCTGACGTCATTGTTTACATTTTGCATCATTAGCATACGAATCTTCATAGAGATAGCATCATGCTAAATACGAATTGACTTTAAAAGTTGAAAGAGCTTGTTAAACTTAGTAATCTATGCAATTTTCAGCATTTTTCATGTAATAGGTGGTTTGCAATCGATCTCTAGAGACATAGATAACAATAGTGAAACGAACAAATGCTGGTGGACGAACAAAAGGAGCTAATGAGAGAACTATTGTTTATGTCCACCAGCATGGCGGCGATGACGTAACATGAAAACCACCTATATTTAAGGAAATATCTGCTATCAAAAACTGCAAAATTGTTGGGTGGCAAAAGCGCTAATGAGCCATACATTCTTTGTAAAATTTTGAGTTTTTAATACAGCATTGCATGAAGTGTATCTAGTATATCGGGCTCAAATTTTCAGACAAACCTAATAGACAAATTCGGCTAACGCATTGTTGTACCCAATTCAAACCTTTTGGGATTAGAACTCTTTGTTCGTCATATTTCCATATCAATGAAGCATTGACATGAAAATTATATGGAAATATTGTGAACAAAGAAACTTATTCCCAGAAGGTTTGAATTGGGTACAACAATGCGTTAGCCGAATTGGTCTATTGTGTTATGCTCTTTTAATATTCAAAGTTTTTTTTTTTTTTTTTTTTTTTTTTTTTTTTTTTTTTAACTTGAACAGCCAATTTTTATTTACAATAAAGTGCGACTACTTACAATACAGTACAGCTAATTACATACTACACAATACTAATATGACTACATACAATACAGTACAGCTAATTACATACTACACAATACTAATATGACTACATACAATACAGTACAGCTAATTACATACTACACAATACTAATATGACTACATACAATACAGTACAGCTAATTACATACTACACAATACTAATATGACTACTTACAATACAGTACAGCTAATTACATACTACACAATACTAATATGACTACATACAATACAGTACAGCTAATTACATACTACACAATACTAATATGACTACATACAATACAGTACAGCTAATTACATACTACACAATACTAATATGACTACATACAATACAGTACAGCTAATTACATACTACACAATACTAATATGACTACATACAATACAGTACAGCTAATTACATACTACACAATACTAATATGACTACATACAATACAGTACAGCTAATTACATACTACACAATACTAATATGACTACATACAATACAGTACAGCTAATTACATACTACACAATACTAATATGACTACATACAATACAGTACAGCTAATTACATACTCAAGATACTTACACTATTTACAATAACAATCACGACAGATACTTACAATACTAAAGCTACTTACACTATTTACAATACTAATAAAACTACTTACAATACTAACCCAGTTACTTGCTATTAGTTTCGATACTTAAAATAAAATAAAGATTACATCCACACCATTCAAACTCATTACTAGGATCTATTTACACGGGTGCAAAGCCCATGCACGGAGCCCACTTTTTATTGAATTTATCCATGCTATTAGTTTTAACACATATAAACTTTTCTGTTTCATACTTAGTTTTAACCTTTAGTTTAAAGGCAGTTATGCTAGGAAGTGTCTGATTTCTTCTGCAATCCCATATATACAATTTAGCATTCAGTAACAGATAGTTTAGTAAAGGGCACTTTGCGTATATTATTCCAATTATAACGTCTTGCAGGGTGAGATGGAAGAATTCTCTTGTCAAAAAGTAGAAATAGTATTCAAAATCTTTCCAAAAGCGTTGTACATGGCGACAATCAAAAAGAACGTGGTGGAGGGTTTCCAGTTCCGATTTACAGAATGAACATTTATCATCTAAGATGTATCCTATCTTACACAACTTTGTATTGGTAAATAATATTGAATTAAGGACTTTGTATTGAAATGCTTTTAAGTATGGTTCAAAGGACACCCTATGAGGCAACCAAAAAACACTTTTCCAGTCGTCTTCTGATAAATTAAAAGTTTGTCTCAAATGTTGAAAATAATTTGGGAACTGGGCTTTTGTCCTTTTGATTAATGTATAGTAATCCTTAGATTTCTTCTTTAACACGTCAAAGTCATTGTTATCTATCGTCAAAGATAGTGAAATTTCCGAAGGGGCACTGGCCCCATTGTTTGTTTTTAAGTGTGGTGGTACAGAATGACGAAGTCCTGCCCAAATTAAAAAATTAATTTTACTGATTTTACTCGAAATAATCTTAAGCGAGGTTGAAGTATCTGTGTCAAATAAAAGATCCTTTACATAAATAATGCCGTTTTCAAAAAAATTCCGATAAAAGATAGGCCTGTTGTTTATACGTATTTCTTTGTTGTTCCACACTACCAGTTGCCATTCTTTTCCAGTGTCAAAACCGTCACGGAATTCTGACCACCACTGAAGAAGCTCGGAATAAAATTGGGAAGGAATAGCGAGATCTTTGATATCATAATTGCAATAAAATAAAAAAAGCCCTCCAAAACGCTCCAATGTCACGCGTAAATAGTTTTTCCAAGGACCCTCATTGTTCCCAAAGATTCTTTTCAGCCAGGCTAGCCGTAATGATTTGATCATACTTTCAAGGTCAATCATTTTTAATCCACCGTTCTCATATTCATTTATCGTGGACAGTCTTGTTACTTTATCCGTTCCTTTCCATAAAAATTTAAATAATAATCGGTTTAACTCTTGAACGATTTCCTTAGGGGCAGGCAGAAGTGACAGAATATAAACAAATTTAGGAATAAGTAATGACTTGATAATTGTCACTTTGCCATAAACAGAAAGACCTCTGGAAGACCAGATATTTATAAGTTTTTTAACACTATCTAACCTCTCGATGAAATTTTTCTCGTGTAGCAATTTAATATCATACGAATAATAAACTCCGAGGGCTTTAATAGGTTCGTCAGGCCACTTAATACCGAAGGGTTTTGACTTGTTACTTCTGGAAGATCCTACCCACATACCCTCAGTTTTGGATGTATTGATCCTGAGTCCTGACAATTTTCTGAAAACATCTAAAAGTTTGAAAAGAACGCGTGCCGATTCTGTGTCTGACAAAACTGCTGTTGTATCGTCAGCGTATTGGAGAAGCTTTGTTTCTTCTTTGCCAATTGCAATGCCTTTTATCGCTATATTTTGTCGAATTGCTATAGCAAGAGTTTCAACTACAACCACGAATAGATATGGAGAGAGGGGATCACCCTGTCTTACTCCTCGTTCCAGAGCAAAATAGTCTGTTGTAAGACCATTATTAATAACACAGCTTTGTATATTTTTATACAGTGTCTTAACCCATCGGATAAAATCAGGACCAAACCGAAATGCCTCCAAACAGCTAACAAGATAATTCCACTCTACGCTATCAAATGCTTTATGAAAGTCTATAAAAATCATGAGACCTGGGATGTTTTCTTTAAGAGTAAAATCCATTAAATCGAAGATCGAACGTACAGTTTCACCTATATAGCGATCTTTAACGAAGCCACTTTGGTTGTGATGGATAATATTTGGAAGAACATTTTTTATCCTGGTCGCTAAGACCTTAGACATAATTTTTGCATCTACGTTAACAAGGGAGATTGGTCTCCAATTTTCTAAAAAAGAACGATCCTTACCTTTTTTTTCGATAAGAGTAATTACTGCTTGTTTCTGGGAACACGACATTTCGCCTTTTTCAAAACACTCATTCGCACAATGAATGAAAGGTTCGCTAATAAGTGGCCAAAATGTATTATAGAATTCAACTGGAATTCCGTCATTTCCCGGGGATTTGTTACTTGGAAAACTTTCCAGAACCTTAGCACATTCTTCTGGAGTTATTTTGCCCTCACACGATAACGTTTGTTGTTCTGTAAGTGTAGGAATGTTTAAATTGTTCAAGAAAAATTCCGTCGCTTGCGTGTTATCTGCATTCTTATTCTTGCTTGTGTATAATTCTTGGTAAAAACGTTTTTGTTCGGAGAGTATATTAAAGGGATCTGTGACAATCGCACCACTAGTTTTCAATTTTCGCACATGTTTTTTAACATGGTTTCTTTTCTCCAAATTAAGAAAATATTTTGTACTCTTTTCACCATGTTCCCACCAACGCGCGCGTGCGCGAATAATAATACCTTGAAGTTTTTCTTCATAAAGAAGTTCTAATTTTTCTTTAGCCGAATTGAGAACGTTTGCATTGTTGTCATTAGGGTCGGAATCAAATATTTTCTTTGCTTTATCAAATTCCTTTTGAAGTTTCATCTCTTTTTCTTTTCTTTCCATTGCTTTTCGTTTTGAATGCTGAATTGCGTGAACTCGGATATTATACTTAGTCCAATCCCAGATACTTCTATTATCTGTCAATTCATTACGACCTTCTCTCAGCCACATAGGTATTTTAGCTGTTACTTCTCTAACATAGTCTTCATCTTCCAAAAGCGAGCAGTTCATTTTCCAATGGCCGGGACCTTTGATATTTTTATCACTGATACAGAACTCTATAGAAATGGCTGCATGGTCAGTTTTTATGGCTGGAGTAATATCCGTCGTTGTAACTAAATCTTGTAAGTTATTTGAAATAAGCCAGTAGTCTAAGCGGCACAGAATCATTGGCGAGTTTTGACTCCACGTAAAGCTTTTTGTGGTGGGATTTTTCACTCTCCAAATATCAATCAAGTCAAGATCATCACATAAACAATCAATGGTTGATATGACCGATTTCCTCGGTAAAAGTATGCCTCCTTTCTTGTCTAGCACCGGATTAATTGGGCAATTAAAGTCCCCTCCAAGAATTATATTTTCTTCCTCGTCCAAATTCTCCTTTTGTAGAATAGTTTGTAAATTATTTAAGAAATCAATAATATATGTATCCTTATTTGGTGCATAAATATTGATCAATACATACATTTTATCTTTAATCTCCGCCTTCAGGATAACATAGCGTCCTAAAGGATCTAAGATTTTTGAATGGATAACACAGTCAACACCCTTCCTAAAAAGAATGGCAACTCCGCGTGAATTTGGACTACCGTGTGACATAATTATCTCACCTCCCCATTCATTTTTCCACTGTCTTTCGGTATCTTTTTTTGAATGAGTTTCCTGCAAAAATATGAAATCTGCCTTTTGTTTTCGACACCAAGTATAAATCATTCTCCTTTTTCGAAAGTTGTTAATGCCCCTCACATTCAAGGAGACCAATTTACATGTATCCAATATCATCTAAATCCCAGTAGACCTCAAATAACCGAGATTGCAGAAGTTTTATCAGAAAGGTGGACAAAAGTAAACAATACATCTCTACAAATTGGGCCGTGATTTGGGCTTTGCTCCTGAAATCGAAGACAAAAGAGATATAAATAACATTACACGTACTAGTTTGAAAGTATAACAAGTCAAAGTTAGTAAATAGTAGCTTAATTAGATAACAATGAGCCAAAAAACCTTTAAACACCTTAAAGGACGGAAAACGAATACTAATCCACAATAAAAACACTAAACAAAAAAGTGGGAGATACATAATTGAAACCCTTACCTTGTGCTCCAAAACGAAATATAATCGATCCTTCATCCAGAAAAAAAAATACCCTCCGTAACTTCCAACTTATCACTCAGCCCTCAGCTCCTTCACCGTAATTTATGAATACAGCGTTCAAAATGGAAGGAAAAGTGACAATGGACTGGTAAATTCAGAAACTTTACTTCCTTCAAAATTATATGTAGATGTCGAGAAATAAAGAAGCATGGCTCAGTACTAATAGAAATATTATAACTTAACATATTTCCCGTCAATATAGAGCTTATCCAGCTCGGTTTTACTGAAGAACGCGCGTTTTCCATCTCTTCTTGCTTGCTTCAATTTATCCATTTGCTTTTTCCTCAATTCGTGCAGCTCCTTAGGAATGTCCTCAAACATCTTATAATCGGTGTCTTTAAGTTTTCGACCGCATTTAAATACTCGCTCTCTATCTGGAAATCTGAGAAAACGGGCTATGATTGTGCGACTGCCGTGACCATCCTTCCTTGGTTTTCCCATCCTATGCACACGCTGAAATTCGATATTTTCCGCGTCTTCGATTCCCAGGATATTTTCCATGAAGTCTGCCAGTACTTGCCTCGTGTCTTCGTTCGAAGTTGTATTTGTATTTGTATTTTGTTGACCGGGAAGTACTGCTATTTCTGGTATGCCCTCAAACTTAAGGTTCTCTCTGCGACTATAGGCCTCGAGATAAAGGATTTGCTTGCGGCATTCACTAACCTCATTCTTTCTCTCCTCCGTGCTTGTCTGAAGCTCTAAAATTTGTTGATCCACAAATTTGGCATTCTCTTCCACGTGTGAGAATTTATCGTCGAGAGTTTTCTGCTTGTCTTGAACAGAAGCAATTTCTGTCTCCAGATTGCAGACCTTATCCTGTATTCCTTTCACTGTCTGGTTTAGTTCTTCCATCCTTGAATCTAAGCTACTCAGTTTTGACAGGATAAGATCTAATTTATCGGTTACGCTGTCTGCAAGGTTTAGCGCCTCCATTACTTCGTCGTCGCTGTATGACTTATCCGATATACTCGCCGGGGAGTAAGACTGTTTCCACTTTTAATATTCAAAGTTGATTTTTTTGTGGGAAGGTTGGAGAACGAGGCGCATATGCTAATGAGGCAACTGAAAATGGTAAACAAAGATTCCCCTATTGTTTTGGCATTTATTTCAGTCTATAAAAGCGTATGCATAACTAATGTCTTGGCTTATGCGATAATTGTGCCTTCGGACTATTACATCGAACTAAAATGAGTAGTAGTACGCTGATAGAAACGTTTGGACACATTGTGTTTAAATTTACACAAAGTGTAACAGAGCACTACAATCCAGAAGAACCTGAATTCACGGCAGAGTCTTTTGGTTACAATCCACTGGAAAGCACAGGTCGAGAATGGTATTGTCATACTGTCGATGAGCTTATTTACCAAGAATACAGCGACAGAGAAGCCACAAGCTTTGACTATCTTGCATCAAGATATCTTAACGTAACTGTTACAAATGCGTCCTCGATTGGGGAAAACGAAGAAACACAGGAAGACCAGCAAGATGAAGACAGAGCCATGGCTTGGAAGCGACTGAGACCATCCGCTCTCCGCACAGTTTGTAAATCAATGTACTTTGGAGCTTTGATTTCGCTTCTAACCGCTCTCTTTATAGGGACAATATATATGCTGGTCTCTTATCTCTCGTTAAAGACTGTACAGGATTGTCAGTTTCATTCATACAACTCAGTTTCAATACAAGTGCAGTGGGTAAGAACTATTTCGGGCGCAATATCGTGTTTGTTTATATACAGTTGGTTCTTTTCACTTCTGCGTTTGCTTTTTCGCCCATTTCAGTTAAATGGGGTGAAAGGAAAACTGTTTCTGGTTTGTTGCGTTGTTTACTGCTTGGATGCACTTTATCGTGTTGCTCTTCAACTCTTTGGTATGTCTCATTCATACATTTCCATACCGCAGAAGATACCTCTCAACGTTCTGTTTCTTACAAATACATGCTTGCAAGTCTATGTTGTAACGAATCATTTCTGCACGAGTTCAAGGAGAGCGAAGTTGACTTTCTTCTTCCAACTGATATTGCCAGGCTGTTTGGGTTTTTTAATTTATCATATGATAGAATCATTCATCTATCCAGCATATAACAAACAAAAGAAAGAAGGCAAACTCGTGATCGCAGTGTTCGCTCCTCTCACTGGCGTTGTGGTTAAGGTTATCTTGCGAGTTTGTGTTCAGCAGTTGTATAACATTACACATCCAGGATATTCCCATGTCTTGTTGTCGCCTTTCTATTTTGGGTCAGCGGTTATGTTTCGAATTTTACAAGCGGATCTTGAATGTTTACAATCCATCGCCATTCTTGGAATAATTCACGGAGCTGCAGAAGTCATAGAACGAAGCACTATGGTTTTCATTGATCACATTAGTCATATGGTTTGTAAAAGAAGATCGGCACCTTGGGGAAGTTTTCGTACTCCTCGCCGTGAAAGACTAATGGCTGATATTGCAATCAATAGCATGTTGTTTGAATCAACTGCTATTGTGTCTGTGAATGGATTGTTATACATGTATCAATTTGTTTACTTACAAGACAAGCAACTTTTGAATTTACTACAAGCTTTTGCCATACATACTTCAGTTCAGCTGGTGATTGAGTGGTTTTTCACCAGCGCGTCTCTAGCGATCGAGACTCATTATCAGAATATGGCTGTCATGGCTGTTTGGCGAAAACAATGGAAAAGATACATTTTAGTGGCAATTGTAAATGCAGTGCCAATGGCTTTATCGGGCAGCTCTAACCTTCTAGTTATTTTACATGGGCGCTTTAGCGAAACGTCCAATGAGCCCTGCAAAATGCCGTTTACTTGAGAATTATGACGGGCTATCTGACGCTATTTATATTGCGCGAAATTCTTTATAAAACTCGACAAAAAATGTTAAAGTCACTAAAATAAAAACTACTTCAAATAAGTCAAGCACATTTTTGTGTTTATTCATGAATGCTTAACACATTTATTTCTTTTATATTTCATAGAGAGTACCACATAAGGATATTGACAAAAAGCGAGCCGAAGGCTCATATATTATTCAGTTAATCTAACTTACAAATGGACAATAGCAATAAAGCTTGTTAGTATTCCTAAGGTTTGTTAGCTGGCTACCAGTTTTATAGTTTTGTGTACAGTTTCTTTAATTATGTAAGTCACATAAAATAAAATTGGCGCACTCTGATTGGCTACTCAAACTCGGGATAGCCGGCAAGTGCTATTCACCTCCAAGCAATTTGCGCGCGAAAATAAATTGTAACCGTTGACTGGAACAGATGAGTTAAAAATTACATTTTCGTCCTATATCATCTCACTGTTTTAGTATATACTGAAACAACTATTCACCTCAGGTTCGGTGGCCAGTGGAGGATATTTGCGGCTCGGTAAATATCCACCACTCGGCTACCTCCAGTTCGGTGAATAATTGTTAACTATTGCAACAGGAGCACCCAACGCTTGGAATGTCGTTGTTCTGTTTTTCCATATCATTTTAGTGATTTTAAAGGAGACTGCGTAAAAGCTGATACAATTTGAGTTTTCCGGTTCTTTTAGCTGAATATTTCAGCAACAGGAAAATGTAGGGAAAGGAATCTTTATCCCCGAATTTTGTGAGCTGCTTTCACCTTTCCGAAAATCCTAGCTGGCCTTATTTCGTTGTAAACACGACATTTTTTCCCTTGGAAATCAAAAGGCGTTAAGTTTCTCAATGTTACAAAAGCTTGAGGCGACACTGTGTTAAAGAAAAAAGCTAGTTTTAAGTCTAATCTTTTACGAATTTTTGAGATAACTGAGGCATTTTGGACAGATTTAAATTTCCACCCAAACGACTATTTTGTTGGCTGCTGCTGTTGTAATATTTGTTTAGTTTTGTGGTAAGAATACTTGTAATCAGAGTAAAAGCAATAGTCATTTTTTACCTTTTTCGTGTTACTGACTCCAATTCAGTCGCTTTTTGTTTGATAATGGGTGAAGGGGCGAATCATTGCAGTTAAGCCAGGCGCGCAGGATGTTATGGGTAAACAAGACCATAACACCCCGCGCGCCTGACTTCTTTCGTACCCAATCTTCCCTCGCCCCTAAACCAAATAGATAGCTACTGTACGAGGGAAGTATTTTATGTACACGTGGAATTCGTTTTGTCTTTTAAAGACATTTACAGCGCAAAATGACAGGAGAGGGAGAAAGAAAGTCTATGTTCCAGCTCAGAAGTATCGATGACTGATGAAGAACAAGCAGCAAAGAAACTCCAACTGTTTGTTTTGATGTAGTGTGTCGTTGATTTCTGGCTAAGAACAGACGAACAGAACATTTCATTGCGAGTTAGCAGCTGATACACATGACGAGCTTGCAGCAAAGCGTATTTGTAAGTTTCTGAAAATAACAATCAGTTCTCTCGCGCATGAAAGTAAACATGGGAGAAAATGTTGGAAATAAATTTTGTGTTTTGATGTTGTAATAGAAGTGCAATAAAATCGATTCCCACAAAATGCAGTTCACTTTGTGATACTAACTTATTTATTTATTTATTTATTTATTTATTTATTCGTTTAGTTAATTATTTGGGATAAATACCTCGAGTAATATTTCAAAATTGTCCCAAATATCACGAGCCGCTTCATTTGATATCTTCCTCTTAGTGTTCTATAAGTATTTCTTGTATAACAAAGGTATACTTGGTTTTGGCATATGGGGCAGTTTTCAACCAAAAATGTCAAATATGTCAATATACATGTCTCCATAACATAGCTCGTCTTTAGCTTTGTCGTTGGCATTTTGTTCTAAGGACCTATTCATGCAAAAAAAAAACCACGGGAACCACCGGTTTTTAAACGTATTGTAACTAGAAACAATTCATTATTAATTATACTTCGCCCAGTTGCATTTTAAAATTTTCGAGTCAAATGGCTCAAGGTTGATGTGCGCCGCACCACCTACGTCATCAAGCAAATAAGCCATAAACAATATCGAACACCATAATTTTCGGGGCTTATGGCGGTCAGTTACACGCTGCAAGTTTTCGTGCAGCAGGTGTGGCGAGACCTGCTGAAAGATCGTTGCTGGTGCACCAACCGATGTGATTCCATTGATGTTTCTCGACCTGTGCTGAGTGAAGCAAAACTGAAATGTTGTCAATCATCAACAGTGATGCAATTCCAGAAAGAAAAACAGTACATTCAGTACACACAAGATAGATAGTATATAATTTTATAGTTTTTCAAATATCGATAATAGTTTTATTTTACATTTTACAAATAAAAATTCTAGATTCGTACATTACAGCTGTAGATAGATATATTTGTTTTACTTTGTAGGATTTATGTTATAGTGTCCCCAATATAAGCTCTTTTTGTAGCTAAATACATCGACAATAAAGTTATTATTATTATTACTAGTTCAGTGCTAAATTTCTCTTTCTAAAAAACAAAATGATTACATCAATATGTACATCAAGATTCTAATACATGTATATACACCAAGATTGAAATGTATACATCACGATTCGTATGTACATACATCAAGAATTGTATTTATAGCAAGAAGCCTCTGCCGCGCTCGACCGTAAAGAATATGGAACTCCTTGCCAAGCAGTCGCATCAGTATTGAACACTTCAAGAGGGATTTTAAAATATATCCTTTGGAACAATTTTTAACTTCGACGTGACATTTCAGATAACATTTTAAATGATTATTTTGTAGATATTCTATTTATAGTACATTTTTGTTTATATATAGAATTCGAATTTTTTTAAATTGGCCTGAAAAGCCCCGAGGCAGCGAGATAAAATTAGAGCGGAATGGACTGAAGCAGAAAATCGACTAAATTCGTAATTTTTGCCTGAAAAATTTAGCCCATAATTTTGCCATCTACTCGCAATGTTCAGGCAGGCTCGAATAAGATTCAACTGTGACCTGCTCCTGAGATTTCAGCAACACTGATATAGAACAAGATTGCCGTATAACCCCATGCTGATTAATTATATCATACATAGGCGCGATCCATTGTTTTGACATTTATTTCAGTCTATAAAAGCGTATGCATAACTAATGTCTTGGTTTATACGATAATCGTGCCTTCGGACTATTACATGGAACTAAAATGAGTAGTAGTACACTGATAGAAGCGTTTGGACACATTGTGTTTAAATTTACACAAAGTGTAACAGAGCACTACAATCCAGAAGAACCTGAATTCACGGCAGAGTCTTTTGGTTACAATCCACTGGAAAGCACAGGTCGAGAATGGTATTGTCATACTGTCGATGAGCTTATTTACCAAGAATACAGCGACAGAGAAGCCACAAGCTTTGACTTTCTAGCGTCAAGGTCTCTTAACGTAATTATTACAAATGCGTCCTCAATTGCGGAAAACGAAGAAATGCAGGAAGACCAGCAGGATGAAGACAGAGCCATGGCTTGGAAGCGACTAAGACCATCCACTCTCCGCACAGTTTGTAAATCAATGTACTTTGGAGCTTTGATTTCGCTTCTAACCGCTCTCTTTATAGGGACAATATATACGCTGGTCTCTTATCTCTCGTTAAAGACTGTACAGGATTGTCAGTTTCATTCAAACAACTCAGTTTTATTACAAGTGCAGTGGGTAAGAACTATTTCGGACGCAATATCGTGTTTGTTTATATACAGTTGGTTCTTTTCGCTTCTGCTTTTGCTTTTTCGCCCATTTCAGTTAAATGGGGTGAAAGGAAAACTGTTTCTGGTTTGTTGCCTTGTTTACTGCTTGGATACACTTTATCGTGTTGCTCTTCAACTCCTTGGGATGTCTCATTCATACATTTCCATACCGCACAAGATACCCCTCATCGTTTTGTTTCTTACAAGTTCATGCTTGCAAGTCTATGTTGTTACGAATCATTTCTGCACGAGATCAAGGAGAGAGAAGTTAACTTTCTTCATCAAACTGATATTACCGGGCTGCTTGGGTTTTTTAATTTATATTATGGTAGCATTATTCATCTATCCAGCATACAACAAACAAAAGAACGAAGGCAAAGTCGTGATCGCAGTGTTCGCTCCACTCACTGGCGTTGTGGTTAAGGTTATCTCGCGAGTTTGTGTTCAGCAGTTGTATAACATTACCCATCCAGGATATTCCCATGTCTTGTTGTCGCCTTTCTATTTTGGGTCGGCTGTTATGTTTAGAATTTTACAAGCGGATCTTGAAAGTTTAAAATACATCGCCATTCTTGGAATAATTCACGGCGCTGCAGAAGTCATAGAACGAAGCACTATGGTTTTCATTGATCACATTTGTCATGTGGTTTGGAAAAGAAGATCGGCACCTTGGGGAAGTTTGCGTACTCCTCGCCGCGAGAGATTAATGGCTGATATCGCTATCAATAGCATGTTGTTTGAATCAACTGCTATTGTGTCTGTGAATGGATTCTTTTACATGTATCAATTTGTTTACTTAAAGGGCAAGCAACCTTTGAATTTACTACAAGCTTTTGCCAAATATACTTCAGTTCAGTTGGTGATTGAATGGTTTTTCACCAGCGTGTCTTTAGCTATCGAGACTCGTTATCAGAATATGGCTGTCATGGCTATTTGGCTAAAACAATGGAAAAGATACATTTTAGTGGCGATTGTAAATGCAGTGCCAATGGCTATATGGGGAAGCTCTAACCTTCTGGTTATTTTACATGGGCGCTTTAACGAAACGTCAAAAGAGCTCTGTAAAATGCCGTTTACTTAAGAATTTAAGATGAGGGGCTATCTGACGCGAAATTCTTTGTAAAACTCGACAAAAAACTTTAAAGACACTAAAATATAATTCACCTCCTAATTCAAATAATTTAAGCACCATTATGCATTTATTCCTGAATCCGTTTTATAAAATGCTTAATGACATTCGCGCGCTATGATTGGTTAAACAAAGCTCATTATAATTGGATAAAGCACGCGCGTGACGCGTACGTAAGTTCCTTGTGTATTGTTGAGTTAGATAAGCACTTGGGAATTTTTAAGAACACCCTTCTCTCGTGTTCTTAAAAATTCTCGCGTTTTTAAGGGTGTACTTTAGTTAGAGCCGGGCTCTGTTGAGTTGTCCCGCACCATGTAAATTGTATTAAGAATTAATTAGTTATGTAAATACTAAAAAAAGAACGGATAAATAGAGGATATTACATGGCCGCGCGAAGATACGAAATTTCTCTTCGAGTGTTGAAAAATATTTCACGAGTGAGCGCAGCGAACGAGTGAAATATTTTTCAACACGAGAAGAGAAATTTCGTATCTTCAAGCGGCCATGTAATGTTCTGTTTATTATATAAACACCAATGAAATCAAGCCATTTCACTTTTATATTTTTTGTAGTCCTAAAGTAGAACAACGTAGCAACGGTGATCTTTTCACGTGTGAAGATAACATGTTATTCTCACGTGTGAAGATATGATGTTTACGCGCGAAAGCTCACCTGGTATTTCATTGGTGTTTATATAATAAGGCTTATTACTATTCTATTCTGTATTAACGATATAGTGACAATAGCTGAACTGTACAGAGATTTGCAGACAGTCACTCAAATTTCATTTATTTTGTATTTTCCTTCTGAATTATTAAATAAATGAATTTTATAATGGTAAATACAGATCTGCCGCTCATATTTTACCCATCACTTAAGGAGGCTCGAATTGTTTTTTTTTTTGGCGACATAGCTTTCCAACTTTGAACGTTGATACTTCACTGTCTGAGCTCGGTCAGGCAAGCTGCTTCACACATACTAGACATGAAATATACTTTCCAAAAAAATAGATTTGATAGTAGATAGGAAAGAAGGGTTCTGGCACACTCTTCAACCGCCCCTTTTTAACACAATTTCTAATTCTTTTCACTTTTCTCCTACTTTCATCACTAACTCTGAATTTGCATGCGATCGCATGAAAATTGTTCCAAATTTACATATCATGACTCATAAAAATTAACAAAATCATCAAAAAAAAGCTGCTAAATTTTCAGCATTTTATAAATTCTCTGCAAAAAATCATCGTACAATTATTTAAAAATCAACAAAATCCATCTTGTTCACCAAAAAATTCTCATAAAATCAAACAGATACATTCATTAATGAAAAATTCTCATAAAATCAAACAAATCCATCAGTTCCCCTAAAATCCCACAAAATTCATCAGAAATGAATTTTGTTTGAAAAACAGCGGTTGAAGAGTTTGCCAGAACCCTTCTTTCCTATCTACTTCAGGTAGGGAATAAAGAAAGATAAAATTTATTCCCCAGAAAACTTTTTTGGAATAAAAAAATTTTCCCCAGAAAACTTTATGGGAATAAAAAATTTATCCCCAGAAAACTTGGGAATAAAATCAATTTCATTTTGGAAAACTCAAATCAAAACTTTTATTGGAAAGAAAAAATAAAAATTCATTTGTTTTTTTATTTCTTTCTTTCCAATAAAAGTTTTGATTTGGAAAAGATTTTTCTCCAAATTAATTTCATTTAGGGGAAGATCTCCTTCAAAATAAATTTCATTTTTTTTTTTTCTAACTAAAATCTATTTTTTCATGAAGTTTTATGTTGAAGATAGGCTTATCTCTCTTTTTCCCCCTCTGTTTATTTCCTATAATTTAGTCCACTCTTTTCAGGAAATAAATATATAAAATCATATTTTTGTTTTTTATTTCGTTTTTATATTTAACTAAAATGGCGAAACAAACAGACAAACATTTTACAATTTCAGATGGAAAAAAAACCAAAACATTCACCTCTATCAATTCTGCTGCTAAAGAATTTAACATTTCAAATTGTGCAATTACAAATGCTCTGAAAAAAGGAAACACATCTATCACCAGAAGATCGGATAAGAAAAAATTCTTTCTCGGAGAACCAAAACCAAAATCAAAACAAACAGATACAGAATTTTCTTCACTTCCAATGGATGAGGAATGGTTTGATAAATTCAAGATAATAGTTCCAAACATGGATGAGTTTGGTAAAGGGATTGTTAATATATTATTTATGGATGAGGACATCGCATTTGATTGGAAAAAAAGAGAAATTTTATATAATGAGGAAACTGTTTCATTTTTCAAGATTATCTCCGTTATCTGTAAAGTGGCATTTCCGATTAACAGAGATTATTGTTTGGAAGAACAGAATAAAAAATTATCTGTTGGGGAAAAAAATGCAATTGACTTGAAACGATTGAATTTCATTTCCAAAATGAGGAAAAATGAAAGAACCTTTCAAGTGGATTTATTCAATAAAATCAAGAAATATAAATGAAATATTTCACAGCTGAAAATCAATGACTAATAGCTAAAGTTTTCCAGAAAAAAAACTTTTTCTCCTGAAAAAGTTTTTTATTTCAAATTTGCTTCATCAACCACTTTTTATCCTTTTGGAGGAGAAGAAGACAAAATTCATTTTTCCACAAGGGAGTGATATCTATTAAACATTTTAATCTTGTAACTCAAAATGGATGATGAAAGCGAGCGAAGCGACCTCACCTGCTCAGAGGATGAATCAATGAGTGAAGATGAAACCCCAACAACATCTGATGAGGAATTTATTGTCTCTGATTCAGAGATGGAAGAAGCAGAGCAAAATGAAGAAGAGGAAGACATGATAGAACTCCTCTTTGAATCATTTATCAATCTCCAAGAGGAATACAAGATTCATAAAAATGAACTCCAAAAACAAAGTGATCTCCTCTGGAAAATCCACCGGGAATTGAAAGAAAGAGGTGTTATTTCATAAATATGAATGTGAAACATTCATATTCTGTCTCAGAGATTTTCCATATCACTCAGTGGAACCCAGGAATTGAATTTATCAGGATATCCTTTCCATTTAACCAAGGCTTCCTTTTTCTTCTGATCGAGGTGAATAACATTTTCAATGCGAAATACGCTTTGTGTTGTCCTTTGGAGTTCTGCTTCATAAAATGATCCAGTTATTTTTTCTCCCAACAGATCGACTAACCTATACGTTACAGGATTTGTGTTTAAAACTTCATCGATAACAAATATCTCCTCTGTCCAGTTCGGGGTGAAACCTTTATCGAATATCTTTCGTTTGTATTTTGATATTCTAACCCTGTCACCGATCTTGAATTTTGATGGGTTGTGTTTTGCATAAATCATATCTCCAAAAAGATTAGCGAAAACCTTTTTCTCATTTTTCCGTTCGCTAGCCTGCGTTGGGGTCATCCGAATGCTCGAATGAAAATGGTGATTATATTGATCTACTAACTCATCTAGTTTATCAAAAAACACTGTATTATTGTTAGCAGAAAACATCCGGAAGAGTTTCTCCTTCATAGTCCTATTCCAACGTTCAACCACAGATGACTTTTCTTCGTTCTCTGTGGTATACAATTTTATCCCATTCTTATTCAGGAGATCCTTCATAGTTCCATTGAAAAATTCACTTCCTTTGTCAGTCCAAAGCATCTTTGGTTTTCGCTCCCTGAATATGGATTGGAAAGCATCGGCTACTGTTTGTCCTCGCTTATCTTTCAGAGGGCGAATCCAACCGAACTTTGAGAAAACATCGATCACCATCAGGAGATATCTTATTCCTTTATTCCACTTTGAAAATTTCCCCATCTCAACCAGATCAGCCGCCCAAATTTTGTCAACACCATATGCAATAACTCTTCTCTTTGGAAATCTTCTCCTGATTGGCTGGTGAAGTTCATTTGCTAGATTTTGAGTCCAGCCTTCACTCAAAATCTTTTCCCGTTTTTTGGAACGCCGAGACCAAGTTTTTGTTTTACATCAATGGTATTTCTCGCCAAAGCATGACCCCACTGTCTTTCTTTCCAGGGAATGGAATCCAAAGCGGCAACCATTTTTCTGTCTGCTTTATTTTTACATTTGCGTGGATCTGTTTGTTTTGCGCAAACTGAATAATCCACATCATGCTGCATAGCAACTGCGTCTGTTTTTCCTGTGGGTTGTTGCCAGATTTCAAGAATCTTTCCAGTATCATCAAATCTGACTTGTTTTTCCAAAGGGTTATACGGGCCAGTGAAGTTATGTCCGGGAAGAGTGAAACCTTTCTTTGGCTTTGGTAGTTTCCCAATCAAGTTATGAATATCCAATCCTCTTCCATCCAAATCAGCTCGATCTGTCTTATATTTTATGTTTGGTCTAATCGTTGTGGATAGTTGATTCAGCATATCGGAAGAGGTTTTGGCAAGAAATGGTTTCATCTTATCTAAAGCAAAATCTAATGCTTTTTTCTGAGTGTTCTTATTTCGCAACAATTCACTAGCTCCATATCTCCCCATTTCAACTGTTTTTTTCCCGAGCCAGGGAAGAGCATGAGCAACGCCAGTCAATGCTAATTCACCAAAGCCCCCACCTTGTGAGGGCAGACTTAGTTTCCCGAGGGCTTTGCCTTCACAAATCTTGTCTTTTTGATTCCACAGGAAGCGCAATGGCAAAACCACATCTTTCTTCCATTTTTTGCGGTCATGGTTCCAGATGGCTCAACACATTCAGTTTGTTTTTTCTCCTTCACACAATATGACTTCATTTTCAATCGAAATATTCTTTTATGAATCTTTCATTTTGCATTGTATCAGTCAAACTGAGAGGTTGGAGAATATCATAGAAATCTTTCCCCTGCGACCATTGATGGAGGAAATAAAGGCAATAATACCCGCAAAGAACACTGTTTATGTTTTGATACTGACTGCTGTTCCAAATCACTGGTTTGGAACTTTTGAATTCTTTGGGAAATCCCATTCCAAAAGAGTCAAAATACCACGTGAATTTTTTCCCCGGAGCGCAACAAACCCAATGAGTTCCTGCATTTTCAAGTGAATCAAGATTGATGATGCAGGGAGTGTGTTTTTGTGGCATGAATTGATCTCTCGCAAAGATCCCTTTGAAATTGGGAATCCTCAGATATTCAATCCACTTCAACAGATCAATATTTGACAGCGGTTTAATTACAAATTTAGGCCTCACAATATTTCCCCGAGAATTGGGATGTTGTTGAATGGGCTGTTCGTCCCCAGCAGAAGTCCTTTGCCCTTTTTTGATTTTTTTTTACCCATCCCAACAGGGTTTCGTCTCCAGTTACCAATAAATGGGGGAGGATACGCTCCCAATCTTGGAGCTCCTTTTCCTTTTGGTCGTCCAACTCTAGGAGCACCTTTCCCAAACAAATTCTTTACCATGTCAAGTGCTAATGGGATTCCAATGGATGCCAACACACTTCCTAACAATCCACCAGACTGTTTTACGGATGGTTTCATCACCAACTGTCCTCCTGATTGCAGGGCAACCAAAATGTCTTGTTTCTGTTTATTTGTCAATAAATGTTTATTGTCAATCAGTTTCTGAATTTTATTTTGGGGGATGAGAAATCCACCCACCTGACCACCACCTTTTCCACTTATTGCTTTGACGACTTGACTTGCTCCTTCACTCGCTAAACCAGCCAGTGCTGACAACCCAAGTGTTTTACCCAGGGTGGGTATCAATGTTTTAGCTAAAGGAATAATAGCAGAAAATAGACTTCCACCTTGTTTCATTACTTTTCTAATTTGTGTTTTTGATATCTTTATCTCAACTCCTTTTCCCAGAGATTTTGCTTTTGTGATTCTTTTAATTTGATTAGTTGTCAGCATCAGTTCATCATTTCCACTTGTTTGATTACTACCCAATCTCAGGGTGACTGGAGTGTTTGTTCTGAATGCTCTTCCAAGCTTTTCTTTTTGTCCTTTAGACAAATTTATTTTATATGGGTGATATGTTGTCATTTTTAATGATAACATATGTTTTTTACTTCGCTTTAGGCAATGACCAACTCATTACCAACTTTATTAATCTTAGCTGTTTCCTCATAAAGAACCACTGCATGCACATTGAAGGCTGCAGCTGCATTGGCATTCAGCGTATATCGAAATATCAACTGCTTGGGATCTCTTGTTGGTTTTTCAGCTTGGTAAGACAAATTGAAATAAATGAGACCATAAAGTGATTGAAAGTTAGCCAAATTCAACTGAGTCCCAGTGTTGAAGTCATTTTTCCTCATTGCATAAGCCATAACATCATTGAAGATTCTGACTTTTGATTCTGTGTCATAGTCAGTTTCAGGATAAAACACTCCATTTCCATACTCCAATCTGCAAGTTGACAAGGATGAGTTTGCATTTGCTGCATTCAGCTTGAAAGTGTCAAAGAGATATGGAGAGTCTTCTGCAGGGATATCATGGGGTGGAGCGGATCTTTTCAGCCAGACAAAAATATGCTTTACATTATCAATGCTCGCTGAAATCTGGAAGAATCCTGATGATGTTGCGGGAGCTGATTGATCATATGTCTCCCTCAGATACTTCCATTGTGTTTCTTTCAGGAATGAACTGATAAATTTATCATAAAGAGAATCTTTGGGAGACAGTCTTGGCACCCAAAGCAAAAATCTGTTGATGACAACTCTTCCGGCAGCAGCAGCAGCAGCCTTATGAATCAATTCACCATCCTGTTGAAGATTAATTTCGAATTGCAACTGCATTGGGACCAACATCCTGCCTTCCAGTTCCTCGAAAAAGGAGAAACGATTCAAGGGGATAATGCAATTAACATCTTTTGCCCCTCCAGTTCCATCATCGTTAACTGCTTGAGTTTGTAGTCGTCTCGCTTCAAATCCTATGTTATTCGCAGCTGTTGTTGCATTCGTATCCAAATACCAGAAACTGTTTTTTGCAACTGATCTGCTGAAGTCATCTGAGTATTCCAATAGATTTTTAACAAAAGTAACTTTATGCAGATTGTCAGGTTCGTAAACAATCTTCCCTGCAGATCTGATGGTCATGTGTTTTATCAGGGAATGTGAGCCATTTATCACTGTTATCCTATCAGCAGCAGCATATCCAGCACCATTTGCTAATTTCTGGAGTTGAAATTGCACTTCAAAATAAGCGTTATGCCAGTCATAGAACGCTGATCTGTCATTGATGGTGAATTTATAACCATTTTTTGTTTGTGCTTGCCCATTTGCTGGGGCTCTGAGTACATCATCCAACTGGAATCTTACTAATTCATTTCTTTGGAGATATTCATTCGATCGAAAAGCCATTTTAATAGATTATTTTAAATTCCTTGACCACTGATAAGTCTATTCAAGATATCATTTGCACTTTCTATCGGCTTCGCTCTCTGTGGTTGTTTCGTTGGGAGTGAAGCAGGGAGCGAAGCGACCTTGATTGAAGGGTGTGATTGTGGTTTTTTTCCTCGTTTCACAGATGGTTTTCCAATCTTCATGTTTCCCAGTTTTTTCATAATCAAATCACCTGATTTTTCAACTGCCATTTTACCCACTTTTTCTCCAGCGTGAGAAATTCCTGCGTCCAAAGCTTTTTTCGCAAATGGTTTCGCAACTTTCTTGAGAATTCCTTTCATGGCTGGTCCTACCATCTTTTTCAGTGGTTTGAAGATGGAATCAAAAATGATTCCTGTTCCTTTATGCTTATAAACAAACTTCCCCAGTTTGGGGTGGTAATAACGAGAAAATTCATATGCTTTCATTTTATAGTCTTTTTTTTAATATCAACGAGAATGCTGTGTCTGCCCCATTCAGGTTAACAATTCTTCTTTTCCCGTCTGTGATATACATCCGAATTGAGCTGATCGTGTTTTTATTCACAGGGCAGAATGCTATTTTTATGGGTTCACGCTCAAAACTATATGATGCCTGCAGAACAGATGTGGAAAAGGAATAGATGATATCAGTCTCTTCCCCATCCACAAGTGAGTCATTTGTCAAATCACAATGAATGTTCAACATATCAGTATCTTGACTGAGATTTGGAACTTTAGGGCCAACATTAACTTTCTCCTTCAGAATCTTTTTATCAAACCCCACAAGATCATGGAAATTCGATTGGGTGAAATCCAGTTGATAATTTTCAGCCAGTGAAACTGTCACTCTGAAAGTTTCATTGCTGAAAGCAAGATTGATTGGAAAAACATCTTTTTTCCCAGATTCTTTCACCACTGTTGCTTTCCGAATGAAATCATTTATCCCAGAATACTCCCAAACTCCAGCAGGAAAAGCAATATCGGAAAATGTTTTCCCACCATCGGAGGAAAATCTAATCAGTTGATTTTCATATTGCGGATTGATGTTATACCATGTAAAACTCATATTGATGATTCGTTTCAACCCAACAACATATTGTTCATTCAAATCAAGAATAATTGGACGATTAAATTTTGTTATGAAATCTGCAGGTTTGTTTTGTCTGTTCTTAACAGCGTAAGATGACAGGACGATTTCTCTTTCCATTTTATGTTTTGAAATAGGTTTTGTACAGCTTTTCATGCTGAGGCCTGTTAATCACTGACTCTTTCAGGAGAATATCGAGAATTGCAACTCCTTCATTTCTCACGTCGATGTTAGTGTTTCCAGCAAGGATAGAGCCGATAATGACTTCAAGTTTCTGGAGAAGATCTTTTGGATCGTTGAAAAATGAGATGCCACGTCCGTATCGTTTTCGGGCTCCAGAGCCTTCAAATGACTTGAGTTTGTTTTTATAATACTTCATGTAGTCATTCAGTACTTTTCTTTTTTCTTTTATAGCCTGCCATTCTATATCCCTTTGATTTTTAGTTATTCTACCTTCATTGAATTTTTTGTTTATATAACTGTTACGGTTGTTCAGTTGTGCTCTTATATTATGAGCTGGCATTATAATGCTGTTTGCAATTAAATTTTTTTTCTTTTCTACTGGAACATTTGGTTGAGCTAAGACTTTATCTGTTTTGCTATAATTTGATAAACCCATCTTATCTAGCATTTCATTAATTTTATCTTCTTCTTCAATAATATCTTCTTGAGCTTCTTCCCATCCTTTAAGTTCCTCTTCCTCTTCCTCTTCCTCTTCCTCTTCCTCTTCCTCTTCTTCCACTTCATAATCAGGAACGGTTGATTTATATACAGGAGATTCACCTTCTAACTCTTCCAGTACTTCTTCGTATGTTGGTGGTCTTATTGGAATTTGCTTAGCTGTTTGTGGTGATACAATCTCATCATCATCAATCAAACCTTCAACTTCCTTCTCTTCAAATGGATCGACTTCAGGATAATAATCAATGTACGTGGGTTTGGCTTTTCCAACTTTCTTTTTCCGGGGAAGTGGTCTTAAATTCGATGCAATAACATCATCCAGTTTCGATGTGATGGGTTTGAACATTTTTTCAAATCCGATTTGACTTGTTTCTTTACCCAACTTTTTCTGGGTGATGACATCATGAATAAAGTTGATTTTTTGACCCAAAGCAGATTTGCTTTTAGCCATTTCATTCCATTTCAATAAACTCATTTTAAATCCAAAAATATGATGTTGAATATGATGTTGAATATGATGTTGAATATGATGTTGAATATGATGTTGAATATGATGTTGAATATAATAAAATGAAGATTCCAAATTATGATTGTCAGGATCCAATTACAAATTTTCGACAGCTCCATCCTTTCATGCCTGATCAAGCTTTCAGAATGTTGATCTGCGGCCCTTCAGGATCAGGGAAAACAAATGTTCTCCTGGATATGATTTTGAGATTGTTGTATTATGATAAAATTTATCTCTATGCGAAAAATCTTAACCAAGCTAAATATCAACATCTTCTGAAAACATTTCACCCAATCAACAAAGAAGCTGGGTATGATGTTGTGGAGGCATCACCGAATGAAATCATCCCAGTTTCTGAATTGTCAGGGGAGAATCAAAAACTGGTTGTTTTCGATGATTTTGTTTGCGAAAAGAATCAAAAACCCCTAATTGATTATTTTATCCAAGGTAGGCATAAGAATTGTTCTATGATTTATCTTTCACAAAGTTATTTCCAAACACCAAAAGATATCCGCCTGAATTGTTCTCATTTTTGCATCTTTGAATTCCCCAGCAACAATGAAGTTTCCCTACTTTGTAGGGAGACACAAGTCAGCAAAGAAGATTATAAGAAAGCAACGCATGATCCATTCTCTTTCCTCTATGTGGATAAGCCGAGGAAATTCATTGCTAAAAACTTTGATGAAAGACTTTAAAATGAGCTATTCAAATGGATTGCTTTCTGAAACAACAAGCACTTCCCGAGGGGGTCGAGATGGAAGAGATGGATTGCCAGGAGTTGGTTTTAAACTGACACCCACAGGGGATTATGATATGTCAAACAGAAAACTAGTCAATGTCGCTGAAGGAACAACAAATGGTGATGCAGTCACAAAACATCAAGTTGACACGCTAGACAGAAGTGTGGAAACCAAACTGATTCAACTGAGAGCAGATTCTTTACAGGTTGATGGATCCTCCCATATGACTGGAGATTTGGACCTCAGGGGAAAGAAACTGATTCTTCCTGGAGAGATTGACATGGATCGGAAACTGATCACAAATCTGGATACAGATGAATCCAATGATCTTTCTGCTGTGAATATGGTAACGCTGAAAAAATATCACCCAGCTGCACCTGCTCACACGCATGAAGTGACGAAAGACATCGATTTGAAAGGACTGTTTCATGTCACACAATCAAAACAGCAGACTTATGAGGATCTTTCCGCAAACTATAACAATCTGATCTCCTATGACGATGCAAAGAATGTTTTTGTCAGCAGAAAAGAAACATTTCCAATGGAAACAAGCTTGGATATGGGAACGAATTTCATCTTCAACGTGAAAGATCCAACAGCAATCGATCAAGCAGTCAACAAAAAATATGTGGACACGGCAGTCTCCGGGCTGGCAGCTAATAAACTTTCTTTATCAGGTGGAACAATGACTGGACAACTTGATATGGGATCGGAGAAAATCATTGGTCTTCCCGATCCAAAAACATCCAATGAAGCAACATCAAAACAATATGTTGACACACAGCTAAATAACAAGACAGTAGCTCTGGCAGAGGAACTGATTAAAACAGAAGCTGACCTTAAAAAATATGTCAATGAATCGCATATATCTTCAACCTCCCACTTGAAGGATGAATTCCGGTATTTGATGGAGGATGTGGATGAATCCAGAGCTGAACATAATATGACAGTGACTGGTTTATCTGATTTTACAAGTTCACCCCATCAAATTAATAAAAAAGCTTTCAATTTGAAAATAACAAAAGATGTTTTTAATGAATACTCTGGGCGACTTGGTTTCAATATGCTGAAGCTTCCAGAAGGGGAATATACGATTTGCATTGAATTCTTCCCCGCTTCCATGACGGGTGTGAGCGTTGACGTTGTTTCGACCAGCTTGAATATCAATCAACAATCAACGAAGAAGTTTTCCAACTATTCTCGATCAATCATTCACATGCATAAATGGCAGATTTCTCCACCGGAATTTATCTATCTGGATTTGAAATGGCAAGGAACAGCATCATCAGCTTCTCAAGGCCCAGCAAATCTGATTATTTATGGTGTAAAAGGTTCTCAATCAGATGTACCAAGTTCTGTTTATGATGCTCCTTTCGTTTATGAAAATCAGACGATGACTATGCAAACTGATTTAGATATGAATGGTCATCAACTAATCGGAAATAAATCATCTTTTTTGTTGAGTGGGCATCTGGGTCAGCCAGCATTATATATCAAATTTAATGGGGATGATGATGATTTGTTGATTCCCATTGATTGTACCTTAAAGTCAATTGTTACTTATGCTACGCATCGAGGCTACCCAGGTTATCCACCCATCAGCGTTGAAATTGTAAAAAGAACCTTCACATCACCCAAAGACGGTAGAACACAAACCATACAGATTAATCTCCCATTGAAGGCATTGGATTCTATTCAGGTCAGACCCTTCACCACAAACCCTTCCACAGCTTTTAGTTACCGGGTTTCTTTATTGTTTGAAGTCTAAAAAATGAGCATCAAAAGAATTAAATCTTTACAACCAAGCCGTGATCAGCGCAGGCAGAGCATCTTCAATTTCAACCACATTGACCCCAACATTAAGAAAGAAGAACTGGAAGAGATCAAGCAACTCTTCCGATTCTATCACAAAAGATTTTGGTGTTTGAAAAGAGCTCACAAACATTTCAAGCGAATGAATTTGTTTGTGAATTTAACATCTTCCGCTCTTGTTGCGATTGGCGCAATTGCGGGGGGAGTGACAATGAATCCCATCGTTTTGGGAGTGATTTCCGGTGCAGGATTGGTTGTCAAAACAGGGAATGAAATGAAGAAATATGGAAACAAAATTGAAATGACAAAGTTCGCGTTCACAACTTACGAGAAAACATTGACTTATTTACGTTTTGCTTTGAGAAGTGGAAAATTCATTCGAAATGAATTCCTTCCAGCAATGGAGGTGGTTGATGGAATTGTGATTGATTTAGGATTGGATTTGGAGAAGTTTGAGAAGAAATATGATTTGTTGTTTGAGTGATCTCATATCACATTCTCAAGTGATGAGGGTTCCATAAACAGTTCAACAATTTCTGATGCTGAGAACTCATCGTATTCAAAATCATCTCCATTAAAATCATATTCAATAAACATATCAATTAAGTCCTCTGGGTGTTCACCTCTTTCTCGGATTTCTAGAATAATTTCTATCGCCAAATCATCCAAAAATCCGAGATTCATCAATTCTATAATATAATCACTATCTTCCATCATTCTTTCAAAATCTTCGACATTCATTTTCTTTGGAGAAAAAAAAAAAAATTTTTTTTTCATTTCTTGGAAATGAAAATTCAAACTTTTTAAATATGGTCTTTATCATTTACAAAAACTAAAGCGTGATTTATGGTTGATTTTGGCCATGATTTCTTTTTAGCCTTTTGAATGATTTTTGCATCCCTTTGATTTTCCCTCAATCTATCAATAAGGAAATCAAATTCAGGAGATTTCCATGTGATGTGGTGAGAGATCTCCTCTGAATCAAGGAAATGGTTTTTCTTCCTGAGAATTTGATTGAAAAAAACTGTGTTTGAAATTCCAAACTTTTCTATTTCATCACAATCAAAAATATCTTCTCCATCAACTTGGAGAAAAGGTTTATCTGTTATTTCTTCCTGAATGAAGAAAACTTTTTTGTCTGATTTTCTGGTGAACTTTTTGTTTTCTGAATTGTTTTTGATGAACCTCCAAATGGTGGAATTTGGAATACCAGTTTTTTCTGATGCTTCTTTGAATGTGAAAAAAATCTGCTTTTCTTTTCCTTCTTCTTGGATTGAAAACTTCATTTTAAATGAAAACATTTTTTTTATTTTTCATTCAAAATGACAACTTTAAAAGAATTGAAAGATCGTGCACGTTCGGAAGGAATGATTGGATTCTCCAGGATGAAAAAAGCTGATTTGGAAAAAGAGTTGCAAAACCCACAGAGAAAAATCATCAAGAAAACATCTTTTCCTGAAGTGAAATCAACTGAACAAAAAGTTCTTCCAGAAAGAGTGCCAAACATTATTGAGTCATCAATTGATTCAATGAATTCCTGGTTTGGAAAGATAAAAAAAAGAGTTGATTGGAATTTGAAGGAAAAAGCCCGGGAAAAACTTTTGAAGTTGAACACGAAGATTGGAGAAATGCTGAAGAGACCTGAGTTTGATATTGAAGAAAAACCGGGGTTGGGTGGATCGACTTTTATTATAAATGGAAAAGAAGGATATTCCGCAGAAGGATTCTTGAAGAATGTGAAAGGAAATATGATTGAAATTCTGAAGAAACATTTTGGGTTCAAAGTGAAAATGGTTTTGGTTTGCAGAATGATTTCTCATGATTTAGCGCAGGGAACAACCATTGAAAATGATGCCTTCTTTTCTTCCCTGGTTGAAGAAGTTTTTGAGGGAACTGACTTGGAAAAATTGCTGAGAGAAATGAATGAGAGAATGTTGGAAAACATGCGGAATTTCCAAAGGGGAAGAAGCAACTGGAGATTCTTACGAGTTGAAAGATTGGAAATTCATCTGGATGAAATAACTGTTGGAAAATTCATTCCTCTTCCTGATTGGCTTGCTGCAAAAAAAGCTTTAACAAACATGAAAAATGAAAATGATGATGAGTGCTTCAAGTGGTGCATTGGAAGATGGAAAAATCCAGTGGAGAAAAATCCACAAAGAATCACTCCTTTGTTGAGAAAACAATGCGAGGAATTCAATTGGGAAGGAATTTCATTCCCCATTTCATGGAGAGACATTGACAGATTTGAAAGACAAAATAACATTTCTGTGAATGTCTTGGGGATTGTTGAGGGGAAACAAATCGTAACTTTGAGAAAAACAAGGGAAAAGAAAGAGAATCATGTGATTCTTTTCAAACTGAAAAGCGGAGAAAATGAACATTTCACTTTGGTGAAGAATTTGAATCGATTGTGGTTTGGAGAAGATTCAAAAAATAAAAACCAAAGGCATGTTTGTGATGGTTGTCTCAATTCATTTAACTCTAAAAAAACACTTGATGTTCATCAAGAATTTTGTATGGATGATGGAGTGAAAGCTGTTCTCCCTCCAGAAAAATCAATCATGAAATTCAAGAAAGTTCAATGCGCAACAACCGTTCCCTTTGTCATCTACGCTGATTTTGAGTCGATTTTGGAGAAAACAGAAAAGAAAATTGGGGAAAAAACAGAGCAAATTCAGCATCATGTTCCCTGCAGCTTTTGTTTTCTTCCTGTGAGCCAAGTTGGGGTTGATTTCTCCCCAGTTTTCTTTCGTGGAAAAGAAGGAGATGATGTTGGGAGAGAGTTTCTGGTGAAACTTGTTGATCAGGTGAAATGGATTCTGAATGATGTGCGAAGACCAATGCTGAGAAAAAATTGGAAGAGAATTCTTTGGAAGAAAGGAGAAAAGGAAGCATTCCAGAAAACTGATATTTGTTGGCTTTGCAGGAAAAAGATTGAGGAAAAAAAAGTTGCTGATCATTGTCATCTGACTGGAGAATTTCGCGGAGCTGCTCATGAATATTGTAATTTGCAAGCGAAAGTGCCAGATTTCACTCCAGTCTTCATTCACAATTTAGATGGATATGATTCCCATCTTTTCATCAAAAACATGGGAAATGAATTTGGAGAGATTGATGCAATCCCAAACAATGACGAAAAATATATTTCTTTCTCACTGAAAATTGTTTGGGGAACATTTGAAGATGAAGAGGGGAAAAAACATGATTTAAAACATGAGATTCGCTTTGTTGACTCCCTGAAATTTATGAATTCTTCTTTGGCAAATCTTGTTGGAAATTTGGGAAAAAATGATTTACATTGCTTAAAAAGATTTTTCCCAAATGATGATGAAGTTGATTTGCTTTCCAGAAAAGGAGTTTTTCCCTATGAATTCATGGATTCATTTGAGAAATTTAATTGTGAACTTCCTGGGAAAGATGCTTTTTTCTCCCAGTTGTCTGGAGAAGGAATTTCAGATGAAGATTTTGCTCATGCTGAAAATGTCTGGAGAAAATTTGGGATGTCTAACATGGGAGAATATCATGATCTCTATTTGAAGACGGATGTTTTTCTCCTGACAGATGTGGTGGAAAATTTTAGGAAAGTTTTGTTGGAAAACTATCTGTTGGACCCCGCATGGTTTTTGACTGCCCCCTCTTTCTTTTGGGATGCTATGTTGAAAATGACAGGAGTTGAGTTGGAATTGATTTGTGAAGGAGATGTGGAAATGTTTCGGTTTTTTGAAAGGCAAATTCGTGGAGGAGTTTCCACAGTCTTTCACAGATTTTCTCAGGCAAACAACAAATTTATGGAAGATTTTGATCCTTCCCAACCATCAAAGTTTATCGTTTATCTCGATGCAAATTCCCTTTATCCAACTGCGATGGTGCAACCACTCCCTGTGGGAGGATTTGAATGGTTGAGTGAAGGGGTTTTGAAGAAATGGGAGAAGATTGTTGATGAGAAAGGTTATGGATGTGTTTTGGAAGTTGACTTGGAATATCCAAAAGAAAATCATGATTTCCATAATGATTTTCCTTTAGCGCCTGAACTCCTGGAAGTTGGGGGATTCAAAAAGTTAATTCCCAACTTGATGGATAAGGAAAAAATGGTTTTGGATGGAAGGAGTCTGAGACTCTTTCTTTCCTTAGGAATGAAACTGAAAAAGATTTGGAGAGGAATTGGATTCAGAAATGAAGCTTTCATGAAACCTTTCATTGAATGGAATACGAAACTGAGAACAGCAGCCAAAAATGATTTTGAGAAAGATCTTTTCAAACTGGCAAGCAATGCTGTTTACGGGAAAACCATGGAAAATGTTAGGAATAGAATTGATATGAAACTGGTAAATGATAGGAAGAAAAAAGCAAACTTGGTGAAAAAAATCAACTTTAAACACGCGGCTAAGTTTGGAGATAAAGTGGCTGCTGTTCATATGAGGAAAACAAAAGTCGTTTTGAATAAACCAATCTTTGTTGGAGCAGCCATTCTTGATCTCTCCAAAATTCATATGTTCAAATTTCATTATGGATATGTGAAAAAAAAGTGGGAGAATGTGAAAGTTCTTTATTCTGATACAGATTCTTTGATTCTGGAGATTGAAACGGATGATTTCTTTGCTGATACTGCTGGGGATGTTGAGAAATGGTTTGATACATCTGGATATCCGAAAGATCATTTCGCTGTGAAAAATGGTTTTCCTGTTGGGAAAAACAAGAAAATTTTAGGAATGTTTAAAGATGAAGCTGGAGGAAAAATCATTCGTGAATTTGCTGGATTGAGAGCAAAATGTTATTCCATAAAGATGGATGAAGGAAAAGGAATCAAGAAAGCAAAGGGAACAAAAAAGAATGTTGTCAGGAATAAGATTTCACATGAAGATTTTATGCGTGTTCTTCATGGTGAAAAATTTCCCCCAATGAAAAATGTTTCTCTCCGATCACATCTGCATGAGATTTTCACTGAGCAGATTTTGAAAGTGGCTTTGAGTGCTTATGATGATAAGAGAGTTGTAATGGATGATGGAGTGAACACTTTGGCTATTGGTCATTGGAGATTGTCTTCTCCTCCAAAAGGATAAAAAGTGGTTGATGAAGCAAATTTGAAATAAAAAACTTTTTCAGGAGAAAAAGTTTTTTTTCTGGAAAACTTTAGCTATTAGTCATTGATTTTCAGCTGTGAAATATTTCATTTATATTTCTTGATTTTATTGAATAAATCCACTTGAAAGGTTCTTTCATTTTTCCTCATTTTGGAAATGAAATTCAATCGTTTCAAGTCAATTGCATTTTTTTCCCCAACAGATAATTTTTTATTCTGTTCTTCCAAACAATAATCTCTGTTAATCGGAAATGCCACTTTACAGATAACGGAGATAATCTTGAAAAATGAAACAGTTTCCTCATTATATAAAATTTCTCTTTTTTTCCAATCAAATGCGATGTCCTCATCCATAAATAATATATTAACAATCCCTTTACCAAACTCATCCATGTTTGGAACTATTATCTTGAATTTATCAAACCATTCCTCATCCATTGGAAGTGAAGAAAATTCTGTATCTGTTTGTTTTGATTTTGGTTTTGGTTCTCCGAGAAAGAATTTTTTCTTATCCGATCTTCTGGTGATAGATGTGTTTCCTTTTTTCAGAGCATTTGTAATTGCACAATTTGAAATGTTAAATTCTTTAGCAGCAGAATTGATAGAGGTGAATGTTTTGGTTTTTTTTCCATCTGAAATTGTAAAATGTTTGTCTGTTTGTTTCGCCATTTTAGTTAAATATAAAAACGAAATAAAAAACAAAAATATGATTTTATATATTTATTTCCTGAAAAGAGTGGACTAAATTATAGGAAATAAACAGAGGGGGAAAAAGAGAGATAAGCCTATCTTCAACATAAAACTTCATGAAAAAATAGATTTTAGTTAGAAAAAAAAAAAATGAAATTTATTTTGAAGGAGATCTTCCCCTAAATGAAATTAATTTGGAGAAAAATCTTTTCCAAATCAAAACTTTTATTGGAAAGAAAGAAATAAAAAAACAAATGAATTTTTATTTTTTCTTTCCAATAAAAGTTTTGATTTGAGTTTTCCAAAATGAAATTGATTTTATTCCCAAGTTTTCTGGGGATAAATTTTTTATTCCCATAAAGTTTTCTGGGGAAAATTTTTTTATTCCAAAAAAGTTTTCTGGGGAATAAATTTTATCTTTTTTTATTCCCTACCTGAAGTAGATAGGAAAGAAGGGTTCTGGCAAACTCTTCAACCGCTGTTTTTCAAACAAAATTCATTTCTGATGAATTTTGTGGGATTTTAGGGGAACTGATGGATTTGTTTGATTTTATGAGAATTTTTCATTAATGAATGTATCTGTTTGATTTTATGAGAATTTTTTGGTGAACAAGATGGATTTTGTTGATTTTTAAATAATTGTACGATGATTTTTTGCAGAGAATTTATAAAATGCTGAAAATTTAGCAGCTTTTTTTTGATGATTTTGTTAATTTTTATGAGTCATGATATGTAAATTTGGAACAATTTTCATGCGATCGCATGCAAATTCAGAGTTAGTGATGAAAGTAGGAGAAAAGTGAAAAGAATTAGAAATTGTGTTAAAAAGGGGCGGTTGAAGAGTGTGCCAGAACCCTTCTTTCCTATCTACTTTTGATTGACATCGGTGTTACCATAACAACGATCTGATGACGTCATGGCTTTTGCATATTAGTAATTTTTTCAACATCTAGACCTAAACTTTTAATAAAACGACTGTATGCCGCTTATACGGTCTAGACGTAAGTCTTCAAGACTGCAAAGTTTGAATATCAACAACTATACAACTTAACTGGATAAACAGATTCTATAGAGAGCAAAGCAGAAGCAGTAGTTTGGAGATAAAGTCCAGGATTACAAGGATGGAAGTGGATTACAGTTCATCAAATTTGATTTCATGACAGGCGGTCAAGAAATCAAAATTGTCATCTTGTGGAATTTTGAATTTTTTAGCCGTAATTTTGTCACTTTAGTTAATATTTCTTTGTTTCCATCCTTTTGGTGAATTTTACTTTTTATTTCAAGGTAACAAAGTAAGCTTATAGCAATTTCCTGACCATAATCGTGAAAACACGATATATCAGCTGAAACACTGTCACTTTAATACCAGGCATGCCAGCAGGCATGCCTTGTTGCAAGCTCGTCCCCAGGGCCTAATCCTTCTTCAGATTGGTGGCGCGGAGAAACCCCAGATCAACTAAGTCTGAAAAACAGTTTTACTGAGCCGTTTTCCCGTGTTTAAATAAAGTTAATGGATCTGGACAGTTTACAAGCCATCGCCATTCTCGGAATTATTCATGGCGCTGCAGAAGTCATAGAAATTGTCATCTGGTCTGGAAAAGAAGATCAGTTCCTTGGGGAAGTTTGCGTACTCTTTGTCGTGAAAGACTAATGCTGATATCGCTATCATGAGCATGCTGTTTGAATCAACTATATGCTATTGTGCTTGTTAATGGATATTTATGCTTGTGTACACTTGTTTAATTACAAAACAAGTCCATCTTCAGTTTAGGTGGTAAGTGAGTGGCTTTTCCCAAGCGTGTCACTTGCGTGTAACTAGCGTGCCACTAGTGCGTTGTCAGTTACACAAATCGCCGTGAACCTCGGAAGCAAATTTTCAGGTGTAGCAAAATCTGACCATCAAATGGTTTTCAGGCACCCACGATTTTTCTGGAAGTTACAAACTTCAATCGCCACGAAGTTTACAAATTACGTTTTTTGTTTCGCAAATTAATTAGGTAATTGATTAGGAATTGTCTTGTTTTCGTCTTAAGACGACTTTTGTATTGACAACTTTTCGGTTTCTGGCACGGCCATGTGCATGATCAACAACATTTCAATTTTGGACAAAAATGTGTTTGTGTTAGGTAACATATTGTTTACGTGCGAAATAAGAAAGGGCTAGAGACGTTTCGAGACCCCATCAATAGCGTTTAGGAAATATGGCCAATAAAAGGCATTAAACCGCCGTAACTTCACTAGCTGTCACTAGACCAACTGATGAAAGGGACGTTATCACAGAAACGTTTGTGGATTGACATTTTTAAGCGCTCTTTCATTTCACTGATATAAACAATGGGTTAACATTTCAGTTTTGCCTTGCGCGTTTCAGAGTCAGCTTACAGCTCTATATCATAATTCAAGTGAGATATAAAGTGTGGCTTTACTTATTAAGTAAACAAAATGAATAGCAATACACTAATAGAGGTTTTTGGTCACATGGTGTTTAGTTTTACAAAAGGCGTAACAGAACACTACAATCCAAAAGAACCTGAATTCACGGCAGAGTCTTTTGGTTACAATCCTTTGCAAAGCACAGGACGTGAATGGTATTGCCATCCTGTTGATGAGCTTATTTACCAAGAATACAGCGACAGAGAAGCCACAAAGTTTGACCATCTAGCATCGAGATATCTTAACGTAACTGTTACAAACGCGTCCTCAACTGGGGAAAACGAAGAAACACAGGAAGACCAGCAAGATGAAGACAGAACCATGGCTTGGAAGCGACTGAGACCATCCGCTCTCCGCACAGTTTGTAAATCAATGTACTTTGGAGCTTTGATTTCGCTTCTAACCGCTCTCTTTATAGGGGCAATATATATACTGGTCTCTTATCTCTCGTTAAAGACTGTACAGGATTGTCAGTTTCATCCATACAACTCAGTTTCAATACAAGTGCAGTGGGTAAGAACTATTTCGGATGCAATATCGTGTTTGTTTATATACAGTTGGTTCTTTTCACTTCTGCTTTTGCTTTTTCGCCCATTTCAGTTAAATGGGGTGAAAGGAAAACTGTTTCTGGTTTGTTGCCTTGTTTACTGCTTGGATGCACTTTATCGTGTTGCTCTTCAACTCCTTGGGATGTCTCATTCATACATTTCCATACCACAGAAGATACCTCTCAACGTTCTGTTTCTTACAAGTACATGCTTGCAAGTCTATGTTGTAACGAATCATTTCTGTACGAGTTCAAGGAGAGAGAAGTTGACTTTCTTCTGCAAACTGATATTACCAGGCTGTTTGGGTTTTTTAATTTATATTATGGTAGCATCATTCATCTATCCAGCATATAACAAACAAAACAAAGAAGGCAAACTCGTGATCGCAGTGTTCGCTCCTCTCACCGGCGTTGTGGTTAGGGTTATCTTGCGAGTTTGTGTTCAGTAGTTGTATAACATTACCCATCCAGGATATTCCCATGTCTTGTTGTCGCCTTTCTATTTTGGGTCGGCGGTTATGTTTCGAATTTTACAAGCGGATCTTGAAAGTTTACAATCCATCGCCATTCTTGGAATAATTCACGGCGCTGCAGAAGTCATAGAACGAAGCACTATGGTTTTCATTGATCACATTTGTCATGTGGTTTGGAAAAGAAGATCGGCACCTTGGGGAAGTTTGCGTACTCCTCGTCGTGAGAGATTAATGGCTGATATCGCTATCAATAGCATGTTGTTTGAATCAACTGCTATTGTGTCTGTGAACGGATACTTCTACATGTATCAATTTGTTTACTTACAAGACAAGCAACTTTTGAATTTACTACAAGCTTTTGCCATACGTACTTCAGTTCAGCTGGTGATTGAGTGGTTTTTCACTAGCGTGTCTCTAGCGATCGAGACTCATTATCAGAATATGGCTGTCATGGCTGTTTGGCGAAAACGATGGAAAAGATACATTTTAGTAGCGATTGTAAATGCGGTACCAATGGCTTTGTGGACTAGCAGTTTCCTTTTAGGCATTGTACATGGACGTTTTAGCGAAAAGTCGAATGAGCCCTGCAAAATGCCGTTTATTTGAGAATTACGAGGGGCCTGACGCTAATATTGTGCGAAATTATTTCTAAAACTCAACAAAAAACGTTTAAGACACTAAAATAAAAACTGAAACTCTACTTCAAATAATTTAAGCACAATTCTACATTTATTTCTGAATGCTTAACACATTTATATGTAATGGTTATTTATATCATCGAGAGTACCTCCTTAAGAACATTGACAATGGCGAGCCGCAGGCTTATTATATTCAGTTAATCCAACTTATAAAAGAACAATTAATAGCAATAAAGCTTATTAGTATTCCTAACTTTTGTTAGCTGGCTATCTGCCGCGAGCGTCTCATCACATCAAATTTATCACCGATTTCTTACTAGCATGAGATCAAAAATCATGTCTTCTAGTTGAAATGTCGTAAAGGTTACTTATACAATTCCTATCGAATACTATGTTAAACCTACAAATATTATCAGATCGAATCGTAGTACAACTATAGATGTTCTTGTACTAAATACCGCACCAACCTTTTCCAATCTAGCTATGTTACTCGTATTACAAAACTCTTGAACTACCTTTATGGTACAATCAGAAGCTCTAGCTCACCTAATCAGTTCAAATCATTCTTATATCAGTAAAACCCTTTAACTCCCAAGAGTGCCAAAGAACAAAATTAAAAAAAATCCCAAATTTCATTTTGTAAAATATTAGAAAAACAAATGGTACCATGTAAAAGTACAGCCAAAGAGGTTTCATTTGAATGGTCACAGCATAGGATTTCGTCCACAGACTCAAAAGTTAGAACAACACTACATGTCTCGATAACTCACTCTGAGAGTGCTGCTTTACTTATAGTGTTTTCGATCCTGACGGTGGTCACACGTGACACTGGAACGATTTGCCATAAATGTTGCTTGCCTCGTGATATTTTCTCGATTTTTCCCGCCCCCTCGTACCTACTCCCGCTCCCCATCCCTCAAGTCCCAAATCTTGACAGAAATCGTATTTTTCTTTTTTTTTTTCGTCTTTTTCAGGTGCGCATCGCGTACGTGCGTACAGGTAGCTACGCCCCTGGATTTCTCCGCCATGTTGCTTTTAACTCCATGATATTCAATTTTTTGAATTTTTAGCATTTCACGATTAATCACATGCTCAACTTTATGCATGCATTTCAATTTTATATAATTGTTCATACATTTAATTATTTAATTATTCAGTTACATAGTACCTTTTTAAAAATTTTCTTAAGGGTACACTTTAGTTACAGCCGGGCTCTGTTGTATTGTCCCGCACCATGTAAATTGTATTAAGAATTCATGGTGGAAGTTATGTAAATAATAAAAAAATAGAACTGATAAGGCTTATTGCTATTCTATTCTGTATTAACAATACAATATAGCTGAACTGTACAGAGATTTGCAGATAGTCACTAAAATTTCATTTGTGTATTTACCTTTTGAATTATTAAATAAATGAATTCTGTAATGGTAAATACAGATCTGCCGCTCATATTTTATCCATAACTTACTGATCTTGAAAAACAAAATGCACTTTAACGTTAGGAAACACTGAAAAAAAGAAAACAGAATGAGCAAAGTTAATCGTACGAGCCTTGCGGTCACAAGTTTGCAATTTTGCAAAACAAATACTTTTTTGTAACCCTTTTCACCAAAAAATATTTGAAAAATTTACGAGTGCAATTTGGAATAAATGACTGACTGTCGAGTAAATTTTTGAAAATCTAACCATTGATTTTCCGATTAATAGATTATTCCATTCATTGTCCGTCTTTTGGTTGTCAATGTTCGTGACCTTTTTCCCCATATCTCCTAATATAATTTCCCAGTTATTAGAATTTTTGTCTGTTTTTGTAGTTTGAATTTTCCTTTAAGACTTTTTAGCCAAAATTCCTTGATACCGTTTCAATCTTGTTTAAGTTATGTCCGCCATTTTGTTTCTGCGTAGCTCGAGAATCGAGTCTGTTTAGCTATGAGCATAACTGTCAATCATTTTTATTTTCAACTTTTTGCACTCAATTTCAACTTTCTGCACTGATTGGAATTAATTGACATTCTTTCAGCCAATCAGAATGCAGGAATTTGTGCAGGTTCCTGGGCCCGCGAGAATGAGAACCCCCCACCAAACCAATGTTTTCACTGAAACCGCTGGCCAAACCTAATTTTGGAGTATCCATTCTAGTAGTCACAACCTTTAATTAGTATAGGTAATCACATGATTTCGAGTGCGATTTGGAATAAATGAGCACAAGTAAATTTTTCAAAGACTACAAATTGCACGAGCCTACCGAATTAATAAGTCTTTTCAAAATTAGGTCTCAAATGAGAAATTTCAACAATATTTTTCGCAAAAATGTGCCGTTTTCTGTGTCTTTCGATTTATAATGTAGCTTTTAAATGGGGGTTAGGGAAACTGTGTAGATTAACAGACCTAGCTTTTGAAATAGCACCAAAAATGGCGACATTGCCCCTTTAAAGGCTAGGGCAATGTCGCGCATTTTCAAATCGCTAAGAGAAACCAAAAGCATATTTGTACCAACGGAAACCAAAAATATAATTTGTTAACAATTACTATACTATTAATCTAAAACTATATAAAGAAGTGTTTTTATCTGCATATGGCCAGAATGGAAATCATTTGCAATTTGAAAACATTGGACTGATACATTGTGTATTTTTTTACGAGTACTTCCTACTGTGTCTGTAGTTTTGACCAAAAACATTGTCCCTAATAACTCTTTAACTGCCAAGAGTGCCAAACGTCCCTCGAATTTGTTTTTCCTGTCGTTACAAAAACCACTTTATCATCCAGATATCTTTCCAAAAGTAAATCGAGATATGAATTCCAAGCAATAAGCAAGGTTTTAAATGTAAATCGCACATCAAAATATCATTTAATTGCCTTTCAAACCACCTGCGACACGAGTATTCGACCGCGTGCTAAACTCGACTCAACTCTTAAAAGTTTCTTAACTTGATTCTTCGCTCGAATCCGCTAGTTGCCGATCAATTTCTGACTCTTCACCACTACACATTCCTTTATTGTCACTTCCTTCTGTAAATATCCGTTGCAAAACTTCCTCTGGACTCAAACTCGGGCTTCTAGATACAGTCTAGATCTCTTCGCGGCGGAAACCATCTTGAATAGTGTTTTCAGGGTTTTGAAAACACGTCATCTTGTCAAATCGCGAGCTGTCCAGTTTAAACTCGCTCAGTGATTGGCTTAGAACGCTGTCACGTTTTGTTCAAAATTTGGAGGGAATCGAATGTAACGCAAATTTTTGCGAGAATTTTCATATTATCGTTCACCAGTGACCGATGTTATGACCTTTAAATTTAAAAGAGTTTAAGCTTTAAGTTTTGCTCTTGAATATTTTGAATATCCTGTAAGCTTACATGTAAGATTGATCTTGAATTATCTGCAGGCTGCACTGTTTGGTCACCGATCTTCAGGTAATTTTTTCATCCGCCAACCAGACGAATTTGTCCTTTTCGTCTGCTTTAAATTTTTGACGAATAATGGCGGAAACGACGCCGAACGTGGAGGCAATGGGTAACTCTTCTTTGGATAATCGCCGATCAAAAAGCCCGCCGTGTTGTAGGTCTGCAGGATGAATCCTAGCAAATTCGGTAGGAAATCTTTCCACTGACGGCCCGCTCATAATATAAAACCTCGCTCATAAAATGTCAAAAGATCAATCCAGCCCCCTAAAATAAACAGGCTTGACTCCACGGGAGTTTGTACATAATCTCATAAAGTGACAGAGAGTGCAGCAGCGGTGAAACCGCAAATCAAATCCGATGATAGCTATTGAGCTTAACTATGACGTCACTACAAAGCAACCAGACTGTATGAATTCTAGAACTTCCGCTTATCTCTGGCTCGTTATGTGTGCAAAACAAATGTATTGGCTTATGCGATAATCGTGCCTTCGGACTATAACATCGAACTAAAATGAGTAGTAGTACACTGATAGAAATATTTGGACACATTGTGTTTAAATTTACACGAAGTATAACAGAGCACTATAATCCAGAAGAACCTGAATTCACAGCAGAGTCTTTCGGTTACAATCCTCTGGAAAGCACAGGTCGAGAATGGTATTGTCATACTGTCGATGAGCTTATTTACCAAGAATACAGCGACAGAGAAGCCACAAGCTTTGACTTTCTAGCGTCAAAGTCTCTTAACGTAATTGTTACAAATGCGTCCTCAATTGGGGAAAACGAAGAAATACAGGAAGACCAGCAAGATGAAGACAGAGCCATGGCTTGGAAGCGACTAAGACCATCCGCTCTCCGCACAGTTTGTAAATCAATGTACTTTGGAGCTTTGATTTCGCTTCTAACCGCTCTTTTTATAGGGACAATATATACGCTGGTCTCTTATCTCTCGTTAAAGACTGTACAGGATTGTGAGTTTCATTCATACAACTCAGTTTCAATACAAGTGCAGTGGATAAGAACTATTTCGGATGCAATATCGTGTTTGTTTATATACAGTTGGTTCTTTTCACTTCTGCTTTTGCTTTTTCGCCCATTTCAGTTAAATGGGGTGAGAGGAAAACTGTTCCTGGTTTGTTGCCTTGTTTACTGCTTGGATGCACTTTATCGTGTTGCTCTTCAACTCCTTGGGATGTCTCATTCATACATTTCCATACCGCAGAAGATACCTCTGAACATTTTGTTTCTTACGAGTTCCTGCTTGCAAGTCTATGTTGTTACGAATCATTTCTGCACGAGTTCAAGGAGAGACAAGTTGCCTTTCTTCTTCAAACTGATATTACCGGGCTGCTTGGGATTTTTAATTTATATTATGGTAGCATTATTCATCTATCCAGCATATAACAAACAAAACAAAGAAGGCAAACTCGTTATCGCAGTGTTCGCTCCCCTCACTGGCGTTGTGGTTAAGGTTATCTCGCGAGTTTGTGTTCAGCAGTTGTATAACATTACCCATCCAGGTTATTCCCATGTCTTGTTGTCGCCTTTCTATTTTGGGTCGGCGGTTATGTTTCGAATTTTACAAGCGGATCTTGAAAGTTTACAATCCATCGCCATTCTTGGAATAATTCACGGCGCTGCAGAAGTCATAGAACGGAGCACTATGGTTTTCATTGATCACATTTGTCATGTGGTTTGGAAAAGAAGATCGGCACCTTGGGGAAGTTTGCGTACTCCTCGTCGTGAGAGATTAATGGCTGATCTCGTTATCAACAGCATGTTGTTTGAATCAACTGCTGTTGTGTCTGTGAATGGATACTTATACATGTATCAATTTGTTTACTTACAAGACAAGCAACTTTTGAATTTACTACAAGCTTTTGCCATACATACTTCAGTTCAGCTGGTGATTGAGTGGTTTTTCACTAGCGTGTCTCTAGCGATCGAGACTCATTATCAGAATATGGCTGTCATGGCTGTTTGGCGAAAACGATGGAAAAGATACATTTTAGTGGCGATTGTAAATGTAGTACCAATGGCTATGTGGGGAAACTCTAACCTTCTGGTTATTTTGCATGGTCGCTTTAACGAAACGTCAAAAGAGCCCTGCCAAATGCCGTTTACTTGAGAATTTAAAATGAGGGGCTATTTCACGCTTTTATTGCGCGACATTCTTTGTAGAACTCGACAAAAAACGTTGAGGACAGTAAAATAAAAACTACCTCCTAATTCAAATAATTTAAGCACAATCATGCATTTCAGTATTCCTGAATCCGTTTTATAAAATGCTTAATGACATGCGCGCGCTATGATTGGTTAAACCGAGTTCATTATAATTGGATAAAGCACACGCGTGACGCGTACGTAAGGGTTCATAATAACCGTTTTTATTTTATAAAAGAAATAAAAAAAACTTGTTCCTTGTGTATTGTTGGGTTAGATAAGCACTTGAGAATTTTTAAGAACACTCGAGAATTGCGAGAAGCACTTCTCTCGTGTTCTTAAAAATTCAAACTTTCTTAAGGGTGCACTTTAGTTAGAGCCGGGCTCTGTTGAGTTGTCCCGCACCATGTAAATTGTTTTAAGAATTCATGGTGGAAGTTATGTAATGATAATAAAAAAAGAACGGATAAGGCTCATTACTATTCGATTCTGTATTAATGATAGCGACAATATAGCTGAACTGTACAGAGATTTGCAGACAGTCACTCAAATTTCATTCATTTTGTATTTTCCTTCTGAATTATTAAATAAATGAATTTTATAATGGTAAATACGCATCTCCGCTCGTATTTTATCCATCACTTAAGGAGGCTCGACTGGGTTTTTTGGCGACATAGCATCCCAACTTTGAACGGCTGATTCTTCACTGTCTGAGCTCGGTCAGGCAAGCTGCTTCACACATATACCAGGCATAACTAAACAATGATCAATGACATCAATGAGTAATCAATGGGAAATCAATTGATTAATCATTGAGTATTGCCAATACTTAATGAGTAATCAATGATTGATCGAACCCAAAAAATTTTGTGGGTCATTGATTACTCATTTTAAACCAACAGAGACCTTCCAGTACACCCATTTCACTTCCTGCCACCCACCAGGTTCAGAAAAGGGCTCAGAAAAGGTGAAGCCCTGAGACTTTTTAAAAACAAATTCCTCCGCGAAATCATTCAGTGAGAATATCAACAACTTCAAAGCACGCCTCCGTGCTAGAGGCTACACTCACAATCTCATTGAGAAAATAATTTCCGAGGTAAAATTCAATGAACGGAAGTCATCTTTGCAGCAAAAGGAGAACGTGCGAAAAAGAATTCTGCCTTTCGTAACAACGTACCACCCGGCGTTGCCTAGTTTTAAAAACATCTTAATCAGCAAATGGCATTTAATTCAGAGCCAACCATTGCTAAGAGAAATATAAAAAGCCTCCCCTTACCTCATACAAAAAAAGGGAAATCCTTGGGGGATATCCCGGGGGGATATACTTGCTAGAGCAAAACTCTAATGGTCACGTTCCACGTTATCATAAGCTTATGAGTCGTGTCTGACGGGCCTCTGGCCTGTCAACACCTGTTTTCATGCAAATCAATGACTAATTAATGACATCAATGACTAATCAATGACTAATCAATGACCAAAAATTTCGTGGGTCAATGATTAGTCATTGAGTACTCATTGAGTACTGACAATACTCGATGAGTAATCAATTGATTACTCATTGATTACCTATTGATTACTCATTGATTACCTATTGATTACTCATTGACTACCTATTGATTACTCATTGATGTCATTGATTAGTTAAGCCTGGACATATACTAGAGTTGAAATAAACTTTCCACAGAAGTAGATTTGATTGACATCGGTGTTACCGTAACAACGATCTGATGACGTCATGGCTTTTGTATATTAGTAATTTTTTCAACATCTAGACCTAAACTTTTAATAAAACGACTGTATGCCGCTTATACGGTCTAGATGTAAGTCTTCAAGACTGCAAAGTTTAAATATCAACAACTATACAACTTAACTGGATAAAAAGATTCTATAGAGAGCAAAACAGAAGCAGTAGTTTGGAGATAAAGTCCAGGATTGCATCGATGGAAGTGGATTACAGTTCATCAAATTTGTTTTCGTGACAGGCGGTCAAGAAATCAAAATTGTCGTCTTGTGAAATTTTGAATTTTTTAGTCGTAATTGTGTCACTTTAGTTAATATTTCTTTGCTTTTATCCTTTTGGTGAATTTTACTTCCTATTTCAAGGTAACAAAGAAAGCTTATAGCAATTTCCTGACCATAATCGTGAAAACACGATATATCAGTTGAAACACTGTCACTTTAATACCAGGTATGCCTTGTTGCAAGCTTGTCCCCAGGGCCTAATCCTCCTTCAGATTGGTGGCGCGGAGAAGCCCCAGATCAACTAAGTCTGAAAAACAGTTTTACTGAGCCGTTTTACCGTGTTTAAATAAAGTTAATTGTTTTCTAAAATGTCACGTGTTACATCTACATGACGAAATACCCCCCCCCCCCCCCCCCCCTCCCCTCCTCCTTCGTGAAATAAGAGATTGAAAGAAAACAAATATGGCAAGAAATAACTTCCGAAGAAGACATTTCATGAACATGTGACTCGAAAAAATACTCCACGTTTTGTTTTTTGAAGTATTTGGGCAGTCTTGTCTAGTGGTTGAGGGGACAAGGGTGCCTTTGTTGTCGCCAGCCATCATTAGTTGAAAAATGCTCTAAGAATAACAGAGCTGGGGGAGGCGGGTGCCTTCGGACTGTTACATCAAACTAAAATGAGTAGTAGTACACTGATAAAAGTGTTTGGACACATTGCGTTTAAATTTACACGAAGTGTAACAGAACACTACAATCTAGAAGAACCTGAATTCACGGCAGAGTCTTCTGGTTACAATCCTCTTCAAAGCACAGGACGAGAATGGTATTACCATCCTGTTGATGAGCTTGTTTACTAAAATATAGCGACAAAGAAGCCGCCACAAGCTTTGACTATCTAGCATCAAGGCATCTTAACGTAGTTGTTACAAATACGTCCTCAATTGTGGAAAACGAGGAAACACCGAGGAAGATCAGCAATATGAAGACATGTACAGAGCCATGGCTTGGAAGCAACTGAGACCATCCGCTCTCCGCACATTTTAAGTTTGTAAATCAATGTACATTGGAGCTTTGATTTCGCTTCTCACCGCTCTCTTCATGCTGGACTTATCTCTCTTTTAACACTGTACAGGATTGTCAGTTTTACCCTATGAACTCAACTTCAGTACAAATGCAGTAGATAAGATGTCAACGATTAATGTCTGATGGGGTACGTTTCTTGTAATTTTCTTTATATTTGGTTCTTTGTGCTTACTCGCAGTTTCTTTTTCGTCCCTCGCTTTCAGTTAATCGGAGTTAAAATAAATCTGCTCCTATAGTGTGTTTTATTACGTATTCTTTGGACACTCTTTATCGTGTTCTCTTACAAGCTCTTGGTATATCTCATTCAAACATTTCTAATCTACTAAAGGGCCAAACCCTTTAACTCCCAATAGTGCCAAACATCAAAATTAAAAAATAATTGCAAATTTTGTTTTGTAAAATATTGAAAAACAAATGGTACCATTCAAAAGTACTGCCAAAGAGGTTTCATTTCAATGGTCACACCATAGGACTTGGTCAACAGACTGAAAAGTTAGAACTACACTACATGTCTCCATAACTGACTCTGGGAGTGAAAGGATTAACGCTTGTTTCCTTATCAATCAAAGTCTGTAAATGTTTGTTTTAACGAATTACTTCTGTCGAAGTTCAAGAAAGAAGCTGAATTTGTTCTTTCATATGGTAATACCCAAGCTGTTTTGATATGTTCACCTTTTTTCTCGTAGCGTCCTAAATTTATCCAGCATACAACAAAGAAAATAAAAATGGGAAACTGTTTATTGCAGTCTTTGCCCCTTTCGTCGGAGTTGTTGTAACGGTAACCTCGCGTATTTGTGTGCAGAAGTTGCAAAAGATTACCCATCCGGGATACTGTCTTATGTCTTACTATCGCCGTTGTATTGTGGCTCAGCGATCGTTTTTCGAGAGATGCAAGCGGATCAGGACAGTTTACAAGCCATCACCATTATTCTTGGAATTATTCACGTCGCTGCAGAAGTCACACTACGAAGCACAATGGTTGTGATTGATCTCATTTGTCATGTGGACTGGAAAAAAATCAGCTCCTTGGGGCCGGGACGTTTTCGTACTCCTCGTCGTGAGAGATTAATGGCTGATATCGCTATTATGAGCATGCTAGTTGAATCAACTGCTATTGTGTCTGTTAATGGATATTTATGCTTGTATATACTTCTTTACTTACAAAATAGGTCCATGTTAAATTTATTACAGTCAATTGCCATTCATACTTTTTTTCAGTTCAGGTGGTGAGTGAGTGGCTTTTTCCCAAGCGTGTCACTTGTGTGTCACTAGCGTGCCGCTAGTGCGTTGTCAGTTACACAAATCGTGAACCTCGGAAGCAGGTGGTTTTGCAACAACGACAATTGAGCAAATTTTCAGGTGTAGCAAAATCTGACGCATCAAATGGTTTTTAGGCACCCACGATTTTTCTGGAAGTTACAAACTTCAATCACGCGCCACGAAGTTTACAAATTACGTTCTATGTTTCGCAAATTAATTAGGTAATTGATTAGGAATTGTCTTGTTTTCGTCTTAAGAGGACTTTCGTATTGACAACTGTTTCGGTTTCTGGCACGGCCATGTGGATGATCAACAACATTTCAATTTTGGACAAAAATGTGTTTGTGTTAGGTAACAATTGTTCATGTGCGAAATCAAAAAGGTTTAAAAATGTTAATCTAGAGACGTTTTGGGAATAACCCCATCAATAGCGTTTAGGAAATATCGCCAATAAAAGGCACTAAACCGCCGTAACTTCACTAGCTGTTACAGACAACCTGATGAAAGGGACGTTATCACCGAAACGTTTGTGGATTGACATTTTTAAGCGCTCTTTCATTTCACTGATATGAACAATTGTTAACATTTCAGTTTTGCCTTGCGCGTTTCAGAGTCAGCTTACAGCTCTATATCATAATTCAAGTGAGATATAAAGTGTGGCTTTACTTATTAAGTAAACAAAATGAATAGCAATACACTAATAGAGGTTTTTGGTCACATGGTGTTTAGTTTTACAAAAGGCGTAACAGAACACTACAATCCAAAAGAACCTGAATTCACGGCAGAGTCTTTTGGTTACAATCCTTTGCAAAGCACAGGACGTGAATGGTATTGCCATCCTGTTGATGAGCTTATTTACCAAGAATACAGCGACAGAGAAGCCACAAAGTTTGACCATCTAGCATCGAGATATCTTACCGTAACTGTTACAAATGCGTCCACGATTGGGGAAAACGAAGAAACACAGGAAGACCAGCAACATGAAGACAAAGCCATGGCTTGGAAGCGACTGAGACCATCCGCTCTCCGCACAGTTTGTAAATCAATGTACTTTGGAGCTTTGATTTCGCTTCTAACCGCTCTCTTTATAGGGACAATATATACGCTGGTCTCTTATCTCTCGTTAAAGACTGTACAGGATTGTGAGTTTCATTCATACAACTCAGTTTCATTACAAGTGCAGTGGGTAAGAACTATTTCGGACGCAATATCGTGTTCTTTTATATACAGTTGGTTCTTTTCACTTCTGCTTTTGCTTTTTCGCCCATTTCAGTTAAATGGGGTGAAAGGAAAACTGTTTCTGGTTTGCTGCCTTGTTTACTGCTTGGATGCACTTTATCGTGTTGCTCTTCAACTCCTTGGGATGTCTCATTCATACATTTCCATAACACAGAAGATACCTCTCAACGTTCTGTTTCTTACAAGTACATGCTTGCAAGTCTATGTTGTTACGAATCATTTCTGTAAGAGTTCAAGGAGAGAGAAGTTGACTTTCTTCTGCAAACTGATATCACCAGGCTGTTTGGGTTTTTTAATTTATATTATGGTAGCATCACTAATCTATCCAGCATATAACAAACAAAAGAAAGAAGGCAAACTCGTGATCGCAGTGTTCGCTCCTCTCACTGGCGTTGTGGTTAAGGTTATCTTGCGAGTTTGTGTTCAGCAGTTGTATAACATTACCCATCCAGGATATTCCCATGTCTTGTTGTCGCCTTTCTATTTTGGGTCGGCGGTTATGTTTCGAATTTTACAAGCGGATCTTGAAGTTTACAATCCATCGCCATTCTTGGAATTATTCACGGCGCTGCAGAAGTCATAGAACGGAGCACTGTGGTTTTCATTGATCACATTTGTCATGTGGTTTGGAAAAGAAGATCGGCACCTTGGGGAAGTTTGCGTACTCCTCGTCGTGAGAGATTAATGGCTGATATCGCTATCAATAGCATGTTGTTTGAATCAACTGCTATTGTGTCTGTGAACGGATACTTCTACATGTATCAATTTGTTTACTTACAAGACAAGCAACTTTTGAATTTACTACAAGCTTTTGCCATACGTACTTCAGTTCAGCTGGTGATTGAGTGGTTTTTCACCAGCGTGTCTCTAGCGATCGAGACTCATTATCAGAATATGGCTGTCATGGCTGTTTGGCGAAAACGATGGAAAAGATACATTTTAGTGGCGATTGTAAATGCAGTACCAATAGCACTGTGGACTAGCACTTACCTCTTAGGCATTGTACATGGACGTTTTAGCGAAACGCCGAATGAGCCCTGCAAAATGCCGTTTACTTGAGAATTATGAGGGGCTATCTGACGCTACTATTGTGCGAAATTCTTTTTAAAACTCTTCAAAAACGTTAAAGACAATAAAATAAAAACTAAAACTACTTTAAAAATTTAAGCACAATTCTGCATTTATTCCTGAATGTTTGACATATTTATTTGTAATGGTTATTTATATCATCGTGAAATATTGACAATGGCGAGCCGCAGGCTTATTATATTCAGTTAATCTCACTTATAAAAGAACAATAGCAAAACGCGTATTAGTATTCCTAACTTTTGTTAGCTGGTTATCTACCGCGAGCGTCTCATCGCATCAAATTTATCACCGATTGAAATGTCGTAAAGGTTACTTATACAATCCCTATCGAATGCTATGTAAAACCTACAAATATTATCAGATCGAATCGTAGTACAACTATAGATTTTTTGCTACCTAAATGCCGCGCCAAACCTTTCCAATCTAGCTATTTTACTCCTATTAATGAGCTCTTGAACTACCTATATAATACAATCAGAAGCTCTATAGCTCACCTAATCAGTTCAAATCATTTTTATATTTTAAAACCCTAGGAGAGAGAGTGCCAAAGAACAAAATTAAAAACAAATCCCAAATTTCATTTTGTAAAATATATAAAAAAAATGGTACCATGCAAAAGTACTGCCGAAGAGGTTTTATTTGAATGGTCACAGCATAGGATTTCGTCCACAGACTAAAAAGTTAGAACTTCACTACATGTCTCCATAACTGACTCTGAGAGTACTGCTTTACTTGGCGTGCTTTCGATCCTGACAGTGGTCACACCTGACACTGAAACGATTTGCCCTAAATCTTGCGTGCCTCGTGATATTTCCTCGATTTCTCCGTCATGTTGCTATTAACTATATGATATTCAATTTTTTAAATTTTTAGTATTTTATCACGCGTGCTGAACTTTATGCATACATTTCAATTTTATATAATTGTTCATATATTTAATTATTCAGTTACATGGTACCTTTTTAAGAAAACTTTTAAGAGTGCACTTTAGTTAGAGCCGGGCTCTGTTGTGTTGTCCCGCACCATGTAAATTGTATTAAGAATTCATGGTGGAAGTTATGTAAAAAATATATAGAGAACTGATAAGGTTATTCTATTCTATTCTATTCTATTCTGTATTAACGATACAATATAACTGATCTGTACAGAGATTTGCAGACGGTCATTTGAATGTCATTCATTTGGTATTTTCCTTATGAATTATTAAATCAATGAATTTTATAATGGTAAATACGGATCAGCCGCTCATATTTTATCCATCATTCACTGATACTTGACAACAAAATGCACTTTAACGTTATGAAACACTGAAAAAAAAAACATACTGAACTAGCCGGTTGTACGAGCCTTGAGGTCACAATTTTGCAATTTTGTGAACCAAATACTCTTTTTTGTAACCATTTTTACAACAAAACATACTTGAAAAATGTATGAGTGCTCATTTGTACAGGTAATCACATGATTTCGGGTGCAATTTCGGATAAATAAGTACTGTCGAGTAAATTTTTGAAAATCTGACCATTGATCCTCTCATAGATTCTCCGATTCGTTGTCCGTCTTTGTTGTCAGTGCTCGTGTCCATTTTTCTCTTATCTCCTAGTATAATTTTTCAGTTATTTGAATTTTTGTCTGTTTTTGTGGGTTTTTTCTTGGTGTTGAGGAAGCCATTGTTGGTTAGCTTTTGTGTTGTAGTGTGGGTATTGTTCAGTGTCTTTTGAATCTTTTGTTTTACGTCATTTGGTGATCACACCATCCGCAACACCAAGAAACTACCGTTTTTGTAGTCTGAATTTTCCTTGAAGAATTTGTAATAGTAATTGGACTGAGTGGAGTACAATTCAGGGAGTAATCGGGCGAGTAATTTCAAATCGGCCGAGCGCGTAGCGCGAGGACGATTTGAGTAATTTGAAATTACGAGCACGATTACCCCTGAATTGTACGACACGAAGTTCAATTACTAATTAATCGAATCAATAACAAAATTCGTGATTAAAAACTCTATCCAGTATGTGGAGTTTTTTGTACTCAAAACGTCAAGGATATTTTCTATCAGTTTGAAAGCAGGAGGAAACAGCCGCGAAAAAAAGAACCCATTTAAGTGCACCTGATTGACGCGCGCACAACGTAGGTGTCCAATTACAAAAGGTTGTAATTGGATAGCTGTAATTGGACACCCACGTGACCGCGCGCCAATTACGTAAGAAATAGGCGCGTGGATGACCAATCACAATCGAGAATTTTGTTATTGATACGATTAAAGTTAAAATTCCGTTGTACTGTTTCAATCTTGTTTAAGTTATGTCCGCCATTTTGTTTCTGCATAACTCGAGAATCGAGTAGCTATGATCATAACTGTCAATCATTTTTAATTTCAACTTTTTCACTCAGCAATTTCAACTTTCTGCACTGATTGGAATTAATTGACATTCCTTCAGCCAATCAGAATGCAGGATTTTTGCATGTATACTATTATCATATGAACCGTGCGGCCCTGCGATCCTTTCTTTGCAATACCATGCAAAATTGTATGTCATTGGGAAAAAATGTTTGGTACTTTACGGGCCACCGTTACGCCGAAATAACATAAATTCGCTCACCTTATTTCCACGTTATATCGCTAAATACCACCAAATATACAACTTAACTGGAGAAAAAGATTCTATAGAGCAAAACAAAAGCAGTAGTTTGGAGATAACGTGCAGGATTGCATTGATGGAAGTGGATTACAGTTCATCAAATTTGTTTTCATGACAGGCGGTCAAGAAATCAAAATTGTCATCTTGTGGAATTTTGAATATTTTTGCCGTAATTTTGTCACTTTAGTTAATATTTCTTTGTTTTCATCCTTTTGGTGAATTTTACTTCCTATTTCAAGGTAACAAAGTAAGCTTATAGCAATTTCCTGACCATAATCATGAATACACGATATTTCATCCGGGACACTGTCACTTTAACACGAGGTATGCCTTGTGGCAAGCTTGTTCCCAGGGCCTACTCCACCTTCAAATTGGTGGCGCGGAGATAGCTCTGATCAACTAAAGCTTCTGAAATGTCACGTGACACATGAGGAAATATCCCCCCCCCCTCCCCCTCCTTCGTGAATTAAGAGATTGTAAGAAAACAAATATGGCTGTCATTTGCAAGAAAGAACCTCCGAAGAAGACATTTCACCATGTGACTCGAAAAAATACTCCACGTATTTCGGCAGTCTTGTCTAGTTGTTAAGGGGACAAGATTGCCTTTGTTGTCGTCAGCCGCCATAAGTTGAAAAATGCCCTAAGAATACCAGAGCTGGGGGAGGCGGGTGCATTGTCGGACTGGTCACGGATCTCGGAGCCTGGAACAGGCTAGAATCGACTGAGCCATAAAGATACTGAGAAGAACTTGAAGATACTGAGAAGAAGATACCGAGGAACAATAAGTTGCTACTACCTAACTTTCGAAAGTCGCTACCTAAATTTAATGATAATTTCATACAAACGTTGATAAAAGCTTTATCTATCGTCCTTCTCAGTAATTGCTACTGAATATCGGTTAAGAAAAATAGCTTAAAACTTGGAAAATATGGGCGTATTTTAAGGAAACTCTTTATGGAGAAAAACATATGGCTCATTTGACGTCTTATCAAGTGACAGGTTTTATTTGTTCAGAAGATACTGAGGATACTGAGGGGCGCAGTGCGTTATGCTTTTAAAAAATAAATGTAATATTTCTCCGAGAGGAATATTAAATGCAATACTTGTACTCACAAAAAGAAAATATCAGCCCCGCTCTCCCCTGGTACAATTAAAGCGCCCCCAGATTTTCGGACAGTTGGCGGGGTTTATCATAATCACGTGAAAGAACGAAAGAAAAAGAGTCATGGAATATAAAGTCAACTGATTAGCCTTTCGTTCGGCGAAATCGTATCGCATACAAACTGGACTTACAATTACTCCATGTTTAAACTATTTCAATAATTTATTTCACTTTTTGTATATTATATTTTATATATACAATAATGCGACATTAATCTAACACACACATATTGCAAATAGGCGTACTGTTTACATTATATAGAATAAATGCTTAAAGAGCGCTTGATCTGAATGAATATAAAATATATAATAACTTTAGTTTTGATTTGGAGTTAGTTCTATACCCATTTTAATGTTGGGAAGCAATTGCAAGTGCCTCCAAGTTTTTTTTAACAAAGCTCCATAAGTGGAACTCTCAATTCTTAAGTAAACGGCATTTTACACGGCTCAGTTGACGTTTCAGTAAAACGTCCATGTACAATGCCTAAGAGGTTAGTGCTAGTCCACAAAGCCATTGGTATCGCATTTACAATCGCCACTAAAATGTGTCTTTTCCATCGTCTTTGCCAAACAGCCATGACAGGCATATTCTGATAACGAGTTTCAATCGCTAGAGACGTGCTGATAAAGACCCACTCAATCGCAAGCGAAACTGCTGTATGAATTGCAAATGATTGAAGCAAATTAATGAAGGACTCCTTCTTTAAGTATATGAATTGATACAAGTATAAATATCCATTCACAGACACAATAGCAGTTGATTCAAACAGCATGCTCATGATAGCGATATCAGCCATGAGTCTCTCACGACGAGGAGTACGAAAATTTCCCCAAGGAGCTGATCTTCTTTTCCAGACCAGATGACAAATGTGGTCAATCACGACCATTGTGCTTCGTTCTATGACTTCTGCAGCGCCGTGAATAATTCCAAGAATGGCGATGGCTTGTAAACTGTCCAGATCCGCTTGCATTACTCGAAAAACGATCGCTGAGCCACAATACAACGGCGATAATAAGACATACGAATATCCTGGATGGGTAATGTTATGCAACTTCTGCACACAAATACGCGAGGTTACTTTTACAACAACTCCGACGAGTGGAGCGAAGACTGCAATTAACAGCTTTCCATCTTCATATTTTTCTTTGTTGTATGCTGGATAAATTAAGGACGCTACGAGAAAAAAGGTGAACATGCCAAAACAGCTTGGTATTACCATATGAAAGAACAAATTCAGCTTCTGTCTTGAACTTCGGCAGAAATAATTCGTTAAAACATAAATTTGCAGACATTGATTGATAAGGAAACAAGCGTTAAGGGGAACCTTTAGTAGATTAGAAATGTTTGAATGAGATATACCAAGAGCTTGTAGGAGAACACGATAAAGAGTGTCCAAAAAATATGTAATTAAACACACTAGGAGCAGTTTTCTTTTAACTCCAATTAACTGAAAGGGACGAAAAAGAAACAGCGTAAGCACAAAAAACCAAATATAAAGAAAACTACAAGAAACTACATCAGACATTGATCTTATCCACTGCATTTGTACTGAAGTTGAGTTCATAGGGTGAAACTGACAATCCTGTACAGTCTTAAACGAGAGATAAGAGACCAGCATATATATTGTCCCTATGAGGAGAGCGCTTAGAAGCGAAATCAAAGCTCCAAAGTACATTGATTTACAAACTGTGCGGAGAGCGGATGGTCTCAGTCGCTTCCAAGCCATGGCTTTCTCTTGATCTTGATGATCTTCCTGTGTTTCTTCGTTTCCCTCTGTTGAGCATGAGCATGCATCAACAACTTTAACATCAAGACTGCTGGATGCTAGGTAGTCAAAGATTGTAGCTTCTCTGTTGCTGTATTCTTGGTAAATAAGCTCATCAACCGGGTGGCAATTCCATTCTCGTCCTGTGCTGTCCAGAGGATTGTAACCAAAAGACTCTGCCATGAATTCAGGTTCTTCTGGGTTGTAGTGCTCTGTTACGCCTTGTGTAAAACTGAACACCATGTGACCAAAAACCTCTATGATTGTATTGCTGGTCATTGCTACTCATTTTGTTTACTTGATTAGTAAAGCCACAATTTATATCTCACTTGAATCAGAATATATATCGAGTTGCAACACGAAGTTAAGTTAAACTCTGTAACGCACAAGGCAAAACTGAAATGTTAACAATTGTTCATATCAGTGAAATGAAAGAGCGCAAATGTCAATCCACAAACGTTTCGGTGTTTAACCCCTTCATCAGTGTTTCGGAAACTGCTAGTGAAGTTATGACGGTTTAACGCCTCTTGTTCGTCATATTACCAAAACACTGATGAAAGGGTTATTCCCGAAACGTCTCTGGATTAACATTTTAAAGCCCTTTTTATATGGCACATGGACAATTGTTACCTAACACAAACACAAACACATTTCTGTTCAAAAATGAAATGTTGTGTGATAATCCACATGGCGGTGCTGAGACTACCGAAACAGCTGTCAATAAAAAAGACCTCGGAAGACAAAAACATGACAATTTCTAATCAATTACCAATTATAAAATTATTTGCGAAATATAAAACGTAATTTGTAAACTTCGTGGCGATTGAAGTTTGTAACTTCCAGAAAAATCTTGGGTGCCTGAAAGCAATCTGGTGCTCAGATTTTGCCATACCCCTGATTCTTTGCTAAATCGTCATTGTCGGATTCTCCGCCCGACCACCCAAAACGAGAAAACGAAAAACGGACTTTGAGAAAGTCTACACGCTAGTGACACGCTGGGGCCAAACCAAAGTACAAGAATCCATTTACAGGCACAACAGCAGTTGATTCAAACAGCATGCTCATGATAGCGATATCAGCCATGAGTCTCTCACAACGAGGACAAGGAGCTGATCTTCTTTTCCAGACTACATGACAAATGTGATCAATCACAACCATTGTGCTTCGTTCTTTCTCATACTCATTAAAAATTCATGACTAGAACACAAAAGTATCCCGATGATATCCTGTCTTTAAATTTGCATGGATTTTGGCGATTTTATTTCTTCGTTTACTCCGCATTTTACGATCAGTTTGAGAAGCTTTATCAAACACTCGAAAGAGTGTTTCATCAGGTATCCAAACACCTCAAACTGGGTTAACCCTATTTTGCCTGGGGGCGGGGGGGGGGGGGGGAGCACAAAGTGCCCGCGCTAAATTTTAACATTCATAACTTCTTTAATATGTATTCAAACGCAATCAAACTGTGTGACTTTTCCTAAAATTTATCTGGCAACAATTTCATATGACATTTTATTGATCACGTGACTTGATGTTTCCATGGCAACAAGATTTTGGCAGCCATGTTTTTTGAAATTTGCATACTTTTACCTTTGAATGAAGAAAAGCAATGTTTATTGGTATAACTTTTTTATTTTTACGTCATTTAGCGTTTATTTATTGGTTTTGATTAATTTTAAGTCAAATTGGACGGTTTTTAAGAGGTTTTGTTAAATTTCAGAAATCCAAGATGGTGGATCCAAGATGGCGGCCGTAAAACTAATTACCTAATAACTACGTCATATGACATCATCGTTCCATTATGCGAACCGCAAAGGAGACAGTTTTGGACGTACTATGTACATGCCTTAATGTTCTTGAAGTTACGAGGGGAGGGGAGGGGGGTACATTGTGCCTCACCCCAGGTTCAGGAACTCAAAAATGGAGTTAAATAAACTCGGCTGCGCCTCGTTTTTCAACCCACTTCGCCGCCGTGTTTGGATATCTGATGAAACACTGTTCCTCGTGTTTGATATATTACATGACTTCTGCAGCGCCGTGAATTATTCCAAGAATGGCGATGGCTTGTAAACTGTCCATATTCGCTTGCATCACTCGAAAAACGATCGCTGATCCACAATGCAATGGCGATAATAAGACATACGAATATCCCGGATGGGTAATGTTATACAACCGTTTTGAACACAAATACGCGAGATCATGCTTTTACAACACCTCCAACTAGAGGGGTAATTAGACTGCAATTAACAGTAATATATCTTCACTGCACACCTATTACCCCGTCACAGGAAGCTGAGTTATGGGAGGATACCGCGACTGCTGGGGCAATAGGCGTGCTGAGCGCGCGGTGTAAGGGTGCTGCGTCAACCGCCACAAGGGGGAGTGGAAGGGGCGAAACTGAAACGTCACCTCCACTGAACGGGTCGAAAATCGATCGAAAGCGTACTACTTGAAGCGCGGACCGTGATACATCATACCACTAGCGCGCAGGCTCGACACGACTACCTTTTCGCGCTGGCTCAGTTTCTATTGTTTGATTTTGTGTCTGGCTGTTTATCTGAAGCTTATGCGGCAATTTGTAAGCACTACGCTTAATCTCTCTATTCACTTGCGAGAAAGAGAAAATGGCTTTAATCGAGGACGTGCTTGGTTTCTTAGAAAAAGATATTTACCCATCAGAACGTACGTAGCTAAGCATAGAGTAAGTACTCAGTCAGCCACCCCCCCCCCCCCCCCCCCACTCTGTACTGCTTATTTGCTGTGTGTAGTTATTACTAGCGAGCAAGAAGTAAAAAACAACTCGAATCGAGAACGTTCTTGATTTCTTGGAAAACAATATTTACCCATTTGAACCAATCAGAACATGCACAGGAAGTTGATGCCATCGGATTGTCACATGATTTCTGACGCAATATCAACTCTTTAAATGTAACACCCCACCTTTAGCAAAGAAAAGAAAGGCAAAATTTTCGGAGTGCGTAGCCAAGTACAGAAGTTCAACACTATTAGCAGGTTCCAGCGACGTTGTGAATCGTAAGTAGAAACGATTCACCTCTTTTAATTTAGGATTTCATTTGATTTTGAGCGCGATAGCTCGATCTGGATATGTTTAGAACACTCATCGCTCGTGGATCATTGAAAAATCTCTCATCTGATTTACTTTTGCACCTTGACAAAACATCGACGATATTATCGTCATCTATGTTACTTGCTCGGAGAACTGCGCAATTTAACACTATCCTCAGGGGAAGTTAATTGCGTTGATTTTCATAGGTGGTTTAATAGCACATTGATGGTGATGCAGTACCGATTCAGAAGAGACTGAGTCCAATAGAATCGTTAACTCCAACCTTCGATCGCTCGGGAAGTTTTTCGGTAACTCGAACTTTTAATACTGGCCATTTTTCTTAGATTTGCTTCACTCTAGCGGAAATAATGCAATTCCCGATAACTTCAATAGCTGAACTGGAACTCCAGTTACTTGAAATTTTCGTTGATGAATCGAACAAAACTCTTTTTGGACAGCAATTTCTTGTTAATTCAAACTTGCTAATTAATCGCAATAACTCATATCATAACCATTCTACAATGAGCAGAAATCTGACTCAGAGAAATCAGTTTCCGATAGTTGCCTTATTGTGAAACAAAGTGACTAGCTAGTCGACAATAATCATTGCAGATCTATCAATTTGTACGCTGTTTTTATACGGTTTATCCCGCTTTTGTGGGCCAGTGATAAACGTTTTTGAGACATCTTGGACAAAACAGTGACAAAGCAATGAAATTGTGTTTTTTCAGTACGTAGGCAAGCGTAGAGGACTGAGTCGGCTAGCCTGCGCTAGAGGAGGTTTTCATTCTATTTTTGTTGGTCTTCATTGCATTCCGCAGTCTGTTCCCGTCTATCTTTTCGTGCTGGCTGTTTCTATTTTTTGTTTCTGTTCCTGACTGTTTATCTAAAGCTTATGCAGCAATTTGCGAGTCATGATTTCATAGCAGACCACAAACCGAACAAGCTTGCGTTCGCCGTTTGCCGTAGAACACATCAATGCTTAATCTCTCTATTTACTTGCAAGCAAGACTAAATGGTTTCATCAAAGACGTGCTTGGTTCCTTACAAAACGATTACCCATCAGAACGTAGCCAAGCATAGAGCAAGCACTGAGTCAGCAACCCTGCTAGTACTGAGAGGTTTCTCATCTTCTTTCTGTTTGCATTTTCAGTCTGTTCGCGGCTAACTTTTCGCGCTGGTTGTTTGTTTTCTTGGAAGTCAGAAAGTGCTAGAAGACAGCTGCGAACTACCCTACAAATAGAGTCTTCCTCGATATTCCGAAGATCGAAGGGGACACTGCAATAAGGAAAGCTTCGAACGCATTGCCAAATTAAATGCAAACGACACTGGAGAAGATAGAAAACTTCCGCCTTCTACCATCCTAGCAGGATAGCAGTTAGCTCACACGAGGGCCGCATTTTTCACTGGATATGTTTAGACCACATATTACTCTAAATTGTTCAAAAATCGCAATCTCTTCTGTATTTTCACCTTGACCGAAACATCGCTAAAGTTATCGCCGTCCTCTGCAAAGTAAATCGCGCTGATATTCATGTCTGCCGTTGTCTCGGCTTGTGGCGCAGCTCATAAGAAAGAAGTCGGAACAGTCATTTGATATTAAAAAACTTAAACCCTCGGTCGCTCGACAATTCGCTAACTTGAACTAAACGCTGTTTTTCGTGAATTTGCATTGCTTTAGTGTAGTTATTCTGCCTTGGGATAACTAGTGAACTCCAGTTCATCGAACGTTTCGATGGCTGGATCGTCTCAGTAGACAATAGTACTGCTTGTCATTAACGCGGTCAGAAATAGATTTCCGAGAATTAGAAAGGTAATCGGCATTTATTAAAAGTACAAACCGGCCGTATTTCCGTCAATTTGAATTGTGTTCTATTTCGATTTATCGCGTTTTCGAGATAATACCTTTCGCAGAAACAATTTGGAATAGTAGTGGTAATAGTGAACTTTTTGATTATGTAACACAACAAATTAAAAAACACAAACTAACTGACAAGTTGACATAAGTGGAGAGCTGTGTACGATGAAGTAAGAGTAGCTTTATCCTTTAATTTCAGAAAATAAAACTTCCTTAAAAGGAAAAATTAATAGATAGAAACTTCCTTGTGGCCCATATCATGTTGTCATGTTCTATATTTGGCAAGAAAATGTCTGCACATTAAGAATAATTATCATTTTTGTTATGCCTAGCAAGAAAAAAAATGCTTGCTTTCTCGGAAAATAATATTTACCCGTTGTAACAACTGATGTCATCTGAATATCACATGATTTTTATTAATTACTCGCTAGTTGGAATTCCTTGGATTTGCATTACTCTTTAGGTGCAGTAATTTTATCACTTATAACATGCTTGTGGTATCTTGAACTTCGCTTATATATAGTTGGATTTTAAACTTGTTGTGCAATGATCAGGGACGACGGAGCCGGGGGGGCTTTAGACCCCCCAATTTCAAGCATAAAGATAAAAATTGAAAAGAAATAAAAAAAATTAATGCACAATTATATGAATCCGGGTTTCAGCAACGCGAGAAAAATGTGTGATTTCAAAATCATGGAAAAGGCACTGAAGCTAGCTTGGATAAGCAGAATTCAGGATGATTCACAAGCTTCCTGGAAAATAATCCCTAATCATCTTTTGCACAAACACGGAACTCTTGTCTTTTTAACAAAATGCAGCTTCCCAGCAAATATACTTGACAATGACAACAAACTCCCCACTTTTTATAAAATAATGCTAAAATATTGGTATGAGTTCAAAATCGCAACGGAAACCGATTGCGGAACGCATCCTAGAAACGAATCATTGTGGAACAACAGAAAAATCCTGATAGAAAACAAACCTGTTTTTTACAACAATTGGTACAACGCTGGCATTACCAAAATAAGCGACATATTAAACCAAAACAGTGAGTTTTTGAAATTGCACGAGTTCGCTCTAAAATTCAATCTTAATGTCCCTTTTACGACATACTATGGTCTGGTTAAAGCAATTCCAAATGAGTGGAAAGCCAATTTTAAAAGCCCAACTCCGAATTTTGAACACAATACACCAGTCAACACCCAGACAACTAGATATATTTACTCCTCTCTTTTAAAAGCTGTTTTCGTTCCTCCCACCGCTGAAACCAAAATTCTTCGCCACGGGTTCACAAAAAAGACCATCCAGAAAGTTTATCTCATGCCATTCGCCGTCACAAACGAAGTAAAAATAATCATGTTTCAACACAAAGTAATTCAAAACATACTCCCAACCCGCGTCTCACTTCGTCGAGACGGCCTCCTAGAAAACCCTATATGCAACTTATGCAATGCCGAGAAACAAACTCTAGATCACCTGCTAATAAACTGCGCTCTCACAATCGATTTTTGGACCCTGTTTCAAAACTGGTGGTACCAAAAAACATGTGAAATAATAACGTTAACTACAAGCCATATACTTTACGGCTGGCATGATAGAACAAAGCATCGGCAAACACTAAACTATTGTCTATTAATTGCCAAATATTGTATCTTTTGCACAAGCCTTCGCGGACACGTCTTAGATTTCGAATGTTTTATACTGAGTGTTCAAGAAAAACTTAAAATTCTTAAAGAAATAGCGACTACAAAAAAAGCACTTCCGAAGTATTATCGCACCTGGGCACCACTACTCTAGTTTTTTACTTTACTTTTGTACATATTTTTTTTTTCTTTTTTTTTTTCTCGTATGTGTAAACTACGTAACTGCTACTGACACTGTAATAGTTAAATATCTTTGTAATAGCAAAATATCGGTGTATATTTCTGTTATTTTTGTTATTTGTTATTGGTTTCTTTAATAAAACTGTTATGAAAAAAAAAAAAAAAAAAAACGCGAGAAAAATTCTCCATTTCCTTTCTTCTCAGTATGAACTATAATTTACTGCCGTCTGTCTTTACAGTAGTTGATATGGTTATAAAAGCTTTGTCGATTGCTGTAGTGGCTTTCACATTAGCTTCTTATGTTCATTGTATTATTATTATTTTTTATTATTTTCATCGAAGATAGTTCAGAATGGGATGACGACCAGAGACGGACGCCTGGACACCAATGTCCAAGGTGTTGCTGGAGACGAGAATGGCGGAGACTCGAACAGAGATAAGGTAAATCTGAGTTGTGTCTGCCATGTTCATGAAAAAGTCTTTGTTCTCACTAACTAGAAAGTCTAGAAAGAGAGAATGAATCAATTTAGAATTTAAAAAAAATAGGGTGGGTTGGAACATAAAGTCCTCAGCAGTGTAGTTTGAAAAATGTGATTGTTTCTATAGTAACATTCCAGGTATTGCCTTCATGATATGGAATGAAACTGACGACTTGTTCGAGGAGCCTCAGCCAGGTCTTGTGTCCGCATTCCTGGAAATCGAACCAAGTGGTAGGCTTGTGGATAAAAGGTTAGTCCAGATTTATTCCCCTTCCCCCTCATCTTCTTGCAAGATCACTTAACCCTTTAACTCCCAAGAGTGCCAAAAATCAAATTCAAGAAAAATGCTGAAGTTCGTTTTGTAAAATATTGAAAAACAAATGGTACAGCGTAAAAGTACTGCCAACCAGGTTTCATTTGAATGGTCACACCATAGGATTTCGTCCACAGACTCAAAAGTTAGAACAAATGGTACCATGCAAAAGTACTGCTGAAGAGGTTTCATTTGAATGGTCACACCATAGGATTTCATCAACAGACTCAAAAGTTAGAACAAATAGAACCATGCAAAAGTACTGCTGAAGAGGTTTCATTTGAATGGTCACACCATAGGATTTCGTCCACAGACTCAAAAGTTTCTGACGGAAATACACTACATGTCTCCAAATCAGGACTCTGGGAGTGAAAGGAATAAAGGGAAGAATAACAAAATTTCGCTTACCATATTTTATGTTATATCGCCAAATGCCACCAAATACATATCTTAATTGGATAAATAGATTCTATAGAGCAAAACAAAAGCAAAAGTTTGGAGATAACGTGTGGGATTGCAAAGATGGAAGTGGATTACAGTTCATCAAATTATGATTACACGATATTAAGCCGGGACACTGTCCCTTAAGTTATAAACTACACTCTGAAGTACTATATTGAAAAACCTTTTATCCCTCTTCTCATTTTCAGGACTGTCATTGGAGAAGCTTACTATAAACCAGCTATTTATCCCCGTGACTACAAAAGCCCCAGTGGTTGAAGACCTACTTTGAATATTAGAACGACAATAGATTGAAAGGATTTTATATAGATTCTCGCTAATTCTGCAATTCATATTGAAAACTAGATTAATAAAAGAATGTACTTGTTCCTGATTAAATGATAACACGCAATCTTAAAGTGTACATGACAGATATTTTTTATTTGCTTGATGGAATCTACATGGCGTTCTGATAACAAAATCGAAAAGAGTTTATTCGATATCGATTTTCTTTTCCGTGTTTTAGCCGTCTAAAAACGTGAAATTTCACTTCCAGTGGGTTACAAAACCGCGCAAGAAGAAAGACTGGAAATAGTCCGCTGTGATGTCAATACAAGAATGCCGGTGTCGCGGTTTCTCGGTTCCTCATTTTCTGGTGCGCCCTGAGGAAAAAACATGGTTCTATTGAGGTGTGTTGTCTATGGTTGTAGTAACACGCACCAAAAAACGGAGGAACTGAGAAACCGCGACACTGGTATTCTTGTATTGACGTCACAGCGGACTATTTCCAGTCTTTCTTCTTGCGCGGTCTTGTAACCCACCGGAAGTGAAATTTCACGTTCCCAGTTAGACGGCTAAATTACGGACAATAAAAATCGATATCGAAAAACTTTTTTCGACTTTCTTATCAGAACGCCATGTAGATTCCATCAAGCAAATAAAAAAAATATCTGTCATATGCACTTTAAGGTCCGGGCGCACTGTACAACTTCTCTTGCAACGTTACGCGCAACAAGATTATTTGGGGTGTCACACGATGCAATTAAGTATTAAAATAAGCAGAACTCGATTCTACTTCTGCAACTGTTGATATGCGCAACGTTGAAGAAAAGTTGCACCGTGTGTCCGGGCCTTTAGTTTTAACAAGAAAACGAATGATATCGGATAGAACTAGACCATCGACGGACTTAGTTTTTTTTTTCATAGTTATATTGTTACCTGACTCGTACGGTAGTTATTAATTTGATTTTTGTACGAAGGGGGATTAGATGTGAGTTAAGCGAGGTACGTAGGTTGTTTTCGGACGGAGAGGAAGTCCGTGACGACGTAAGACGACATCGTCTCGCTTCACTCGCGCCCAATCTCCCCTCGGCCTCGCCACGAAATCGAATAAACTACTGTTCAAGTCACGTCATTTACGAGTGGGATCGTGTAGTTTTTCTGAGTCAGACGAAGGAAGGAAGAATGTTACAGCTCCAGAATATGATGACTTATGAGAAACAAGCAACAAAAATGTTACTGTTTGTTTTGATGTAATGTGTCATTAAATTTCTGGCTAAGAACAGAAGAACAGAACATTTCATTGCGTGTTATGTAGGCTGTTTATGACGAGCTTGCTGTAAAGCGTATTTGCAAGCTCTGAAAATTTTTATCAGTTAACTCGCATATGAAAGGAACAATACAAAATATATGAGACCTTTTGTTATGATGAAGTGACGAGAAAAGTGCAATAAAATCGATTCCCATGTAAAACGTAGCCCGGTGTGTATTAGATGTCTTATTAGATAGCTCTATGTTTTAATGAGGTGGATAATACCCCCCCCCCCCCCCCCATCCCCCCTCCCCACCCACTCCATCATCTTCAACATGAATAGTTCCTCCCCGATCCAGCTGTGTGATATCTGTTCGCGGAGATCAAGAGACCAAGGGAGAAATTATCGGGGCAGGAGAAAGATAAAGCGGGTGAAATAGGCACCGATTCCCCTCCCCTAATATCTACCCCTGAGTTTACCAGGATGGCGTAGTAGTGATCCGATGTTCGCTTCTCAGACTTAAGTTGTATGACAGGGTGGATCTAGGGTAGGGGCCCCGGGACCTCTCCCCACGCCTCGTTATTTTGCCTTATATCCAACATTTTCACTACCCCCACCTTTTTTTGTTATGATGCCGCGTAAGAAGTGTAATAAAATCGTTCCTATATCAAACGTAGCCCGGTTTTGTTTGTTACATGTTCTATTATAGATGGCTGTATATATTTATGAGATTGAAGATAAAATGAAACTCTTGCGCAACCCCCCCCCCCCCCCCCCCCCCCCCCCCGTTTTTTCCCCTTTTCATCCCCTTTATAACAAACCAGAGCCGCGATTTTAGGACCAAGCCGACGTTTAACGTCGCGTTCTTCAAATATTATGTGAGGGATTATTAGCTCGCTAGGTGTGAATCCTTTGTTTCGAATGAAGAGTGTTATTCCATCAAAAGAGGTCGAAACATATCTTGTTGTTGTTATCAATGTTAAACTTAATGAGCTTTCCTTCATCTGTGTTCAAAAGCCATTAATTCTATTAAAGCCGAATAATTGCGTTACCGTGACTGAAAACCAGGAACATATCTTGATAAGGAAGTCATTGTAAAATAGCGGTATTTACAAATTTTTAACACGAAAAAAAAAAACCCGGCGGCGAAATTATGTTACAAATCATTTGTCTTGCAACAATACATACAATACAATACAATACATGCCGCAATTTTGCAATTTTAATTGTAATAAACAATACATGCCGCAATTTTGCAATTTTAATTGTATTTAACAATACATGCCGCAATTTTGCGTCTATGCGATTCTGTAAAATTTTATGCGTTTACGGTATACGTGTTCGCTGTACATACTGTGAAAAACAATGTCCAATATTTGTTGTACATTTAAGAGCGGATGTCGGTAAATATCGACCGGAGGTGTGCAATAGTGAAAATGCCAAAATTCACAATGTAGCGCAAGGTAAACTGTTATCAAAAATATATTTTTTACTTCTGTCCAATAATTGGATTAGACGTACAGAGGTGATCTTGGTTACGCACCTCTCGGAACGGGTTTTACGGGTATGACACCGTGCATTACGGAGACCTCGTTTTAAAAACTAAAACAATGTTATTGAGAACATCAAATAACTAATCATATAAGGTAGATAATTATACACATTTAAGTGGGGATTTTCTCAGTTTGAACTAAAATGGAATATTTGGGAGAATTTTCTTTATTGATATTATTTTGAGCGATGTCATCCAATGCAATATGGACAAAATCGAGAGCCGAAAATCATTGACTGGTACATGGCCTACAGTACAGAGTCTTACACCACGTTAAAAAAAGGTATTATTTCGTCTTTCAAAATCTGTTTGTAAAACCATGGGCAACTCAAAGGAAGCCGCAAAATATAGGTCAAGTAGTACTTTCGTGAAATTTGGCAGTCCGATGCTAAAACTGAGCCCAGAAAAACACATTGAATACAAGAACATTTTTGAACAACAATGGTTTAATAATACTTGCTGCCAGACACCAGCACATGTTTAAAAGACTGTTTTCAAGAATTTGCTATCGTTTGTGAGCAGCAATAGAATATTATATTGTGGCTGGTTTGTTCCTCTATTAAGCTTCCCCCTCAAATAAGCCCCTCCCTCTCAAATAAGCCCCTCCCTTTTAAATCAGCCACCCCCCCTTTTGGAGCAACATTTGCAAAATATTAATAGAGGAAAGCGTGTGTCGCCCACGAAGCCTAAACAAGAAGAAGGTACTAAAGGGAGGATGCAAATCAGAGGTCTTTTGAATTTTTGAATGAACTGAACAGAAACAGTAAAAGAGAAAATTTAGCTGTGTTTCAAGAATTTCCTAATTTCTTTTATTTATAGCATTCCCTGCAACATCCTTTCTCTGGCTTGCTCTCATAGCCAAATCGAAAGAAACTGCTTATGAAAATGAAAACGATCTATAATAATACTTTATTCATTAATATCATTAAAAAAAACATGAATACAATGAAAAGGAGATACCTGATGTTAACCGTATCGAGGGTATCTCCCCAAAAAATAAAATGAAATAGATAAATATGAACAAAATGTACAAAATAATATACACACAGGCATAGGAATACTATTAAAATATTTAACAACGACTACTGCACCTACCACCACTACCCACCTACATTGAGGTGAATAGTTGTTTTAGTATATACTGAATAATTTTGTAGCTTATTATGCTGTTATTGCAAAATGGAAAAAGAAAATCGACAGAACGAAGACAAAAATACTTTTTTGGCTCGCGAAAGCGTCTTCAGAAGACCAAAATGGTGGGTCCGGAGACTGGTAACGAGCTCGGCTCTGATGACGTAATCAGTGGTTCTAACCATTTGTTTACACTCGGATTTATGTTACCACTATGCGAAAATTCTACTCGATAGACACGCTTTTAGCTGTTATTTCTTGAAGTAAGTTAACTTCTCGCAATCTATGTCTGACAATGACGATACTATGCCATTTTCCGTGAGAGTAATTTAAGCGAACAAGAATCGCTCAGCGATAATTCCGAGGAACTGGAGGTACTTGGACATGTACAACCATATCACTGACGAACCACTCGCACACTCAGTGACGACGAAGAAGACAGCGAAGAATACCAGGATGGTTTTTCTCCTTCGGTTTTGCGGAACAGATTTGAAGGGAATTCAGACTCCTGGATGAATGGTGAGAACGTGTTTATTATTTTTCGCAAGAAAGTAGAGGGAACGGAACTTCAATCGATAACTTTCTGCTTTTCTCGTCGGTTTTGAAATTTATTCCCATGTTTTGGTTTTAACAAACTTAATCAAAACGAAAACAAAAATGAAGTACCATCGGATATTCTGTATGACCACTTCAAAAAATTACATTCTGCGCCTGAAAATACTTCTTTTTCAGCAACACATTTGAACATATTAGAAAACAAACATACATTGGAACAAAACAAACACCTTTATAATAATTTGGACAACCCGATTTCTCTGAATGAAATTGAAATAGCAGTTAAAAATCTTAAAAATAAAAAAGCACCTGGACCAGACAGAATACGAAATGAAATGTTGAAATCTAGTATAAAATTTTTAAATACATCATTATGTCATCTGTTTAATCTTATACTCAAATCTGGTACTTTCCCAACAACTTGGTGCGATGGCATTATAACAGCTATACATAAATCTGGAAAAATCAATGACCCATCAAATTATAGAGGAATTTGTATAAATAGCTGTTTAGGAAAACTATTCTGTTATATACTTAATAACAGATTACATAATTATACAGAAGAACAAAACATTCTACATCCTGCTCAAATTGGCTTCTTACCGAATCATCGCACATCTGATCATATTTTTACTCTTCGGACATTAATCGATAAACATGTAATTCATAAAACCAAAGGTAAACTATATACTTGTTTTGTTGACTTCAAAAAAGCCTTTGATTCCATTTGGCACCAAAAAATAGATAAAAGAAATAGACACTTCAAAAACCTAGATAATACATGCAAAAGTATGTTTCTGTTTAACAGTGTTGATCCTTTTATTTGTAGAGCAACGGCTGCTTTTATATTTAATGCAATGAATAAGAGAAATGAAGATATGTTTTAAAACTACACATAAGAAATAATTCCATATTATACACAATACTGTTACTTCCTCTATTTATTTTATTTGTAATTAACCTTGATACAGTAATGTACAATGAACTTCTTTTTGTAATTTTTATTATCTGGTAATACCATGTATAGAAATGGGAATACCTGAATAAATTGTTGTTGTTGTTGTTGGTTTTGTAAGGTGTATTTGTGGAGAATGTGCTGTGCAAAATTTGACCGATGCCGTCGAATACAGATGCTGCATGGAGATCGCACAGGCTTGCCAGAAGATAGGTGTATTACAAAGCACGATGACTTCTCGTCAATAGACTGCTAGCAGTCCCTCTCTGGATAGTCGAGCGGGCGAGCAAATACGCGATCGGCGATCCGAGCGGCGAGCGAGCGAAAAGTAATTCGAACCGGCTCGTTCGTTCGCTCCAGTCTCACCAAGCTTGTTTTCGTGATTAGCTCGCCCGCTCGATTGACTGAAAAGGGACAGCTAGCAGTCTATCTCGTCAATGACGAATAGATCAGTACTTTTACAAGTGGGTCCACTACTTAGAGACAAGAATGGAAGGGGTACCGTCGCCGCGATGGACAAACAGAGAATCAGTAAGTGCTCATACTGAGGTTGTAGGTCGTTTCCCTGCAAATCGAAGTCGTTTCGCTGAAATGTAAACTCGTTTCGCTGCAAAATGAACACGAACACTTCCCGTTTGCTTTTCTGTGGAAAAGCATGCTTGTGGCCTCACGCTTTAGAACGAGGTATACATGGAAATCTCTCGTTTGCCAGCTCGCAATCGTTTGTTTGTTCGTCGTGAGTTTTAGTTTCCTTCCCTGTGGAAAAGCGTGCTTTTGGCCTCACGCTTTTAGAGCGAGGTTTATGATTAATTATAGTGGTTTATTACATGAAGTGGTTTGCAGCGAAACGACAGGACACTCAAACAGAGTTCATTCATCTTGCTTTGCATATCTTAGGTTTGTTATGTTAATTGTCATCGGAGAATCTCAGTCATATTTATTTTTTTAGAAAGGTGTTTCATTGCGAAATCACAAACGTTTTCAATAATCCCTGTAGTCCTATACATCCTATACATGTCATGAAACATGTAGAATATTATTATATTCTAGGAATAGGCATTTACATGTAAAATATATAAAACACTATTTTCAAGTCTTCTAATATTATTATTATTTATAACACCTAAAAATAACACCCACAATTTATTTAAAGTCCCTTCCAACCATAATTCCACTTATTTCCACTATTTGTATTGAAAGGAGGGAGTCGGTTTTCTGACATGGATTTTATTTATTTTGACTTTTTTATCAGGTTTTTTCGAGCTGTTCCATACAGATGGCTTGTCTGATGGATTTGTGGTTATTTAGAATGGGACAACACATTAAGACCTCTTCCATCCTGTGTTTATATAACTACATCAGAGAGAAATTCCAGTCCGCCCAAGTGCAGTCACCAGTCTGCAGAGCAATGCAGCTAGTACGTTTAGGGTGGCCACGAGTTTATTAACTATTGGTGCTTAAGCTTGAAATATTTCTTTAAAATATTTTTGGGCAATTTAAGTGTATTTCATGAAATGGTTTTAATTCTTTAATTAAATTTGAATATCGACATCCTCGTCTCAGCCATCAACAAGTCCTGACACTTCTGATTACTCCTCATCATCGTTCTTGGGTTGTACCAAAAATGGGGTGGAAGCAGGTGGGGAGGGGTTGGCAACATTTATTAATAAAAAAAAGACTTATATTTGAGGAAACACAGCAAAACATTTCTGGAGAGGTTCAATTTTACTCTGTCTTTCCTTAAGGTCCCATATCATGTTTGCTGCAATTTTCCTTTTTTATCAGCTGCCAGCTTGTTTCCTGGCATAATAACAGTAATATGGCTACAGCCCCTAAATGTCAATGTTTAGCGATTCTAGTCTGTTTTACATTTTTTTTTGTCCTACAGTTTTTCAAAAAGAATATTCACAAAACATTAATTTTTCTTTGATGCGGTGTCAGTAATCTCCTAAATAAACATAAGAAGCAAAATATGGTCATTATAATAAAGAAAGGATTGTTCATTAGAGCCTGTTGTTGTCTACTAGTTATTGTTTAGATTACAGGCAGAAGCATTGTGTCCCCTCATGGGTTCCCTACATTTGCGACATTTTCTAGGTCCCTAGGTTTTTCTGTTCATAATGGCAGATGGTGCAGTTGATGTAATGCTTGCAAGGCATCTTGCTCTACCGCTGAAAAAGAAAAATCCCCACTAGTACCATATAGAAGGATATGGTGGTGATCAGTGGAGAGAATTTGCATTTTTATATTGGAACAATGGCTTAAACCCTTGTCTGAGGCTCACATAAATGGCAAATGTTTCAATTCACTCAATCTTCCTCCTGTGAATAGAGGTAATATACTAATTTTCCATTGAAAAAGAGTAGTAAAGTCTTCACTCAGCAGAGTGGCCTACACCTGCCAGAACTTAGTTAACCCATTGACACCTGAACCGCCCGTAACCGCCCGTACAAGACTCCACTGCTTTAAAAAATTGTAACTTTCTCAATCGTGCGAACATTGCCTTAACTAGCAGTTGTGAGCATTGACTAGAAAGTCTTTCAAATTGAGATACCCAATAAACACAAAAAAGTCAGCGATTTTTGCAGAATATCAGCGTTTGAATTTGGACAACAAAAATTACCGTTTTTAACGTCATAGAAAAACAACAAAAATCACGTTTTTGCCTTTAGTTTTTTTTATTCAAATCATCGTGGCAAACCCAAAAGTCAACATTTACAGCAAAATTCAGTCCTAGTCCTAGCTTAGCAGTGAATTTTTTTGCTCTTATTCGTTGCTCGGGCCTAGCTACAGCTTCTTATACTAGTGCATACTCACCTTGCCTCGATTTTCAACATCACCACCGCACTGCATGCTGGGAAAAAGCCAAAAATTTTGACAGCGTTCCATTCTTTCCCCACACATTTCATATTTATACTAAGTCCACAGCCACTCCGACCCACCGCCGAAATTTCGCGCTTGTTGTATTCTCCTGTGGTCGCAACTTCCAAAATATGCCGCGGTAGGTCGAGAAATTCATCCAGAGTCGAGTCCCAAAGCCACTTCGTTTCCAGGCGGCCATTTTTCCAGTTCAACGAGCAACGAGCCAAATTCGTAAACGAAGTACAACACCTAACTCGCTTCATTGAGAAGTGGACTCAGAGCTACCTCCAAGCTTAATGAATAGATGCTCACCAGGCAGCTACTAAAGATGAAAAATGGCTGTGAACTTACCAAAAATCGTAGATAATTCATATTGGACCCTTTATTGCAGATCAACCAAGCAAAATGAGATCGTCACAATGACGTTTCCAGTAAACTCGAGCCTTCAGTGTTTTAGAACAGCAGCACTTTCAATGGTAACTCCAAATATGAAGTCACGAAATCCTATGGGGCGTGTGTATGCAGAAAATCACTCAAAAACGTAAAAATCCTCAAGTGTGAATGGGTTAACCTGGGGTCAATTCAATAAAACGTACTTTTACAAGTGGAATTTAAAAGTGTAGCTATTGTTTTCAACCTCTGAAACAATGGCAACACTTGTAAAAGTTTTATTGAATTGACCACTGGTTTTTGTCCCATGAAATGACTGTTTGACTATGCCAGTCCACTGCAAAGTTTACATTCCCCAACCCCCGAGTATTATTGATATGTTTGCCGGTATCTAGTTTTATACCTGGGTGAAGCGATAATGTGGAACAAAGTTTCTTGGTCTCGAATCTAACCGACCGGCTTCAGGTTGAAAGTCTGAAACACTAACCACTCAGCCTCTGCATTGACATGAGTGCAACATGTTTAGCCATTGCAGATGTATATCACCTGATTGTCATTCCTATATGCTTTTGGAATTACTGACATCCCACAATACACAACTTCCATTTTATTTCTTCTACTTGAACATTAATACAGGTGGATTGTCTGATGGATTTTTATGCACTTAAGACAGGTAAAAAAAAGTGACTAGGAGGAAGACATCATCCGGAAGGTTTTTAAAATTGTTACATTTAGTAACTTCTCAGATTGAGGTCAATTGTTGTCTGTAAGCAGGTAATTAATGAAAATCTTGCATTTATTTTCTTGATTCTCTTTCGAGTGACTTAGATCCTGATTATTATATCATGCAACCAGTAGACAATAGTAAATAAAAATACTAAATTACTGAAGTATTTACATTTATTTCACAGGACATTTCTCTTTCATACACGTGGCATTTATGTTCACGTCGACTTTTCTAAAATCACACTTATCATCTGACTTATAAAAGCGGCCTCACTGAAGCTGACAATTACAAAATACACAAAAATATATCACACACTTACTCTTCGAGACGACGGAAACCCTCTTCGTCGCTTCCGAAAAATGAGCAGAGATTTACATGGAATAACCGTCCATTTTGTGGAATGAAACGTTTGCTCGATATTTTCGGAGATATTAAAGTCTGCTGGGTTTTACCGAGAACTGAGCCGTTCGAATGCGGTTCGAAGCTGTATCGAGTCCGCCTTCGTTCTTTATCTTTTCCCTTTCGAAAATTAAGCCATATGTTATCTCAGTGTGCGATTCCTGTCTTTGTAGCTCAATATATAACGGCCACAGACCACACTAATGTGCTGCGTGTCCTCAAAACCCTCTTGTCCGCCATTACAACAACAACAACAACAACAACAATTTATTGAGGTATTTCCATATCTATACATGGCATTACCTAAGCTACATATATTAATTCTAATTAAATTTACTTATGAAATAATATTTTGTATCTATAATTCATGATATCGAAAATAAAAGCAGCAACTGATCTACAAATAAAGGGATCAATGTTGTTAAAAAGGAACAAAATTTTTGAGTTGATATCGAAGTCTTTAAAAAAGCTGTATTTTTTCAATGACTTCGTCAAAAAATTTTGAGCGAAACTTATTATACAATGCGCAAGAGAATATAACATGAGATTCATTTTCAACTTCATTAGATTGGCACAGAGAACAAATTCTTAAATTTTCGGGAGTTTTGGGAACAGTGTGTCGCCCTGTTTCAATGCGAAGTCGATGATTCCCCAAGCGAAATTTATTAATAGCAGTTCTGTGTAGAGGATTTTTTATAGCATCTAAGGATTCAGCTTTTTTGGTGTCTGTTTTAAAAGCGTTGTAAAAAATAAGTTTTCTGTTAGTGTTTAGAAGTAAGAGTTGGTGATTAATTAGGGCTTTGCGCATATTTTGAACGACGTGAGAAATAAACACTTTACTATTGTTTTCATTTAAAATCATGGAACTTGAATTATATTTATTGCATAAAATTTTAATTTTCTGTAATATTCCCGGCTGGTTTTTATCAGCCATATCTTTGGAAATGTGTAAACATTGTTTTGCAATATTATTATCTGGCAATTTTTGTAAATGGATCCATTACACTCGTGTCTTCAGAACCACTGATGACGTCAAACCGGTGTCCCGTTGAGCGTTTTGGCCGCGCACAAAATGGACCCACGTTCGATCGTCAACATACGATCGTTGCGGCTTCAAAAACACTTGATGAAATTGCTTCTGGTCGACTAAACCCAAATATTTGGGTTCATAAGGTCTTAAACAAGCATATTAGACAAAATTATTTTTCATTTCATATACACTTTAACTCATTTATTCCTGTCAACGATTACAATTTTCGCGCGCAAATTGCTGGGAGGTGAATAGCACTTGCTTTTCCGAGTTTCAGTAGCCAATCAGAGCGCGCCAACAATGCTATCCACTGTTTCAGTACATACTAAAAGTTGTAAAACTTATAAAATACAATGCAATATAAATAGATTATAGAGGGGGACATTGGGGGTCTCTGAACACCGCAACACCGCAAAAAAAATTACCGAACACCGCATCACCGCAAGAAAAGTCGACGAAACACCGTCACCGCAATATATATTTTTGTCAAGTTACTTATAAATGAAAAAGGCTTAGGATTGGCGTCCGGCAGCGTATTGAAGATTAACTAGACAGTATTGGACTGCATTTTGTTACAAATTAAACATGATGGTACGTACTTTTCATAAATAAGTACGGAATAAATAACATATAGAGGCTAAATGAAGATCAGACAAGGGTCAAACAGGAAACGGCAACACCGCAGATAATTTCGTTCCACCGAACACCGCAGACTTTAAAGCGGAAACATCGCACACCGTAGGGTTTGAGATCACCGCAACACCGCAATCCGGGATTTTATTCACCGCAACACCGCATAAAAAAATGAGCAACACCGCAACACCGCCTCATTATACTGTACTATGAAGCTAACTGAATGGGTATTTATAAGCTTACTTTTAAAAGATTTTAAAGTATTTGCCTCGACAATATCTTTACGCAAATCATTCCATTGTTTCGTGATTCTAACAAAAAAAAATATTTATAAGAATTAATTTTTGCTAACTTAACTTATAATATAACAAAGTTGCAGTTCATAATAAGTGATTTCTCGGCTAGTTGTGACTGAACGTGAACCGGATTTGAGGGCTGTTCGCTAGACATTAGACACAATGAAAAATACCTTCTAGAATTTGGCTTTGTTTATCGACCAAAAATAATAATGAGCTTTTGTTAAGGATGAATGATGACTGAATTCAGTATTAAATTGGATACTCTTGTCGACAAGAACCTGACTATAATTATAAACTTAAGCGGCTGATAAGTGGCTACTTTGTTATTTATAGTAAGATCATAACTGACCATTGTATTGTATTGTACTACTCTGTGCCAGTCTGACCATGCTGTATATCGCTGACTTCCGTTAAACACAGAGCGAGCCTATTTTAAGGCTGTTTTACCCCAAATAAAAACGATAACTTAAGACAAATAGGGATTATTGCGTGCGAACAGGAATGTGTGAAAACTAATTAAGATTTATTTACACGCGTGAATTTCCAAGGCGAATGTGGACCGAAAGGCGTGCAATAAAATCGACCCTCTGGCTTGTGATGCTTAGCAGATGACGTCAAACCGGTACGCCCGTTAAACGTTTTGGCCACGCACAAAATGGACCCACGTTTGATCGTCAAAATACGATCTTTGCGGCTTCAAAAACACTCGATGAAATCGCTTCGGGTCAACTAAACCCAAATATTTGGGTTCATAAGGACATAAACAAGTATATTAGGCAAAATTACTTTTTAGTGCACATACACTTCCGACAACGGCCGGAGCCCATACCCCCGGGGGGAGAGGTACTCGTTATAATGGGTTATACGGGAATGCTCCGCCCGAAAGGGTACCTTTTGAGGCTGGAGGTATATAAAAGGGTAGGGATTTCACGCCGTTGAATGATAGAAAAGGGTGGGGAAAACTACCATTTAGGTATATAAAAAGGGCCTTTCAAAATATCTCAAACAGACGCACGTTATGGCTAATTCGTCTATTAAAGTATTTTAATGTTTCAGATACTGAAGTGAAAAGTGAGTAAACCGTCGTTGCTCAAACGTTAGCCAAAAACATATAGTAAAGAGATGCAGTGTTTCTTCTGTAGGTATATGAAAGGGGTACCATTTTTTATGGAAGGTATATGAAAGGGTTACCTTTTCTGTCAAAAACGGTATTTAAAAGGGTAAGGGATTGGACCTCGGGGTGGAGCATCCCCGTACAAAACTTTGTTGAGTACCCCTCTTCCCCCCGCCGGGGCCTATACACGGTTCAATATTTGTTGATCAACATGTTCAGGAGTCCATCAATATGGGCTCCTGACATGGCTGTTCAACGAATGTTGAACAGTGTATCATGCCTTGCTGAATGTTGAAATAGGCCATTCAATATGTCGAACGTATTTGAACGAAAATGGAGACAGGTTATATTCGATCAGTTCAAACGAGACCCGACTCCCGCACTGCAACGAAGACTTAACGGTAAACTGCTCGGCCTAAGAAGAAGAAGGCTGCCACTTTTGACATTTCACGCTATTACGACCTACTACCGACTGAGAAGTTCTGTACCGCAACCACCGAAACTGTACGGACTGCCGAGACTACACAAACCTAACGTACCAATGCGACCCATAGTCTCTTTCTGTGGGTCCGCAACATACCAACTGTCAAAGTACTTGACTACGCATACAGCAACCCTTAACAGAAGCGATGAATCTAGACACAAACTACAATATTGACGCTATCAAGACAGTACAGATACCTGACAACCACGAACTAGTGTCTTTTGACGTGAAATCACTGTTCACTAGTATTCCGCTTCAACTGGCTCTAGATCTAGATTGTACTGAGACAGCCATCACGAACACTACCTCCAAACTACCACTACCGACTGACGACATTATTGACTTTCTGAATCTTTGTCTTACTTGGACATATTTTCAGTACAACGGCAAACGGAACAGCTATGGGTTCACCGGTCTCAGTTGTTGTTGCTGAAATTGTCATGCAAAACATCGAGGAACAACCCCTTGCTACATACAAACAAACATTACCACTTTGGTTACGCTACGTGGACGACACCTTTACTGCTGTACACAAAGACGAGATTGACACCTTTCACGAACACCTCAACAGACAAAACGCTGACATACAGTTTAGTGAAGAGGTTGAAGAAAATGGTAAGATTCCTTTTCTAGACTGTCTAATAATCCGAAACGACAGCAAACTACTATCTACAGGAAACCGACTCATAGCGACAGATTATTAGACCATTCATCGTACAACCCTACATCTCACAAAGCGACGACCATACGAACTTTGACAAGACGAGCGCAACTAGTTTGCGACTCATCTGACAGCTCAACCGACGAAACCAAGTACCCTGACAAGGTTTTCAGTAAGAACAACTACAACCCAGACTTTGTTAAACGCAACGTTTACAAAAACAACGAACCTAACACAACTAACGCAAAACCTGTCACCACTGCGACAATACCCTACATCAAGGGCACTTCTGAGACTAATGCACGGATCTTACAGCCTTAAACATCCGTGTCGCTCACAAACCAATTACTACTTAACGACAACTTCTAACCAACGTTAAAGACAAGGACAAACTTAACGAGAGACAAGGGGCAGTATACAAGATCAAATGCTGCGACTGCCGGGCCTCTTACATCGGCGAGCCTGGCAAAAATCTGAACATACGATTGACTGAACACAAATGGGCGACAAAAAATGGTGATGTCAACAATCACATTGCTGGACACCATTTACACACGAATCACAGAATTGACTGGGACTTTGCCGAATGCGTTACTTATAGCACGGACTACTGCAAACGACTTACTCTAGAAAGTTGGTTTACGACTTGTCAACAGATCCGAGACAAACAATAGACTGAACTCACGATCACCAGATCACCGACAAATTTGACTAACCACACAACGACAGAAATTATACAAACAAGACACGGATCGAAACGCACCAATCACTAACTTGAGTCTCTATAGCCACTCCTGAATAACATCATGGCTAAACTGACCAATGACAGCAATATAACCAGACGTATATACCCCCGGGGGGGGGGGTACTCCCATATATGAGCTATATAGGTATGTGCCGCTGTGAAGGGTATGGTTTTCAGGCAGTTTAGTCTGGGATAGGGTATAGTATTCAGAGATTTTTGGTCTAGAATAGGGTATCATTTTACGCGAAACTGATCAGTTGCGTGAAGAATTTCGTCCAGACAAGGTTTACTAGCAAATGTCATTTAAAAATCGGTACGGCGAGCAGAACGGCATTTTTACTGACCCCTGGTAACTAATAACTGTGATAGTGAACGAGTTTCTGGAAAATAGCGAGTCTGGAATAGGTCTAGGATAAGGTAGGGTTTTTCGATGTTTAGTCTAGAATAGGGCTGCAAAATGCAGCTAAAATGGTCTAGTATAGGTTAAGGGTCTCAGAGTCCCAGCGGCACACCCCCGCCCAAAAATTTGCAGAGTACCCCCCCCCCTCCCCGGGTATATACCATCAACTGACTATTAACAATTCACATGACTCTGAAGATGACTTCCGCTCAGGTTGTCGAAACATCAGTCAATGTCAACAACAACAGTTCTTTTCAGAACTACACTAACCCGGACGATCACAACCAACAGACTAAGTTGCAACTTGTTTAACGGCGTCAGGAATGTTTCTACTCATTCAACAATTTATGTTGAATGATATTGAACCGTGTGTCAATATCGGGGGCAAGGCGGGGGCGGATTTGGGGACGAGAATGCATTGTTTGTAGTTATGACAAACAAGTAAAAAATAGCTCGACTCGAGGAAGTTTTTGCTTTTTTTTTTTTTTTTTTTTTTTTTTTTTCGGAAAACGGTATTTAAGAGGATCAGGGTACAGAAAATATATTGTTTTAGAGTACAGGTCAGACAGGTCAATTCGCACGATTATCACATGATTTTGAAACAACATACAGTCATACATTTCTTCGGCAAAGAAAGACCTATTTGTACTTTGAAAACGCGACTGCGGAGCAGCATTAACAGACTCAAGCAACGCTTTAAATCGTAAGTTAAGAAACTTCGTCCTTTAATTTAAGATTTTATTTGAAGTGTGATGGCTTTGACTTGGACACGTTTCAACCACTCGTCGATCACTCCAGCTAGACTGTAAAATTATCGCTTTCTTTTTACATTGTGGTCATTAGAAAATTAAACATCCTTCAACTATATTATGTCGCTGTTCTCAAGAAAATTAATTGCGCTAGCCAATCTAGCTCATTGCTTGTGGTGATGCTCACAAAAAGGAAAGAACAGTAAAATCCTGATTAGATTAGTAAATTGTTTCGGTTAACTCGAACCGAAAGGATGTTCCAGATTTTCCTTGGATTTGTATAACTAGGGCAATACAATCCCGGGGGGGGGGGGGGGGTACTCCCTATAATGGGCTATACGGGGATGCTCCGCCCGAAAGGGGTACCTTTTTGAGGGTCAAGGTATATGAAAGGGTCGGGATTTCACTAGTTGAAGAATGTGAAAGGGTAGGGATTTCACGAAGAATAGGAAATGGTAGCGAAAACACGAGTTGAAGCATAAAAAGGTAGGGAAAACTGCAATTTAAGTATTATAAAAAGGGCCTTTCAAAATATATCAAACGGACGCACGCAAAGGCTATATGAAAGGGGTACCATTTCAACGAAAGGTATATGAAAGGGGTACCATTTTCAATGAAAGGTATATGAAAGGGGTACCATTTTCAATGAAAGGTATATGAAAGGGGTACCTTTTCTGTCAAAAACGGTATATGAAAGGGTAAGGGTTTGGACCTCGGGGCGGAGCATCCCCGTACAAAACTTTGTTGAGTACCCCCCCGGGGAATACAATCAGTTTACCGACCTCCGATATCTCGAAGTCCAACAGCCTGCAGTTTCAAATGTTTGGCTTCTATTTTTACCATCAGAACTAGCAAGATGCTTATAAGACGATTTAATAGACTTTATGGTGAATCCAATATTTTGTAATGAGATTTTGAGTATAATTAAGACTTTAAAGTTTTGGCCGCCATGTTGGTGTATGTAAGTGGGGCACCAAGATGGCCGCTCCATACATTTCTTACTTAAAATGTCTAATGCTCTTTCGCCTATAACTCTTGAACGAAATGCTCTTGCGCTTTAAAATTTGGCCCAGATGTGTAGCTTTTAGCTCTATGAAATTCTATAAACATTTTGGAATTTAAATCTGCCTTTTAATGCTTCTGAATTTTTATATGACTTAGTGAAAACACCTCATACTGGACAAGAATTACTACACGGAAATAATGTCTTTTAAACTTCCCAAAATTCTCACATGTGACACTAGGCCAATTATAAATACTCGTCAGGCTAGCTAAACAGACTAAGAACTATTTTGTAGAACTATCCAATATTTATTAAAACTTGCGGCACAATGCGATTGTGATCTGAGTAACTTATCAGTTTGAATTGAGTTCGCTATTTTTTCTTGATGTTGTTTTGCGTGACACCAGGTCCTATGTGGTTCAGATGAGCTCTGAGGTCTATCATATAAGGAAATGACGAGAAGTGCAATAAAATCGATTCCCATGTAAAACGTAGCCCAATGTGTATTAGATATCTTATTAGATAGCTCTGTGATGTTTTTATGAGGTGGATAATCAAATGAAATGCCTCAAGACCTCTTGCAATAAAATTAAACTCTTGCGTAACCCCCCGCTCGATCGCTCCCTCCGTCAACTTAACCGCCACCTTCTTTTTTCTTTTCATTCCCCTGCTTTCTTAGCTGTCTTAACGACTCGAGTATAAGCTGGAGGGGGCAATGCGAAGGCAGCTTTGTGGACGAGAATCATTGTTTGTAGTTATGATAAACAAGTTAAAATTCGCTCGACTCCAGGAAGTTTTCGTTTTCACGGAAAACGATATTTACAAATTTTGAGCGAATCAGGATACAGAGCGTGTTTTTTTTCTGAGAGCTCAGCAAGGTCATATCATACGATTATCACATAATCTTTATCATTTAGTGAGTCCTTTAAATAACATATACCAACCTTCGGCAAATATAGGTCTAATTTGTGGAATACGTCACCAACTGACAGCAGTGTAGCAGACTCGGCAACGCTTTAAATCGTAAGTTAAGAAACTTCGTCTTTTAATCTCAGTTCGTCTTTTTAATTTCAACTAAAATTGCGCTAGCCAATCTAGCTCATTGCTTTTTAGGTGATGCTCGTAAAAAAGAAAGAACAGTAAAATCCTGATTAGATTAGTAAATTTTTTCGGTTAACTCGAACCAAAAGGATGTTCCAGATTTTCCTTGGATTTGTATAACTAGGGCAATACAATCAGTTTACCGACCTCCGATACCTCGAAGTCCAACAGTCTGCAGTTTCAAATTTCTTTGGCTTCTATTTTTACCATCAGTACTAGCAAGATGCTTATAAGACGATTTAACAGACTTTATGGTAAATCCAATATTTTGTAATGAGATTTTGAGTATAATTAAGACTTTAAAGTTTTGGCCGCCATGTTGGTGTATGTAAGTGGGTAGGGTGTTTCCCTCCAATTTCCATGCAGCCGCACCGACCATTTTTAAGCGGCCGTTTAACTAACTTTCCTTTATTGAATTAGTATAAAACTTACACAAAATATGGTACTTAGTTTGAAGTTTATAAGATTGTAATAATTTTGTAAATCGGATTTAAAATTGCGGAGATAAACGAGAAACATTGAAATCGCTTGAGTCTAAATTCCGAGCGATTGCGATGGCATCTAGAAAAATCAAAACTATTACGATAAACTATGACATATGGCAAAGAAAATATCTAAAAATTAGAAACTTTTGTCTAGCCGATTTTGAGTAAATCAGAAAAACATTTCGAACTTGTAATATTGCATGTGTATGAGCACATCAATAAGTTCCTCAATTAAGCTTATAAAAGTTTAGTTTCTCAACCTCAAATTCACGCCAAAATGTGTGTTTAGAGTATGAGATGAAACTATGAAAGTTTGAAAGCGTTTCTCGTTTTAGTTTTGGAGATTCGATTTTCTATAGGAAACCATAGTTTTTTGACTGAGTCCTTAATATTGTATACGTAGTTTTAGCGCTTTTCTATATATTTCAAAAACCGCGAGATAGATTTTTTTTAAACTTTTATAGTCGTTTCTTTATAATATGAACAACATTGTCTCGAAGTTTCATCTTGATTGAAACATTGCAACATGGTCAAATAAAATAAAAAAGTTTACCCAAAACGCGATTGAGACTTTGTGCTTTGATTGCACGGTTGAAGGCGCACAAAGACGCTTTAATATAATTAATTGATTCAGGTGAAGCGCAACGCATTTCTACGTGACCATCATGTTTTGCGGAGTAACGTTAGGGGCTGCGTTCCACGTTATTTTTATCATTCCCACGAATTTCAGTGGGACGTTTATTTAAAAGCAGGTTTTTTATTTGCATTTGACGTGCACTAGACACTCTCGACATTTTGAATTGTGGGGAAAAGAAAGAAGTCAACGCGATTTGCATAATTCTCAACACGCAGAAATGCGTTACACTTCACCTGAATTTATTAAAGCATCTTTGCGACGTGCGCCTTCAACCGTGCAATCAAAACACACAGTCTCAATCGCGTTTTAGGTGAACTTTATTATTTTATTTGACCATGTTGCAATGTTTCAATCAAGATGAAACTTCGAGACAATGTTACTCATATTATAAAGAAACGACCATAAAAGTTTAAAAAAAATCTATCTCGCGGTTTTTGAAATATGTAGAAAAGCGCTAAAACTACAATATCAAGGACTCAGTCAAAAAACTATGGTTTCCTATAGAAAATCGAATCTCCAAAACTAAAACGAGAAACGCTTTCAAACTTTCATAGTTTCATCTCATACACTAAACACACATTTTGGCGTAAATTTGAGATTGAGAAATTAAACTTTTATAAGCTTAATTGAGGAACTTATGGATGTGCTCATACACATGCAAAATCACAAGTTCGAAATGTTTTTCTGATTTACTCAAAATCGGTTTGACAAAAGTTTCTAATTTTTAGATATTTTCTTTGCCATATGTCATAGTTTATCGTAATAGTTTTGATTTTTCTAGATGCCATCGCAATCGCTCGGAATTTAGACTCAAGTGATTTCAATATTTCTCATTTATCTTCCCAATTTTATATTCGATTGACAAAATTATTACACTCATATAAACTTCAAACTTTGTGCAATATTTTGTGTAAGTTTTATACTAATTCAATAAAGGAAAGTTAGTTAAACGGCCGCTTAAAAATAATAGGTGCGGCAACACGGAAACTGGAGGGAAACACCTTAAAATGTCTAATGCTCGTTCGCCTATAACTCTTGAACGAAATGCTCTTGCGCTTTAAAATTTGGCCCAGATGTGTAGCTTTTAGCTCTCCGAAATTCTATAAACATTTTGGAATTTAAATCTGCCTTTTAATGCTTCTGAATTTTTATATGACTTAATGAAAACACCTCATACTGGACAAGAATTACTACACGGAAATAATGTCTTTTAAACTTCCCAAAATTCTCACATGTGACACTAGGCCAATTATAAATACTCGCCAGGCTAGCTAAACAGACTAAGAACTATTTTGTAGAACTATCCAATATTTATTAAAACTTGCGGCACATGACGCGATTCTGATCTGAGTAACTTTTTGGTTTGAATTGAGTTCGCTATTTTTTCTTGATGTTGTTTTGCGTGACACCAGGTCCTATGTGGTTCAGATGAGATCTGAGGTCTATCATGATCGGCTTGTTATAAGGAAATGACGAGAAGTGCGATAAAATCGATTCCCATGTAAAACGTAGCCCAATGTGTATTAGATATCTTATTAGATAGCTCTGTGATGTTTTTATGAGGTGGATAATCAAATAAAACGCCTCAAGACCTCTTGCAATAAAATTAAACTCTTGCGTAACCCCCCGCTCCCTCCGTCAACTTAACCGCCACCTTCTTTTTTCTTTTCATTCCCCTGCTTTCTTAGCTGTCTTAACGACTCGAGTATAAGCTGGAGGGAGCAATGCGAAGGCGGCTTTGTGGACGAGAATCATTGTTTGTAGTTATGATAAACAAGTTAAAATTCGCTCGACTCCAGGAAGTTTTCGTTTTCTCGGAAAACGATATTTACCCACTTAAGCGAATCAGGATACAGAACGTGTTGTTTTCTGAGAGCTCAGCAAGGTCATGTCATACGATTATCACATGATGTTTATCATTCAGTGAGTCCTTTAAATAACATACCAACCTTTGGCAAATATAGGTCTAATTTGTACCGAATACGTCGCCAACTGACAACACAGTATAGCAGACTCGGCAACGCTTTAAATCGAAAGTTAAAAAACTCTAGATCTCAGTTCGTCTTTTTAATTTTAACTTAATCATTGATTTTTAGGTGATGCGCGTAAAAAAGAAAGAACAATAAAATCCGGATTAGATTGGTAAATTTTTTCGGTGAACTTGAACTTTCCTTGGATCAGTCTGCATTACTAGCAGAAATATACTTCGGAAAATATAGGTCTAATTTGTGGAATACGGCGTCCAGTAAGCAGTATTAACACACTCGACAACCTTTAAATCGTAAGTTAAGAAACTTCGCCTTTTAATTTAAACCGTTTTATTTGAAGTGTGATCACATATACTGTGTTCACACTAGGGCGAAACATGTTTAGTCTGATCACGAATAATCGTTAATAGTGAAAATTTCACGTTGTTCTGAGTTGGAAAAGACCGCTAAAAAGTCGATTGAAAAATGTAGGTATGGTCTCCAGAAAACTGTATAGGTTCAAAACATGTCAGATAAGGTATATGATTTTAGCGGAAATATATGTTGTCGGATTCTCATGCAATCACCGCTATCATCTCATGTAAATATGAAGAAATACATTCTCTCGGACATTTCGATGACCTACCTGCTAATTTTTAACTCAACCCGGCTTTTTATGAAAGAGAATTTCATATTACTGCACAGGGCTTAAATTTTAAACCCTGTGCAGTAACATGGAATTCAGGTAGGTCTTCGAAATGCATAAAGCAGGGGCGTAGCTACTTGTACGCCCGTACGCACGTGCGTACCTGAAAAAGTCTAAAAAAAAAGAAAGATTTGGGACTTGAGGGTGGGGGAGGAGGTAGGGGGAGTGTTTTAAAACAGTGATGGTGCGTACCTCTGAAAAAGTCCTGGCTACTCCCCTGTAAAGCATCGTTGTTGCAGCGAAGTCGCAGCGAAGTAATGCTACGTCCTACCTGGAGCCTGCGTTCCCCTTGGTCAGTGGGTTAGAACCTCATGTACCCGTTTTGAAGTGTGCGCGTCTAACGTAATTTTCACTCGAACGTGGCGTTCTTTTGTGACGCGGCGATGACATGAAAAATTCAACCCCACTGAGTCTACTGACGCAATTTTCTTAATGCGAAGTCATAGCAATGATGCACTGCTGATTTTGCGGAAGAAAAGGGAGTATTAAGGGGGGTGAAACTTAACTACAGTTTTAGAGTCGTTGCTAGGGAGATCATTTCATGGTTAGCATTTCTCACGTGTCATAAACTGCTAATATGGTGGGAACTATGAAACTAAACACAATTAAGACATCACTAAATCGACATTGCACATGCGCACCTAGTGCCAGTCCCCAACCGCGCGTGAGAATGAAAAAGCGCAAAAACTCAAAGGAAACGAGATAACAATCTGATTTTTTGGCGAATCATAAGCAATTAACCTGTTTTTTAAATCTGTAGCATGAAATTACCGTTAGACGAAAAAACAGGAAAGTTATTAAAGAAAATGTATTAAAATACACCTTAATGACGTCATAGCTTTTCAATAACGTGAATTTTAACAAATCCATGCTACAGATTTTTTATTAGAATGTTCTTAAACCGTTGACATTGGTTTTATTGGAAACAAATGTAAGATGTTTAAGTTTAAAGGGTTTTTTTATGTTCTGGTCACGTGACTTACCAAATATGGATGTGACTCATGAAATTTAATGGCCCATTAACACTGATGAACGTGACCAAGCATCATAGCCGCAGAATTAAAGACACTCATTAGATGGCGTTTGGAACTCTTCCATAGCAACCACCTTGTAGTTAAGGTTCTCCCCCCTTAAAACGTCGGTGCAAATTAAACGTAGGCAGGACTCCAGACGTAAGTGCGGTAGTTGTTGCAAAAGTTAAATAAAACTTCAATATTCCCACTTAGCCTTCGAAAGCAGACGTTTTTCCGACTCTTTCTTTTTCTCCCTCAGGCTTTCTTGCACTGAGTAATAACGTTACTGATGGTAACCTTTATTGCTAAGTAAATGTTAGACGTGTAAAAAAGTAATTCGCCTACTTCTCATTCCTTTCAAATCGACCTCTTCCAATGAGTTGAAAAATATAAAAAATTAATAATAGAAAAAAAAGTAAAAAAGAAACAGTCCCCGGCCCCGCGTTTTACTGACACCCCAACTATCTCCACATTAATCCAAAAGGCCATTTCAGTCTCATGCAAATAAGTTTTATTTGCATGTGAATGAAAACTCATTTTCATATGAAAGGTTTCGCACCTAGCCTCGCTTTGATAGAGAGGCTAAAGGCAACTCGGAAATGGCCTATTCATCCAAAAGCTGGCTCACAGGAGCCTTTGATAAATTGTCTGACAAGATTAATGGTAACAACCTTTGATTAGAAGCTGTAGAAAATAAAAAAAATTGTGAAGGAATCGAAGTTTGTCTTCCATATGAAATTTTGATATCCAAAGATACACACAAGGCCAAAAAACTGTTGCGAGCTTCCTTAAACATAAGTGCTGGTAACAATTTACTAACGATTTATTTCTATCTCCTTTCATTCTCTTTTTCTTTTAAGGTGATCGATTCAACCAGTACAGTCATGTCATTCCAGGAGCAAATTGAACGCATGAACCAGGACTTCCAAGAACACAATGAGAAACTTAAGGTCCTTAAGGAGTTAGAGCTTTTCGTTTTGGACAATTCCCTTCGAGAGAGCACTGTGGGACAGCTTCGAGGTCATACCATTGAAAACAAGTGGAAAATATATAATTAGGTGAGTCTACCTTCTTTGAATGCGATTAACCCTTTAACTCCCGAGAGTGCCGAAAATCAAAATTCAAGAAAAATCCCAAATTTCATTTTGTAAAATATTGGAAAACAATTGATACCTTTCAAAAGTATTGCTGAAGAGGTTTCATTTGAGTAGTCACACCATAGGATTTCATCAACAGACTCAAAAGTTAGAACAAATGGTACCATGCAAAAGTACAGCTGAAGAGGTTTCATTTGAATGGTCACACCATAGGATTTCATCAACAGACTCGAAAGTTAGAACAAATGGTATAATGCAAAAGTACTACTGAAGAGGTTTCATTTGAATGGTCACACCATAGGATTTCGTCAACAGACTCAAAAGTTAGAACAAATGGTACCATGCAAAGGTACTGCTAAAGAGGTTTCATTTGAATGGTCACACCATAGGATTTCATCAACAGACTCGAAAGTTAGAACAAATGGTATAATGCAAAAGTACTACTGAAGAGGTTTCATTTGAATGGTCACACCATAGGATTTCGTCAACAGACTCAAAAGTTAGAACAAATGGTACCATGCAAAGGTACTGCTAAAGAGGTTTCATTTGAATGGTCACACTATAGGATTTCGTCAACAGAGTCAAAAGTTAGAACAAATGGTACCATGCAAAAGTACTGCTGAAGAGGTTTCATTTGAATGGTCACACCATAGGATTTCGTCCACAGACTCAAAAGTTAGAACTAATGGTACCATGCAAAAGTACTGCTGAAGAGGTTTCATTTGAATGGTCACACCATAGGATTTCGTCCACAGACTCAAAAGTTAGAACTGCACAACATGTCTTTATAAATGACTCTGGCAGGGAAAGCATTGATACTGATCAAGCTATATATAAGAGAGCAGTTTATTCACCAGGCGGATAAACGGTGCCTGATAGTTTGTATAAGTTGAGCTTTGGAAGAGAAAATACAGCTTAAACCTTATCGCTGCTAGGTCTCCTCACCAAGATACTAAAATGCGTCCCAGGGAACCAAATAAACTTGTGATCCACTCGCCAATAGCTTCATGGCACAGGCACACCAAAGAAAAACACCTTTTATTTTAGCGGGCTTCAGTCAACCTCGTACCCAGGTCCTTCTCCACATTTAAAATGGCGGGGCGGGTATTTAACCGCGGTCAAACAAGAGAAATTTGCAAAAGTTAAGCAAAGTACTTAAAAGTTAAGATTGTCATTTTCACTGTTTATAAAAGTTTAATATATTGCCAATACGCTGTCAATTTACCAAACGTTTGAAAGTTTACTAAAAAAGTTGTAAGCGTTAAAAAACTGTGAACTGCAGAATTGTCGGCGCCATTTTCCAACATAATTTTGATCAGACGCAACGAGTTTTGGTCAGTTTTCAACGGAAAAAAGCGCATCATTTTGAGAAAAATTAAAAGATAGTAACGTCAACTAATTTTTTTTATACATCCTTGCCCATATTTGTATTTAATATTAAATAAAATCCCACTAAATAAAAAAGCGAAAAACGCCTCGAACGTTTGACCGCGGTGGAGGCGGGTATAGAAACCCGTTGGACGAGGCTGCTAAAATGCTCCAAGAATCGTAGAGTATTTTGTCACGTGACACACGATCAAATGGCATTTTCGAAGATTATTTCCAGCGATATTCGGCCGTATTTTTTTTTTCTGGCAATTTAAATAAGTTGTTTAAAGCTGAATTACAGTCCGTACTGCGCAATCTCGGGGTTTGCTTTCATTTTGTGTTCTGAATTTGTTGATATGTTACACGTCGGTAATAGCATACATGGAGTAAATGGGAGTAAACCGTCAGTCCGCCATTACGGCCGTTGTGTTTACGAATGCTCGATGAGCTGAAACGTCGGTTTGGGAAAACTTTGGGGTTCTTTTACTTATTATTATTGTTTGGCAAAGATATCTGACGTTAATAATGAAGAAAAAGGTAAGTTTGTCCCGTAATTTTCATTTTCGCTAGTAAACGTTCCTTGTTTGTGAGTCTCACAAACATTGCCGAGCTGAGATTGCGCAGTACGGACTGTAATTCATCATTAAAGGGGCTATGTTATCATTTTTAGTGTAACTTTAAAAAAATGGCCCAGTTTTGTTTAAAAATATTCTACTTGATGTGCTCTAAGAGTAAATTAAAAAATAAGTGTCTTGGGCTGCAGATGGCCAGGATGGAAAATGCAAATTTTCATTCCATCCTTCCTTCCATCTTTCGTCTGAAAACTTTTCTTGGTAATTCCGCTGACCAGTACATAAGGTTTGCCATATATTTTTCCCATTCCAAATGTGATAGGTAATGGTAACTTCTCGTCTCTTCTCTTCTTTCCCTTTTTCCTCGGCTCTCTTCTCTGATAAGGTGCGAACACTCAAATAGTCAGCCGGTAAATTTAATTACCTGCGAGAACTCAGTAACATGACATTAGACGTTTTCCTTATGATCTATTTGTAGGTGAAAGAAGCTGGCTTCCAGCACATAATTGTTGCCTCGTTTAACCACATGACTCGTTTGGGTGACACATTCTGTCGTCAACTGAAAGAAGAAGGTGAAGACTTCAGCAAATTTTACGCCTTCACGGAGCTCATTGAATCTGTCGACAAAGATTAAGTGCCTGATACCGAAACTATCCCCATCGGTTTGAAGAAGATGAAGGAATTCGGCATCATAAACGCCATAGTCGAGATGGACGTGGTCTACAGTGGGATCGACTACGAAAAATTCAAACCCAACACTGTCAACAAGCTTTTGTCTGATCGAATGAGGTGGATTCGTGAAAATCTTTCCAAAGATTCTCGCATATTCATCAACCTGCGCGACTTTCCAGAAGGTATGTTGAAAAAGCCTGAACGCATTTTTCAAGTAGTTCATTACTTGTCCTCTTTGCCATCAAATGAGCGTCCCTTTGGAATGATTTACGAAGAACCAACTGGTAAATCCATGCCACAACAGCTCGCTGTCTGGACGGCGGCGGTTCGTAGAGAGATGGATGCTTGTGGATGGAAGGACGCAAAGCTATTGGTACATGTTCATGAGCAGTGGGGAATGGCAAACAGCAGTGTACTAGAATGCCTCGCCAATGGAGCAGATGGTATTTGGGCTAGCTTGATTAAAGAAGGTGCCGCCATTGGTCACGCTTGTTCAAGCGTGACCATAATGAACTTGGTCCGTCTTGGCAACAAACAAGTTCTGCAACAGTTCAACTGTACGTACCTCCGTAAAGCCGCTCAAGAGATCACCAGGATCACAACTGGGATTGAGCCCCATGCCACCCAGGTTGTGTATGGTGAACGAGCCCTGGACATGGTTCTCGGAATACCCAACTTCCTGCCAGACAAGCAAGAGTTTGATGTTGCCAAGTTCTTTGGCGAGAAGTCTGCCATGCGAATAACCACCTTGGCCACACCTAAAATGATCACTGAAAGATTGAAACATCTGTTTGGCGAGGATCCGCAGTTCACGTTAGAAAGAGGCCAGAGAATGAAGGAGGTAATGTTAGAAGACCTTCATAAGAATATAAAGGAAGAATACATGAGTGCAGTTGGTCTTGCAATGTTGTTTGACAAGTCTGGTGGTCAACAAACCGATGAGATGGCGGACGTGATTGCAAAGGAGGTTCCTGAGGCCCACGCACAAAAATTGATCGACGAAATTCGAGAGATGTGGGATGAATGGGATCTCAGAGAGGAGAGCCAGGGAGATGACGAGTTGGAGTTCGATTCATTCTACAATGGCTTCATGGCGCCGTACTTTGGCTGCTATCGGTGCGATGATACAAGACGTGCTTTGAAAGCAATTGATATGGATGAAGATGGAAAGGTGGATTGGAAGGAGTTTGCATTGTACCTGAAGTGGGCCATTCGGCAGTACCCTGAAACCACGACTGCAGAAGAGCTGCTATCAATTGCCTTTCGCAAAGGCCTCATCCCCGCCATGCAGGATGTGGTTCTTACGCAGAACACGGAATAAACAATGGCAGAGATTTTAAGAGGATTGTTTTCTTTCTACTAGAAGACAGTTTAGCTTATGACTGCTTTATCGGAAATTGTTTAACGAGACTCTCGATTTGATTATTGCATTGACTATAGAAACAGTTTTACTTTTTGATTTCAGTTCTGATAGATTTACACTACATACTACATGAGGTACATGATGGATATTAATCGACGCCAAATATCAACGCATTGTATTATTTGGTGACGGGTAGACAGATGTACGCGTCGCGGACCTAGTTTTCAATATACGTATCGCCTACGGTATTAGACCTTTTGTTTTTTTTATTCTTTATTTTGTCAATTCTTATCGCAAAAGATAAATACAGAAAGGTTGATTCGCCTTTGTTATTGATGCAATAAGTCATCCGGCGCCTATATTATATGGTTTATTTGCACTGGAAATTGTTTGAATTACGGTATGTTTATTTGTTGTGTGCAGTTATTACTAGCAAATGAAAAATAGCCCTAATCCGAATCGAGGATGTTCCAATATTTCTTGGAAAACAATATTTACCCATTTGAATGAATTCCTTCATTTGAAAACTAACATTGGACAAAAGCGAGAAAAACGTTCAGTAACACACATAAACATCGGAGTCGGTTTCAGTTTTAAAGACTAGATATAAATACACATTTACTACATGAAAGTCGCTAAGTTGGAATGGGAATCTCCTATGCGCCTTATAAACTACACATCTTTTACTAACATCCAACGTCCTTGTGCTGAAAAAATGTCCCTTGCGGTGTAACAGTCTTTATTTTAATGGAATAATCGATCACTTAACTTGAATATATTTATAAGGCAAAGCCTCTGATAATTTACAAATTTAAGAGGACAAGTTTGCGGTCTGTCGTTTGTCTACTGTCTGTTGCTCAGTGTGTTCTGACGTGGTCATATAAACGGATTAGCTTATTTCTGCATTGCGCAAAAACAATTCAGTAACATTCTTTACGATGCTACACTAGGGTTCAATTAACAAGTGAAAAATGAAAAACTACCAAGGTCTCATTAACCCTTTCACTCCCAGAGTCAGTTAAGGAGACATGTGGCGTAGTTCTAACTTTTTAGTCTGTGGATGAAAACTCATGGTGTGACCATTCAAATTAAACTCCTTCGGCAGTACTTTTGCATGGTACCATTTGTTTTTCAATATTTTACAAAATGAAATTTGGGATTTTTTTTCTTAAATTTTGATTTTTGGCACTCTTGGGAGTTAAAGGGTTAGGGCTCCCGGAACTACCTCGTACCAATAACAATCCAATATTAATTTTCAACAGTACCAGTAGCATTCCAATATTAATTTTCAACAATCACAAATTCCACCAATACGACCGCAGCAACGATGCGGTTCTTTCAAACCACGACACAAGCACTTGTCAGTTCGGACGTGCTTGGTGCAAAATCCACGACATCTGCGATCTCTGGACGGGTGATGCGTCCATGACGAAACTAAATTTAGAACTAAATCGACTTTCTCTTCGAAGCAGTTCAGCTTCTCCTCTAAACTTAAGAAGTACCCGCGGCATTCCTCTCTCAGATCTTTCAGCTGCGTGTTCAGTTCTTTAATCTCTTCATCTTGTTTGTCCAAAGCGCGATGCAAGTCTTGAATGTAGTCATCGCGTCGATTCGCGTCCCTTGTTCCATCGTGAACTCGGTAAAAATCCGAAGCCACCGAAACCTCGCGACTTGTCCGCGGTTGATCGATATCCACTCGTGAGGCTTCGTTACTAGTCGGGTAAAAAATATCTTCTTCGGAATCTCGATATTCTAGATCTTCCGGATACTCGTCATGCACACCATATGAAGTGTCTCGACTTCGTCTTTGATCAGCCATAGATTGTGTAAATAAAAATATTCAACCAAATCGTGAACAAATGACGGGTCAAAGTTCCAGCTTTAAGAAATTCGATAACTCTATTATGTCGAAGTTCATTTATTACCATTTACATTTTACGTATTTATAATTGCTCGTTTGTGTCATCATAATTTAAGTCCGCCCTCGCTGTTTTTAAAGCGCAAAGAACGTTTGACAAAACCATTTGATTTTCCCAAAGTTCTCGACTCGGAATTTATGAATTTTAACACAGGGGAACATTCGTCGAGCGGCGTTTTACGCGTTTTGAGATTTCTCACTTTTTTTAATTTTTCCACCTCAAGGAAGCCTTTACGCAAAGTTTTGTCATTGGTTGAACTGGATAAGCCCGTTACCAACGTTGCTAAGCAACATGCCATAAATGGCTATAATATCAGTATGCTCGCGCTTGTGTTTTGCTTGGCTAGAACACGTTATAACAAGTTACAACAGTTCAGAACAAATGAACCCAAACATTAAGGGTTTTTGCACTAAGTCAAATATAATTAAAACTGTGAATATTAGATGATTTTAAAACGTTTTTGACCCCAGTGATTTAAAGTTCACTGATTACAATAATCGTCAACCGCAAACGACAATTATAATTGTATGTTGCGACACGTTTAATGAAATGTTCCTTCGATGTTTAGAATATATAAGCAGTCCCTTTTTAACCTGCTCGCTCGTACTGCCCAGCGCGCGCAAACAGATTGTACCATTAAGTTCGTAACAGAAGGGAACCTGTAAAAAGTTCCGGAGAACAGAATTGTTTATATGGATAATACTTTTACAAGATTTTTGTGTCCGTACAAATTTAAATCGGTAGTTCCGTTACGCGCGGAAAGTGGAGAGTGGAGAAGCATCGCGCGGGTAGGTTCGCGGGCGATTTTCTTTTTTTCGCGTGCGCTCGCTTGTTCCGCTCTCGATCACTCTACTATCCCTTAAGTGTATGACCACGAAAATTGTTGCAAAGGAGGAGGCGTGGGGGAATTTAGCTGTCTTCTACTTCTCCTTCTATCATAGGTTTAACTGTCGATAACCTCACAACAGATGATTATTGAAAATATGGGCAGGATGGAACTATGTAGGGGAGGGTAGAGGAAAGTTTGTGACAAGAGGGTAGGGGAGGGGAGCGAAGGTTAACTCCTCTTTCTATCATAGGTTTAGTTATCGATAACCTCACAACAAATAATTATTGGGAATAAGGGCAGGATGGAACTGCGTACGGGGGAGGGGAGAGGAAGGTTTGTGACAAGAGGAGAGGGATGGCTACGCTGATCCACAATGACTATTCCATCGGAGATAAGTTGCACAAGTGATGGCAACAAAACTAGGATTTCTTCTTTTTCTTTTTCACCAGTCCATAGGAAGCCAGCCGCGCCGCCGATAGATTGGCCAGCGGTTCCTTCTTAGCTCCTCTGAATTGCCTTTGCAATCGCTTCTTCACTGCGAGTTCTTTCATCTCCTTAAAAGTGAGTCTTTTTCTTGTTCTATTTCCTTCCCCAAATGTCTTCTTTCCCAATCTTCCTTTGTGCTGTTTGCTTTTGAGTTCTCTCATTACCTCCGAATTTCTTTCGTCTGAAATCGTCTGGCTCTCAGAGTTTTCTTCACTTCCATTCACTGCTTTATTTGATGGCCTTTGCTCTCCACTTTTGCTGTCATTTTGTTGAAGCGCTTTTGCATTTCTGTCTAGATCCTTTTCAGGAGTTTTTTTCTTTTTCGGAAAACTATCACCCGATACCTTTTTCTTCTGGGCATTTTCCTCTTTAGTGCTGTAAAAGAAAAAAATCATAAATGAAACAAACATGTCCATGTCTGTGATGCTGTTTGTGCTGTAGAAGGTGGTTCTAACTTTTGAGTATGTATGTCGATAAAATCTTTAAGTGTGACCCTTCAAATGAAAGCTCTTTAGCAGTACTCATTTTACTGTCCAAGGGTATCGACTCCGTAAATGAAATCCTATAGTGTGACCAAAAATAAGCTACTGAGCAGTACTTTTCTGTGGTGCTGTTTATTATGCTGTACAAGGTGGTTATAACTTTTAAGTCTGTGGATGAAATCCTAAAGTGTGACCATTCAAGTGAAAGCTATTGAGCAGTACTTTCCTGTGGTACTGTTTATTAACCTGTACAAGGCTGTTCTAACTTTTGAGTCTGTGGATGAAATCCTACAGTGTGACCATTCAAATGAAAGCTACTGAGCAGTACTTTCCTGTGGTACTGTTTATTATGCCGTACAAGGTGGTTCTAATGTTTGAGTCTGCGGATGAAATCCTACAGTGTGACCATTCAAATGAAAGCTACTGAACAGTACTTTTGAAAAGTGTCAATTATAATGCTCTAAAAGGTGTACAATCTGTGTATGCACAACAAAATACAGAATTAAATAAGGGAGTTAGTTTCTAAAGAAACTGTGGTGTCCTTGTGGTGCTGCGTCGGTGGAGGGAGGAAAAGCTGACGTTTCGAGCGCTATTTCTTCGTCAGCCTGACGTCTCTGACCTCGCTGTGACAAAGTGCTAGCGCTCGAAACGTTAACTCGGTTGATAAAACCAAATTTTCTCAACATTGAGAATGTTTCCACGCACCTGTCGTTTTCGGCCAGAGAAGTGAGAATCATTTTCTTCCTTTTCAAGTTTCTTCCTCGCTTACGGTAGTTTTTTACGTCCTTGTATTCTTCAATTTCAGGCCTGTGAGGAAAAAACAACTAGGTTCATTTGGATAACTTATTCTCGTTTCATGACGCTAGTTTTCGTCTTTATTTACGAAAATATACGGCAAAGAAGAAGCAGTTAAAAAACTTATCAAAGAAGTTTCATTCAGCATTGCAGACAAAAATAACTTTTAACCAATCAGCGCGCGACGCCCAAACAAACTGTCCAATCAAAAACCACCTGGAATTCTCCGCGCTTGGCAATGGCGGGAAAATTATGCTCACTAGCTTGTAAAGGCAGGAAAATTCTTCACACTAGCTTGGTAATGAAGAGACATTTCTGCTGGAAACTGACTTCTGAAATCGCTGTAGCAATGCCACGCGCCAAGAAAGTGTACAAGCAATTTCTTGTTTTCTTTTATTGGGAAAGAAATATTGAAAACAAAATAAAACGTACGCACACGCGCGACCGCGCGCGCGGAGCGTCTGTCGTACCTGTATTGAGACATCTTTTTTACTGACACCCACTGGTTTAATTCTTTATCGGGACAAGCTAAGATCTAGGGAAACACAAGAAAAACAATTAAGAAAGGTTCTTTTAGTGACAATATACTGAATGAAAACAAATTACAAAACCATAACAGCATAGTACCCTGGACAAAGTAATTCAGGATTGTTTTCTCGGGAAAATGAATCAAGCTATGAAAAAATATAAAAAGGCATAAAGAGGGCGATTTTTTTGGCGCGAAAACCAATGCCTTTTCATGGTGTTAACGTAAACACTATATGGTGTTTTTATGTGTGAGATTTTCTTTTCGGTTTTGGTGGTCTTTTAATGAGATTATAATTATCCCATGCTGCTCATGCGCATTTGCTACCTACTCCTCGTGCGAGATTTAGCTGCCCGCTTTTGTTCCTTGCCTTCACATTGCTTCTGCTCCCACCCCTCCCACCCCTCCCATCCCATGGTGATCGGAGGGCTAGGTAAGTATAAATTCCACTGAGAAATCAGTGTTGACGGGTGCCAGGGGTAGACCCGTGGCCTCAGGTTGCCATGGTTACCTCCTTAGTTGCATTTAGCTGCTTGCTGCGCATATTGTTATGGCACCTACCCTCCATAATTACATGTATGAGTGACGAGTTAATGGAATTTAGGTAAAGCATTTAAAAGTTATTATCATTTAACCCAATCCTGAAATGTTTTGTCCTGGGCATTTAATAATAAACCTGAGAGATAACGCATGTACATGTAAACAGCGAAAACGCGGGAGTGAGAGTTGGTGAGAATTCAGACTTATGAGTGCGAATGAAAGTTAGTTTTGTCAACTCTTGTCGGAACTTTTCATTTTCAGTTGACATCGTATTTATATTCAATTGCAAGTCGCTGCGAAGACTTCCGAATTGAATGCAAAACTGACCGTGTTGAAAAGAGCGGTTTTCTAGTGTCGAAAGGTAATATCGCAATCGCTTTTGTTTTGCATTGCTATGCTCTGTGATTGGCTAAAAAATCTGGCGGCACTTTCTCGACCAATCAGAAGTAAAACGAAAACGATTGTGACTTACTCGCACGCGTTTTCCCGCGCTTGGCGGCGGCTACCAGTATTTGCTTCGAGTTCTGATTGGTTCAGTCACTGAATTGGCTGCGTGACTGCGTCTGTTGTGATTGGCTAAATAGATCACCTTGGTTTTGCGACACTCAATCGAAATCTACTCTAACCGGAATGGTCAATGTAGGGTTTTTAAATACCTCTTCTGTGGTAAGCCCGAAGTCATTTGGTACAACTTGTCGATATTTGAACCTGCAGGGCATGTCTCCAATGACGTCCTCGTAATCCAGTTTGTAATATTCATCAAAGTAGTCTTCAAACGTTTTCTCGTCTACGAAAAGAGGAACAAGGTACAACTCATAAGGACAAATAAAACAACTTTGTTGTTTGTTTTTACCTTCTTGACTATAAAATCAAAAACCAAGCAAAACTTGGACGCCGAGAAGTTCAATACAGGACATTTTCATGTTGACTAACACTGTACCAAAGCGAGGCAGATTTAATGCACTGAACTTTTTCATTGGTTAACCATTTTCACGGAGCTTTTCTGTGATGCTGTTTATATTGCTGTACAAGGTGGATGAAATCCTTTCATGTAAGTGTGACCATTCAAATGAAAGCTATGGAGCAGAACTTTCCTGTGGTACTGTTTATTATGCTGGACAAGGTGGTTCTAACTTTTGAGTCTGTGGATGAAATCAAAGTGTGACCACTCAAATGAAAGTTACTGAGCAGTACTTTACTGTGGTACTGTTTATTAAGCTGTACAAGGTGGTTCTAACTTTTGAGTCTGTGGATGAAATCAAAGTGTGACCATTCAAATGAAGGTTACTGAGCAGTACTTTCCTGTGGTACTGTTTATTAAGCTGTACAAGGTGGTTCTTAAATATGAACCACAGACCTGGATCGAACACTGGTTTTTTCTGTGCGACAACGCGAGCAAATCTTGATCTTCCTTTTCGCTTTCTACCACCAAATATATTTTGATCATAAGCTTCATTTTCATTGTAATCTGCATCCATCTAAAAAGAAGAAAAAAACAGCTTTGTTAATGTTAAAAAAAAAACACTCTTGGCAAAATAAATTTACAGTGTAATGATTGAACAAATTATCAAACAGCCATTAATACCGGTAAACGCCTAATTACAGTATTTTAGTTACATGTATAAAATGCTTACATTGAAGCCTGGATCTTCACAGTGATGCTCTGAAAGATTAAAATATGAACCTGACCTTATTTATTCATTCTTGATACAACGGCTATTTAACAACTATTCACCTCAGTGTAGGTGGGTAGTGGTGGATATTTACCTCGCCGCGAAGTTTTAGTATAATACTGAAACAGTGACATAATATAACGAAAATGATGCTTTTTGACTCATTTTTTCCTGTCAACGATTACAATTTTCGTGCGCAAATTGCTGGGAGGTGAATAGCACTTGCTATTCCGAGTTTCAGTAGCCAATCAGAGCGCGCCAACAATGCTATCCACTGTTTCAGTATATAGGCAAGGCAGTACTATTCCGTCACAACCCATACTTAAACACTAGATCTCAAGCTTCCTTTATTAATCCAAGTTCCAAGGGTAACATCTATGCGAACAGTTTCTTTCCGAGGTCGATCAAAGATTGGAACGCTCTATCGTTAGATATTAGCCAGGACGATAGAGACTTTGGACATTTTTAAACGTACTTTCGGGAACATATTTTATCTTTTTAATTATACGATTCAATTTATTTGATTATTATTTATTTATTTACCTTGGCGCGATGGGCAACCTTTGCCAAGTATAATATAGATGTAGATGTAGATGTATGTACTTTTCTACTTTGAAACGTTTCAATCATAATAACACATTAAAATAAATTTTCACCGCTCTAAAGTATTATTATTTACCTCATACGTAGATACAATTGAATACATCAATGTCATTGAACTAATGCAACGTCTGTATTTGAAAATTATCAACAACTTCACTTTTTGCAAGTTTACTGATGGATTTTAGCTGCAGTTTGGCAAATTAAAATGCAAACCAACCATCAGGAAACTGTTACTGCTATTAATTTAAGAGCCTAAATTTACAGGTTTATTTCAGCACTAAAATTACTACATAGGTTTAAAATTCTCTGATCCCTGATTTCCAGCAATATACAATAAATTTAACCAGAAGCACTTTCGTAAGTAGAGCCCAGGGTCCAATTGTTCAAAAGCAGATTAACGCTCATCCAAGATTAAGAGTAAACCAATATTTTGTAAAGGTAAAAAAAAAAACTTATGTACATTGTCGAGTTGTTTTACTGGATTCAAAATTGACGCTAATCCTGGGCTACAGCTTAATCATGCTTTGAACAACCCGGCTGAGAACTCTAGCTACGTGTAAGACACAAAATATCCCCATAAAATTTCAACAATAATATTGTTTACCAAATGTTCCATCTGCACGTTGTTCGCCCTCAGTATTTTCATAGTTCTCGCCTTGCCATTCATCCCAGTTTTCTGCAGTAGCAAATTTAAAAGGTGTCATGCACAAGATAAGCACTGTTGGCTTTTAAGGTCAGAATTCAAATTATCAATCAATGAATGACTTATATAGCACACATTATAATAAATATTATTATCAACAAGTCTCATCGTGCTTTACATACACTGATCTGACATCAGCTCATGAAGGCGCCTCGGGCAACCACTTTCGTTACATGATTGATCTTATCTCCTCCACCCCACCCATGAACAATGTATGGCACTAAGGGTGGCCACAGCCAGGGTTTTGTTGCGTCCTTGGTGATTCTTTTTCATCCCCATCTGAGATGGGACTGCAATTTCTACGTGGTCATCCGAGCCACATGAAGATCTAACCATTTGCAGATGTAATAGCAAAGGCAGCACCTTCATCTTCAGTTATTTTAAGCCCTAAATGTTGGTCTAGCCGGGATTCGTACAAACAACCTCCGGCTTAATTTGCAGACTGGCACACTACCAACATAGCTAACCAGACATTAGGAATTAAATAATAAAGCTAGTTCTCTGTTACATGTATGAAAATAAAATAATAAATCCCTTTATTTAAGTGTCAAAGGTCAGTTAGCACGCGAGTACTAATTGGGGACACTTTCCAGATCTAATTTTTGGAAGTGTTGGTTTTTGAGGAGAGGAGAAAACCAGAGTACCCGGAGAAAAATCTCTCAGAGCAAGGAGAGAACCAACAACAAACTCAACCCACATATGACGCCGGGGCAGGGAATCGAACCCGGACCACATTGGTGGGAGGTGAGTGCTCTCACCACTACACCACCCCTGCTCCCCTGTTTTATCCCCAAAAGCACGTCTTTGCTACTGACCTAGCTCATCATCCAAGTCATCTTCAAACACTGGTTTTTCATCTTCATCTTCTTCATAAAAGTCCTCATTGAATGCTTTCTGTAACAGGATAAGAAATCACAAGATTTATTGAAACGGTTGAGACAAACACCTTGAGAAACACAAGTTTTAAGCCAAAACTGGGAGAGAGGAGGGTAGGGGAAGTACCCTTCTTACTTCCTGTACCCTTGTTTGGGGGTAGCTAATTGTCAAATTCGAGATTTGCCAAGTCACTGAGACCCTGGTTTAAAAATTTGAGTCTGAGACAAAGTGCTCCAAAAATCTGATACAGAAATAACAAACTGCAGTGCATAAACAACAGTTTCACTCACTAAAGGCCTGTTTACACAGGTAGTTCTTTGTGCAATTTTTGTCGCACGCAAGTTGCATCTTCGAATGGCATGTGTAAACTAGCGGCGATTTCAGTGTGATTTGGGTGCGATTTGTCGCGTGATGTTGCAGAGGTTTCGAACATGTTTGAAACCTGATGCAACTTGGTGGCGATTTTTGGGAAATCACAGCAAATGTCGCACCCGAATCGCGCAGAAAATCGCCACTAGTTTACACTTGCGACAAAAGCTGCACTGGAGAGTGTGACAAAAATCGCATCAAAAATCGCATGTGTAAACAGGCCTTAAGGTTCATTAGTTTTTGGCTAGTATATGTACATGTAGCATAACAAATCAAAGGCTCCTACACTGCATGTACATGTATTCATGAGCCAACTCTTGAATGTGAAACATTCAGACTCTTCCCTCTCCAAGACGTTTTGCTTCACCAACCCCTAATCCCTGGGTCCAACTCCCCTCCCTCTCCTCCCTCCAAAGTTGTCCCCATGGGTAAGGCAGGTGGCCATTAAATTAAATATTGCTGGCTCAATGTTTTGTCTCACTGCTGTGACTCGTTCAATGATAAAAATAACATAATAGAAATAAATCAACTTTGTTAAACAAGGGCGACACTTAACAGTCTCATGACTGACAAACCTGTGGCCCTCGAAATTCCAGGTTGAATTGGAATTTAGAAATGGTAGTTTTTTGAGGAGGGAGGAAACACCAGAGGACCCGGAGAAAAAAACCCTCGGAGCAAGGATGAGAACTAACGTTAAACTCAACCCACATACGATGCCAAGTCCAGGAATCGAACCCGGGTCACATTGGTTGGAGGAGAGCGCTCTCACCACTGCGCCATCCCCACTCCCCCTCAATATTCGTATAGCTTGTTGGATTGCAAGTATCTGGTTTGTTGCAGCCTTTTATCTCCCAGAATTACAGAGGGGCTTTGCCAGTGAGTTTCATGTTACTTAGGTACATTGCAATTTAAGCTTGCAAAGTTGATATACCTGCATTGCCTCGTCATATTTCTTGGGATCAAAATCTCCTTCAATGTCTTCCTCTTTAAAACCCACATTGGGGTTACCAGTGATTGCTATAATTAAAAAAACAGATTAATCATCAGAATCAATAATCTTATACTGTATCTACAACAGTTTGAGTAAAATATGTAAATGGTTTGAACCTAGGAGTATCAGTAGTCTGTCGTTTGTGATTGTCTGGGTGAGTGTAGTTCTGAAAAAAGGCGTGACAATGTTAAAGACTGAAACAAATTTTCTGGGTCTCAAAAAAAGGGGGACGAGGGGGGGGGGGGGGGGGGGGGGGGGGGGGGGGGGGGGGGGGGGGGGGGGGGGGGGGGGGGGGGGGGGGGGGGGGGGGGGGGGGGGGGGGGGGGGGGGGGGGGGGGGGGGGGGGGGGGGGGGGGGGGGGGGGGGGGGGGGGGGGGGGGGGGGGGGGGGGGGGGGGGGGGGGGGGGGGGGGGGGGGGGGGGGGGGGGGGGGGGGGGGGGGGGGGGGGGGGGGGGGGGGGGGGGGGGGGGGGGGGGGGGGGGGGGGGGGGGGGGGGGGGGGGGGGGGGGGGGGGGGGGGGGGGGGGGGGGGGGGGGGGGGGGGGGGGGGGGGGGGGGGGGGGGGGGGGGGGGGGGGGGGGGGGCAGGCCCTTCCCCTAGATCCCCTACTGCATAAATTACATGTATAGAAAGGTAGCCTGTGAGAAGGGGCATGTTAATGAAAATGTCTGCCACTGCTGGGTAAAAACTTGCAATGAAAGAAAAGATGCATTAATGGTCAAATGTACATGTAATTAAAACAACAACTTGATCTTTAAAAGTACACTGTGATAACAATAAATGCACCTTTTAATTTTTCCAGCTTCTCCATAATGTCTTTCCTCTTGAGGTTTTTTAATCTTTTCAGTTCTTCTCGCTTCTGTTCTTTCTCCTGGGTTGGCAGACAAATGAACACAAAAGTCATCAAATGTTCCAAAATGAAACATTGTTATTAATAATAACCCTTAATATGGTTTTGGCATCTTTGCACCTTTATTTTTTGCATTCAAATGGAAGTTCCAACATAAAAAGGATTGGCCTTGGCATTCTAAAGGAGGATATTACCGTCTTCCCAGCGTGCTTTGGGTAAAATTCGGGTGAATGACTTCCGGTGAAACCGAAGAACGCACGTATTTTAGACAAAGTTGTACGTGGATTTCCTCGCTTTAATCTGAAGGGATGGAAAGAAAACAATGTGAACCTTATTCCTCTATTAATAATGTGCCAGGAACTGTTTTTCTTATGGTGGAGTGGACCCGTTGAAAAAAATTGTCGTGGTATAGTTTGACTGTTGTCATCCATGTCTGTTTGTAGTCATCGGTAATGCATATTTTAAATTGGTTGGATCGATTAAAAAAAGGCGAGTCAAAAGCCAAATAATACCCAATTCCAGTCATTTAAGGTATAAACTTTCTCGAAAACCTAATTGACTCCAATTGACTCCACGATTTCACCCCAAATTTTAAAGTTGAAAGTGATATATTTCGGCGGCTGTTTGTTTTTATTGGCGTTGAATTGAAAGTGACTACATCCGGCAAGCTCCAAGTGGAGTGTCGTTTGTGAGAAGATCTATTTGCATTTGTGGACCGATTCTAATTTTATTTTGGTCACAGCAAAATATAAGATGAAATGAAGCTGAATGATTAGTGTTCGTACCATAGAAAAGTCAGAAAATAGCGAGAAAAGCGAAGATCGATTTTGAACTAAAAATAACATAACCGCAAACAAACACAGCACTGAGGTCAGTCGCGTGCTGAGCCGTGGTTGAGCTGAGTAGCTGTTGTTTTATATTTTTTATTAGCGGGAATTATTTCACCGGCTCTGTTCACCAGTGTTAGATTCAATAAGTCAAAGCAAGCAAATATACGGATATAAACCGGCATTGCCGTTTTGAAATGGCGAGACGGTTTATTGATTCATGAATCTGTGAAGAGATTTCAAGCGTCTACCACTCGACGCTAATCACGGGTTTCGGCCCTTCTGGGAAGTTAGGCGGCCTTAAAGCAAACTGTAAACATAACCCGAAATGGAAAATATTCTGTAAAGGTGAATAGAATAAATAGGTTAACGTAGATTTCTTTTGAAAGGTTTCCGCCACGACCAACTGATCTGACCTCCAACCTCAACGGCGTCTGTGTAAAATGAGCTGTTTGCGGGTCGCCGCCGTTTGATAATATAGTTTACTTGCAATGCATGCCGGGAAGATGGTAATATCCTCCTTTTGGCATTCTCACCTTCAATTGACAGTCATCTACTAAAGAATTAACAACTGACAAACAACGTGCTTCATTACTACACTGTAAGACCATTACTGACAACATGTTGAAAAAAATTACCAAAACTACAGTGTACAGTATATCAGGCCCCGGTTGTTCAAAAGGTGGATAGCGCTATCCATCGGATAAATCATTATCGAGTGGATAGGCATTAGCAAAACCAATTGTGTTATCCACTGGATAGTGATTTATCCGGTGGATAGCGCTATCCACCTTTTGAACAACCGGGCCCAGGGTTATATATTTTATGGTTTAACACTGAGACTTTTTAAAGCAAATTTTATTTACAGCACACAAGTTCTAGATATTAAGAACACAAGATAGAACACTCTAGTCAACCACAGATGCCTACATTTGCATTTAAAACCCAAAAGTTATGAAATGAAAGAGGTGTCATCCCTTTCATAGACAGTGGAGCTTTGTGTTTAAATGTCTATAATATTAAAAAAAATGTTGGGGATTTTTGTCCCATTTCTCTCATACATGTATCCCACCACTTTGGAACTCATGCTTTATATTTTCTGCTACCTCCCCCCCACCCTAGACTTCACATCCACCCTGTTTTCTCCAGGGATTCAGGTGAGACTCAAGAAGAAATTATGACTGGAAAATAGTTGAAAACCACTCTCACTGACCTTTTCTTTTTTTACTTCTCTTTGTTTCCGTTGTTCTTTTCTTCGCTCATCTGTTTTCCGCACTGATCCTTGAATAGTGCGAGGATAAGTTTTGATCTAAGGTGGAAGCACAAGAGTATGAAACAATAAATTATTACTCTTTAAGTTGTAAAACACAATATTAAATAATAAACATCTACCTAAAATATTGATCAACAAACAAACTTACAAACTCTGCATCTGGTTCCTCGAATCTGAAATTATACTTCCGTTCAAATTCTTCCTGTTTTTCAACTTCTGATTCATCCTACAGCAAAATACATTGTAAGAAAAAAGGGTCTGTTACATGTAGTTTGGAATTTTTTAAATGAGATAATTTAACTGATTATAATGTGTTTATTTTAAAGGGAGGGTTTCATGGTTTGGCACATGTACAAGCTAAGCTATGAGGTAACCGATTTAATTTCATCGTTTAGACCATTCGGAAGTGAGTAGACAACATTGGCAGGAAATTTGCCTGTGAAAATGTCGCGGTCAGTCAGCTGATTGAATGGATGATTACAAACATGTACCCATGCGCACCATGAAAGCCACCAAAGTGTAGAATAAATCCTTCAGGTCAAAGGTTTTATTCAGTGTTGACTTTGTCGTTGTAATCTGTTGAAATTTTCTGTGAATTTTGGTCATCTTTCTCTTTGTTTGGACTAATATAGTGTGTGATTATTGAAGTAAATGTGAGTGTTTTTTTTAACCGATAAAATTGGTAAGAAAGCCAATAAAGCATTTTAATCTGTGCACATGCGCAGAGCCGTGAAACCATCCCTGTTATGAGTTCCTCTATTAAAATGTACATTATACAGTCAAGTGATATTTGAAGGCGCGGTGGAGTGGTGGTTAGCCTGTGGCGTGGTGTAGTGGTTAGCCTGTGGAGTGGTGTAGTGGTTAGCATGTGGAGTGGTGTAGTGGTTAGCACATTGGACAGTGGTTTGCATGACTGGTCTCAACCGTTGTGTTGTTTCTATAGACAAGAAACTTTTCTCTATTAATTATTTTCTCTCTCCACGCGGGTAACCCTGGGATCGACTAACATCCCATCCAGGGGGGAGTCGCAATATTCGTATCTGCTCCATGTTACAGAAACAGGGTTGAGCTCTGGCTGAGTGGGCACCCTGTGGCTTGTGAATGACTTTACCTTTATACAGTGATACAGTACATGTAAATGTACAATTTACTTCTAAACAAATGATAAACCTTTCATCAAAAGGAAAATCGTTTTATGGACCCTTGGAACACATTAATTTTTGTTAAGTATGCAGTACCTCTTCATCATCACCAACAATCTCATTGTAAGTGGGAATTCTGAAAAACAGACAACACCAAAATGCAAATCACTTTAAAACACCAAAATGAAGGCTATTGTCCAAAATTTAATTCACAACTGACAATTTTTATTTCATTATGTTGTTCCAGAAACTACCCATACATTGTACCTCCCTATGGAAGGTTTATTTGGTTAATCCCTCCCCCCACCCCTCTAGAAATTTCAGTTTGTCTTTATACTTTCCTTTCAAGCTTTTGAGACTCCCCCTCCCCCTTACAATTTCCAATGACCCTCCTTGGGGGGAGTATGGATATTTTCTGGAACCAGACATTGAATTAGGACATTCTACCCTTGAACTTCATAGAAGTTTATAGAAGTTCGAACTTCTATGAACTTATGTCATAGAAGTATATACAGTACCGCTCAGAGATAAGTGACCCATGCAGACGCAAACGATGTTTAACTTGAATGCACAATTATCCAGATGCGTCTAAGTGCGTGCATCTCATGCACACATTTTTATTTGTTGTTCATTGCCATAAGTTTGCTTTGTTTGGTATTGTTGTGTAAAAGAAAATTTAAATCACTGGTGAATAAGTAGTTACCGACAAGCACAAGATTTGCATGGGTGGAGCAAGGTTTGGTGACAGCACCAGACTAAGCATAGGTTCGGTGGGTTACTGAAAGAGGGACAGGACTAAATCTATTACAACATGTATGTGGCCCAGCCCAACACAAGTCTCACGTAGCTCAGTGGTTAGAGCATCCGACTGGTTTGCAGAAGGTCACAGGTTCGATTCCTGTCGGGGACTCTCTTCTTTTTCTCTTTACATTATGCTTGTGACATGATTACAACATTACATCTTTCTCATTGCAAAGGTTTTACCTGTCTGAATCCTTGTCAATGTAGTTTCTGTCAAGAATATAATCCCTCAAAAACTGTTCACCTTCGTCCAAACCGGGGTCTGTCCAATACTTTCGCAATGCTTCCTTGAAAGTGAAATTACAATATGGTACAATAATTTATTGTAGGTAATTTTTGTATTAGAGCATTAGAAGTATCACTTTTTAATGTCCTTCCTGGATAATTTAGATGCAGGTGCATTATATTACTCCCAGAATTTTGTTAGCTAAGGATTCCCATTATACACTCAGCAAAAAATTAAGATCCAATCACAACCCCCCAAGTTGTAATTATTATGTACAGTGTAAATGTATTGGACATGTACCATGCTCATAGTCATTATGTGGAGTAAGGGATTAGTTTCTAAAGAACTGTCAGTGGTGCTCAGACAGTGGGGGAGTGAAACACAAAAATTTGGTTTCAACAACTGAGTGGAAGAGGTAAATTGAAGGGGTGCATGGAATAAGGCCCCAAGTGACTTTTAATGTAACATCAAATTCTCCCAGTGTTTCACAAGGGAATACAAGGCAATTTGGAATGTGAATCTAGCAGTTTATCAGAAGTTACTTAGGGCTTTTTTCCAGGCACCCCTTCAATTGGCCAATTGTTCTGATGAAGGGCTGGCACTTGAAATGTCAGCTTTTGAATCTCCTTTTGTTGACCAATTTACCGCATCGACTCAGTTGAGAAAACCATATAATTTTTTGTGGTTGTTTTATTAGTCCACTTATGATAATTTTTATAGCATGTGGGGACTGTATGGTTTTTCACTTCTTTGTGCCCAGAATTGCTAGATTGTCTATTATATTATTTATTACAAATAATTTTTGTTAATTAATTAAAACTACAACAAGGACTGGCCTTGCTACAGTACATTTTTGTGTAACAATACATGTATATTGTGTTTTTGACTTACCATTTGCATAGCAGGTTTTGTGTTTTTAGTACTTTCTTGTCCCCTTAGCCATTCCACATAGGCCCTTTCTTCCTCCATCTGTCAAAAAAGCACTAATTACTTACATGTAAATCCCAAATAAGAGAACAATAGCAAACAATAGCAAATCATTATATGGGCTAAATGAAATTGAGGCTAAGTTAGACTCAAGCCAATGCAGGTTGGTGGTTCTTAGCGGTGCTCATGCGCATTGGGTTGCATACGGGGCTTTTCAGGTGTTTTATACATGGGGGTCTTGTGTGGACGGCAGTTTGCATTGAACTTCTAACATGCTTGTGGTTTGCTTTGGCTTCCATCCCTCCCTTACCCTGTTGGTTGGGTAAGTATTTAGGTTCGGTAAGTATCTCCACTGATATTATTAGTGTGACAGTGCCCAGTGGTTGCTACTCTCAGGGTTGCCATGGATACCTGCACACCCCGTTCGTATGATGCGTGACTCCCCCACTCCAAAGGTACCTTCCCCAAGCTTATCTATTGGCAACAAGTTAAACCTTACCTGTTCCTCTGAAGTTTTTTCCCTGACTTTCAGAAAATCATCATTGTCATTATCATTTTCCTGAATGACTTTTTTAAAACTGAAAAAATAACAATCAAATGCAAATTAGAAACATTTTGCTTCTCTATTTCTTTTTAAAAAATCACAAGTCATCATTAAGGAAAAGCTGCAAAATGACACTCACCTTTCTTTGAGGAGTTTTTGCTCTTCCACAAAAGTAGGAGATGCCCTGCCCTGAAAATTAATACAAAACATACATTACATGTAATTGTACATGTATGCATATTTTATTATACAGTACATATGTAATAGCATTTGAGTGTATAAGTTGGTATTCTGAAAGCTTTGCACCGCAATAACTTACCTCATCTGTTTTGCCTTCATCACTTTCATCACCACTTAAGAATGCTTTACTGTCAAGTTAAACAAAACAAAAGATTTAATTAGAAAAGAAAGTTAATTGCTTCTTCAAAATTTCTAAAGACTTGCTGTATTAAAGTGCACCTACAGTGTACACTGTAACCCCAAAATTTTTTTTTGCTTAATCAACTCTATATATGTACGTTGAAAAGTTGAATAGTTAAATATTTCTTGTTTTTAACATCGCATTAGTGAGTTATAGAGATTTGAATTTACAAAATGCTAATAAGATGATGTAAATTCGGGAATCATTTATTATACAACTACTTGTTTTTACCTCCAAGTAATATTTTTTATGAATCAATTGACTATCCACAGTTTATATTTGGTACTTCTCAAATTGATTTTCCTGAAGTTGAATACTGCGCATTGTTAATTGATGTAAAAATAATGGCAAATTCCCGAATTTACGTCATCTAATTAGCATTTGGTAAATTCATATCTCTGTAACTCACTATTATAAACGCGATGTTAAAAACAATTAACTATTCAACTTTTCAACGTACATAGAGTTGATTAAGCAAAAAAAAAATTGGGGTTAGGTGCACTTTAAATATTGTTGTTGAAATATCACACTAATAAAATTATTTCACTTTATTCACAAGAACAATGTACATTGTACATGTATTAACTGTGTTAACATAATTTGTCAAAATTTGCTCTCATTACATTTGCACAGTACTGTATTGCCATTGAACCTCACATAACACATTGGGTGGTGCTTGATGTACATTGTACATGTAAGCCTGATTTTTCCAATTTCTTTTGTTTTCAGCATAAACTGCACGTGCTATGCTTCAACTTCTTGACAATTCACATACGGTGCACAATTGTATGCGAACACACAATGCTATGTCCTAGCATTCCTAGTACAGTGTACATGTACATGCACTCTGAATTCCCCTGTGCCATTCTAAAGAAGCAGACTTGAATAATTACACCCCGGTAAGGCTGAGCCTGCACATAAAAGATTATTATGGTATTTTTTGAAATGGGTTATGAGGTCTATAAAATTTTGAACTGAAGTTTAATTTTTAACTTGTGAATATGCAAAGCGTTGAACAAGTTATAGCAGTGGACTTAATTTTACTTGATTGGTCAATCAGTCAATAGGCTATTAACATAGAGTCCATGATATGCAATGGTCATCTACCTTACCTATGGGGATGGGGATGGCAATGGAGGGAGGGGAGGGAGGGGAGGGTGGGGAGTTAGATGCAAGGGATGGGGTTCAGTGGAGAAAAATGCCTAGGAGAAGGGAGGGTTGGTAAACATTGAGCCCAGGTTATGTAATGGTCACCTGCCTTACCCATGGGGATGACATTGGAGGGAGGGGAGTGGGATGCAAGAGGTGAGGGGGGGGGGGGGGGTGGTTGGAAGATTTCATAATTATTCATACACGTAAGTTGGCTCATAGGAGCCTTTGAAAACAAAATGAAGAAAGCAAGGCCAAGAAGCAAGGCCAAGAAGCAAGGCCGAAGGAGCCTTTGATTTACTTGTCTATAGCCAGCTGTACACAGGCTAGGCAAGCTTAGATCTAACATTGATGTACATGTAAATCATTTAATGTAAAGATCTTTCTGACAAACAGAACTCTTTCCGCCAACCTTCCTTTCTCTAGCAACTCCTTTCTCTCAAAATCTTTCAGATACATTGGCTTTTTAGCCTTGGATTGCTCTTTGCTGTCCTCTTCTGATGAAGAACTTTCATCTGTTAAAACAAAGCAAAAGAAAAAAAGTACATATTGTAAATGATATTGTTCCTAAGTGACTTTTTGGGCCAATGATTTTTGAAAGTGTAAATTCATACCATCTTTGTGATAAAAATGTGAACCCTTGGCATAGATCTTGGGGTCTTTATTCTTTATCATGGAAAGGACGGTAAGAAAATCTTTTTCTTTTTGTGATGTAAGCTCCTAAAAATAACAACCACAGAGAAGCAATAGTTATAGAAGATAATTACCCCTCTTCACCCCACCCTCCCCCCCCCCCCTCCCTCCCCTTACCCCCTTAATTCTTTTTCTCTTGCAAGTTTATAAACTTAAGCCAAATTTTTAAACATGTTTTTAAGTTTAAAAAAATAAATATTAACCCATTGACACCTGAACCGCCCGTAACCGCCCGTACAAGACTCCACTGCTTTAAAAAATTGTAACTTTCTCAATCGTGCGAACATTGCCTTAACTAGCAGTTGTGAGCATTGACTAGAAAGTCTTTCAAATTGAGATACCCAATAAACACAAAAAAGTCAGCGATTTTTGCAGAATATCAGCGTTTGAATTTGGACAATAACAAAAATTACCGTTTTTAACGTCATAGAAAAACAACAAAAATCACGTTTTTGCCTTTAGTTTTTTTTATTCAAATCATCATGGCAAACCCAAAAATCAACATTCACAGCAAAATTCAGTCATAGTCCTAGCTTAGCAGTGAATTTTTTTGCTCTTATTCGCTGCTCGGGCCGAGCTCTAGCCTCTCGTTCTAATGCATACTGACCTTGCCTCAATTTTCAATATCACCACCGCACTGCATGCTGGGAAATGGCCAAGAATTTTGACAGCGTTCGTTTCTTTCCGCACACATTTCATATTTATACTAAGTCCACAGCCACTCCGACCCACCGCCGAAATTTCGCGCTTGTTGTGTTCTCCTGTGGTCGCAACTTCCAAAATATGCCGCAGTAGGTCGAGAAATTCATCCAGAGTCGAGTCCCAAAGCTGCTTCGTTTCCAGGCGGCCATTTTTCCAGTTCAACGAGCAACGAACCAAATTCGCAAACGAAGTACAACAACTAACTCGCTTCATTGAGAAGTGGACTCTGAACTACCTCCAAGCTTAATGATGCTCACCAGAGCTACTAAAGATGAAAAATGGCTGTGAACTTACCAAAAATCGTAGATAATTCATATTGGACCCTTTATTGCAAATCAAGCAAGCAAAATGAGATCGTCACAATGACGTTTCCAGTAAACTCGAGCCTTCAGTGTTTTAGAACAGCAGCACTTTCAATGGTAACTCCAAATATGCAGTCACGAAATCCTATGGGGCGTGTGTATGCAGAAAATCACTCAAAAACGTAAAAATCCTCAGGTGTGAATGGGTTAATGAAGAAAAATAAAGGTCACGTGACCAGGGCTTTTGACACCCCCCGGCGAAAGTTAGGGTTAGGGATAGTTGAAATCTAGGGTTAGTGTTAAGATTCTAGGGTTAGAACAATTTCTAGGGTAAGGTGTAACTTGGCTCAGGGCCAGGCCTAACTTAGGGTTAGGTCCCAGGTTTGGGGTTGGCCAGGTCACGTGATAGGCAATAGTATCAAACTTGATCACCCAAGATGAACTGACCCTCGACTACTGACTGTCACCAGCTGTTCTAACTCCACCTCTTATGTCTAGTTTTGAAAATCACCACCCCTTGAAGTTGGCTTTCATGCAACTTTCACCTTTGCACAAAATATGGGCCAGCAACTAGTACCCTCCCCCCCAGATCTTGATGCATATGCCTGTTTTCAAATTAAATAGTGATGACATGTTCCTAGTCTTAAGGGTTTTTTGTTTGACTGGTTTAAGAGCCAAAACTATCAACTGTAAGAAAAATAGATTTTTTGATTAACCCATTGACACCTGAACCGCCCGTAACCGCCCGTACAAGACTCCACTGCTTTAAAAAATTGTAACTTTCTCAATCGTGCGAACATTGCCTTAACTAGCAGTTGTGAGCATTGACTAGAAAGTCTTTCAAATTGAGATACCCAATAAACACAAAAAAGTCAGCGATTTTTGCAGAATATCAGCGTTTGAATTTGGACAATAACAAAAATTACCGTTTTTAATGTCATAGAAAAACAACAAAAATCACGTTTTTGCCTTTAGTTTTTTTTATTCAAATCATCATGGCAAACCCAAAAATCAACATTCACAGCAAAATTCAGTCATAGTCCTAGCTTAGCAGTGAATTTTTTTGCTCTTATTCGCTGCTCGGGCCGAGCTCTAGCCTCTCGTTCTAATGCATACTGACCTTGCCTCAATTTTCAATATCACCACCGCACTGCATGCTGGGAAATGGCCAAGAATTTTGACAGTGTTCGTTTCTTTCCGCACACATTTCATATTTATACTAAGTCCACAGCCACTCCGACCCACCGCCGAAATTTCGCGCTTGTTGTGTTCTCCTGTGGTCGCAACTTCCAAAATATGCCGCAGTAGGTCGAGAAATTCATCCAGAGTCGAGTCCCAAAGCTGCTTCGTTTCCAGGCGGCCATTTTTCCAGTTCAACGAGCAACGAGCCAAATTCGCAAACGAAGTACAACAACTAACTCGCTTCATTGAGAAGTGGACTCTGAACTACCTCCAAGCTTAATGATGCTCACCAGGCAGCTACTAAAGATGAAAAATGGCTGTGAACTTACCAAAAATCGTAGATAATTCATATTGGACCCTTTATTGCAAATCAAGCAAGCAAAATGAGATCGTCACAATGACGTTTCCAGTAAACTCGAGCCTTCAGTGTTTTAGAACAGCAGCACTTTCAATGGTAACTCCAAATATGCAGTCACGAAATCCTATGGGGCGTGTGTATGCAGAAAATCACTCAAAAACGTAAAAATCCTCAGGTGTGAATGGGTTAATTACACATAAGTTAAGTACAAATAAGCTTAAGGTCAAGTCTTTAAAATTTTTTAAACCAGTTTGATTTTTGTTTTTCTTTGTCACAGAAGATGATAATAAATTTGAGACAAAGGAAAACAAAAATTAAACTGGTTTGAAAATTTTTAAACCAAAAAAAATTTGAACCACAACATATATTCTGATATAAAAACGAACAAAAAAACATATTTACTCACTCTCGCATCGTCATCTTCTGATTCAGAAGAGCTTGATTCAGATTCATCACCGAGATCTTTATCACCAAACTTCTGTTTTACTACAATTAACAGAAATAAGATTGCATATAAACAAAACCACGTGAGTGACTCTGCTTTGGAAGTATCATTTATTATTTTACACGTAAACAATTCACTAGGCACGCGAATTGAGCTTCCACACCTTTCACAAAAATCACTGCAGTACTCACATTGATCAAGCTCAGCTTTCTCCTTCTGTTTATAAAGTTTCTTTGCAAAATCCTGGTTTACGGTGAGCTTTAAATCTTCCATGCCGTCCGCCATCTTGGTTTTCTCACTCAACTGAACATGCTCACTGGTTACTTCCGCAATCCTCAAGTATCGTGGTAGCGCTTTCAAAATGGCGGGCAAATGTTCAAACTTTTATCAAAGGATTTTAGTTCGTTTTCTCTGGGCGATCCACAAGAAATGTTAATATTTTAATCGAGGAATATAATTCTTGTGAAGAACAACCTCCTAAATAATTCCTTTCGTAGTTTTCAGAAGAAGAAAAAACACTTACATTCGCGTACAAGATGCCTTCGTGTCACAGCATTTTTCTGATCCTTATCCTGTTTTGTCAAATATTGGGCCTTATGTTATTTATACGAGGTTTCTTTCCACTGAAGAAAGCCATAGAAGGAAGGGCGACGAACAAGAACCTCCCACCGGAGCCATCAGCCGAAAAATCAAAAGATCCTCTGTCACCAAAGTTTGAAAAAGTTGTGATCGTGTTGATTGACGCTTTAAGAGCGGACTTCGTCTTCAATGAACAAACAAGGATGCCTTTTACTCAAGAAATAATCAGACGTAACAAGTCATTCAGGTAACAGAACTTTTGATGCTATTACCAAAATAGCTTCTTCCCCCTTGATTTAAATATATTTAATAAATTAAAACAATCAGCTGTTTACCCCCCTTGATGCCCCTGGAGTGCCTCGAGAACTCCGACCTCTGATTATCAATAATCAAAGGATTTAAAGTCTGAGTTTTCGGACACACCTACCGCCGAATTTAAGAGTTACAGGGTCATACAAATGAAACCGTTTATAAAAGTTCTCATGCTAGGACCAAAACTAGACCCAAAACTGAGAATATTCGAGAGGGGGGGGGGGGGGGGGGTGTACTCCTCGGAATTCTTGGTGGGGGTGTGCCCCCGGGTTCTCCAAATCCTGACCTATTTCAGACTAAAACATGCTATTTTCCTCACCTGTTTCAGACCTGGCCTCTAAAATCCATACCCGTTTACATAAGCCTAAATTATGTCATCATCGCTTAGGTTACAATGCCAACAAAAGATTTGTTAAAATTCAGCTTGAATGATATATTTCGGTTATTTTGAACTTGTTCTCTCTTATTCATTAGAGTTAAAAAGACAAATATATGCTCTTGTGATTCCCTTTGAAACCATACCCGATCTCAGACCATAATGGTCAAAATCTATACCCGTTTTCAGACCAAACAGGCCAAAAAGAAACAGACCCTTTTATATAGGGGAGTACCCATATATTCCCAAGTGCCAATAACCTCTAAGACCTCAAACCTTTTTATGACTGACAAATAAACAGAAAATATGAAATGTTTATAACCCCAAAATACCAGAATCTCATTCTCTCTGCCCACCAAAAAAAAAAAAAAAAAAAAAAAACTGGACAAAATGTTTACTTCTTACTCCAGGCCACCTACAGTCAAAACCGGTCAAGCGTTACCGCCAAGAATGAATTAATGAATTCATTATTGCAAATTTGATTTCATTACTCGTTTCAATAATCCGCTCTTCGAATAAATAATGCAAAATTCAAAATAAGCCTCCATTCAAAAATCGAATTTTGATTGGATTAATGAACAAAAGGTTTGTGCTGTATATGGAATACTAAGCACCAGGTTGACCGCGACTCGTCAACAAAGATGGCGGCAAGATCTCCGTCGTCCTCGTGTGAGGAAAAGGTAGGTTTATAATCCATTTTGTTGGGAAACTTTTCCTCTTTTCAAGCATTAGTGCATGGCAACTATTATGGCTATAGTTTATCCCGTTACAAAGAAACACTTGTATTGGAAAAATCAGATTTATGGAGCGCTGTATGAGAAGGCTTTCGGAGATACAAAAAAATATCAACAATTACATGGCTCTCGCTATACTTCTTCCACGAATTTTCCCAAATAACCACGAGTTTATATCAATTTGCGATTGATGTAAAGCCTAAACCTTTTGTTCATTAATCCAATCAAAATTTGATTTTTGAATCGAGACTTACTTTGAATTTTGCATTATTTATTTGAAGAGCGGATTATTGAAACGAGTAATGAAATCAAATTTGCAATAATGAATTCATTAACTCATTCTTAGCAGGAACGCTTGACCGGTTTTGACTGTAAGACAATTCTTTTCAACTCTGATCTGCCCCCCCCCCCCCCTTTTTTTGCCATCCTTACCTTATAAGTGCATGCAAGTGCGCCTATCTCAAGATAGTGGAATTATATTTATTGTATTTTATTAATTTTGTTATCAATTTTATTAATTTTTTATAAATTAATTTTAATTAATTTATAAATTTTGTAAATTTCATTAATTTTGTTCTAGCTTTTTAGCAAAGGCACATCCACCAACAGTCACCATGCCAAGAATAAAGGTCAGTGAGCCGAAACAATAAATGCATGCAGAAACTCAATATAATCTATTAAGGACGTTCACGCTAATTGTTTATGCGCATCCTTACTGCGCACACAATTCATGTCGCAACGCCATGCTACGTCATGAACGAGCGCGCGCGCAAGAGAAGAAATCTAAGCACCTAAAGGACTGGTAGCTGTTGCGTTAACTTTGCTTAGATTTAACTTGCTTGGATGGTCGGTGACCCTCAATTTTTTTTTGATAGATAATTTTCTTTGCCACTTTTCGACAAATTGTGAAAAAATGAACAAAAAATCAATGTAGGAAGTTTATTTTTTTCCATTTTTCTACCCGCGCGACATTGAATCCTGCCAATTTGCGGCTGTCAGAGTTTGCAAATGCTGTTGTTTAAAGATTAAATTAATTTACTTTAAAAAACGTCACCAGGTCAATGAATTTGCTGAACAGACCTACTCGCATAAAATTTGGTAAAGAAAATTGCATTTTAGAGATTCATTTGCAATATTTTTAGACTAACAGACATTGGGGTCTCATCCCGTAAGGAAGACCAATTTTTCAAAATTAGGGTCGCCTTTCAGATATCTTATCTCGGAAACGAAGTTGGTGACCCCCTCATTTTTTTGCATTTCTGACACGAACAACTCATAACCTAGCTGTAGCAAAAGTTTTATAAAAAAATCAATGTTAGAAGATTTTCGCGCGAACGTCCTTAAATAACTCGTGAACTACAGTTTCTCACTTACTTCAACCACAAATGGAGTTAAAAAGTACTGTTGAACCCTACTTTACAGACACTCCTTTGTCCCAATGGATTTTAATGCCCATATACAGTACATTGTATGCCAGAACTATAAATTAATCTACTAAATTATGAACACCTTGTTAATACAGGCACGTTTTCTAGTCCCGACAGTCTCCGTATAAAAAATTATAGGGCTTGACCATACAACACAATTTCACCACTATGAAAATTGAATTACTGGCGATTGAGTGGCTAAGGATTTGCCTGAAATGTAATATTTCTGCATCACAAAAGCATCGGGGCTTGGGCCCTGTTGGTTTGGATGATGGTGCATTATGGGTAATTTGGGGATGTATGGCATGTGATGCCATTCTAGGTCGACACCGCTTTCTCTGATAAGCTCTGTTAATTTTTTAATTGTATAGCCACATAGGAAGGGCTGCTAACTGCTTGGAGCTTGAGCCTTTGGTTCCTTATACTCAGATTTCCTGTCATTTTTTCCCCAAGGGTTTTTTTAAGGCAGGTTTTTTCTGGCCTCCGTCTAACACAGTGGTATTGTGCATACATGTAGTTGCTCAGCTCAGTTTAGGTGTTTCACTGTGATGGTGATTACAGTACCGCTCGAAACTATTAGTGCATAAGGACGCGGTGAAACCTCGTCCGCCGCCATTTTGTTTTCCGCGAATTCACCTAGGTGGGACGAAACCGCAACCGCGGAAAGGACGAAAGCGACCGAAACACCGCGGGGAAACAGACGCGGTAATACCTCGGTTACAAACAATAGTGACTAATTTCTATTGTTATGGTATTGTTTAACTCTATATTAGTGATATTCTCCAAGGAGGCACTGCAACAAAAGGCTAGAGATGTCGATTTCAAAACATCTGACATCGTGATAAAAGCGATATCAAGTTGTCCTGTTGAATCTTCTCCGTTCACAGGAACGGAGAATGAAAACAAGTATCTTCATTTTTATCGCTTTTTATGACTTCATACATTTGTAGCAAAGATAGCGAACGTTTACACCAAACACTCAAGTTTTTATACGCGTCGATTTATTGACTTCATACATTAATTTTATAATCGATCGACTGTACCGTCCCGTACCGTTCAGTGTAAAGTGGAACACGCGAAGACGGCGGTGAAGTGCGGGTGCAAGGATTATATTTAACGCCAGTAGAGTTTGGAAAAGCTTACTTGTAATTTGGCGAGCGAAACTGCAATGAAAACAGAGAATTCACGGAAGTCTGTATTCAGGTTTCAAATTACCCTTTTCGGTGCACTTTTTTCTGACATTAATACTACAAAATTTGCTAAATTTGTTTTCTGCCACGTACCTTTCCCCGCTATCTGACATCGATTATTATATTTAGTTTCATTCAACATTTATCTTCACAATTAGTAAACATGAAGTTCTGAAAGAATTTTACACGTGAAATTTGCGTGACTAACGCACTGGCACTTGTGACCTCTTGTCTACATATTAGTGACCTATTTTGGTTTTGTTCGCTTTCTGGCAGAAAACTTACTCCATTCGAAACTTTTCCATAGCTGTTCACAGCCAGCCGTTCGAAATTTTTGTTCTGTTTCAGCCGTTCACTGTGCGCGAGTCGTTGAAAATTATTCTTATTCTTATTCAATGAGATGCAAATAAGTGGGCCGGGTATTCTGCAATTTATCCAATAATTCTTTAGCGTTCAAATGAAATTCGATCTGTTTATAGCAGATCTCGTTGCCTAGCACGTGATCAAAATCTACCGTGAAGAAGTTGCACCTTTTAGTGCGAAAGTTATTTTATTGTTTTATCTAGAAGAACTAGTCGTTTGAAACAGGAAGAAGTTTTGCTGGTCGGCCGCTGCGTTGCTTGTCGATCCAAGGCAACTCGTGGCGGAAACTCTTGAAGTATTTTGCCACCGACGGTATTTCTGTTAAATCTTAACTCCATCAAGATTTTAAAAAGAGATTACGGACAACCTTCGATATTTTAACGTTCAAACGAAAGAAAGAAAGCAATCTAAGCTGAACATATTCTGATGTACACATCTCGCTAGCAAGTTTACGAATTGATCGATGGCAGGCGAAGTTTAGTTTGTAAACAAACTGTACGCGTGATATTTTGTTTTTGTGTTCGACGCGTGCTTTCATGAGGAAAATTAACCTGCGATTAGGTGTTGTTTTTGTTTATTTCAATTTACCTTAAAGAAAAAATAAGAAAAAACAGACTGTGTCTTTTAGTATTGTAAATTGTTCTTAGAATTACCGGAATTTTATTTCGCCGTAAAAAGTTTAAGCGACACGCGGAATGTAAACTTTAATGATCCATAGTTGTATTTCGCTCGATTGAATGAAGCGGTTTTAAGAATCTAAGCGCCGCTATTCATTACGAGTTGAAACATAATGTAATTCTTAAACAGTTCGCATTTTAAGCTCTGTTCCAGAAGTGAGTTTTCATTTCTTTCTCTAATTACAGCAGCGTCCACAGCCGACTTCTGACGAATTTTAACATGTGAAATGTCTCACGTTCAAATCACCGGAGCGTCACGTCTCACCTATTGTTGTTAATGAACTTCAAAACAAAGGAAACAATACTCTATTCAAACACGACCGCGTCCTATTCTTTCCGCGGTTTTCTTCGACCGCAAAATACCGAGGTGAAAACGGGGTTTTTAGTGCGGTTGGACGAGAAATACCTAGGTGAAACCGCAGCCCCAAACTGCGGTTTGACCTAGACGAAACCGCGGCAAATGCACTAATAGTTTCGAGCGGTACTGTATTTGATAATGTAGTTATCAATAGTTATTGTATACTGTATATTGCATAATAAGGCTCAGTGTAGCTTTATTTACTGTGTACATAGTCACGGTGCTCAGACAAAACCTGCAAAATAAACCTATTGGCGTTTATTTACTGTCTGTTGTGTAGTGTAGCTGAAATACCAATAATACATGAATTAGCAGACTGAAGATGAAGTTCATGACTGAGGCCTGTTTTACAACATTATGTTGGTCATTAATTGGTCAATTGTTCTCTTGTAGGCCCTGACCACTGGTGGAATACCAGGTTTTATTGATGTGGTTTTCAACATGGACTCAAAATTTCTACAAGAAGACAACTTGATCAGTCAGATGAAGTTTGCAGATAAGAAGCTCGTTTTCTATGGTGACGACACATGGATGAAGCTATTTCCCGAACACTTTGCACGGACAGATGGAACAACGTCATTTTTTGTCACAGATTATACTGAGGTGCGGAAATGATGGGAGGCAACTCCACAGTGGTGGATCTAAGGGGCCCCTCCCTAGTATTTATCTTGCAAAAAATAAAAAATAAAAAAAAAGAAGGATCGAAAATTGTTTTCAGTCTCTAACATTTTCATTTTTTGGGTGGTGAAAGCTTAACCTGGCCTGACAGCTGGACTGGGTAGTTTTGCTACAATTAAATTCAGAAATCTCTCCTAAAGTATTAGCTTTGAACACCAGGCACTTTTCAATATAGAACAAAATTGTCTCCCCCATCAATATTGTCTCTGGACTGACAAATGACTTGCTTAGAGAAGAAAATTATTTGCAGACTCGTAGTTGCTAGTCCCCTTATCTTGACCCTGACCCTGCCACTGTTTTTTGTCATTTCTCCATCAGAGAGGTCATGAGATTTAAGGATATGATCACCCAAGATGATTTCTCTTCAGTTGATACCTTAATCTTCCCACTACTTCTATAAACATTCAGTAGTCAGAAGAGAAGTCTATTAATGTCTATTCTATGTCAAAGGAAGGTTCTTATTAGAAACAAGGTAATTATTATTGGAAGGGGGTGGTAAATCAATTCATTATCATTGAAAATGTCTTTTTTAGGTTGATAACAATGTTACAAGACACATTGACAAAGAGCTACAAAGCACCGATTGGGACGTTATGATTCTACACTACCTAGGCCTTGATCATATAGGACACATTGCAGGTCCCTCAAGTCCACTGGTAGGACCTAAACTCCTGGAAATGGACCATGTCATAAATGATATTTATAGTGCAATGCTGAAATGGGATCAACACAGAGAGGTACCTTCTCTGCTGGTGCTGTGTGGAGATCATGGAATGAGTGACGCAGGGAGTCATGGTGGTGCATCTTCTGCAGAAACAAGCACACCCCTAGTGTTTATGAGCCCTATGTTTGAACACAATGGAGGTGAAGTATTTTCCAGGAAACAAGTTCAACAAATTGACGTAGTGCCAACCATGAGTCTTATTTTGGGGCTTCCAATACCTCAAAACAGGTAAAACACAAAATAAGCTTTATGTTTTAACTTTTACACGTACCTTCCAAAATGTTCCAAAATTTAAACTTGAAAGATAGTGAAATACCAACAGTTAAAACCACTGTGTACAGCATTTAAAAAAAAATGACAGGAAATTCCCACAGGAAAATATTGCTCATAGCCTTCATTTAAATGGTTATACACCTTAGGATTTAATAAAGACTCAAAAGTAAGAACCACCTTGTACAACATAATAAATAGCACCACAGTAAAGTACTGCTAAATAGTTTTCATTTGAATGGTCATACATGTATAGAAGAGTTTCATCCACAGACTCAAAAGTTAGAACCACCTTTTGCAGCATAATAAACAGCACCACAGGAAAGTACTGCTCAGTAGCTTTCATTCGAATGGTCGCACTTTAGGATTTCATCCACAGACTCAAAAGTTAGAACCACCTTTTGCAGCATAATAAACAGCACCACAGGAAAGTACTACTGAATTATTAGCTTTTAGACTGAAGGTCTAGGGTTTTTTTTTTTTGAGCTAGAAAGTTTCTGACACATGAATAAAGTTGATTGATTGATTGATTGATTTGATTTTCAGTTCTAAAATGTTCCCTTTTTTCTTTAAAATCTGAACCTTTTCTTGATTGTTTTTTTTTAAGTATAGGAATTGCCATTCCAAGCCTCTTTAACTTCCACACTCCAAGGGAGATGCTTAGAGCTCTACAGCTTAATACACATCAACTATCTAGAACACTCACTGCAAATGGGCACTCTGTTGACAACATGTGGGAACCACAACATGCCCACAAGCTGCATTCCGATTGGCTCAAATCCACAGAAATCGACCACAGTACTAAGAATCTCGAGACAATGGCAGGAAAGGTCGCCAAGCAGTACATCCTGGCACTTGAAAAAATGAGTAGTCGCATGACTGCCTCGCTTTCAAGCTATGACCTGCACGCAATGTTTTGTGGTATAGCTGTTCTTGTTCAAACACTGTGCTGGGTCGCCTATGGATTGTGGCGACTTTCTTTTCAAAATAAAATAGAAGAATGGCTGAATGTGTCTGTGACAGGTGTCTTTGTTATGAGCGGTGCTGTTCTACTGGTTGCAGTTCTTCATCTATCAGCTTGTTCCAGCACAGTAATTGGTAAGTAAACTGAGAGCGGTTTTTCATTAAGTGTCGAAAGTCATCCCGCTTTTTTTGGTTTTGCATTGCTACGCTTTGTGATTGGCTAAAATACCTCGCACCACTTTCTCAACCAATTGGAAGTAAAACCAACACCAATCGTGACTTGCCTGCACGCGTTTTCCCGCGCTTGACGCCGGCTACATGTATTTGCTTCGAGTTCTGATTGGTTCATTGGATTGTCTAGATCTGCTGTAATTGGTCAGAAAGTTTACTTTGTTTGGTTTTACTCATTCAACTAAAAACCGCGCTAAAAGATAGTCATAATGACGCTGGACATAACTTCTAAATATTACTTGTTTTCAAAGTCCAAACTATTGCAACGAAAACATTTTCGCGACTTTCTTTGTTAGTTACGATTTTTTCATTTTTCGCAAACAAGAGTGGCTACCCACGCAACATGCGACACAACATTTCTTTAGGCGCCTTCACACGACAAAGTAAAGTTGACAATCTCGTGGTTTTATTCGAAACGAAGTTGCACATACGGTTGAAGTTGCAGAAAACGTGTCAAATGCGAGTTTGCCAACTCAAAAAAGTCGGCGAAAAAGTTTGGAAGAATATAAACAAGTTATATTTGTCGCAAACAGTTTGCCAACATGTTTGTAAATTGTTGATTCCACGTTCACACTCTGCACGCGCCAACTTGAGTTTTCCAACACAAGTTTGCCACCAACGTTAGTTTGCCCTGTGAACGCGCTTTTCAGTAAAAAAATAATTGATTTTGTTTTTCCATTTTTCAGGTGGAAGTGAGATTCTGTGTTCAGCAAACAGTGTTGAATCCTTTCTTTACAGTTCAGTTATTGCACTGCAGTCGGGAGTTACTCTTGCAACTATTATGTTTGGTCTTTGTCGCACCTTTTCAAATTATAAATCTTCCCTATCATCGCTTTCGTCAACTTGTTCTTCACTTTTCCAAAGCAGAAAACACAGTTTTCTCGTAACAGGAGTTTTGCTTCACACATTCAGTCTTTTGTCGAGTAGCTTTGTAGAAGAAGAACACCAAACCTGGTACTTTTTCACTTCAACTTTTTTCCTTATCATTTTCTGCGAGAAAACTGCGTTATTTTGCACGAAGAAAAATCGTAGCAAATCATATTTACCCGAGGAAAACGCCATTCAGCCAGAAAGCTTGGACAAACAAAGCTTTCGGGGCAATAGGAAAGATAAGTTGCTTAATCATAGCAAAGATTTCCTAGACGCGGACTTTAATGATCAAGTCATTTCCACTGACATAAACTTACTAGATGGTCTTGTTTCAAAGAAAGAATTAGAGAGCGCAAAAAAAGTTACAAGTGAAAACGCACATTTGTCGAGGGGAGATACACAGGAAGCAAAAGCAAAAAATGGGGCCTTATCGTATTGTTTAGTTGTTCTAGTACTTCTTGGTTTAGGGAGGTTATCCAGAGCTTGGAATCAAACTGGTATAAAATGGGCTGATAGGCCTGACATTGGAGATTGGCTTGTTAAGCCAGAAAACAGGCCAATATTGTCAATAACGTATTTCATATCACTTTTGCTCATCGTCATTTTTCGCTACAGTCGTCAAGATACTATAACTTCTGTTGTGTTCACCATCGGTTCTGCGTATGCTTACCTTTATCGCACTGTCACGGGGAATCTTCAGTTACCATGGCTACCGAATAAACCAATCACAAAAGGAATCAGCGAAGCTCGATTGACTTACTGTTGCGTGGCAACCATGGTTGTATGGAACGCAATCCTTTTATGCAAGGCAAACGGCAAAAACGGTGAAAAGAAAAAGGTTTTCCAGGAATATATTCGCGAGGTGTGCAGGCCTCTTGAAGGACTTCTTTCCGGGTTGTTGTTACTGGAAATACTTCTACAGCGACCTCATAATGCAGCTCTTCTTGCTATCTTTGTTGTTCAAGAAAATATCTTGAGCAAAATGCTCTGGAAAAGGTGGGTATGACAACTATTACACAATGGACCAAAAGATAATAAAATTATCTTTTGGTCCGTAAACCTTATTCTTCTCAGCTTTGAATAAAGCGCTTAGTTTCTTAATAAATTGTGGTGCTGTGTTGATGGGAGAGTGAAACACTGACGAAGATTTGGTCTTATGAACTGAGTTCACAGGGGCGGATCCAGGATTTTTTATGGGGGTGGCCACGGGTATATACCTAAGTCTATAAAATCTTTCATTGTTGCAATTAAAAAGAAAACTGTTAAAACCGACGGTCCAAAGGGGGATGGCTAGCCAATTCCCCCCCCCCCCCCCCCCCCCCCCCCCCCCCCCCCCCCCCCCCCCCCCCCCCCCCCCCCCCCCCCCCCCCCCCCCCCCCCCCCCCCCCCCCCCCCCCCCCCCCCCCCCCACTGTATCCGTTCCTTGGTTCATAAGGTAAACTGAGCACCGTAGAGACATTCAAAAGCTGTCCTTTCGAGGGCTTTCGTTTTTTTTAGTGGTGTCGCGCTCTATTAAACGAAAGACAACTTTCTGAAATGCTAGTGCAAATGACAAAGTTATTGAAGATGGCAAAAGTGAATCTAGCCTTTTCGTCAGATAGAATTGTGTCCGTTATGGCGGCAAGAGTGCCCTCTTGAGATTGAAAAGAAAAGTCCCATTTATATAAACAAACTCTCGCTAATCAATTGGATTTTTTTTTCTCTAGTCAAGAGACTTCATGGGTCGTTATTCTTAGTTCCGTGTGGATGGGTCATGCTTTCTACTTTGCCCTTGGGAACTCCAACAGCTTGGCCTCGGTCGATATTTCTACGGGCTATGTGGGACTAGAGGATTTTGTACCCAGTATTATGGGCCCCCTGACATATGTAGCCACCTATTGTGGGCCTTGTCAGTGGTTAACAGCTGGAGTGTTGGCTATTGTCCGTAACGCCACGGATGCTACAAGGTAAGTGGTTTTCACCAGTGTTCGGACACAGTGACATAGAATTGCGAAGATAACGCCCTTGAGAGTTAGGTTAATTTTGAAAGTGACGACCCCCTCGAAAGTAACAGCCACACGAAAGCAACGGGCTACTAGGGAATAAGTATAAATTGTGATTGGTTAATCCACTTCTGCTTGCGACTCTGACAAGCTAGTTTCAACTCGATCGTTAGCGACATAGTCATAAGCTAAATCGGAAAAAATTGAAACCGTCTGATTCTTGCGACTCCGATTCTGTTAAGATATCGACTCTGCTCACGAGTCTGTTGTTTGATTTTAACTAGGTCGTAAGAGTCCAGACGACTCCGATTAAGACTCCAACTCAAGGCAGTGTATTGGCAATATATTAAACTTTAAACGGTGAAAATAACAACCTTAACTTTTAAGTACTTTGCTTAACTTTTGCAAATTTCTCTCGTTTGACCGCGGTTGAACTTAGGATATGTCTTAACTTACGAGGGCTTCGTGAATCCGGCCCCAGGTTTCCAAACCATCGTCACGCTTTTGATTTTCTTTGTTCAGACTTGACACACAAACCTTTTTGTTGTTGTTTTTTGTTTATGCTTTCACTCCATTTTTCTGCCCAGGTTACGCAATTCTCTCCAACAAGCGTGTTACGTCATCACCCTCTGTCAAGCTTTGGTCCTCTGCGTCTACTGTACGTTGGTTTTTGGTCAGCGGTATCACCTGTTCGTCTGGAGTGTCTTCTCGCCAAAGTTGCTGTACGAAACATCGAAAACTTTGCTTTGTTCTATTTCTGTTGTTTGTGTTCTTGGTTTGATGTATTTTATAGTAAGAACGAACCGATTTGTCCTCGAGAAGACAGAATAACAACTCCTTTGCTTTGCACTAACTAGCGCTTTTTGTCCACGAAATAATTTTAGCGATTTTATGACGCTCTTGTTTAGGAGGAATTTGTGAGCTGAGAGTAAATGGAAATTGGAATTAAAGGTTATCATGGCAGGGATACAACGTCGTAAAACAAATGAAGTACACTACAGTTTTCAACTAAATTCGTTTTCAACCATGCAGTTAACACTAAATTCGTCATCACGTACTTCGTACAAATTTCTTAAAGTAAAAAGTGTCAAACTTTAAATTTCAAGCGGTTTAGTTATTGTTTTGGCTGTGTTGCCATCACAGCATTATGTATTACCTTGAATCATTATATTTTACAATGAATAATCTCACCTCGCTTATAATGTAGTCTATTTTAGATTCAAAAGAAGCATTTTTATGATACGTATTTGCAACAGGCTTCACTAGTAGCATGGACCAATCTGTAAAATGCTGCACCTTTTTACAATTTTACAGCGTTTTAATGACTTCAAATAAATAGTTTTCTTTTAAATAAAACTGTCGTTAAAGTAGTTTTCTTATATATATATGATGCTGAAGCATAAACGGAAGCATAACAACGCTTATGAATAAAGGGGTTACAGTCGACTCTCTCTCTCAGACGGACACCGTCGGGACCGGCCCCAACTGTCCATCTTAGAGAGGTGTCCGGCTTATAGAGAGTCGAGGTAACGTGACACAGTAACTCTGAGATAGTCAAGCTAAATTGACCTATATACAATGAATACACGTCTGTTTTAAGTCTGTTTAAAGTCGTTCACTTAAGCAAAACCTACAAACTGGAACAACAATAATATTAGAAAAGTGGACTCGTTTGTTCTTATTCACTAAAAAAGTACTTCTCCAAGTCTCCGTTGACAGTTTCTAATTGTCCGTTGTCCGTCTTACAGAGAGTTTTGTTACAGTAAAATGACTGAAAAACTGTCCGTCTTATAGAGGTGTCCGTTAAGAGAGAGTTGACTGAGTTAATTCTAAAGAACTGTGGTGTTGCTTGGGTGCAGGAGAAATGAACATGAAAATTTGGTTTTTTCAACTGTGTACCGTAAACATTTAAGTTCGACAAGGCAGATACCATGCACCTCTTCAGAATCTCTAATTTCATTGGACCTGAGTATCACGCACATGTATTGTTTTCAGGGCTAGGGTCCATTGTTCTGTTGTTTGTTCTATTGTTTTCTCAGCCAATCCTGTGAGGCGTTACGGGGGACGTATATGCTGCCTCCGACAAGGACAAGAAAAGTCAAATTTGTTTTTATTTGATTTGTATTTGTCTTTCGTTTAGCATTAATTATCAAAAGAAACATGCAAACCAAAATGAAACTAAAATCTGAGCCAATTTTAAGCCACGACATAAATGTATACATGTGTAAATTTACAAGACCATTACACGTAGAGACAATTTGAAAATTTAGGCAAAAGATAGTGTTAGAGTCAGTGAACACCTAATCCTAGTTCTCGCTCATTCGCATTAGATTCCAGTCGGCATACACCTAATTCAAAAAAGGTTGCTTTGGTCTTTGGTAATTGGGCATTGGGAAGCTATTGTTTGGCGGTCACTCAAGCAAAGCATTGCATTGTGTTCCGTATGCCCAAATGCCAATGCCCAATTACCAATGACCAATTGCCAAAGCAATCTTTATTGAATTAGGTATATGTGAAGTTCGGCGTTTGAACTGGGCCTTAGCGAGCGATGTTTTGACCATCAATATGGCCGCCGTGAAACATCCATCGATCGATCCGACAGTCAATACTTAAAAAATGAGTTAACTTACATGTTTCGTCAAATCATGTCCAACTAGAATTTAGGCGTCTCCTATTCTGATAATAAGATAAATTCCGCTGAGTTTCATTTAATTTACGTTGTAGCCGCTTTATAATTCCTTCCATAATTTCTATAAGATTATCTGACTGGATTTCATCATACTTCTCGATCGTCCTCTTTCAGCTCTTCCAGGCTAAGATTATAAGCCAGATCCATGCTCGCCCGCTTTAGATTCCATAAGTTGTATGTCTGTGCAAATACCAACCCTGCAATAGCTCGTTCTTTCGACTTCATCATTTTGACAATGAAATTTTCACATCTCCGAAGAACGGCCTTCATTTGATATTCGTGAGCAATCGTTAACGGGGAGTGACAATTTTTCTCCGTTATTTGCTCAGTTGGCTTCTCTGCTACAGAGGGATAAATTTCCTGAAGCAACTCTTTAACTTCACTCGACTTTTTACCGGGAAAAAGAATCTCGTTCTTGTCTTTTTCTTGAAATTCTGACGTAAACATTCTCTCAAAAACCGGCGAGCACAACACAAGCACGGCTAGGTGAACATGAAGTTTCTCTTCTTCCACCACAAGAACAACATCGCTGAATTTCCAGGGTTGTAAAAAATCTTGCGATTCCTCTTCACTTTTTCCAGTCATTTGGAAAAACTATAAACTTAAGTAATACTACACGGATTTCGAAATTTCGGACGGAACTTCACTTATTTTGCCAGGCTTGCTTGTAAACTGGCAAATGACATATCGAATTCGATTCCATTCAGAGATTAAAGATCGCATATTTTTTGTGTGTGACGTCTTCATCTATTTTTAATACGGCCGTTTAAGGCCGTCCCTTTTTTTTCTCCGTTTACCGTCGAATGCGTTTCCTAATTTTGGGTCGGTCGGATTAAAAAAAAACCCAGCAATATGGAACTAGGAGGCTCGGTACCCAAGTATCATTGCCGTAGTGCCTGGAAACAACGAGACGTGGTTACAAAATCAACATGGTGGCAATGGGGGTGGAAAAAAGATCGATGTCGTGGTTAAACTCAGCCGAGAAAAGCGAAAAAAGATGAACCACATGTTTCACTAGGTCATTACCTTCCTCATAACTTTTTTTTTTGGAAAACGCAAAAATATGGGTCGGTCGGACGACGGCTGTTCCGAAAACGAGGAGTGCGGAGTGCGGTGTGAAAAAAAAATTACTAAATGGAGTGAAAAGAAAAATTACTAAATTTTAGTGGACTGTTGCTTATAATTTTACCCTAAATAAAAAGGAGCGATTTTCTTTATATTTTGTTTTTTTGGGTAACATTCGATAACAGTTACAGACAAATTTTAAATTTAAAAGAAAAAAATGAATAGAAAAGAACAAACATTTGCGCAGCCACCAGACAGCGTGACGAAAGCGTGACCATTGCCGATTGAGTTGTTTTTATTGATATTTTACTGTTAATTCACGCCGCTGTTGCCAATAAATTTGTGGTTCAATGTGTATTTTATTCGACTTTAAAGTGTAATAATGAGTAGCATGCCTACGCGACTCCCACGCGCGTGTTTTAGCCTTCAAGAAGGTCAGCTCGTACGAGTATATCTTTTAAAGAACGTTCCCTTTTTGTATGATGTTAGGGGCGGTTCTTCGTATATTTCGTTTAGTAATGGCTGCTGTTTTATAAGATGCCAGTGTTTCACGAGGATCTGTTTTAAGTTAGGCACCGATGGATGAAAAAAGAAACCGATGGATGATTTTCTTATCTTCTTTTTGTTTTTGTTGGAGCGCTTTATTTCTGTCTTCAAAAGTCACTTCTGAGAGGCCGGGAGCCTTTGAACAAAATTCTCTGGGGAACCTCTTTCAAGTAGATATGTTTTGAAGTTATTTATGTTCTCTTGAAATAATGTTTTTGAAGAGTTAGTTCTGAGAATTCTGAGAGCTTCTCCTTTCGTGATGAAGCCTTTTTTGACTCCAGATGGGTGGCATGTAAAATAATGGGTGTACTGAAAAGTTTCAGTTGCTTTGAAATGGGTGCGTATATCGAGCACCGATTCAGCTATAAATCTCTCGCCTTTGTAAACGTTAGTGTCCAAGAAGCATATTTCTGTTTCGGATATCTCAGCCGTAAATTTTATGCTTGTAAGATGTTTGTTTGCATGTTCAATGAACCGCAGTATTTCTCCTTTGGTTGTGTCCCAAAGGGAAAAAATGTCATCAAAAAAACCGTTTGATTTCTGTTTCTACCTTTGCCATGAAAATGTTTGCAAAAGCGACTGCCATTTTGGTGCCCATGGCAGTTCCGTGAGTTTGAAGGTAGTTTTTTCCATAAAATGGAATGCGTTCTCTGTTAAGATATAAAGTCTGAGCGCTTTTTGAAGTAGTCGTGTAGGAATAGGAGGTTCATTTTTGTGAAAGGCGTCATAGGCCTTGCATACTATGTTGATTCCCTCCTCTTGTGGGATATTTGTATATAGGCTCGTAACGTCCATAGAAACAAGGATTGTGTTTTCTGGGACTTTCGTTTGTTCTACGAACTTGATGAAATGAGTCGTATCTTTGAGATATGACTCTTGTTGTTGTGCTATCGGCTGAATTAGTTTGTCAACGAATGATGGTAGTTTCTCTGTTGGGCCATTACACCCTGATATAATTGGTCTTCTGACAGGTGTCGGTTTGTGTATCTTTGTGAGGGTGTAAAGTATTGGGATACGAGGCGGGTCAGTGTTTCACACAGCCACTCTTTAGTCATTTTATCTATGTAATTTCCATAATAGAGTTCGTCAATTAGTTGTTGAACTCTGAAGTATGTTTCTTTAACCATGGGTTCTGGAAGAGGTCTGTAGTGCTTTTCGTTATCTAATAGGTTTTGACCTTCTTTCATTTTATCTTCCGTGTTTAGAACCACAGTAGTCGTTCCTTTGTCAGCCTTTTTATATTTTTAAGGTTGATTTCGGTGTCACGTTTAAAGGTTTTAAGTGCCTCACGCTCAGCGGGATTGAGATTATTTCTAGGTTTTACGATTTGTATTTCCGCGAGCTGAGTTTTAACCTCTTGTACTGAATAGCTTTCAAGCGCAACTGATGGTTGCACTGGTGGATTCCACGAAGATTTAACATGGAAAGGGTGAGGTTTTTTGTTTTCCCCGTGAAAAATGTATTGTAGACGCATTCTTCTTGCGAACTGATCGAAGTCACGCAAGAGTTGCCTTTTTTATTAATTTATTGACAACAGTGGCGTGGATCAACAGTATAATATCAATAAAAAAAAAACTCAATCGGCAATGGTCGCGCAAATGTTTGTTCTTTTCTGTTATTATTTCTTTTAAATTTAAAATTTGTCCGTAAGTGTTATCGAATGTTACCCTAAAAACAAAATATAGAGAAAATCGCTCCTTTTTTATTTAGGGTAAAATCATAAGCAGCATTCCACTTAAATTTAATGATTTTTCTTTTCACTCCATTTAGTATTTTTTTTTCACTCCGCACTCCGCACTCCGCACTCCGAACTCCGCACTCCGCACTCCGCACTCCGCACTCCGCACTCCGCACTCCGCACTCCGCACTCCTCATTTTCGGAACAGCCGTCGGACGACAGTAAACGGAGCAAAAAAGGGGACGGCCTTACTTTAAAAAAAAAGAAAACAAATGTATAATCCTTAGCTTAGGTCGGTAACACAGATTTTGCATTGTTTTACTGTGGGACATGTAATGCAATACCCCAGGGGAGTGAGGCATTTGCTTCTCAAAAGATTTTGAAGGGATGTAAAGAGAACATGGGAGTTTTGAAAGCCCTAGGAAAGATAATGAAATGCTGCTTATACAACATGAGCATACAGGACATCCAGTATTAGATGCACAATATAATGGATGTGTGGGCTAAAAAGCCAAGTAATACAACAGCAAGGCTGTTACCAAATATATACACAACAAATGATTTTTATTCCTCATAATAGTTTCCTCCTATTTTACACTAAATAATCAACAAGCAAACAAATTTACTGAACACACTCGGGCAGTTAAGCCAGCGGGCAGTCAAAAGCCAGCAAAACTTTAACACAGCTAAAAAAGGCAGTAAAACTAGTAAGGCTAGTAAAATTTAGACACCGACAGTAAAAAAAATATATAGACACACAGTCAACAAGCCAACAAAGTGTACACATGTACCGGCAGACTCTCGGGACTCTCAACAAGCCACTGAGCAAATTGAATTGAAACACAGATGAAGTCAAAACAACACCTTCACACTCAAGGAATTGAAGGAACATTAAAAATTGCTGATTTGATTGACAAAAACTAACAACTGCTATAAACGTATATTATCAAAGAATAAAACCTCATTTTATGAGGTCGATTCTGCAGAAAACTTAAAGAGAAAACGATCAAGCTCTTAAAATTAAACGTAAGTTTCGGGGCCGTTACAGTTTCGGAATTCTACGGTATATTTAATCTGAAATAACAGTACACTATATTTATAGTCTAAATTCGACTATAAAAAAGCCTAATGGCTCCCTATATGTCAACCGATGTCCTCTCAAGTGTCACTTTGTATCCACACTTGGTCCACGGACCTAAAACCGTGCATGTTTGTGCCTTCATTTGCAAGTGAAAGTTTTTCTGAACGTGTCGTGAACATGGATTATTGTGTTTCGCCATAGCATGGTCTCGACCAGCTTTCTAGCGATTATAATTTTAATTTACCCCTTTTATGGAGGCTGACGAGCGTCCGTTTCAAATTTAAAAAATCTCGTTCCCTTTCTTCACATAGCTTCCGAGACTCTTCTAATTCTTTCTGTAGCCGCATTATGATTCCTTCCTTGTTGTTCGCAGACTCATGTAATTCCCTCTGTAGCCGCATTATTATTCCTTCCATGATGTTTTTAAGATTCTCTGCCTCGATTTGATTGTACAACTCGTCCTTTTGTAACTCTTCTAGGCTAAGATTATATGCTGGCTCAACACTCACCCGTTCTAGCTTCTCTAACCTGTACGTCTGTGCAAACACTAGCTCTACAAGGGCGCCATCTTTCGGCGGTTTTGTTTTCATCTTCTCGACGAGGAAATCTTCGCATCTGTGAACAATGGCATCCATTTGATACTCGTGTGCAAGTTTCACCAAGAAGTAACAGTTCTTCTCTGTTATTCGTTTCTCTTCCTCGTCTGCTATAGAAGGATAAATCATCAGCAACAATTCTCGAACTTCACTGGCCTTTTTACCGGGAAGGGGGACCTCGTACTTGTCTTTTTCTCGAAATTCTGATGTAAACATCTTTGCAAACACGGGTGACCACATCGCGAGTACGGCTCGATGAACATGAAAATGCTCTCCTTCTACCTTGAGCATAACATCACTGTGTTCCCAGGGTAGTAAAAAATCTTGCGATTCACTTTCACTTTTCTCAGCCATTTAGATCAGTTAACTCCAACAATCCCGCGCGGAGTTAAACAACAGAATTGATTCAAGAGCGGAACTTTGCAGACGGTCTCGACAACAAAATGCAAATCAAAGAAGATCAAAGGTTGCATTGTGTGTGACGACTTTCTTTTTTTATGTGACTATAGGGTAATAGTGTGACATGTTCTTGAAGAAAAAAATAACTACGTATAATTGTTAAGACCAGCAGTATGTTGAATTCAATCGAAGTAACGTGATTCCCCAAAAATATAAGTTGAAGAACGATTTTTTTCCCTACCAAGCATTGTTTCGAAAAATGCAGCAAAACCGTGCTAGCAGGCTAGCGAAAGATATGTGATGGACTAAAGTTTTCCGATTTATCCCTGTCACTGGCTCAAAGTTTAAACGACTGAAAACTTCTGAATTTCACTTTTATCTGCATCTTTCAACAATTGCAATGACACGTTTAAGGGCTCACTGATGTATATTTTCGGACCCGTTGCTAGGGACAGTAATGGCTATTTATTTTTGCGTCGACGAAGGAGACGCTTCCTAATCTTGTCGGCTAGGCGGAACGAATCGAGAAAAGTGTCGGTACCAAATCTGCGCCATCTTGAAACGTCACAATAGTATCCAGCATCGCGTGCAAATAAGGCATCATCCTGGGGAGCTGGGGTTCCGAAATGTCACATGTGAATAATCTATTTGTCTTGATTTAGTTTCGGATATTTTCCCGATTTTGGAATCGTACAGCTCAATATTTCAATGCCTAGTAAAAGTACGCAGTGGAAAAATTGGACGAAGGTTCTTCTCCGGACCAAGTAAGTTGTTGGGTCTCTTTGGAATCAAGCAAGAAGTTCAGATTCAGTTTCCTCGCTACCGTTCTGGTATGTTTTGAATGTTCTATCTTGATTTTGCTGTGGTTCTCTGCCTGATTTGGGAAGCTTTCACCTAAATACCGACGTCGTTCTTCGCGATGTTCTACGGTACGGTGCAATTCGCTGTATGTCTTGTAGCAATAATTCACTGACTGGCCGCGCCAGGCGAACGCAGATTAACTTTACAGTGCTCGAAATTGCGCCTGTATCGGGCGCATTTGCGACTAAAGATTTCGTAGTTTTGTGACTAAAATTTGTCAAGCTAATAAAGGAATTATGTTCAACAGTCTTGTGTCTTACTTGCAACTGGTAGTTGTAATTTTATCCAAAAAAATCCTGCGAAATTCACGTTGAATGTTGCGTGACTTAAACGTCGATTTCATGCTCCATTAACGCGGTATCCAAGAACAGGCTTTCTCAGAAATTTCTCATTTCCGGTTCCGGTATTAGTACATGTACTGAGGAGTATGATTTCAGAATCGGAGAAATAGCCGAAATGAAATCAAGACAAATATACTATTTATAGAATTTGTTTGATGACGGCCCGACGTTTTTGCCTGCGTGACATATCTCGCGACATAGCCCTTTTAAACAGTGGCTGAATTAATTCATGAAACTGAGGTATTAGGTCAAGACGAGGTGCCAAGGGATAAGGAGACGCACTATAATCTATGATTACTACTAGTTATTAATTTTAATCGTTTACATACGGTCAAATCTTCAACTCAGTCCTAAACCCAAAAATGACGTCATCGAGCCACGCCCATGATCACGTGACCAATAACGAAAAAGTCTAAAATTTTTGATGTGTCGCATTTTATCGAAAAATCGTTGACGGTGTTATGGTATTTATTCATTTTCCCATCATCATAAGTATGGATTTCGTTTTTAATTTTATTTGAAAAATAGATTTTTTTAGAGAGATTTAAAATATTGATTTGTCCATAAAAATTGTATTGAAAATGATTTCAATAGACGCATACTTAGTTATATTCCATATCCAGGTTAGATAAATGTAACATTGGAAAATAATGAATCAAGTTAGAGACCGCCAAGAATTTAGGATTTTTCTGCAAACCGGAAGCAATCTGAAACGAGGGTACTGGGAACGATGTTGAACCGGAAGTCATTTTATCAACGCATGCGCTATTCGTCTGACCAGAGATCTGTGCTTTAGTGGGTTCTCGCGGGGTTTTTCTGATTGGCTGCCCCGAAATGCCTGCGTCATTCACCGGAAATGATTTTTCACTTCCTTAGCAACGCGCGAGAAATCCGTCCGTGAGCCCTTAACTAGCGGAGGTAAAAAGTACTGTGAACCATCATGTCAAGTCGCTAAACATATCGTCTGAGAAGACAGAATGAGCAACCACTTTGCTTTGCACTTACTTGCGCTTGCCGTCCACGAAATAATTTTAGTGATTTTATGCATGGCCTCTCTTTGTTGTAAACTTATAACTTAACTTAAAATAAAACTTTTTTTGTATAAAAAATGTTTCAACGTAGACTGTTTATGAATGTACAGTTATAGAAAAACTGTATTCCAATATTCAGTTGAATTCAATTTGGTTTGCAAATATTTGCAAACATGAGTTTAAAAAAAAGAAACCTTTACACATGTAATTTACTAGTGGCAGAATATATCTTATACCCCATTCACACCAACGCTTAAACATGTTTAAATGTTGTTTAGTTTAAAACAGGTTTAGAAAAATACCTCCTAACCTCGCGTAATATTTGGAGTGAAATCTTTACTAAAAGAAACTTTATTGACTTTATTACCATTCCAGGTAGTTTGAGTCATATACATTTCAAATCGTTCAAGATAGAGACTAAAAACGTAGTTAAACTAAACAACATTTAAACATGTTTAAGGGCCTGGTCGCACTACAGTCAAAAACAAAAATTAGCCCGTGTAAAATGACATAAAAACAAAAACATTCCACAAAAAGCGTGTCCCACCGGAGCGGTCTCTTTTGTTTTCCTCAATTTTTGCACGGGCGGATTTTTGTTTTTGACTGTAGTACGACCAGGCCCTAACCCTTGGTGTGAATGGGGCATTAGTCTTTTTAAGCCAATTTATTTATGAATAATTTTCAGTTTATTTAAGTTACTGTAATGGGCTCCTTGCGCTCTTATTCACGCAATATCGCCCCACTATCGTAACTATCGTATATGAAAAAGAAAAAAGATAATAAAAAGGCTGCGAACAACCGTGAACGGACTAGAGAACTCGTAAATTTGTTAAAGCTTTCTAAGGAGGTCTGCTAAAATTAAACATAAAATTTCACACAGTGTTTTAATAAAGAAATAAAAAACGCGCCGAGTGCATTATTGAGTTATATAAGCACGCGGGGATTTTTAAGAACACGAGAGAAGTGCAGAAAAGCACGAGCCAAAGGCGAGTGCTTTTCGCACTTCTCGAGTGTTCTTAAAAATTCCCAAGTGCTTATATAACTCAACAATGCACGAGGAACAAGTTTTTTTATTTCTTTTATAAAATGAAAACGGTTTTAATGAATCTTACGTCACGCGCGTGCTTTATCGAGTTATAATGAACTCGGTTTGACCAATCATAGCGCGCGCATTTCCTTGAGCATTTTATAATAATTATTATTGTTGGCAAACAGTTCAGTACACTTCTTATTAAATTACCGTAAACCTCCGAGAATAAAAGCTACAAAACGCCGTGAATTTGATAGGCTTAGATACAAAATTCCCGAAAAATGGGCTAAAATTCTCTGAAGTTCTTTCAAAAATTTCTAACGACAGAACTTGTTTCTAGATCTTTTGTTTTTGACTGTAAACTGGTAGATGGCTCACAGGAATCAGTCATATTTGCTACCAACGGCAATGGAATTCATGGAAAGCTAAATTTGAGTGGGAAGCCGTTGATTAGTTGCACTGTAGACACTAATGTGAGGGTCAGCCCTCAAGTTGGTCAGCGGTAACACAAAATAACCGCTTCCGCGAAGTTTTTGCTTGTGTAAAAGTTTCAGTGTCACCTGGAAGCTGATATTTCTCTAAAATTCTACCAAATTTTACTCATTTCTAAAATTTCCAAGATTTCCTAAAATTCTTTTCGGTGTTTAAAATTCTCAACAAAAAAATCCGGAATTTTGTACCTTAACCTAGAATTTGTTAACCTCGTCCCCAGGGTCTTCTCCGCCAGTTCAAAATGGAGGGTCGGGCGAAGTAACAGCTGGACAAGGCTGCGAAAATATTCACACAAATTCTGTCACGAAAAACATGACGAAATGTCTTCGTTTCAATAAAAGAAAAAACGGTTTTAGATTGGGAGAAAAAAACACGGCTGGCAACCGAAAACGCTACTTCGTAATTCGTCGTGCGTCATGTAAAAAAGTACTCCAGGGGGTTCCTAATCCCACTACGTCATTTTGAAAGCGGACAAAGCGCTGCGAACGAGGTTGTGACGAATTAGTGTGTAACATGATAAGAAGCAACGATCGTGTCATGTCATTCGGTTATCACACGGCAGCAAATTAAGAGTTGCAGCAAATGTATATATAGTTGAAATGTCCGGTCATTCTTATCCGGATATGGAAACGATATAATTTTTTGATAATATAAAAAAATGAGTTCATTTATATGTTTCGTCAAATCACTGACAACCACTCTGACGTTGTAGCCGCATAATAATTCCTTCCAAAATTTCGATACGATTTTCCAACTGGATTTGATCATACATCTCGTTCATTTTTAGCTGACGTAGGCTAAGAGTAGCCGCCAGATCAATGCTTGCCCGCTTTAGCTTCTGTAAGTCGTATGTCTGTGCAAAGACCAGCTCTGCAATGGCTTTTTCTTTCCTCTTCTTCTGCGTCATTTTGACCATGAAATTTTCACATCTATTAACAACGGCCGCCATTTGATATTCGTGCGCAAGACTTATCAGGAAGCGACAATTTTCCTCCGTTATTTCTTCAGCCGGCTTCTCCTTTACAGAGGGATAAATCAACTGAAGCAACTCTTTAACTTCACTCAACTTTTTAAGGGGGAGAGGAATCTCGTTCTTGTCTTTTTCTTGAAATTCTGACGTAAACATTCTCTCAAACACGGGCGAGCACAACACAAGCACGGCTCGGTGAACATGAAGTTTCTCTTCTTCCACCACCAGAACCACATCGCTGAATTTCCAGGGTTGTAAAAAATCTTGCGATTCCTCTTCACCTTTTGCAGCCATTAAGAAAACTAGAATCTTCAGCAATCCCGCACGGAATTAACTTCGAAACTTCGGGCGAAACTTCGCTTATTTCGCCAGACTTGCTTCAAACTGGCAAATGACATGCCGAATTCGATCGTATTCAGAGGTCAAAGATTGCATTTTTTGTGTGACGACTTTCTCTGTTTTTAATACGGGTTACTTGGCAGTTTCTTGGTGTTGCGATCACCAAATGACGTAAAACAAAAGATTCAAAAGAAACTATACCTTATCAACTGTGTTGATAAGGTAAATTGCCCACTGTAAAAATTAAGTTCGACAAAGCAGTTACCATACAACTCTTCAGAACCTCTAATTTCATTGCACCTGGGTATCACGCAGATGTATTGTTTTCAGAGCTATGGTCCCTTGTTCTGTTGTTTGTTCTATTGTTTTCTCAGCCAATCCTGTGAGGCATTCCAAGACATACAAGCCGCCTCCGTCTTTTGTCTGGCATTTATTATCAAGACAAAGGAAACATGAAAACGATTTCAAAATGAAACTAAAATGTGCGCCAGTTTTAATTCATTAGCCACGGCATAAATGTATACATGTATACGTATACAAAACCATTATAGTGGTTTTACTTAACGCAGTTTTCAATTGAGTGTCGTTATCCAAAACCAAAGAAATCACTCTGGCCAATCACAACAGACGCAGACAATCCAATGAATCAATCAGAACTCGAAGCAAACACACAGAGCCGTCGCCAAGCGCGGGAAAACGCTAGCGAGTAAGTCACGAATGGTTTTGGTTTTCCTTTTGATTGGTTAAGAAAGTGGCGCGCGATTTTTTAGCCAATCACAAAGCGTAGCAATGCAAAACCAAAGCAATCACGAAATTACTTTCAGTTCGACATACAAGCAATTGAAAACCGCTCCAACACGTGAAACACTATCTAACAATTAGTGTGCGATAGTCAAAAGTAAACAAAAGAAAAGAATGGAATCATAGTCTAATAGTGTTAGATTCAGTGAACATCTAACCCTAACGCCTTCTGGGATACGTAATTGATGCTGATCTTAAAGAAAAATTAGGATTTTGTAGCTAAGTGACGAAGTTTTGACCACTACTGAGTATGGCCGCCGTGAAACTGTATGTATGTATGGCATACATCGATCGATCCGACAGTCAATACTGAAAAATGAGTCAATTTACATGTTGTGTTAAATCATGTCCAACTTGAATTTTGGCGTCTCCTAGTCTGATAATAAGATAAATTCACAGTGAGTTTCATTTAAATGGTCACACTTTAGGATTTCACCCACAGACTCAAAAGTTAGAACCACCTTGTATAGCATAATAAACAGTACCACAGGAAAGTATTGCTCAGTAGCTTTCATTTGAATGGTCACACTTTAGGATTTCACCCACAGACTCAAAAGTTAGAACTACCTTGTACAGCATAATAAACAGCACCACAGGAAAGTACTGCTCAGTAGCTTTCATTTGAATGGTCACACTTCAGGATTTCACCCACAAACTCAGCTCCTGCTTCACTTTAGTGCTAGCTCCAGTTCACACTATATTAACGATTCAAATCAAAGTACGTATTCTAAACCCTTTTCAATAAATTCGTTTCAGCTACTTAACACTAGTTTTATTGCATTAATTCCTTCCTAATACAACATTACATACTTCCGTATATTAATTCGAATTCTTTTATAGTGTATCATCAATATCAAAGTTTTTTATTTTTACCCTCGGCTTTTATACTTGATACAGCTAAAACACAAATTATAATAGCACTTAAATGATATTTCAAAGATATATAAAAGCAGCAGATTATACAACAAGACTCTGATATATATTCTTGACCAACTAAACAGACTGACCAGACTAAAAATGGCCATGTTAAATTAATATTACTGAATTTCTGCCTAATTGTTGCAGCCTGTTTTATACTTAGATTTAGATGCAACTCCTTCAACACTGCTTTAACTTTAGCGTATCAGTATTTCGGCGACCCTTTAAAATACTAAAATAACTGATTTTCATATAATCCATATAATCCTTTCAGGCAGATCCTACCCTTCGTTACAACACAATATAGTTTGATTATTTTACAAAATGAAATTTGTTATTTGGCTTGTATTTTGTTTTTGGCTGCTTTCTGAAGGACCAGGTCATATTTTGTCTGCTGAATAAATTATATAGGCAAGCTTACTTCAGTGGTACATCAATTCCTTTTTGTATTAAAAATATTAAGCCAACAAATGTGAGCAGAAGATTTCTTCTACAGTTACTTAGTAACCATGAGTGACTGTGACCGCGTTTGATCAGTTACTAATTTTAGCGTCACCTGTAAGTCTAAGCACTGATTTAAGTAATGCTCCACATAAGAACGATAGCAAACTTCATTGTGCCATAGAATCAAAAGAAAGAAGTCCAATCCTATCATAGCAAGATTTGTAAGTCATAAAGTTAAGAAATCACTGTACAAGCAACGAGTCCAATTAAAGAATATTACTTGTTCCCAGTTGTTCCCTGACGCCTCTACAGCAGCAAGGGTCTCCTTCAACAAGATTTTCATCAACGAAAATTTAACGGCACACCGTCGAAACTTGGTGCGCTTGGCAAATGAAAAGAAAGAAAATGGATTACTCATGAATGTGTGGACGGTCGACGGAAAAGTATTCGTCAAGACCTCTCCTGAGGGTAGGCCGATCCGAATTAATATTGAAGACGATTTAGATAAGCTCTAAGATTTGTTGCTAGTAAATCGCCAGTAATATTGTAATTAAACTATACGAGGGAAGTTGGGAAGTTTCACTGGAACGAAGAAGAGAAGCGTAAGGCTTCACTCTCTATCTATTTTCTTTAATTTATATAGTGTCTTGTTATTTGTTATTATTATTTTTTCTTTAACATTTCTTAAGCTTACAAGTACATTTTAATGCAACACAATTTAACATGCAAAGTAATATCACTGAACGTTAGAGGAATACGAGATCAAGTTAAGAGAAGGAGCATTTTCACATATTTAAAGGATCAAAAAGCGAATGTTTATTTCCTCCAAGAAATGTACTCTGAATTAAACGATGAAAAAATTTGGCAAAATGAATGGGGTGGCAAAATGTACTTCTCCCATGGGTCGCGACATAGTAAAGGCACTTGCATATTAATAGATCCTTCGATCAATTGTAACGTTGAATACTCTTTCAGTAACACAACAGGCAGAATCGTTCTTATCACAGTCAATATCAAAGGTTCAAAAATCTCTTTCTGTAATATTTACGCACCAAACAATCCTACAGAACAACTAGAATTTATTCAAGAGCTTAATAATATAATCATTGACAAATCTGAATTAACTAACCTTATTGTTGGAGGTGACTGGAATTGCACACTAACCAAAAAGGACAAAAGGGGTGGAGCGCCATGGAAACCATCACAATTCAGTCAACTTTTGTTTGTGACAATGGAAATTTTTGATCTAGTAGATATTCAAAGAGTACGCCATCCAAATTTGAAAGTATATTCTTATGTATCTAAAGCTTTCAACGTCAAATCTAGATTAGATTTTTTCCTAATTGCAAAGAACTTGTCAAAACATGCTAAAAACACAGGAATTAAAACCTCGATAGCCCCGGACCATAAAACAGTTTATCTTTGTTTGTCGTGGCCAGACAACTCCCCAAGGGGACCGGGGTTTTGGAAATTTAATAACACCTTATTGGAAGATGACAATTATTTATTTAAAATTCGTGAACTATTGCCACGACTTCGTAAGAAATATGATTACTTAGAAGACAAAAGATTAGTATGGGAATTAATCAAAATGGAAATACGTGAAAACACCATTTCTTTCACTAAAAGGAAAGCTAAGGCTGCTTTTAAAAGGGAAATGGAAATTTCTAAGCGGTTAGACGAGCTAGATCACAAAATTTGCAACAGTGATAACGTATTTGATATGGATCAGACTTTAAATGAATACGAGAACCTTAAAACGGAGATTCAATCAATATATGAAAAGAAGGGGCACGCGGCAATCTTTCGATCGAAATGCCGATGGATGGAAAAAGGAGAGCGACCAACTAAATACTTTTTTAATCTAGAGAAGCAAAACTATAGTAAGAAGACCATTACCGAACTTGGTGACGATGACACAGATGAAACAATAAAGGAAGAGGCCATAATCTTAGAAACAATCGAGAAATTTTATGAAGATCTATATAGCTCCAAAACAACTGTATCCCAAGAGGCTTTCGATGAATTCATTAAGGATACTGAAATCCCAAAACTGAATAATGAAGACCAGAATCAAATAGAAGGACCTCTCACCTTGGAGAAATGTAAAAAGGTGCTGGAAACATTCAAGGATAATAAATCACCAGGTGTTGACGGTTTTACCGCCGAGTTTTATAAGCATTTCTTCGATTTGATAGGAATCGATTTAATAGAAAGCTTAAATCAAGCATTTAAGGATGGAGAGCTCTCCATCTCGCAGAGAAGGGGAGTTATAACTTTGATACCCAAAGAAGATTCAAATTTACTGGATCTACAGAATTGGAGACCTATCACTCTATTGAACATCGATTATAAAATTGCATCTAAAACATTGGCTAAAAGAATAGAATCAGTACTTCCAAAACTTGTTCATACGGATCAAACAGGTTTCATGAAAGGTCGATACATTGGGGAGAACTTACGGTTAATAAATGATGTAATGGAATATACAATGTCAGAGAACAAAGGGGGAATTTTAGTATCATTAGATTTTAAAAAAGCGTTTGATGCCTTGGAATGGGAATTTATAATGAAGATATTAGACCTTTTCAATCTCGGTGATAATATTAAAAAATGGATCAAATTGTTCTATACAAATATTGAAAGCACAGTATTGAATAATGGATTTGCCACTAACTGGTTTAAACCAACAAGAGGCGTCAGACAGGGCTGCCCGCTCTCCCCCCATCTTTTCATTCTGGGATCAGAAATACTATCAAATAAACTTCGCCAGACAACCGAAATTAAAGGAATCAATTTATTTGGAACCACCGTCAAGGTTAGCCAATTCGCAGATGACACAAACCTATTCTGCGCTGATGTTACTTCTGTAGAAAACGCCCTTATCACGGTTACCAGATTTGGATCTATCTCAGGTTTAAAACTAAATGTAAAAAAGACTAAGGCGATGTGGTTGGGGAAGTGGTCTAAGAACAGAACCACACCATTACAATTAAAGTGGGTAAATGAACCTGTCAAAATATTGGGGGTTTACTTTTCGTATGATGAAAATAAGAACAAGCATTTTAATTTTGATCTAAAGATCCAAAAATTACAAACAAGGTTGAATATGTGGAAAGGACGAAATTTAACACTGCTTGGAAAAGTTTTAATTATAAAATCTCTTGGGTTATCACAAATGGTCTATTCAGCATCTAACGTCAACGTTCCTACCGAAACGAATCGCACCATCAAAAGCAAACTTTTTGGTTTTCTCTGGAACAATAAAAATGATAAAATCAAAAGGAAAAGCCTGTATCAAGACTATGATAAAGGAGGAATCCGAATGGTCGATGTTGATTTAATGATTAAGGGACTAAGACTTTCATGGATATCAAGACTCTTAGATTCCGATGGTCAAAATTGGAAATCTATACCGGATCATTTCTTTAAAAAACTTGGAGGATTAAACTTTCTGCTTAGATGTAATTACGATGCAAAATATGTAGACCCTAAACTACCTTCTTTTTATAAAGATATTTTATCCTTTTTTGCGGAACTCAAGTCTCAATACAAATATGAGCAGGGTCACGAAACAATCCTTTTTAATAATAGAGCTATACTAATCGAAGGAAAGCCCTTCTTCTTACGGGAATGGTTTTCTAAAGGAATTATTTGCATCAAGGATCTTCTAAACGAAAATGGACAAGTTATGCCCTTCCATGAATTTCGAACGAAATATGGATGCAACACTAACTTTCTAAACTTTTACCAAGTAATTAAGGCCATCCCTGAAACACTATTGACCAGGGCTCGTAACATGGAACCCCCTATTAAAGAACATTTTTTAGGAAATTATACTAAGCTTCAGTTAGCTGAAAATATTTCGATAGATCTGAGGAAGGCTAAGGCAAAAGAATTCTACTGGCTATTAAATATCAAAATCAATAACACTCTTCCTTCTGGCCCCCAAAAATGGAGTAATAATTTAAATCTAAATCAGTCCGAATGGGAGCACATTTTTAAATCATTCAACCGTCAATGTAAAGAAAATAAAATGAAAGAGTTTAATTACAAATTTATACACAGAATCATAGTTACCAAGAAAGAATTATGTCGTTTTGGAATCAAACAAGATAGTAATTGCTTATACTGTGGAAATGAGGATTCTATTGAACATACTTTTATATTCTGCCAATTTTCTAAGGCTTTCCAGCGTAGGGTCATAAAGTGGTTCAACGAGGCCAATCATACCAACCTACAACCATCTACGAAAGAAATTTTATTTGGATTATTCCCCAGTACATCATTTGCCAGTAAATCTCTTTTAAGATTATTTAACTACACCTTGCTATATATGCGCTATTATATTTACACTAATAAACTCCATAACAGATCAATCACTCTCCTAGATTTTGTGAATAAAGTAAGTACAAAATATAAAATAGAAAACATAAACTAGAATCTAATTCTCTTATTTAATTATTTAACTATTGAAAATGCTCCTAAAAGAGATCGCCTTAATAAACTTACGATTATTTTTGCCAACGTCTTGTAAGTAAAGGAATTTATGTATGTACCTGATAGTAATAATGTAAATTTTGTAAGTATTATTGTATGTATTGTAATTAGTAGTAGTTTAAGTTCAAGTTGTTATTGACTTTTTTTCCTGTAAGTGTTGTAAAATGTTTGTACCTGCAAGCAAATAAAAATAGAAGTAACAATTAAAAAAAAAAAAAAAACTTCATTGTTCTGCGGCATTGGCTCTTTCTCACATAGAATATCTTTGATTTCAAGAATAGAGGAGGAGCTGATGGTTAATAATTATATTTCATTATAAAAATAAAGAAAATCCATTTGCGTCAAATAAATTTTAGGAAATGTTTGTACTTAACCAATCAGAATAGCAGAAGACAATAGCTAATAATTTTGCTTCTTTGATTAAGTTCCCCAAATACAATATCTTTTAAAAATTGCATGTTGTGCGATTGGGTCTCAAATTACTTGAAATCTTAAGAAAATTAGACAAAATGAACCTTAACTTTTTAGCGGTTCTTGAGTCTAGGCCAATGAGATCACTAGTTGTAACAATAAAAAAAGTTGACATTCCATCGTGCATTGCCGTTCAGCGCTTAGTTTAAGTATAAGGAACTTCACTCGCTGGTTCGATAGTATGATTGTTTTGTTGTTGCTGTTGTTAGTATAATTCATCTTTATAGGCCAAGCACTAGTTTATTCTCTTTGCTTTTTTTCCATCTCCGTCTAGCCAGCGATATTTTCAATCTGTCAGGGTATTTTTTAGGCTTGTTTTATTGCTTCGAACGTAGCATCTAAATTCTACTGTAAAAGCGATTGACGACCAGTTGTACAGTAACTGTTCAGGATACGATTATATTAACGGAGCAACTCGGAAGTAAGCAATGGCTCCGCTACCCCAGCTCTTCTAGTGACTGCTATCGTTTAGTAAGCAACCGGTTGGCTTATTAAATCTGGAGGGAATCCAACGAATTTTTGAGTGCTCGCAAATAGTCAGAGGCATCACCAAGACCGCCGCAATTTGAAGTTTGTCCGTAGTTATCTTTGGATAAGGCTGCAAGGTAGCTGTCTGTGTTAGAACAACCCGCGGCAATGTAGCTGTAGTTTTGTTTCTTTGAAGCATGTGAAACCAGTAATCTGACGGTGTGATCTACATTTTTTAAACCCTCAGACCTCACCCTTCCAATTTTGCTTAGTACAGCATTTGTCTTCTGTTCCCTTTGCTGACTTGTGTACTGAGATTCGTTCAATTCTCCCTGCAGCCGCATTATAATTCCTTCCATAATCTCTTTAAGATTCTCCATCTGGACTTCATCGTACATCTCGTCTTTTTTCAGCTGCTGCAGGCTAAGATTATGAGCTTGATCAATACTAGCTCGTCTCACCTTCTCTAACTTGTACGTCTGTGCAAAAACCAGCTCTGCAAGGGCGCCATATTTCGGTTTTGTTTTCACCTTCTTGACGATGAAATCTTCGCATCTCTGAACAATGGCGTCCATTTGATACTCGTGTGCAAGTTTCACCAGGTAGTAACAGTTCTCTTCCGTTATTTGTTTCTCTTCCCTGTCTGCTACAGAAGAATAAATCGTCAGCAACAATTCTTGAACTTCACTGGACTTTTTGCCAGGAAGGGGGACTTCGTTCTTGTCTTTTTCCTGAAATTCTGATGTAAACATCTTCTCAAACACGGGCGACCACATCGCAAGTACGGCGCGGTGAACATGGAGTCGCTCTTCTTCTACCACGAGAACCACATCACTGAGTTTCCAGGGATGTAAAAAATCTTGCGATTCACTTTCACTTTTCTCAGCCATTCAGAAAACTATCAGTTTCCTCCAACAAGCCCGCGCGGAGTAAAACAATTCACTGCAAAAAGAAGTTCCCTCTTTGAAGTGTAAATCTCTTAAATTTTAAGAGAAAAACCCTTAAATGTCTGTCCGTGGGATAAGGGCACTTTTCTCTTGCACCAAGGGTGACTTCTCTTATATTAAGTGTGTGCTACCTCAAAATAGTTGCAAGACTACACTTAATAAAAATCAAGGAACACTTAAATAAGCGCAGTAAGAAACTAACTTAAGGGAAACGATCCTAAAAGTAGGAATTAGACCACCCTAAATCAAGTGCCAAAATTGCCCTAATCAAAGGGTCACATCGCTTTTCTAAGTGTTTGCAACCTTGAAGTAGTTACAATACCGCACTTCATAGAAATCAAAACACACTTAAATAAGGGCAGAATGAGACTTATTGAAGGGAACCAAACCTAACTTGAGGGGAACGGCCCTAAAACTGGGAATTAGAGAACCTTAAATCAAGTGCCAAAATTCCCTTAAGGAAAGGGTCACATCGCTTTTCTAAGTGTTTGCAACTTTGATAGTTTCAAGACTGCACTTAATAAAAATTAAGACCCACTTGAGTAGGGGTAAAAAACACTAGATGTAGGGATGCAAAACATAATTTGCAGGACTTCTGTGCACTTAAGAATCAGAATACAATTGCACTTGCAACTAGAAGAACTGATTTGTTGAAGTGTCTAATGTTCATCTCAAAATAAATGAATAACATGTAGATACTATAACCCCATACATATATTAGCTAGGTGAAGCTCCTTTAACACAGCATATCCCTGTAACAAGAAAGTGGCACAAGACATTGAGTAAAATCGTTTTATTATAAGCTTTCCAAAAAGTATAACACGATTACTCTTGTAAATGCTAATCCAGGCTAACAACAGCAACTGACAGATACAATGCAGATATAATTTGCACTATGCCTAAGTACAAACCTCAAACATGGGGAGCAATTTCAAAGTCTACACTTGCACAAGAGTCTGTAACCTTGTAAACACATGTTTGATGTACATTCCTTGGAATGCTTTCTTCAGTTGCAAGAAAGTCACAACAGGAATTTCAGTTTTTCACTTGTTAAAAACGTACAAAAAGAATTTCAAAAGTCAATGTCAACCAACAAAATTTACTAAGACAGTCACCCAGTGTCTTAATTAATCTTAAAGCGAGTTAGCAAAAACTAAGAACTTGTGAACAGATTCATGATGGCTGTTCAGAATTCTAAGGGCTGATGACACATTAATCAGTTTTTCACTTGTAAAAACATACAAAATGAGTTTCACAAGTCAATGTCAACACTAACAAAATTTACCAAATCAGCCACCCAGTGTCTTAATTAATCTTAAGGTGAGTTGGCAAAAACTAAGTACTTCTGAACAGACTCATGATAACTGTTTAGAATTCTTGGTGCTGATGACACATCATGATCTCCAAGCACAAACTGTTGGAGAAAATAGTAGGTGTTCCGTAACGGCTTAGGATAGTCCAAGTGGAACACATAGAAAAGGGCCAGAAGTTGGACAATTGCATGCCCAAGTGAATTTTCTCTTTCAGATATGGTACAGTACTTCTCTTCTCCGACCATAAGAGTGTAGTCCTCATCACCATCAGCAGCTTCCCCTGGCTGCTGCACCAGGAGATATGGTTCATTTTCATGGGAGAGCCCTGATGGGATGTCCTATATCAGAAACCATCAAGTATAAGAAAATAAAATAAAAATAATCAGTTAAGACATTCATATACTTCCTGGTATAGAATATAATCCAGTGGCAAATCTACAGGAGGGGCACCCCCATTTTTGGTGATGGTCCATGTACTTGGAGTGTAAGCACGAAACGTGGAAGCAGATGATGATCATGATCACACCTTAAGATGTGTATCTTTCAGATCACATTCAAAAAATATGGTCATTTGGCACAGCATTATATTATACAGGGATACAAGAATAATAAGAATCATAAACTATTAAAATATTTTAGTTGGGTACTCTTCAGTAGGGTCCTGTAAATCCTGATTTTACAGCCTTTTTATTGTGCACCCACCTCATCAGATGAAATTACAGCAAAGACACCTTTATTCTTGCCTTCCTTTTTGTGCAGTTTGGTTACAAATATTTGTGGCATGGTTTTTAACAGTACAGCACCTGGCAGTGGAGAACGAAGAACACAATTATCCCTGTCCCATAAACTGTGAATAGACTGTACATGTGTACTGGTTATGGTAGGATGAGACATATTACTTACTCTGCAATTAACATAAAAAATGCTAAAATAACATTTTATATTCCATAAGGCAGAGCAATCTATTTTGTAAGAAACCTCTAAAACTTTGTAAATTGCATACCAGTGATTTCATCCTGGGTCAATGAAAATTCCTGTTTGATGAATTGTGTTATCTTCTCCTGCTGGGTTGTCCATGCATTGATTAACATCTCTACACCACTGCACTGTATGTTTTTTTCCAATTTTAGGATTCGAACCAATTCCTCCTCAAGCTGAAATCCATAAGAATTTAGCCACAATCAGAATCTAATTGCACCCTTCTAATACCAAGTGCTTCATGCACAATGCAAGAGCTAAACTTTCGATTCTAAATCATTGAGGTAGCAGGGTCTTGGGAACATGGTCTAGCATAAGCATAATTTCCCTACTGCTTATTGCAAGTGCAAACCAACTATTAATGTGCATAAAGGTCATAATATACCTCACTGCCAATACTAAGAATGTGGTACTTTGCTAGTGTGTCTCTCTTTCTTGTCCGTACATCAATCTTAGTTATGAAGCTTCTCCGGGCTGAAAATTCTGCATCCATAAGTTCTTTTATTACTTCTTGATCTGGTGAACGTTTACTCAGCTCTTCTTGGAGTCTTTTGGTGTGTCTTGCTAATGATGCAGGGTCATTGACAGCTACCTGTGCTTGTGTTCCTATCAAATGTATACAGACAATCAGACTAAATTTAATGTAGTAAATTGGAAGCAAAAACAGTCTCGTAAAAGGATGCATCATTTATACCTTGATCACAATCTGATTTCAACCTCTTAATTCCCACCAAACTAGAAGCACTTGTTGATGACCTCCTTTTTTCCTGGTATCGTTTGTTTTCCAGGGCTCTTCTAATTTTTTCTGCTAAGAGAGCCTATGATGTAAAAATAATGTAAAAATGTAAATGTCATTTATGGTGGTCATGCACAAAGCTTCATAACCACTAAGCTTAGGTAGTTTTGATGCCATGAAGAAAGCAAAACCAATATTGAATTCTTAAAATCTACAAATTAAATTTACCCAAAGATATAACAATTGTATGACAAGAAAACAGAATTATTTGTAAATAATAATTCAAACACATTCTAAAAATTCTGTCTTTTAAGGCTTGTAATGTTTATTGGACAATAAAATTGTTTGGAAAATAACACCCACCCACTCCTTGAAAGGTTTGCTGTTGGAAGGCTTCTCTCCAGGCATCAATTGTAAAGGGTTAATTTGCTGCAAGCAGGGATACTTGAGACAATATCTCCATGCCACCCACTCAACTGTTTCCTTTGAAGGCCGAGGATTCTCTGACTCTATGTGATCAGCAACCTGGGGCCGTATTCACGAAATCCTACTTAAGATATATCTTAAGATACATCTTAAGAGAAAATTTAGGAGCTTCCTAAGATATGTCCTAAGTGCTATTCACGAACGATATCTTATGACCATCCTAAGGTAAGCGTAACTTAGCAGTCTCCTAAGTTTAATGGTCGTGGGTAGTTATCGATTAGTAAAAGTAAACCAATCAGAGACAGTTTATATGGCGCGATCTTATGAATAATAAGTTATGAAATTTACATGAATGAATATTTCGTATTGTGTAAATTGTTGTTGTAATCACAATGACGATACAATAATCTTTATTTCATCTCGAATTTAAGATAGCAAAACCGTGTGATATCTTCGTTCATGGTCAGTAGCGAAAGCAACAAACAAATCCATCATCATTTTAATAGGGTCTTCGATGTTTCTTGTACAAGGGCTTATTTTCACGAAAAACGGAAATATAACTCTGCAAAGAGAAAGAAATGTGGAACCCGTTAACACGAAGGCTTATACTGAAAACTAACCGTGTTGTTTGACATCACTAGAAATAGTTAATTTTTCCTAGCAATATAATGCTTTAAAATGTTTATCTAATCGGGAACTATTGTGATACACAATAATCACGCTGAAAATCGGCGTAAAACTCGTTAACAATCGAATTTAGCCTCCGTCAAGACATGTTTTAATAAGTTAGGAGGTCAATTTTGACCTCCTAAGTTTAGGAGAAAAATTAAGACATATCTTAAGTTAGGAGGTCTTCGTGAATACCAGTTAAGACATGTCTTAAAAATTTAGGAGGTCCTAAGTTTAGAAGAAAAAATAAGACATGTCTTAAAATAGGAGGTCTTCGTGAATACCAGTTATCTCCTAAGTTATATCTTAGGAGGCTCTTTGGACTTAGGATGCTTTCGTGAATACGGCCCCTGGTTTACAAATTTCTTGGAGAGATCACGGGGCAATGAGCCTGGTTGCTTATAATCAGTTTTCAAACCCTTGTCAACTTTTTTTCCAAAGAAACTCAGCAGATCAAAGTCGGGTGGTAGATCCAGTGGCTTGTATTTTTCAAATCCACCAAAGCAATTTTCCTGTGTTTGTTTGGGTGATTGAGAAGGTGGAGGGCTGTCTTCTGATGAATACACTGATCGTGTAGAACCACTTGCTGATGACACTGATGAACTGCTTCTTTTCTTCCCGTTACTACTGCTACTACTGCAAAGGATGCTTCCACTTTGTTGGATCACTGGTACATCATCGGGAAGTTCCTCTTGTTTTCTCTGAAAACACGCAGATAATTACAGATTTGCAAATGGATTTGATTGCTAGGTGCATGCAAACAATTTTATAATCACCATTAATTCAATACTTTTCAGGAGAACTTCCACTCTAATCTGCAAAATGAGCCATCGGCAAAAGAAATGTCAGAAATGGCGGGAAACGTAAAACGGCGGCCATGCATGAAGATGAAGTGCAAATGTTATACTTTTGCTGTACCTTTTAAAGCTTATTTAGAAAATGTAGACTTACAATTTCGTGAAGAAAATTTCGTAAATGTATCCTGTCTTCAACAGACGATTCGTTCAGCTCGTATTTGATATCTTCTGCATCCAAGAGGAGCAATGTTGATCCTTTAATCGCTTTCGCTGTTGGAAAAACGAACCACAGTAAATTAGAAGGCCGTTCTAGCACGGCAACACATTCAACAATAGGAAAAAGATGAAGTAAATACAACACCTACCATGCAAAGCTTCAGCCAGTTTAACTGCTAAGTCCTTCGCTGAAAGGTCTATTACATCTTCCCTGGTTAAGCCCGCCATCTTGTCTTCTTTCGCGTCACCGTGAAAGCGAGGCTGGAATTTGGCGGGCTTTCCCAATGTTCTCATTGGCCTAGAACACATATTACGCATTCGGATTGGGCATTGATTGACGTAGAATTATATTCTTCCGATCGATTTTCAAAACAATCATGTGGCGATGTGTCTTTTCCTTCTGCGTGTTTAGTGCGATATCGTTGCGAATACTTCTTTCGCATTTGAATCTCGTTCATTCAGACGATGATTTTAAACTTATTTGTGGTCTTGGCCGTACACCAGATTGCAAGAAAGTTTATACAAAATACAATAGCTTTTACAAGCATATCAGGAGAAAACACGACGACATAGCGCAAAACAATCCACTTAAAAGTGCGACATACACTTAATACAGAGCAGATATGTTTTCCAAAGTGTCATATCTCTTATTGTTGGGAAATTCACTTCATTTAGAGTACTTCTTTTTGAAGTGCATGTATACTTAAGTAAGGGTTATTCCTTAATAAAGAATGGTTTCTTATTTTAAGGGAATTCAACTATTTTTAGGTTATAAATACTTTGTTTAGGAGATCAAAACTTAATGCCAAATAATTTCACTTAAAAGTGTGCAAAACACTTGTACCAGTGCAAATATGTTTGACAAAGTGAAAATCTCTTATGTTTTGAAAAATTCACTTCCTTCAGAGTACTTCTTTTTTGAGTGCATGTACACTTAAGTTAGGTAATATTTCTTGATAAAGGGTGATTTCTTATTTTCAGGGAAATAAACTTTTTTAAGGGTATTTATATTTTGTTTAGGGGGTAACAACTTACTGGCAAATAACTGCACTTAAAAGTGTGCAAAACAATTAATACCAGTGCAAATCTCTTTTCAAAAGTGTCCACTCTCTTATATTTTGAGAAATTCACTTCATTAAGAGTTCTTCTTTTTGCAGTGAACAGAATCGATTCAAGGGCGGAACTTTGCAGACAGTCTGACTCGTAAAACAACAAAATGCAAATCAACTCAATTTGCTTCATGATGACATGTCGCATTCAGACATCAAAGGTTGCATAGTGTGTGACGAATTTATTGTATGTGACTACAGGGTAATAATGTGACATTTTCTTGAAAAAAAAACTTACAATTGTTAATCCCAGTTCAAGTCGCAATTTTGCGGCGTTGAATTCAATCGAATTAAAGGGACACTGTCCCGGTTGAAATATCGTGTTTTCATGTTTATGACCAGGAGCTTGCTTCAAGTTTGCTTTATCATCTTAAAATAAGGGGGAAAAAAGCAAATAAAGTGATGAACGCATAGAAATATGAACTAAAAAGACAAAATTATCACTTAATTCAACCAGAATGGGAACTCTGATTTCTTGGCCTGTCAGAAAATTAAATAAAAAATGATGAACTGTAATCCACTTCTATCCTTGTAATCTTGTACGTTTTCTCCAAACTACTGCTTCTGTTTTGCTCTCTTGAATCTTTTTATTCAATTTAGTTGTATATTTGGTGGCATTTGGCGATATAACATGGAAATTAAGTAAACACAATTTCGCTTTTTTCGGCGGGACAGTGATACTCCTGTAATATAAGTTGACAAAAGATTTTTGTTTGCTAAAGCTGTTTCGAAAAATGCAGTAAAAACATACTCTTGCTTGCGAACGATAGTTACCGATTTATCCTTGGTGCTGGCTCAAAGTTCAAACAAAACAAAACTTTTGAATTTCACTTTTACAGGCTTAGCTAGCTCAACCTGATTATGACGTCATAGCGAAGAAAAAAGCAAAAAGTTATCGTCTTATTTTTTGTTTTGTTTTTAATTTCGATTGCACGCTTCCCAGGCTGAATAAATTAATGGAAATATTTTTATTGGTTAGTTGATCGAACAAAGCTCAAAAAATATATCGTCGTGGTTGTGCACGGTCAAGGCCGACTGATCTGTCAAAGTTTTGCTCCAGGTGACTTGAGATACGAAATTAGCTTCTCGTGGCAAGGATATGACGTCACTTGAAAACAGATGAAGTACACTAAAGATTTCCGCTAAATTCGTTTTCACGTACTTCCTACAAACTTTTACAAGTGTATAGCGTTAAACTTGAAATTTCAAGAGGTTTATTTATCTTTTAGGTTGTGTTACCATAACAGCAGGAAGTATTACCTTGAATCATTGTATTTCACAGTGAATGACCTCACGTCCGATATTAATGGATTCTATATTTACATAAAACAAACATTTGCAAAAGGCTTCACAAGTATTACTAAAACATGTCATAAATCTGTGAAGTGCAACACTGTACGTTTTACAAGTTTATTGCGTTTGAATGACTTCAAATAAATAGTTTCCTTTTAAATATCACTGCCTTTACAATTGTTAAACATGTTATATTAAATATACATCTGATTTTTTTAAATTTGCGACCGCTACGCACAACTGCTCACTTATGCCATTTATTAAGCATTTCCCTCTAACATTATGAAAAACTAAAGGATGATACAAAAAAAGTTATGTAAGCTGATTCAGTTATAATTTTCTTTCGTAGTCTTCGACCGGAACCCAATTCAGCCATTTCATGAACTCGCAGAAAGACAGCTTTCCATTATGATGAATGTCCAACTCCTTGAAAAGTTTCTTCGAATTGACGTGTCGATATCCAAGAGATTTAATCAGGTTTTCAAACTGTTTTCTATCCAAAGTGTCACTGTTATCCGTGTCATACGTCTTGAATATTTCCACCGCCTTGCACAATTTTGCAAACTTTGATTTATCGCTGATATTTTCAAAACGTTCACCACTTCGCAACCAGTTGAAAAATTCTTCATAAGTAACGTTGTGTTCGCCGGCTTGATCTAGAATCAACGCGTAAATGTACGCCTGTTCGGGGCTTAAACCCAAGTCGCCTTCTAACAATTCCTTCAGCTCTGCTTTGTCAAGCTTCCCATTTTTTTCGAGGTCGTATTTATCGAAGAGGCTATGAATAGCGATTTCTGGCGCATCACGAGAGAAGTAAGTGTGACCTGCCTGCATTTTCGACGAATGAAACTCTTCTTTCAACTGATGCTTTGCCTCAATTCTTGACAACTGTCTTTGTTGACGTTTTCGGTTTTTAAAGGTTAATGCGATTTGCGTATTGCTTTTATAATCAGTGTTTCTAAAAATATGACCAATCGTCATAATCGTTTAACGTTCATTCAAGCGTGACTTGTCAGTTCTTTATTTCATGCTGTCTTTCACGAACCGGTTGTCATTAAATTTTCCTGAGAAACACTGATATCAAAACGCATGCAAAATATATTTCTAACGTATGGTAACGTTTTTGTGATTTGCCGTTGGACCATGTTTCTCACTGAGGGGACCGCCATAGTTCTAATCCAGCAAGTTTATATACAGTACGTGAATAGAACCTTTCATTTGAACGGTGACACTACAATTCAATCTGAAAGAGTGGAAAATATTTATTCACGGTTTTGGGGGGTAATGAATCGGTTAATCAGGAATCAGGAAATTAGATGATGTAAAGGAAAGATTTCGTTTAACGGATTCAACCCATTACACGTATGTTCACGTACCACAAAACAAAACATTCTTCGACTCGTTTTTAAATCATCTTAAAATTCGCATTTTTCTTGTCTTTAATTTTTAATGAACGTTAGCTGACGACAAATCCAGATTCGCAGCACATTTTCGAGCATTTTGACACGATTACTGCTAGTTAAAATTTTAAATTATTAATATTCTACCTTTTTTGTGTGTCAGTTGTTTTTGTTTATATGTTTTGTTTTGTTTTCACTTTTCGCGTTTTTTTCGATCAGTATTTTCGTCACGTATGCACGACGTATGCGGCTTAACGGCGTTTGAATTCGGGTATTTCGGAATACGAAATGAACATTTCTTTTTTAGGAGTAGCTTTTCGTGTAGTTTAATACCTCTGTTTGAAAAATCGTAGCCTGTTTCAGGCGTTCAGATGGTGGGGAAAGCGCGAATTAATAGTTGGGGAAGGCACCAACAAAAGCGAGCGAAAAAATGAGGGGTGACTCGATAAATCGCTCTTATGCGGAAATGTCTCATTTAGCAAAGAGGGTTTTCGCTGAGTGACGTCATACCGGTTTTTGTTCAACTTTTGCTGTCGGAAACGTACGACTTGTAGCAGATTTTACCAGTGAAATCATTATTTGTATTCAAACGAAGCTTTGTGATTAAAACAACAAAACGTGGTAACATGTATAGCCAACTTTTTATGTTTATTTTGATATTTACCGACTGTTTGCGAAAGAAACGAAACATTGACAATCAGTGTTTTACATCAACAGAATATAAAATTAGTTAATGCTTCGTGATAAATGCAAGTCACGTATAATGGTTCGATATGCTTACTAATGTGAACCTAAAACAATTCAGTAAATACGTATGAAGGTTCTAAATGTATATCTTTCAATAAATAAGACTTCAAATAATAAATAAGAATACTTTCTGACGTGAAGCCGGGTTGTATGCCACCGAGTTGCAAAATGAACATTGGTATTTTTCTGGTCTTTCTAGTTTAAAACCTTACATTTTCTTTTACAATTATTGCCTCATTAGCACATGCCCTTTATTTTCTAATCGAGTTACAAAAAAATCAACTCTGCATATTGAAAGAGCATAGCACAATAAATGAATTAGCTTTCTCTGGAAATTTGAGCCCAACGTACTAGATACTCTTTGTGCAGATGAATGCTGTAAAAGTTTTAAAAACTCGAAAATTTGCAAAGAATATTTGGCTCATAGTTTAGCCACCCAGCAACTTGTACTTTCTGATAGCTGATATTTCCTTTAAAAATTACATGCAAACAGATAAAACCTGTGTATATTACTATTGCTGATTCATTTTGATAGTCATCCGTCTTGCCGTCTGATTTATACTCAAGTGTCTTGTCAAGTATCTGCTGCTAGTTGAAAACTGGCACCCACTTCAACCAAACCATGAACTCCCAGAATGACACTGCTCCATTCTCGTCTTTGTCCATTTTGGCGAATGCTCCGTCCATGTTTATAGTGTCATAGCCAAAGAACCTCATCATCCTCTCGAACTGGATCCTGTCGAGCGTGTCGCTATTATCCGTGTCAAACCTCTTGAAATAATCCAATGCTTTCGAGAGGTTATGAAACTTGGCTTTGTCGTTCAAAATCTCGAAATGCTCCCCACTGCGAAGCCAGTCGTGGAATTCGTCAAAGGAAATATCATGGTCTCCGTTTTTGTCCAACAGGAGAAAATAAACCCAGGATTGTTCCCGGTCTAGGCCTAGATCTCTTTCCAGCAAGTCCTTCATTTCTTGTTCTTCCAATTTCCCGTTCCCGTTTGCATCGTACTTGTCAAAGAGACTGCGAATGGCGACTGTTGGAGCCTTTTTGTCGAAAAAGCTGAGTCCGGCTTGCATTTTTATCTTGACTTTTTCTTTAAACTATTTCTTTCAATTGCTAGTTAAGCTCTTCTGTATAGCTTATGCTCAGTGTTTAAACTTTCCTGCTCGATCGATTATATACCGTTTTAAGTACTCGTTAAAATTCAATTAAAAATAGAATCACACGTTTAAATCACGCTTGTCTTCCCTTCAGATTTCTCGGAAAGGATATACGTCATTCTTTATCGAACATTTGATTATTTTTATATAAGCTTTGTTTGTTGAACAATAGCGAGAGACCCAGCCTACTGCGGAATAGTTAATAATGGTTAACTGGACGCTAACATTAACGAACTCCGCACCGTGTCTAGCTGTTGAGTTGACTCGGGATCTATTTTGTTTTATTTTTTTTCACAAAACGTTTTTAATTTTCATTGAATGTTGTAATGTTATTCAACTTCTAAGTAAACAATTGGCGAAATGAAAGTGCCAGACTGACCGAACCTACAAAATGTCTAATCAAGCAGAACGCTTAATTATTAAGACCATTTGATGTTCCGTCTTCCGCTTTATAAGAACTGCGTTTACCTTAGGGAAGGTACGTTTTTTCTTGGGGGGGGAGGGCTGGGGAATTTTGGTATTTTTTTTTCAAAAAAGTATTGGCCCTCCCTTGCGTTTTAACAAAAAAACTCCTGACCCCCCACCTTTAGGTGACTGACAGAAGTGCGACCCTCGCTTGTGAACGCAAAGTGTTTGAATACAAATATATCTCATATTGAATGTATCCGCGCTGAAACAAGGAAAATGCGAACAATCAGTGTGGGATATTTACGTTTTATAGCTGAAGTTTGAACCTTGACTATTATAAAAGTTTTGAGCATAAAATATCTATTTAAAGGGAAAATACACACGCTTGTTTCTTCGACTAGCCGGCATTGCTGTTGGTTATTTTAACAAGTACGGTTTATTTGTTTAGCATGAGAAATCTGCCTCTCAAAAACAAATATTTCCTACATTTCCTAATTCTGTAAAAGGCAGACAGGTCTTTTACGGACGGAAAAGGATTCGATTCCTTCGAGAAATGAATGTGCCATGGCATAATATACATGTAGAAATGTAACCTAGTATCCATAATAAAACACAAAATTAAATCAAAGTAGGTGGAAAGAAAAACTTAATCTGTAAGAAAAATGGAATGCAACATCACAAAATTTCTCATTAAAAAATTCTGGAAAAGATGTGTGACCCTCCCTTGAATAGCTCACATGAGGTATGGCCCTCCCCTTTTGGTGCTCACTTTCACTGATGACCCTCCCCTCTGAGGCCCCAGCCCTCCCTCCCCAAGAAAAAACGTACCTTCCCTTAAATGGATAAAAATTGACCCCTTTCATAATACTGAAAGAAGCTTAAGGTAGCGTTGAAATCGGGAAGTCCGTTTAAACTCGTTGAATTGTCCGCGAATTTCATGTACAGCTTGCTTCAATCCAAAAACCGTCATATGTAACCGGTTCGTTGGCAATAAATCAGTTTGCAAAATGTGCCGATTTTTAATTTAATTCGACACAGACGGTTAGATTAAGAAATCCTAACTTAAAGTTCTACTACTGACTCCCAGCCACTTCGTGCAGCAAAATAAACTAACAGTATCTCATGCAGGATAGCTTTTATTTGAATGGCCACACTGTAGGAGTTTCATTCACAGACTCAGAAGTTAGAAGCACCTTGCGCAGCATAATAAACAGTACCACAGGAAAGTACTGCTCAGTAGCTTTCATTTGAATGGTCACACTTCAGGATTTCATCCACAGACTCAAAAGTTAGAATCACGTTGTACAGCATAATAAACAGTACCACAGGAAAGTACTGCTCAATAGCTTGCATTTGAATGGTCACACTTTAGGATTTCACCCACAGCGGTGACTAAAAAGTTAGAACCACTTCGTATTTAAACAAAAAAACATTAAGGCATTTGTACTTTTAATAAATTACATACTGTATGCTGCACACACGGCTTTGCATTGCGGCTTGCTGGCTCGAAGAGAGAACTAACTGAGCGAAAACATACAACTTGATGTAAACTGCTGGCGGTAATCATTGTGATAACTTTGTACACCCGAACGGCAAATTATTTGCACGTTGACTTGAAGTACTACCGGTAATTACTAACGATGTCATAAATTAGGTTTTTCTCCACCCGACGGTTTGAGCTCATCTACACACATTTGTCGGCTGCACATGAGAGTTATGATGTCACAAATGGCACATAATGCCATAACAGATCCCGTGCCGACTTAGTTTGAACTTTGTACTCAATGAAAATCCGGGAAAAGGAAGCATTGGATTAAAACATCCTGGGTGGGGGAAAAACCTTGTGACGCTGGTTTTCTTACGTTAAATCAATTAGAAGAGCTTGTTTAGCTTAAAGAAGCCATGTCATGGTGATTTTGAGGTTTCTGGGTCAAAACTGCCCCAAATTACAGCTGAAATTAAATCTAAGTATCTTTGTCTTACACGAAATGAAGAAAGGAATTATCAAAGAAAAAAATTAACCATAATCAGAGTTTTAGCGAGTCAGTTCCAAGACAGAAGCGATAAACTTGAAAACATAAGCCCAATTTTTTCAAGATGCAATCCATTTCCATCCTGGCCATCTGCAGCCCAAGACACTTATTTTTACTCTTAGAGTACTTATTGAATACTGTTTTGAAGTATAAAAAGGTAGGGGAAACTGCCGTTTAAGTATTATCAAAAGGGCCATTCAAAATATAACAAACAGACGCACATAAAGGCTATATGAAAGGGACCATTTTCATGATCAGTGAAAGGTATATGAAAGGGTAAGGGTTACGACTTCGCGGCGGAGCATCCCCGTTCAAAACTTTGTTGAGTACCCCCCCCCCCCCCCCGGGGGGGGTTTAAACAAGACTGGACCCTAATTTTTGGATTTTCACTGATGTAAAGATGTATTTTGGCTTTTAAAAGTAACACTAAAAATGGTGACTGAGCCCCTTTACGAAAGCCGAATTTTAGCCAGTATTCTGTTAGCGCTGCGAGTTCCGTTGAGTTCAAGGACATTGATGTCAAGATTAGGCCCCGTCCACACTAATGCGTTTTTTAAAATTTCCGTTTTTGGTTCCCTGAAAACGGATAAAAAGATTTGCGTCCACATTAGGAGCTGAAAAACGATGATTCAAAGATGCGTTTTCATCACCAGGCTCTGCTCGGACGTTTTTCTGTTCAATACGCATGCTCCAATAGCGTCAGCAATACTATGCGTTACTAGTTGTGACGTAAGCGTTTTTTTAAAAGCTCTGTTTTTGCCGTCCACACTAAAACGATAGACCTGCGTTTTCAAAAGTCTCCACTTTGAAAATCGTTTTTGAAAACCTCCGTTTTTGATCGTTTTGGTGTGGACGATCGGTTAAAACGCATAAAAAAGTATGCGTTTTCAAAAGAAAACGCATTAGTGTGGACGGAGCCTTAATCACGCTATAACAATGACAGTGGAACAATTTGAAATCAGTCTTAAACGGGGTGTCAAAATCGGAATTTTGGCTTAAATAGGAAAGGAAAATCAGAGAGTTGGGTCTTATGTTAAACGATAAAAAATCTTCAGCTGTGAAAAATATTCACAGCACATTTATTTTGAGTTAAAATTGTTAAGGGAGTTTTATTAGGTGTTTGGGAATTATGACAAGTTACTAACTTGAAAAATATATCAGTGTGTAGTTGGAAAAATATTACAAAAAGACGAATTTACTTATTTCTTTTAATTCGTTGGAAACTCTCTATCTGTCGCAATGATACAGTTATATTCCAGTCCACTCTTATGTTATCTTTTCAAAAGAAATGTTTTTTTAAGACTATGTTAGCCACTTGTGGCGATTGCAACAATACATGCGAATCCCGCCCCCGATCATAGTTATCGAAAGTTGAACTTATGATTAAGTGGTCGACTACTCCTACCAGAATGAATACCTTTCGGTCCGTGTCCAAACTCCTCTGGCCGACATGTAATTGCTTCGAGCTCTGATTGGTTCATTGGATTGTTTACGACTGTTGTGATTGGTCAGAGTAATTACTTTGGTTTTGGTTTCACAACACTCAATTGAAAACCGCTTTAATAAAGCTGGTCTATTCATGTTGGTGTTTGTGGCATTGATTTAAATTACGATAAATCCTTCACTAGGGTTTGACATTTAAGGTGGTCTTCCACTCAAAATTGTTTTTTTTCAAAACAATTTTACGGTAAAATTCTGCCATCCTGATTAATAGTTTTGTACTCTGAGTTCAAAAATCAGTCACTTTAGGTCGAATTCCCCATTGGTTAAATATTAACCAACCCCTTAAGTTGAAATAAGGCCTTTTGTTATAAAAATAATAACTTTCCGCCAAATGGTTGGATGCCCATGGAGTCAACTTTACTTTGTGCATAAATGATCCATCTAGGTTCTGAACCTCGGAAAACAGTGAGTTTTTACAAGTTTCAATTTTTTCGGGGGGGGGGGGGGGGGGCGGGGCTTTAATGTGAAAAAAGCAAAATAAGAATACAACAAAGGTTTAATTACTACAGTATAGTTCTAGAAAACGGAAATTTTTCAGGTTCACGACATAGAGAATTGTGTACTTTCATTTCCTGAACATTTCAGCAAATTTGGCGAAAATGCAAGAGAGATATCTTTACTACAAGTTTCTCATTCCGTGGATTTGTTTTATTTGAGAAAAATAAACTTAAAGTTTAGACAATGGACTCTAGATAAAATATAGGCGCCGGGGTGGGGGGGGGGGGGGGGGGGGGGGGGGGGGGGTGATTGCATTCATTTAGCACGTTTTATGGGCATTTTACTAATGTAAACAATAGTTGCTATGGCCGTTGCCATGTGAACATTATATACTGCAGTTCAGTTTTCTTATAGTTCACCTGTTTAGTGCTGCGAATTTAGTGAAATTCTTTCCAAATGGGATTCTCAAGGGTTTAAAGTTTTCAATCCTGCCATTTTCAAAAATTAAAAGCGAGGGTTGCAAGTCCGACATCGTATTTCTGAGTGGAAGACCATCTTAATCAAACTCAAGGGTTTGATATTTTATCAAACTGCGGCAAAAAGGCCTTCCAGTGTTTCACCAGAGTTTCAAACCACAAGAACGTGACGAGATTGGCGTGTCCTTATTGATTATTAAAATCATGAATTAATATTTAACAATAATAATTATAATATTTAACATTTCAGTGCGCAGGTTTCATACCTAAATGCTCACCTGCGCATAACAGTAATAAAAATTAAAAATTACTTACAATATAACTCTAGCTGACAACTACTAATGAGTTTGAGGTCTGATCTACATTTTTTGAACAACAAGAGGCTACACTGATAACCTATCAAACTCATGCGCTTGCATAAGAAAGTTTTACACTCTTCTAATATTTCCCAAACAGTGGCTTCTTGCTGTTACATTTGAAAAGACTACTATTAAAAGCAATGAAATCAGTAAACGACTGGGCTATTTTTCAATTTTGGCAATTCTCAAAAACAGTATTACGTGACCGTCTGTTGACAGCTGAACTCGCTTTGAATATTTAATTTATTGATTCCAGATCAAATACACACTCGTCTTTTATTTCCCAGAAACTGATTTGGACATTAACCCTATTCGGCCTGGGGGGGGGGGGGGGGGGGGGGGGGGGGGGGGGCACAAAGTGCCCGCGCAACATTAATAACTTCTTTAATATGTATTCAGACGCCATCAAACTTTGTGACTTTTCCTAAAATTTATCTGGCAACCATTTCATATGACAATTTTTTGATCACGTGACTTGACGTTTCCATGGCAACAAGATTTTGACAGCCATGTTTTTGTAAATTTGCATATTTATACCTTTGAATGACGAAAAACAATGTTTATTGGCATAACGTTTGTATTTTTACGTCATTTAGCGTTTATTTATTGGTTTTGATTAATTTTGCGTCAATTTGGACGGTTCTTAAAAGGTTTTAAAAAGATTCAGAAATCCAAGATGGCGGATCCAAGATGGCGGCCGTATATCTAGTTACCTAATAACTACGTCATATGACGTCATCGTTCCATTGTGTGGACCGCAAAGGAGACAGTTTTGGACGTACTATGTACCATCTAGGTTTCATTGCCATAGCCTTAATGTTCTTGAAGTTACGAATAGGGTTAACATTGCAAAACATACACAGACATCTTTGCGTAAGGCGAAGCGTGTGAAGTTAGAACTATAAAATTACATGTGTCTTGTTTTGTTTCATACATACTATATCAGATATCCTTTATTACGACTGAATTTGAACACGTTTTATAAGCATTTCTCCAAAACTAGCGACAACACAAAGGAAAAGTTAATCACAAATTGATATCAACATATTAAATTCCCATCGAAAAATGTAATTTCTTTTCCGGTGAAGTCCAAATGCTATAGTGGCTTGACTCGGCTATTGCATTGGGAAACAAGTCTTAGAACGTGATTACGGGCACGCCGAAATCACGAGGTCGCGTGTCAACCAATCAGACCAGTGAAAGTCGTCCCGCGGAATACGGCAATTTGTGACTAAAAGAAATTCGACCGAAACGCGCATAAGCAGTAAAACAAAAACAACAACAATGGCTCCTAGCCCTAAAAACAACAGCAGCCGTGTTTTACAAGGCCAATAACATAAAGGCTTCTGAGAGCTGCGAGGATCCTGTGACCTGCGAGGCTCCTGTTTTTTACGGCCAGTCTTATAGGAGGGTGCTAATGGGTTATAGGTTCTTCCAAGTATTCCTATTCCAGAATTTTCTGGTATATACTGTTGCCTTTGCAGACTTTCAATTGTGGACTGAGATTCCCTCAAATCTCTCTGCAGCCGCTTTGTTGTGTACTGAGATTCGTCCAATTCTTTCTGCAGCCGCATTATAATTCCTTCCATAATCTTTTTAAGATTCTCCATCTCGACTTCATTGTACATCTTGTCGTTTTTCAGCTCCTGCAGGCTAAGATTATGAGCTAGCACTTGATCAATACTAGCTCGTCTCGCCTTCTCTAACTTGTTTTTTTTTTTTTTTTTTTTTTTTTTTTTTTTAATGCAACGTCTTTTTTATTAATATTTCCACATACATGCGTAGTGTTACATACATTTAATGCAATACTTATAATTAACATAACATAATTTAATGAACACTCAGTTATAAGTGAAATAGTAAATATATATATATATATAGAAAGAGCACATACAGAGAACTAAAAGCTATCCACTTCAAGTACGTTATACATTGCTTTGCCACAATACTACAATGGTAATTATGTCGTCTCATTTTGTGAGGGGTTTTTCTTAAAGCGAGACCACTTCTTTTGAAAGGAGTTTATGGTGTTGTTGTCAAACGCAATTTGTTTTTCAAGTTCCATAGAGTTCTTAAGTAATTGTATATATACCTGCAGCTCAGGTAAGGTATTCCCAAGTTTGCATGTGTATATATAATGTCTAGCTATAAGAAGTAAGTGGTGGAAGAGCAAATCTTTTATGTCGTCAATTAAACCAAGACAAAAAGATGGGGAGAATGAAGAGTCCTCCATTCCAGTAAAGTTTTGAGTTATCCACTTTGACATATTTTTCCAAAAGGTTTGGGTATGTTTACAATTCCAAAACAGATGAACAAGGGTTTCTGGTGTTTCTTTGCAGAATGAGCAGGAATCCACTTGTTTTATACCTATCTTGCAAAGAAAATCATTCATAGCTATTCTTCTATGAAGCAGTTTAAATTGGAACACTCTAAGTTTTGTTTCTATTGTACATAAAAATGGTAAGTAATAGGTGTTTTTCCAATTAACCGCTACAGTAGAATTACCAAATATTTCCTCTTCCGCCAACCATTTTCCCTGACTCTTTGAAGGTATGGAAGCCCTTTTATTTACAAGATGTTGATAGAATTTTTTGCACACTTTTGAGTTAGACAGAAAGTTCTCAGCGGAGTCTTTTTGGGCAGGGCTATTGTGAACTGGGGAGTATTTTTTCCTGTAGTACTTTATAGCTGATACTACTTTGTAATACTCCAAATAGTTGGTTTTAATGTTGTATTTGTCTATAAATGCATTATAACTTAAAAAATTCTGATCATTATCTAGCAAATCTCTAATCTCCTTTACCCCCGCATAAAACCATGATTTGTAAAAAAAAGGTTGGTTCTCTATTTTAATGAGCGAATTATGCCAAATACACGTGGAAGCAAACTGAAGGTTCTCAGCGCTGAAGTTGAAATTGGTCCAATATTCTACAATCTCATTTAAAAAAGGGTCCTTTAGATTAAGCTGTAAAGTATCCTGTTGTTTTAGATTACTTTGAAACAAAAGCCTGCCTCCGTGCTTCAATAAGTAGTGATCAAAAAAAAGTTTCCATTTCCCTTTATTATCTTCATTTAAATACCCTTGTATCCATTTCATTTTAAGAGATTCATTGAAACTTTGAACATCAATCATCTTTAGTCCTCCTTTCTCGTAATTGTTTATCATTTCTGTCCTTTTAACTTTGTCGCCTTTTCCATCCCATAAGAAATCATACAATAAGGAATTGACTTCTTTAAGTGCACCCGAGGGCGTTGGAAGAGAAGACAAAACATAAACCAATTGTGACACGGCCATGGTTTTTATGATTGTAATTTTACCCAAGAGGGTTAGTCTTCTTGCTGACCAATTATTCAAAATGCTGCGAATTTTTTCGATTTTCTCGCTTAAGTTAACATCAAGAGACTTATCTTCCAACGTGGAAAACCAAACTCCCAAGGCGTAGACCTTTGTTTCAGCCCATGTTATAGGTTTTATTGAAGGGAAAGTGATGTCCGAACTTTTAGATGATCCGATCCAGAGGGCTTCAGTTTTGTCATAATTAACTTTAAGACCAGATATGGAAGCAAAGGCATCTAGTAAGTATAGGGATCTTGAAAAGGAAGATTCTGAACCATCTAAAATCATAGTCGTGTCATCAGCGTATTGAGATAGTTTGCACTCAGTGCCAAGGACCTTGATTCCACGGATCTCTTTGTCATTCCTTATCGCGTTACCTAGTATTTCGGCACATAAGATAAACAAATATGGGGAGAGCGGGCATCCCTGTCTCACTCCGCGACCTAAGCTAAAGAAATCTGAGGACCAACCGTTGTTCTGGATACAACTGCTGATATCCGTATAGAATATTTTTATCCAAGATACCAGAGAAGCTCCGAAGTTATAATATTTAAGGGTTTTCTCTATAAAGGACCATTCTATACTATCGAAAGCTTTTTCGAAGTCAATGAACAGTAAAAGACCCGGTATTTGCTCATTATCTGTGTAATTTATTATGCTCTCTATAAGTCTGATGTTTTCCCCAATAAAGCGACTTTTTAGAAAACCCGTTTGGTCATTGTTGATAATCTTTGGCAGGACTTTTCGTAATCGACTAGCGATGGATTTAGTTGCTATTTTGTAATCACAGTTAAGAAGAGTAATAGGCCTCCAGTTTTTTAAAAGATTAGTAGGTTTGTTCTTCTTTGGTATGAGGGTAATCAATCCTCTCCTTTGTGTAATTGATAGAAGGCCCTTTGCATGTGCACAGTTTAAGGCGTTTAGTAGGTAATGATGGATATCATTCCAGAATACTTTATAGAATTCTGCCGGGAGGCCGTCACTTCCCGGACTTTTATTTGATTCCATTGATTTTAAGCTTTCAAAACATTCAATTTCAGTCAAAGGGCCTTCACACTGTTTTTGCTCTATCTCATCTAGTGTCAAAGCATTTCCTTCTGGGAAGAAAATTGTTTCGTATGCAGCATTAAATTGTGTATCAGTTGAAGAATATAAGTTCTGGTAGAAAGTTTTTGCTTCTTGTAAGATCTCACTATCCATGTTAATTACGCTATTATCCGCCAGGGTAAGGTGTTTGATAGTTTTTTTATTAAAATGCCGTTTTTCTAAGCTAAAAAAGTATTTTGTATTCTTTTCTCCTTCATTGTACCATCGAGACTTAGATCTAATTATTGCTCCTCGGGTTTTATGCTTTGATATTTCTTCTCTTTGTAGGATCTTAATATTTAGTTCATTGTAGATGTGGGCTTTTTCGTTTTCAGATAGGGAGTTTTCTTCAAGTCTTTTTTGGAGAGATAATATGTCAGATTCTAGGATCGTCTCTTGTGATTTCATTTTAGCTTTCTTTCTCCTTGCGTAATTTAGTGAGCTTGCTCTTATTTGCATTTTCATGGTGTCCCACAAGAGAACGGCGTCAACCTCTTTATTGTTTACATATTCATTTTCTACTTCAGCAATTGTGTTCTTAATCAAGTTGACATAATCATTGTCCAACAAAAAGGAAGTGTTCAGCTTCCAAAAACCTGGGCCCCTGGGATTTGCATTGTTTGCAAGGTGGATAGTTATTAGAGAATGGTCAGTTTTGAATCCAGTTAAAATATCTGCTTTTGTAATTGCTGTACTTAAGCTAGAGCTCGTCAAAAAGAAGTCGAGACGGCAATGTATATCGGGTTTTCTTCTCCTCCAGGTGAATCTTTTAGCGTCTGGATTGAAAATACGCCAGATGTCTATGAGATCTAACATATTTGCGATGTACCTAACTTCTTTTAACGACTTCTCGTGAGTCACCGGCCTTCCGCCTTTTTTGTCTTTTTGGACATCGAGCACTAAATTAAAGTCACCCCCCAGAACTATCTCACCACAGTCAAAAGAGAGAAGCTGATTGAGAACATTTTTGAAGAAAGCAGGATTATCGTTATTCGGTGCATAAATATTCACTAGAGTCAAAATCTTATTCTCTGCTTTGATATCTACTATAACGAATCTTCCCTCTGGATCAGAAAACGATTTCAAAATTTGGAAATTGAAACTATTATTGAAAAGTACACATACTCCGGCGCTGGCGCTAGAAAAGCTACTAAATATAGCTGAATACCCCCATTCAGCAGACCAGAAGACCTCCTTATCTTTAGTGCAATGAATTTCTTGAAGAAAATAAATTGCATATTTTTTCATCATGAGCCATCGAAATGTCTCACGCCTTTTCATAGTGTTTGACAAACCTCTCACGTTTAGAGAACAAATAACTAATTCGTCAGTATAGGTGATGATTGATAGGTACTTAACAAAGCAATTGTAAAACGCAGAAGTGGAATTAACAAGCCCAAATTATTAACACTTAGTATGAACAAAGAGTAATAAAAATACGAACATAATAAACAAAAGTTGCAGCAGAACAATAAAAAAAACAAACCTAGAATAAAAACAAACACATAGAAAAAAGTGCCTTGGGTTACGTAATACATATGGGATACCCAAGAAGCGCTTAATATAACATTAACATATCTAAAAAAAGCCATTGTAGAGGTAAAAAAAAAACTCTCAGCAGGATCACAAAAAAAAAAAACAATGGATTCATTAGTAGCTATTCCAAAAGTTAGAGTAATATGCAAATTGATGGTTTTTATATCAAGACGAAAAAAAAGATCTATTTTAGAAATTCTGGAACATTTTGATAGTTATATTTTTCATTGTTAATGAGTAGAAACCTTCCGATAACTTTCGCATTTGCTATACCATGTTCTTCCCTCGCTTTCATCATTGCTTTAATGAGAACTTTGCGTTCCTCTTGGATCGCTCTTGCAAAATCTTCAGTTATATATGCGTTCGCATAGTTACCAGAGTTTTTAATCTTAGATCTACTCTTCCAAACAATATCACGGTCCTCGCGGCTAATAAATCGTGTAATTATTGGTCTACATTTACCTTCTATTACTTTTCCCACTCTATGGACGGCATGAAAACTGATACCACTGGTATCGATATCCATTTCGTTCTGAATGATGTTGTAGACCAAATTTTTGCAGTTTTCATCTTCGGTTTCCTGTATGTTATTGAATCTTAAATTTTCTCGTCGTGTATATTGCTCGAGCCTGGTATTATTTTCAATTTCCGTTTTTAGTTGTGTTTCTAGGATGGCAATCTTGCTGCGCAGGGCTTCAACCTCAGCACTGGTCTTCTTTAAATTCGACTCTGCTTCTTCTTTCATCGTGTCTACATCTTGTTGGGTGGATTCTAAGCTTTGTTTCATATCTCTTGTTTCCGTTCTGATCTGATCGATTTCCAGTTTCAGCTCACATCTCAACTTGTCCATTTCGGATCGCATATCAGCGAATCCCGTCTCCATGGCTTGTCTCAAGGAGTCAATCGCATCCTTTAACTGAAGCAAAGTATCCTGATTTGCGGGCATATCGTCGCTGTTTGAGGAGCTTGAACCTCTTTTGGAACGTTTTCTTCCCATAGGAATTTGTCAGCTCTCGTTAAAACAGATAACTGGTTAAAAGTCCGAGATTTTCCATCAAAACGCAGTAATTGTTGTAGAAATCAAGCACTATTAACCCATGTTTTAGATGGAGCGTCACATCGCACGTCCGGACGCCATGCCTGCCGAGTAACCTCTCCCCCTTCTCTAACTTGTACGTCTGTGCAAAAACCAGCTTTGCAAGGGCAAAATTTTTCGATTTTGTTTTTATCGTCTTGACGATGAAATCTTCGCATCTCTGAACAATGGCGTCCATTTGATACTCGTGTGCAAGTTTTACCAAGTAGTGACAGTTTTCTTCTGTTATTTGTGTCTCTTCCCTGTCTGCTCTAGGGGGATAAATCATCAGCAACAATTCTTGCACTTCACTCGACTTTTTGTCGGGAAGGGGGACTTCGTTCTTGTCTTTTTCCTGAAATTCTGATGTAAACATCTTCTCAAACACTGGCGAGAACATCGCGAGTACGGCTCAGTGAACATGGAGTCGTTTTTCTTCTACCACAAGAACAACATCGCTTAATTTCCAGGGTTGTAAAAAATCCTGCGATCCACTTTTACGTTTCATAGCCATTTAGAAAAATATCAGTTAACTCCAACAATCCGCGGGGAGTAAAAAAACAGAATTGATTCAAGGGCGGAACTCTCGGCAGACGGTCTTGTAAATCAACTCAGTTTGCTTGTATAAATGACATGTCGCATTCAGAGATCAAAGGTTCATTGTGCGTGACGATTTTTTTTTAATTTTCTCATGTGACCACAGGGTACAAGTGTGAAAAAAAAACTGCCCAATTCAAACTGGTTGCAATTTTGCGGGGTTGAATTCCGCTGAAATATACGTTGACAATCGATTTTTTGTTTCCCACCAAGCATTGTTTCGAAAAATGCAATAAAAAACATTCTACCCCTTGTAAAAAATATGTGACGGACTAATTATAAAGTTACTAGAATTATCCCCAGTGCTGGCTCAAAGTTTAAACAAAACAAAACTTTTGAGTTTCACTTTTCTCATAGCGGAGGTAAAAGTACACGCTATGGCTGAATAACTTAAGGAAAACATTTTTATTGGTTAGTTGCTGGAACAAAGTTCAAAATATAGTTATTATATAGTGATCAGTGTGCACGTTTAGGCCGACTTATCTGTGGCAAGTTTTGCTTCAGGAAAATACGAAATTAGCTTTTCGTGGCAACGATAGGACGTCCCGCTAATTTCGTTTTCATGTTTTTACAAAGTGTACAACGTTGAACTTGAAACTTTAAAGTGCTACTATGATCAAATTGTCGAATACCTTTAATTTTCGCGTAATTGGTAGTTAACTTCCTAAAGTACATGATTTCCAAAGTATATCCTCATGCGATGAAGGAAAGTGGTTTTTTTTTTGCGCTCAAACTCCAATAATTTTCATCCGCCATTGAACCGCCATGTTCCTGCGGCCTGGTTACCAACGGCAGAGGCCTGGTCACTTGGAATTCGCAGGGAAATCAAGTGACGTCATTTTCTCAAGTCAATTTCTCATACGATTTCATCCACTTCGATGCTCTCCTGTTTTCGAAAAGTCTTTCTTCATTTTAATGATGGGAAGTCGTTGTGTTGTACAGGAGTGCAGCAATGAGACTGACAGAGCGGCCGGGATCGCGCTGCATGCGAGCCGGATCGATAAAACGATTGATTGTTAGAACCAAGGGGAAGAATTTCCATCCTCACCAAGGACACGTTTTGTTTGTATTTTCTCGATTCACATCGAGGAAAACCGTTTTACTCGGGCTTTCAACCCATGCCTAGCATATGGAAAAAGGGGAGCGATCAACAGATTGTAAATCTGAAAAAAATCTGCATAAAGAAGAAGAAGAAGCGACAAAAGGTGCGCGCAAAGAGTGTGAATATTCTCATATTATAAAGCTTACTGATTGTTTTTATCTGGTGATTTCTCGCTAGCTTGCTTTACACTCATACAAAAAGTAGTCACAATACACTTTTTTATATCGTGTTTCTCAAGTACCAAACCCTGATTAAACGAATAAATAATGTAAGCGTGAAAGCTTTTATTAACTTAACTTAAGCCTAAGTTTGTATTAATCTTTCCCCCGCCTCGATTAGCCTTTTAATTTTTATGTTGTTTGACTTTCAGTCGCCTATGACTGGGCTACTCCCTCCCCTCCTCCCCCCACTCCACCCTAATACTGAATCTGGTAGTTTTAAAAAGGATGATTTAAAAGGACATCGAGGACAGCAGATTCTCTGAGACTTTAAATGTGCAAACATATCATTTTCAGTCAGACCCTTTTTATGGGTTTTTTGGACCTCATAAGCCAAGAATAGAAGCATATGAATTGAAATCTTGCATGGAACACTCTGAGTATGTCTAGACAATCGAAACGAAAGGGCAAGTCTGTATATTTCACCGCTTGCAATTCTGGTCTGAAAAGAGAATGACATTTTGATATAATTTCTTGTTACCTCATTTGCATCAACATAGCTTTTTGGACCAGAAACGGTGAGAATTCAACGAAATCACATGAAAACTTCTAGAATGCAGATGAGCATGTGCATGTGTAGGAAACCACAGGGAAAGTCTGTGTCTGTCACCTCTGAGACTTGAAAACAGAATGACATTTTCAGTCAGAACTTTATAAGGGTTGTGGGGGACAGACTTTTGGACCTCATGGAATTGAAGCAAATGACTTAAATCTTGCATGCAACACTCTGAGTATGTCTTGATAATAGAAACAAAAGAGCAAGTTTGTATCTTCCACCGTTTCAATCTAAGTCTCAAAAGAAAATGATATTTTGACCTATTTCTTGTCAGGAAATATGTACATCAACAATGTATAAACACATTTTGTCTACTAATAAATTTGTTGTTGTTGTTGTTATACATGACATTGACTCTACATTTTTAAGTATAAATACTGAAGAATAACCAAGAAAAAATTGAAGGTTGCTTACAACAGTTTTCATGTTTACTACATTTTGGTAAGTTCATGCATTTTCCCAACCCTCACTGCACCCAACAATGAATGTATCAACTGTTACCATACAATAGACTATAGTGTATCAAAATCAGAGAGACTTGCTTGGGCCAGGCTGAATACATGTATTTGACTATGCATTAGAATAAGAAAAAGTTTACAAATTAACAAAAATAATTGGGAGCAGATTTCCAACAATTGCACAATAATCTGAATAACAAACTTACACAATCTGCTCCAAAGAATATTGTTTTTAATGTATATTACTTTGTAAACACATACTTTTACTCAGGTGACATAGAATAATACGATAAGAAAAATGGGGGTTACTGGGTAAACTTTCATACCATAAGTCCCAGAAGATAATTAGTCAGTCTCACTGATTTGGCTACTGTTGCTATGGTAACAGTTAATAGCAGCATGTAAAACATTTTTGGGTTCAGTGGAAGTTGGACATGACTGTTATCATTCAAGGCCCAGTTACCAAAATTGCCTACAATATGTGGATGCCTGTTACCAGAAAATACAGTCAACTCTCTCTAAGACAGACACAGTCAGGACTGGCCCCAACTGTCCATCTTAGAGAGGTATCTATCTTATAGAGAGCTTAGTTACAGTAAAATGACTGAAAAACTGAACAGCACCGACCAACACCAGGTGTCCCTTTTATAGAGGTGTCCGTTAAGTGAGAGTTGACTGTATAGCCAAATAAATTTTCATCAAAAAATCCAGTGGTGTGAAACTGGAAACCTGATGTGAGCCACCTTACATAGCTTGTGTACATAGAAAACATCTCATTGCAAATTGTTGTTGTCTTGCACATTTATTTTCTCATTGATAACTGTACTTATTCACATCTGGATATAATAAATACAATGTATTGATAAAACCTTTGTTTTGAAGGTCAAAGAAATGTTTTTTTGAAACATTTAGTCCTCCCCCCCCTTCTTCTTTGTAGTAAGTGTGCTCCTCATCAGAATTTGGGAAGGTTTGCCTGATGCACAGATTGGTGATGTGCCACAGATCTCAGGAACCTAAAGAAATGAAAATTACAGAGGATGTTTTTGAGTGTATACAAATGTGGTTATTTGGACTTGTCGTTCCACCTTGCCATATGGTGTTTGTGGGTGGACATAGTTTGAGTGGTGAAGCTACATGTATTAAAAGGGATAGGAACTGGCAAGCTAAGTTGGTATTTTCCATTCTTTTTAATGCCAACAATACTGCCACTGTGCAAGCAATCACATCCTCTATATTAATATGGTTTGCAGAGTTGTTGCCTTAAAGTTCTTTTATCTTAGATGGGAAATGACATTTTTATTGTTCTTGTTTACACGTATATAGAAACCGCTTTTGGTAAGCCAAACTCAGAAGGAACACTAACATGGATTGTTGTTATAAATGTAGGTTTGCACAATAAAATACAGTAATAATAGTTTATTAATATTGTAATACAATGTATGTAATAATAATTGTAATAAAGTTGTTGTAAGTTGTTGTTCAGTTTGTAGTAAATTCCATAAAATGAATTAATGTTTTCAAACATAGCTACAATGAACTTGCAATTACCCAGGATAAGAGAGCGTTATTCTAAACTCCCTTGACAGGAAATGATATCAGGTTTGATAAATTTGTGCCTATATGAAATGGAGAGGAAACTTGGTATCAATTAGAACAGAACGATGAGCTGAAATTGACGCCATTGTGCACAGCTTTCATTTAGATTCTCACTTATAAACAGCAGTGCATTTTCGATGGTAAAAAAGAACAATAAGCTCATTCTGAACTGAAACTATACTGTACACGTTCCTTATTGCGCCACTGTGAAGTTACATTTATTTAAGAAAGAAATGAAAAAATATATTCTTGACAAATCAGCAGTTGCAAATGTTTCCCTCTAATTAAGTACAATGTTTTATTTTATTGCTTCGTTAATTATTTTTTTTGAAATCTTGACTAGTAATATTACCAGATATGAAAATATGAATATATGAATATTGTCAACAATTCTATTTCTCATCATTAAAACTATTTTTAGTTTAAAAAAATTATATATCTAGCTAAGTTGCAGTTGACCTAAATGTAAAGGGATCTATAACTTCAAGCATTTTTTTGCTTTTCTATAGACTCCCTCATCACTATTATTTATCTTGTATTGTATAGTTACCATGAACTACAATGTATTAGTGATGGAAGCAATAAATTGAAATTAAATTGAAATTGAAATAAAACATCAAGACAAAACTTGCGAAAGTCTGTAGTTAACCTCAAGGTAAACTGGCTTCGGCTTCAATAAGTCTCCGAGAACACAGCAAACAATTCATCTACATACCAATATTTGGTGTCTTCCTCGCCAGAAAAAAAGAATCAGCAAAGCCTGCTTTTCCTCTTCGTTGGCCTGTAGAAGACTCCTAGAGCTACAAATTATAGCTAGCTGTTCAAGTTTTCGGCTGCCTCTTCTTCAGTCGGAACTGGCTCTACAGAGTCATCGCAATTGACGATTTCTTCTTTTTCATTGCCTATATCGTGTGAAGACGATCCAGACAAGCTTTCTGAATAACTGTTGTCACTACAACTTTGAAATTCGTCGCTAAAAGGGTCTCTAGAAGCCCCGAACTAGTGAGTGAACGAAGCCATCGGATCGAGCGACTTGAGAAAATGACGTCACAACATAAAAACAATATAGATTTGAATGAATTACCGCAACTCCAATCCCTGTTATAACGCGGGCTCACTGGAACATAAATCCGTAATGGCGGACTCGAAAAACACTACTTTCTAAGTTCAATATTTTCACTTTGCGGGGCCCTAACTTAATTTAATTGACCTAGACAGGTACAGTGACATCTGATGAGCTGTAAGGAAGGCGTTTTTGTTTCATACGTGACATTAATTTTTGATCATAGTAGCACTTTAAGAGTTTTTTTTAGACTGTGTTACCATAACAGCAGGAAGTATCACTTTTAATCATAATATTTTACAGTGAATGATCTCACGTCCTATATTTACAAGTCATAAAACAAACATTTTTATGATACATACACAGGGAACCCAAACGCTATATTTATAGCTATAACATAATCATTTAATAAAAATAATTTGTTGTTTACCCGTGTTCTGTGTCTTTTTGAGTTGTTTTGGAAGCGATTTTAATCAGAGCAAACTAAAAAAAGACGGTTGACCTTGCACGTTTCAAATATTATCATGTCTGCCGCTTTGTAAATCCGACGTGCCTATTACGTCTCAAGTTTCCATTCTTGTTAACTAAAACTCTCCTCTCCCCCGAGGACAGTTAATAGTTAATGGTAATGGCTGTGAATACCCGGGAGGGCGGGGTGGGGGGGGGGGGGGGGGGGGGGGGGGTACTTCCTATAATGGGCTATACGGGGATGCTCCGCCGAAAGGGGTACCTTTTTGAGGCTGGTTGTATATGAAAGGGTCGGGATTTTACGAGTTGAAGTATGTGAAAGGGTAGGGATTTCACGAAGAATAGGATATGGTAGCGAAAACACGAGTTGAAGCATAAAAAAGGTAGGGAAAACTGCAATTTAAGTATTATAAAAAGGGCCTTTCAAAATATATCAAACAGACGCACGCAAAGGCTATATGAAAGGGGTACCATTTTCAACGAAAGGTATATGAAAGGGGTACCATTTTCAATGAAAGGTATATAAAAGAGGTACCTTTTCTGTCAAAAACGGTATATGAAAGGGTAAGGGTTTGGACCTCGGGGCGGAGCATCCCCGTACAAACCTTTGTTGAGTACCCCACCCCCCCCCCCCCCCCCCCCCCCCCCGGGTGTGAATAGGGATTTCTGGTGCATCATGAGCGAAGTAAATATTGATTTCCTTCCTTTTTTGACGAATGAAATTCTTCATTCAACTGAAACTTTGCCTTAATTACTCGTTGCGCAGCCAACGAGTTATAAATCCGTCTCTGAGTTTCCTTTTTTTCTTCTTGTTACATCAGCGCATGCAAATTTATGCACGCATATTTTAGTTTATGTCGACGTGAGTATATGGCTTTCATCTATGAAATACATACTGCAAAATCTCTCCGTGTGTTGAGACTGCAAAAGAAAGAAGTACAGCGTACAATTGCAAGTTTTCAAGACAATGCAAGGCGTTCATAGATGGATAGGACCGTTTGATATTGTGTTCGCCGCTTATTCCTGTGGGATTTTTGCTCCGGCAAGAGTTGCTTCTCCAGGATTCCCTTAAACATACCCCAAGTGGGTTTATAACACCAGTAAACTCATATAAAAATGTATTCTATTGCTTTTATGAAATAACTATGAAAAGCGTTTGTAAAAACAGAACTTTGTAATTTGTAATTTTGTGCCGATCAAGTGGCTTTTTCTCATATTAAACATTCATTGGATGACGCGGGAAAACCAAATGAATGAACTTGACTCGCTGCCATTGACAGAGCACTGACAAATTCACCGGTTCAACGAAAGTGACGAAACCTTTTGCGTTTTGAAATTCATCAGTTGAAATTTATCAACTGAAAGGAGAAAATGTATTCAATGATCCAAAAGTACTTTGTAGGGGAAATCCAGTAACTCTGTCCGGAATCCGTCGCCGCAAAGGTGAAAGTGCGAGGAAAGTTTGGAAGCCTACAAACTTTATTTGGATTTAAAGATTGCCTTCTTGTCAAGAATTTTTCAATTGGAATAAATGTTAGTTCCAAAACTCAGCTTTTAAAACTTTTTTGACTTTATCAACTTACCGTGATGAAGTGTACAGTGAAGCCCGTGCTTTTCTACATTTTAAATGCTTCATAAAAACTCCTTGTTTTTAAGCCTACAGTGCCGGAGAGTTTGATTGGTTGATGGAACAGAATTGCGATCATTTCATGCAAATTATGTGTTCAAATCTATAATTTTTGGTTAGATTCGTGTTCTTCTTGCCTGGACATAATCAGAATTTTAAATGGATCCGGTACAAACGTCTCTCTATAGAAAGCGAAGTGAAAAAAACAAAAACAAAAACGCAAAGCAAAATTCTTCTAAAAAAACAAAGCTATAAGTCTTACTTTTTATTTCCATTGTGCAAATCCGATTTGTTAAAAGGTTATCTTAGGATTTGTAAGCACATTTATAAACTTCAGTTGATTTTTAATCGAAAATGTCCTCAGTTTTGAGAGCCATAACATTGTTTGCTCTTTGGGATCCACTTTGAGATTTTCATTAAACCTTCGGCTCATCAGTAAGTTCACAAAGTACATCCAGTATCGAGGTTGTTTTGATTTTCTTTTATGGCTGCATGTAAGGATTTTCAAGACAATGTTAAGGTGACTCGCTCGAAATGCAAAATGCGCTCATCTGGATACAATTTCGCAACGGCAAACTTTTGGTTATAACTTCTTTGTTTTTTACTCTTGACTATTGCAACAACTATTTTTGTATCTTCTTGTTGAATGAAGCATGGATTAATAAATATGAACCGATTTTCTTCGAAATAAATACAGAAGCCAAAATCTGGTTTGCGCAAACCCCTCATTTCATATTGAGGCCCTCCTAGAAAAAAATTGGTCCTTTTTATTTGGCTCAAAATTTGCGAATCGACTTCCCTTGATACAGTCTAGAATGTGGCCAAGTTACAAAAAAATCGTCGGAACAGAAACGCTGCAACAGAAATGCCGTCAACTTAGAAGCTTATTTCCACCCGAGGTGAAATAAATATTTATTGCGCCTCGAAAAATAATAATAGCTAATAATCATGGGCACTCAACACCAAGAATATGTTGTTTAGGCATGCGTTATATCTTACAGCAAGTTCGATTGCGAATGCTACAAACCATTAAAATTTATTATTTTCCACCTAGCTCAGTTTTCTTTGTTCTTTTAAGGGGAATATATCACATAACGTACCCCGTTCATTGCAGTGTCTGAAAAGCTTGGTGCGGCTTTGATTGTAACAGGGGAGAGGCGGGGCTGAAAACAATAACTGATAACAATAGCAAAAGAAAGGATTATATATTCCCCTCGTCATATTCCCCCCAACATATTCCCTTCGCCTTAGTCCCCTCGACTTATTCCCCTCATAATAGAATAACACAAACGGGAGACAAAATAGGGCATAACAAGGAAAACACTCTAGCATGGGTCAATATTTTTGTTTACATAAAAATATCTTATTCCTACGTAATTAACTTGCCGGTCGCGACCAAAAAGCGAAATGTCAATAACATTATTCGATGGTATCGTACCTCGATTCAGGTTTCGGGTCTTCAATAATGTATGACGCCTTGTTTTACGCTTGAACTTGAATATGTTTCCGCCGGTTTCCCTTGGAAAACACACCGACATCCACTCCATTGATCTTCGAAAGATGAAGGCGGGCAGTTGGGCCATGGCGAGACCACGAATACTGTTCATACATTTTCTTCTCAGTCTCTCTCCCTTCTTCTACTTATAGCGAAGCAACGTGCTCAATGCAAATTTGGGAAAAGCAAAACATGTTTACCGTCTCGCTTTGTCATGTGCCGTGATCCCAATGCGGCCTTGCGGAATCATGCTTTTTTGCATTTGAATTGAACGGAATGTTATTCTCCGAAAAATTAATAGTTTTTTTGTTTTAGAAAACCTCACAAGGTGAAAAATAAGCATGTTATTGACCTGTCCCTCGGGGATATGTGATATATTCCTCTCGTGGCGTTCCCTCGGGCTACGCCCTCGGGTACGCCACGAGGGGAATATATCACATATCACTCTTCTCGGGGCCTCGCTCCTGGTCAATAACCTTGACCTGACTCAGTCTTTAGACCAACGCACATGGCGAAAACGCGCTAAATATGTAATATTGCTCTCCTTAATTTTACCGAACTTATATATTATTTTGCTCTTAAAACATATAACGACAAGAAACTGGTAGTATTGGTGCAACTTACGAACCGGTTTTGGTTAATCTAGGTGTTTTCCTTGTTAATAAACAACTTCACGTACCACAAAAAAAAACATTCTTCGACTCGTTTTTAAATCATCCTAAAATTCGCAGTTTTCTTGTCGATAATTTTTAAATTTGTATGAACGTTAGCTGACGACAAATCCAGATTTGCCGCAAATTTTTAAGCATTTTGACACGATTATTGCTAATTAAAATTTTTAATTATTAATATTCTCTCTTTTCTGTATGCCAGTTGTTTTTGTTTATATGTTTTGTTCTGATTTCACTCAGTTCGCGTTTTTCTCGATCAGTATTGTCGTCACGTTCGTTTGCGGCTTTACGACGTTTTCGGGCATTTTAAAAAAGGAATAAACATTTATTTTGATGATTAGCTTTTCCATGCAGTTTAGTACCTCTGGGTTGAAATATCGTCATCTTTTACTGTAGATAAATCGCTCTTACATGTATGCGGAAATGGCTCATTAAGCAAAGAGGGTTTTCCCTCAGTGACGTCATACCGCGGTTTTTTGTTCAACTTTTGCTGTCGGAAACGCACGACCATTGTAGTGTAGAAGATTTAACCAGTAAAAACATTATCTGTATTCAAACCGTAGCTTTGCCATAAAAACAAGAAAACGTGGTAGCATGTATACGACAACTGTTAATGTTTTATTTTGGTATTTACAAAATGTTTGCGAAAGAAACGAAACGATACATTGAGAATCAGTGTTTTACATCAACAGAACAAGTAAGTTATGCTTCGTGATAAATGCAAGTCACGTATAATGGTCCAATATTCTTACCAATGTGAACCTAAAACAATTCAGTAAATACAACATATGACGGTTTCAAATGTATATCTTTCAATAAATTAGACTTCAGGAAATAAATAAGATACTTTCCGACGTGAGGCCGGGTTGTATGCCACCGACTTCAATTAATTGAAAATGAAAATGGTTTTTTTTCTCATGGTTTCGGCTAATGTACTTTATTGTCTAATGACGAATCTTTGTTTACAATTATTAACATAATGCCTCATTCTCTAATCAAACTACAAAATTAATTTAATTTTTTTTTTACTATTACTTATTATATTGTATTATTTTACTATTTATTTTACACACGACCCCACAAGCTCTGTAGCTTAAATTTTTATCGTGTGAAAATAAAGGTTATCTATCTATCTTACTCCAAATATTAAAAGGGCATAGCACACAATAGCTTTCTCTGGAAATTTGGGTCAGACATACTAGATACTCTGAATGAATGCTGTTTTGAAATCTCGAAAATTTGCAAAGAATGTTTTGCTCATAATAATTTCTCCACCCAGCAACTTGTATACTTTTTGATAGCTAATATTTTCTTTTAAAAATTACATGCAAAGAGCTAAAACCTGTGTATATTACTATTGCTGATTCATTTTGATAGTCATCCGTCTTGAATCTGATTTATACTCAGTGTCTTGTCAGCTAGTATCTGCTGCTAGTTGAAAACTGGCACCCACTTCAACCAAACCATGAACTCCCAGAACGATACTGCTCCATTCTCGTCTTTGTCCATTTTGGTGAATGCTTTGTCCATGTTTACAGTGTCATAGCCAAAGAACTTCATCATCCTCTCGAACTGGATCCTGTCGAGCGTGTCGCTATTATCTGTGTCAAACCTCTTGAAATAATCCAATGCTTTCGAGAGGTTATGAAACTTGGCTTTGTCGTTCAAAATCTCGAAATGCTCCCCACTGCGAAGCCAGTCGTGGAATTCGTCAAAGGAAATATCATGGTCTCCGTTTTTGTCCAACAGGAGAAAATAAACCCAGGATTGTTCTCGGTCTAGGCCTAGATCTCTTTCCAGCAAGTCCTGCATTTCTTGTTCTTCCAATTTCCCGTTCCCGTTTGCATCGTACTTATCAAAGAGACTGCGAATGGCGACTGTTGGAGCCTTTTTGTCGAAAAAGCTGAGTCCGGCTTGCATTTTTATCTTGACTTTTTCTTTAAACTATTGCTTTCAATTGCTAGTTAAGCTCTTCTGTATAGCTTATGCTCAGTGTTTAAACTTTCCTGCTCGATAGATTATATACCGTTTTAAGTACTCGTTAAAATTCAATTAAAAATAGATCACACGTTTAAATCACGTTTGTCTTCCCTTCAGATTTCTCGGAAAGGATATACGTCATTCTTTATCGAACATTTGATTATTTTTATATAAGCTTTGTTTGTTGAACAATAGCGAGAGACCCAGCCTACTGCGGAATAGTTAATAATGGTTAACTGGACGCTAACATTAACGAACTCACCGTGTCTAGCTGTTGAGTTGACTCGGGATCTATTTTGTTTTATTTTTTTTCACAAAACATTTTCAATTTTCATTGAATGTTGTAATGTTATTCAACTTCTATTAAGTAAACAATTGGCGAAATGAAAGTGCCAGACTGACCGAACCTACAAAATGTCTAATCAAGCAGAACGCTTAATTATTAAGACCATTTGATGTTCCGTCTTCCGCTTTATAAGAACTGCGTTTACCTTAAATGGATAAAAGTTGACCCCTTTCATAATACTGAAAGAAGCTTAAGGTAGCGTTGAAATCGGGAAGTCCGTTTAAACTCGTTGAATTGTCGGCGAATTTCACGTACAGCTTGCTCCAATCCAAAAACCGTCATAGGTAACCGGTTGTGGCAATAAATCAGTTTGCAAAATGTGTCGATTTTTAATTTAATTCGACACAGACGGTTATAGATTAAGAAATCCTAACTTAAAGTTCTACTATACTCCCAGCCACTTCGTGCAGCAAAATAAGCTAACAGTATCTCAGCTTTTCTCGTTGAATGGTCACACTGTAGGAGTTCATCCACAGACTTAAAAGTTAGAACCACCTTGTACAGCATAATAAACAGCACCACAGGAAAGTACTGCTCAGTAGCATTCATATGAATGGTCACATTGTAAGATTTCATTCAAAGAATCAAAAGTTAGAACCACATCGTATGGCATAATAAACAGTACCACAGGAAAGTACTGCTCAGTAGCTTTCATATGAATGGTCACACTTCAGGATTTCATCCACAGACTTAAAAGTTAGAACCATCTTGTACAGCATAATAAACAGTACCACAGGAAAGTTCTGCTCAGTAGCTTGCATCATGAATGGTCACACTTTATGATTTCACCCACAGCGGTGACTAAAAAGTTAGAATCACTTCGTATTTAATAAAAAAAAAAACATTAAGGCATTTGTATTTTTAATTAATTACATACTGTATGCTGCACACACGGCTTTGCATTGCAGCTTGCTGGCTCGAAGAGAGAACTAACTGAGCGAAAAACTGTAAACTGCTGGCGGTAATGCACTCAACTGAAAATGATCTCTTAGAAGGAGAAGATGCTTCTATCTCGGATCAATATCAATGTCTTATCTATTAACTAAAGTTTTGTAGTCAGTGTAATTTAATGCCAATGCTTCTTGAGTATACCTCAACCCATTATTATCATCATTATGTAACATGTGCTTGCACCAACTTTCATGTAATCTTCTATCTTTTATTTTTTTTTTTTTTGTATGTGTGTATGTATCCTTTTATTCACTGTAATTTTCTGTCATTGAAGTAATAAAGTTTTGATTATTAAATCAAAAAAAAAATACTGTATGCTGCACACACGGCTTTGCATTGCAGCTTGCTGGCTCGAAGAGAGAACTAACTGAGCGAAAACATACAACTTGATGTAAACAGCTGGCGGTAATCATTGTGATAACTTTGTACACCCGAATGGCAAATTATTTGCCCGTTGACTTGAAGTACTACCGGTAATTACTAACGATGTCATAAATTAGGTTTTTCTCCACCCGACGGTTTGAGCTCATCTACACACATTTGTCGTCTGCGCGTGAGAGTTATGATGTCACAAATGGCACACCTGCCATAACAGATCCCGCGCCGACTTAGTTTGAACTTTGTACTCAATGAAATTCCGGGAAAAGGAAGCATTGGATTAAAACATCCTGGGTGGGGGAAAAACCTT
>JAJLRJ010000013.1:3739574-4104574 GCA_024195265.1 Dendrophyllia cribrosa | reverse complement strand
ATTCCCTATCTTAAATAAGAATATTTTTAAATAACAACAAATGGACTTTCTTCAATTCTAAGGTGTCTGTTCAGAAGTAAACATCAACTGTTGTAACTTTTCTATCAACTGTTTACTGCATTTTTAATTTAGGCACTGAATTATGTGCCCACGTACTCAGTAATATATTGTAAAGTTTTAACCAATCACTTTTGATAAAGAAACTTAACACCTTCTGTAAATCGACTACATGTAACAATTTTCAAACAGTATTCTCTGTGTCTTTCTGATTTTTTTTGTGAGAACTTCTATGTACAAGTTTGAATCTTGTAATTTTTGTATTGCTTTTTTGTTTTATATTGACTGGACAACCAAAGCTTCATAGTGAAATTTTACAAGGAAAACGGATCAGAGTCTGGGTGTCAATAAATCGAAGCAATGGATGCAGATTACCTTCCAATAGCCAATCATAGAAAACTTGTGTAATCTTTAATTTACACTGAGCAGGTGAGATTTCTGTAGCAACCTCAGCAGCAGAGGATTGTCAGTAAAAGCTAACGAATAGTGAGCTAGTAAGAATAAAGAAGTCAACGAAGTAACAAGTGCATCTTTTGTTGAAGTGAACAAGCAAGTCACCCCGTGAAAAGCACTTTCAACAAAACTGACAGAAGAACTCGGAGTCTCGTACTCTTGTTTTACGCTTGGCCGTGGCCGTGGAAGACTGCAACAGCCCGACGGCCCTCTTCGCCGGCCCAACAGCGAACCGTTGGTGAAGCTCCAGCAGGCTCAAGATCTCGAATTAAGCCCACCTCCAATGAAAGGAAAAAACGGAAACTTGAAAGCTCTTAAAAGAAACGAACATTGCGAGGCGTTGTCCTCGTACGAAGAGCAGACGCTTGTGCGTTGAAGCCTGTGATATATTAGGCACATGTGCGTCGAAGATTTCATCAAAAAGGATTCCAGTGGGAATAAAACGATCCGAGAAAAGGTAGACGTGTGACGTGCGTTGACGACCTGGAAGCCCAAGCAAAAAGGACATAAAGAAAGACACTAATAAGGATATTTATAAGCGAACATTATGACTGCTATTCTGACATTTCTAGCAGTTTTTGAGGCAATATTAGAATCATTTAATTTTTTTATGTGTGTCAGTACGTACAGTCTCGACCATTCAAAACGACTCACACATATATATTTATTTATTTATTTATTCCATAATTAAGGTAATCCGCTATTAACACCCTCTTTTATGATCAGGCCCATTTCGAAAAATACTATAATAATATTTTATGTGCAGGCTCAGCCTCACCGGGGTGTAATTATTCAAGTCTCCTTTGTTAGAATGGCACAATGGAATTCAGAGTACATGTAGGAACGCTAGGCGTACGTAGCATTGTGTGTTCGTATACAAATGTGCATCGTATGCAAATTACCAAGAAGTTGAAGCATAGCACGCGCGTGCAGTTCGTGCTGAAACTAAAAAGAAGTTGGAAACATCAGGCTTACATCAAGCACCACCCAAATCTGCACTTTAAAGAGTATTATGGTATTTTTCGAAGTGGCCTATTACTACGACATCGATTCACAGTGTTGCATTCAGCAAGCTAGTAAGTGGGTAGGTACTTTTTAAATCAATATTTGTTATTTAATAAAGTGTTTTGTTGTTGTTGTTGTTGTTGTTGTTGTTGATCTATGTTATACTGTGCTATACTTTGCTATGCTACACTATACATGCTGAGTAGCTTTTCCATATTTAGGATTTTTATTACAAACTGATCGTTATGTTAATATTAAAAGGGTTAATTTTTTGTTACAGATCTTGCTTATTCATGATTGTCAAGAATTGTCATGAATTCATGACAATTTTTGACAACAACTGATTCAGTATACAAAAAAAAAATTCGGTTTCAGACATGTAAATTTTATTCAGCAGATGAGCAGTGGCGGACCGAGGGGGAGGGTCTGGGATGTACGGACACCCCCCGCCCACCCCCCCCCCCCCCCCCCCCCCCCCCCCCCCCACCATGAGACATGCATTTTTTACTATTTGTTTGACACTAAAATCCTTGTATCGACAGGATCGCATATCACAGTCTATTCAACTGGTTTATTTTTTTTTTAATGTAACGCGCGTTGCATTTTGCCACTGCAAAGCAGTATTACCTGATGGCGTTCACAGAAACACGTGCACGTCTCTGCTTTCTCAGTCGACATAGCGACAACTCGACCCCGAGGGGGGGGGGGGGGGTACTCGGGTATATTTTGGGTGGGTATGTGCCGCCCTGGTCTCCAAATTTGGACCCCGTTTTAGAAAGAATTTGCACTCAAAATGATACCCCGTTCTAGAAATAGGTCAATTTTTAATGCCCCGTTCTAGAAAAAATGGCTGCTGATAATCTGAGGCTTTCGTGCGTTCGAAATATTATACCCCGTTCTAGGAAACGTCTCTAAAATGGATACCCCGTTCTAGATCAGGAGTCCCAAAATCACGACCCCGTTGGGCGGCACATACCCGTATAGGTATTTTGGGGGAGTACCCCCCCCCCCCCCCCCCCGCGGGAACTCGACCTATAACTTCGTTCTTTCTTACCTTACACGGTATGCGGTAAGGCGCCAAGGAAACTGACGTTAAAGGGATACTGCATATCCCGGCTAAAATATCGTGTTTTCATGAGTTTGGCCAGGAGCTTGCTTTAAGCTTACTTTAGTTATCTTGAAATTGGAAGAAACCATCACCAAAAGTGATAGAAGCAAAGGAATATGAACTAAACCGACAAAATAACGGGTAGAAAAGTCAAAATTTCACAAGAATGGCGCAAGTTTGATCTCTTGACCGCCTGTCAATAAATCAAATTTTATGAACTGTAATCCACTTTAATCCTTGCAATCCTGCATTTTTTTTCCCAAACTACTGCTTTTGTTTTGCTCTATAGAATCGTTTTATTCAACTAAGTTGTATATTTGGTGGCATTTGGCGATATAACGTGAACATAAGCTAAGAGAAATTTTAAAGACTTTTGTTCTGGGACCATCATAGCTTGATAAGAAATAGAACACAAACCGCGGTGACAAACATATTGAACTTATTTGAAAATGTATGTAGTAGCATACGAAACGTCAAGTTTTATAAAAAATGAATAAGTTCAATATGTTTATCACCGCGGTTTGTGTTCTATTTCTTATCAAGAGAAATTTTGCTATTTAGGCCGCAAAAAAGTTTCAACAGTGTTTGTTTCTGAATCAAAGTTTGGACCCCCAAGGCGAGGGGCGTCTCGCGGCTTCGCCGCTCGCGCGCACGTGCTCCCTCAACTAAGTAAAAGAAAAGTAAGAGACGGCTCGCAATCTACCCCAATCAAAAATTCCTTGATTCGCCTCCGAGATGGCTCATGTCTTGACTTCACTATATTCCTACGAGGTTAGTCTCTCCACCAGTATAGCTGATCTACATTTCAAATATCGTCTCCGCTACTTTGCCTTGCAGTTTCCAAAGCGGACAACGAGACCCTTTCATCCAGTCCTCTCCTGAGAATTACCTGCTTGAATGCAACGAAGAAGTCGTTCTTAAAGAAGGTGTACAAAATCGGATTCAGGACCGAGGTAGAATAGCGGACAACAACAAACACATGGGAGAGAGTGGAATGCACTTCATCGTTAGCTGACTTGTCCACTATTAATACCACTGTCCAGGTAAACCATGGCAACCAGCAAACCAGGTACAATGTCCCCATGGTAACAAATATCAGCAGACATCGTTGCTCGATTCTTTTCCTTTCACTTCGCCGAGTCTGTCCCAGCTGTCTTTGCTGACGCGCTTTCTTGATAGCCTTGAACATATTGGCATATGCATAGATCATAAATGTGTATGGAAGGACAAAAACAGCTACAAGGCAGAAAATGGCATGAGCGATTTGAAGATTTAGTGCTTTGGGATTTTTTTTATATAACTCGGTCTTCCAGAAGAAAGGCATAATAGCAATGATAGCAGATGCTCCCCATACTGCACTCAACACTTTGAAGATGGCATTTTTTGATGCTGGGCGTGTAACATCCCAAATGAATGCTAGGTACCTCTCCAAGGTTATAACCAAGATATGATAGCCCGTGGACACAGCCGTAAATTGGTGTAATACCGCTGCTAAATAAAATAGATCGCTTAGTTTGGGGTACGCAACGACTTGGGTGAACGCCATTAAGGCAATTGGGATGTTTACACATCCAGTGAAGAAATCACACCCCGCCAGGCTGAGTAGAAGGTAGTTAGCTGGCGTGCGGAGAGTCTTCTTCTTTATGAAGAGAGCAAACACGAACATGTTAGCTAAAATAATCGCTACTGAAAATGGAACGAGTTCTGCAACAGCTTCGTCATACGCCTCGTACTTGGAATACGTGGTCGAGTTTGTCTTAATGTCCATTCTTTTAAGAGAGCTGATATTTGGTGTATTTAACATGATGGATGATCTTCCTATTGAGATGTCTTGTTTCCACCCTACTTACTTGCTGTATAGATACTCGTTATTTTGACTTTGCCGTGTTTGATAAGTCAGTGTAGAAGTAGTAGCCTTTTTTTTCTTCTTTTGACTGAAAGAAATTTAGTAATATAAACTTTGAGAAAACTACAAAATGGCTTAAATGGTCTTTTGGACCGGGTTAAATTCGCACAATAATATTTAAACTAGTAGTAATCATAGATTATAGTGCGTCTCCTTATCCCGTGGCACCTCGTCTTGACCTAGTACCTTAGTTTCATGAATTAATCCAGCCACTGTTTAAAAGGGATTTGTCGCGAGATAAACGTCGGGCCGACATCAAACAAATTCACAATATCGCCGTGGGATCGTGCAAAATCCTGCCGTGCTGTGTACTCCGAAAGGTCTCAGATTTTTACGACATATAAATGGTATATTTGTCTTGATTTCATTTCGGTTATTTCTCCGATTCTGAAATCATACTCCTCAGTACATGTACTAATACCGGAACCGGAAATGAGAAATTTCTGAGAAAAGCCTGAAAAAGTGCTCCCGTGATAAACTTCTTGGACACCGACGATTAAGTCACACAACATTCAACGTGAATTTCGCAGGATTTTTCGGATAAAATTACAACTACCAGTTGCAAGTAAGACAGGTGAAAGCTTCCCAAATCAGGCAGAGAACCACAGCAAAATCAAGATAGAACATTCAAAACATACCAGAACGGTAGCGAGGAAAATCTGTAACTTCCAAAGAGACCCAACAACTTACTTGGCCCGGAGAAGAACCTTCGTCCAATTTTTCCACTGCGTACTTTTAGTGGGCATTGAAATATTGAGCCGTACGATTCCAAAATCGGGAAAATATCCGAAACTAAATCAAGACAAATAGATTATTCACATGTGACATTTCGGAACCCCAGCTCCCCAGGATGATGCCTGATTTCCACGCGCTGGGAGTGCTGGATACTATTGTGACGTTTCAAGATGGCGCCGATTTAGTACCGACACTTTTCTCGATTCGTTCCGCTTAGCCTAGACGACGCGCTAAGAATGCTGGATACTGTTGTGACGATTCAAGATGGCGCCGATTTGGTACCGACACTTTTCTCGATTCGTTCCGCCTAGCCGACAAGATTAGGAAGCGTCTCCTTCGTCGACGCAATAATAGCCCTTTTGTTCTAAGTGACGCTGCCGAAACCACGCCAAAAAGTTCGTGGATGATCGTAAATTCTTCGCCTTGACAACTTGAGCGCGTGCAACTTTGTGCTCGCAAAAGCCTGGTTTCCATATAATCGCAACGATCGCAACGATCGCAGCGATCGTTGCGATCGACGATCGCTGCGATTCTTGCGACCCTTGCGATCATATGGAAACCAAAACGTTGCGATCGTTGCGACCCTTGCGATCATATGGAAACCAAAACGTTGCGATCCTTGCGATTGCGATTGCGATCGCAATCGCAACGATCCTTGCGATCGTTGCGATCCTTGCGATTTTTCTATCTCTGCGATCGCAATCGCAACGATCGCAACGATCGCAAGGATCGTTGCGATTGCGATCGCAATCGCAATCGCAAGGATCGCAACGTTTTGGTTTCCATATGATCGCAAGGGTCGCAAGAATTGCAGCGATCGTCGATCGTAACGATCGTTGCGATCGTTACGATTATATGGAAACCAGGCTAAAGAACTCTTTCTGAAATAGACTCGTAAAAACTGGTTCGGTCTTAAGCCTGGTTTCCATATAATCGCAACGATCGCAGCGATCGTTACGATCGACGATCGCTGCGATTCTTGCGACCCTTGCGATCATATGGAAACCAAAACGTTGCGATCGTTGCGATTGCGATCGCAGAGAGATAAGAATTTTTCCGTGCGATCGCAACGTTTTGGTTTCCATATGATCGCAAGGGACGCAAGAATCGCAGCGATCGTCGATCGTAACGATCGCTGCGATCGTTGCGATCGTTACGATTATATGGAAACCAGGCTAAAGAACTCTTTCTGAAATAGACTTGTAAAAACTGGTTCGGTCTTAAGCCTGGTTTCCATATAATCGCAACGATCGCTGATCGACGATCGCTACGATTCTTGCGACCCTTGCGATCATATGGAAACCAAACCGTTGCGATCCTTGCGATTGCGATCGCAGAGATAGAAAAATTCCTATCTCTGCGATCGCAATCGCAACGATCGCAACGTTTTGGTTTCCATATGATCGCAAGGGTCGCAAGAATCGCAGCGATCGTCGATCGTAACGATCGCTGCGATCGTTACGATCATATGGAAACCAGGCTTTAGATTTTCATTTTAGTTTTGTGTGCTCATACAAGCACAATCTAGCGCAGAGGTGTGACTTTTAGGGTGGTGTGATATTTTTGCTTCAAAACACCAGGTGCGTTCATGAATAAAGACAAAACACATACGCACACTTTGCTATAGTTTGTCATCCGATGAACGTTGCTGCCGCCAGCCTCGCAAAATAGACTTTCAGAAGGCTTGGATAATTTACTTCCTGGGCTGTGGCAGTGAGCACTCAGACGGAAAAATGTCGCATTTTCGAGCAGAATACGGAAAAAAAACAGTTACACAAAAGATAAGCATAACGGAATAAAACATTAATAAAAATAAAAAATAAATAAATTCAAAACAAAAAAAACCTAAAATTACCTAGCATGTTCTCGACGATTCTCAGTCACATGACATTAGCTCGCGTAGTGAAAACACACATATTTCTATATATACCTAGGTATACCTTTATATCCATATAGGGAAGATATCAATGACGTCACCAATTGTTATTAATGTGCCAACCAGAGCCTTATTGGCTGCCGAAACAAAGGGTTCTTTTGTTCCAGTGGCTGGCAAATTTGAATAACAAAAAGAATGTTTGTAAACAGATATCATCCCTGTACCTGTATAGATTTATTACAATCATGATACACAATGAATATCAAAGTAATATGTACCAAGCAGAATTTCCGTTGTCAAGGCAGAATTTTGAGCAGGACACGCGATTTTTACGAGCATTTCCGGTTACGACTTTTAGGCATGATGTCAACGAATAAAGCAACACATTTACGAAATAATCATTTACGCCGCTTCAAGATTTTAATGATTTATAACTCAGAACGAAGCTCGTTTAAAACCTTAAGAACGCAACCAATGCGTTGTTGTTAAAGGAACTTTTAGCTTTGTTGTGCCAGTTTTAACTCAAAACCTCCACCGCGGGGAACTTGCCACTTAGCTCGGTCCCGCCGATTCTCTCAAAAATTTTGAATTTCTCTCGCTTGTTAAAAGCCATTGTTTCACGTTTGATCGGTTTTGTCCTTAAGCCTGGTTTCCATATAATCGCAAGGATCGTAAGGATCGCAGCGATCGCAGAAAAAAGTGTTGTGCGACCCTTGCGATCATATGGAAACCAAAAACTTTGGGATACTTGCGATCGTTACGATCCAACAACAACAACAACAAAAATCTTTATTAGTTAGTTAGTTATTATTATTATCCTTGCGATATAGAAATTTTCTACTTCTGCGATCCTTGCGATCCTTGCCGGTGATCGAGAGGTTTTTATATGGAAACCACTTTTGCGATCCTTGCGATCCAAAATGTCCCAGAAAGCATTGCACACCAAAGCCTTGTATCCCATAATGCACTTAAAGTTTATCGGATCCAGGCCTACTCGACGTTTCCTTGCGATCGCTGCGATCATATCAGATACCACGCAGCTCTTAACAACCTCTAATTTCATTGGACCTGTATATCACGCAGCTCTATTGTTTTTAGAGAGAAGACCTTGTAAGAGCTGCGTACTGCCCCGATCGTATGGAAACCTGAGGTCTCAGCGATCGCAGCGATCGTTGCGATTATATGGAAACCAGGCATTACATGGACAAAAACGATCAAGAATATAATACCTATTGTTGTCGAATTTGAGCCGGTTTTCTTTATACGAATAGCATTTAGATATCTTCACTAGTATTCATATTTATATTTTAATATTCTTAATATATTTTATTTTTAATTAATCTTTACCTAAATTAGTTCCTTTAATTGCTTTTGTAAGTTAAGTTGCTCCGCTGGCTCGGATATGGAGGGCAACCAATTAATTGAGACGTAATATATTACAAAATTTAAAAAAAATTCCTCGCGCTGTTTATACCTAAAGTAATTGTCAGTCCGAGGAAAAATTAAAATGAACTTTCGTAAAAGCATATTTTTCGATAAACATGAGGGTTACAAATGGTCATTTTCCCACGCTCTTTATACTTTATACTGTTTTTACTTTATATAAGTAAATATTCAGAGATAAATTAAAATTAACTGAGACGTAACAATATTTTTGAGACAAAAACGTATATTTTTTTAATTAAATAGTAGTTAAAAATGGTCACTATCAATGAAAAGGGAAGGAATTCCTCCCCCCTCCCCTCCTCCCCCCCCCCCCCCCTAACGTTTTTCTCCGATTTTTTCAAGAGTATCTAAGTATTGCATAGTGTTTCAATTTTTGTTAAACACCATCTAAACTTCGTTTAAATAACCGGCCCCATACCGTTTATGGCTTTGTTTCAGTTCATTGTACTTTGCTCGGGTTATCGAAGATTCTATAGTGAATAAATCATGAAATGGAACTACAGTGGCATGAGATTAATTTGAAATTGTCCGTTGAACTTAATTCGTAATTGCTCTCACATACTTAGACAGACTATTCAAATAGCTGGTGTATTTTGAGCGATTTTTCTTCATTGGTCGATTGAGTTCGATTGGGTTCGAAAATCGAATTCAATCGAACCCTCACACAAAATTTTCTGGTTCGATTGTGTTCGATTACCGAACTCAATCGAACCCAATCGTTTGATTAAGTTCGATTACCGAACCGTTCGATTCGCTAGGACGGCACTTGATCACATCGACCTAAACCAGATTTAGCGACCAGCGGTTTTAGTGAAAACATGAGTTTGGTGGGGTTGCTCATTCTCGCGGGCTCACAAATCAGGTTTCAGTCGATGTATATAAGTGTTTTCCGATTCGCTACGCCTGGGTAGAAATGTCACATTCGTTTTGATCGCTAGCGCAGCTAAAGGTGATCTTACGAAGACTTCAGAATTAATATTCAATTTTCTACACGTGTTCAGTAGAAACGAACTCAATGCGTAATGCGTAATTTTCTCAGAAACTTCGATGCGTAATGAAACAGACAAACACTCGCGTTATTTCTGTCAGAACTTCAGGCGAGTTACATATTAGTGAACTTTACATTTGAATACGAGTACGAGATTGAGTACGAGTACGATTTTTGAATTTCAAGCCAGTCACGTCCCCAGAACTGTCGGTCCTTCCTGTTCCTGACCAGAAGATAAGGAGACCCCAGGTATAAAACTGGGCTGATAAATTGTTATCTAGAGCACGCGAACTAGGTTTGAAAAGTTGTACTTGTACTCAATCTCGTACTCGTAGTCCGATCTAAATCGCTATAATTAAATGTTAGGTTGTAGACTAACTGAGAACCTGAACTGTGTGATTTTGCAGTCAGAAAAGGAGAATGGTCGAGGAAAACAAACGATGAACACCGGCAGGAGCCGATTAAATCGAGAATTAATAGGCTTGCGCCTTTGGCCGTTTTCCGGTTATGTGCAGACGTCAGCGGAAACAATTCAGTTTCGCGGGAATCTGAAAGCCCCCTGCAGCAAACACAGTTCTAAAAATAAAAGGGTTGACTCAAGAGTAAATTATAATAATAATAATTGTATGGGAGAGGAAGGCTCCGGGTAATCGGCTCCTCACTGCTTAACTATAATTTTAAAAGATCATGATGTGACACTCAAACTTAGCCTTTTACTAACTTGGCTGTTCTGTTGTCATAGATCATGTTCCTAAGCTTGGTCTATTCACATTTGTATGCTTAACTTCTAAGTACTTGCGATGTTTTATTGCTTTCTAGTCTTTTAGTTTGCTTAGTTTTTCCAATGTTGTTTCACAAAAAGCACGATTAATTGCGTTGACTAGAAGGTAGAAGTAAAGAGTCAGCAGAAGAGTAAACATCTTTGGACATTTTAAAGTAAAATTGGAGTAAAAACCATAACAAATTAGCATACTCCGCTTCAGAAGAAAACTGAATAATAAATTTAGTAAAATTAATTAATTTAAATGGATATTATTTTCATCTCTTCGTACTTTCTTAAGCGCCTATTGCGAGCGAGACAAACGTTAGGTTGCGTACACACAAAATACATCCTACATCTAAGAAACTGGGACCGCCCAAGGAAACATTTGGCGGTGGAATATATGTTCTTAGTAATCTCAAAATATCGTAGTCAATAAAACTAAATCTAGTGTTTTCTTCAGTGGTAAAATGTCGCCTCAAATTATCGTAGCCATCGAAAAATTTAACGCTTTTTATTTTCAAAGGAATAAAAAATAAAAATATTAGCTTTCACATAGCTTCCTTTAAAGATACTAACATGATATGGAAAAACAGCACAACGCCACGAAGCGTAATCCTAAACATTACGTGTTGGATGCCGCCCTGAGAATTGAAGAAACACGTCGAGACTTCATGACACTGAAGTCACCGGTTAAAAGCACATCATGTACTATATTTAGATTACATCCAGTGGTGAAATCAAATCTGAAGCCGATTCTAAGCAGTCAGGGATTTGCAACTTACCTTTTTAAACTGAAGTAGGCTTGCTTACAAATAACGATTGTTCAGTTTTTGCGATCAGAAGTATAAACGGAGACTGAAGAATACTGTTCCGTAAATGTTTTTTCAATGTTTGCGCAAAGATAACCACGGAATCTAAATGACGGAAAAAATCACTTTGAGAGTTTTTAATCAGTGTCAGTGGATTTGCATTGAGCCAATGAAATTTTACCACATTACCAATATGTCCAAGAAAAGCGACATCAATCCGTCCTTTCAATCCGGCGTGTTTGATTGATTTGCTTTGTTTTAAAAAAAAGCCATCCAGCTGCAGTTTCAAATGATAAATATGTAACAACCCTGATACAGAACGTAAAACGATTAAGCAAACTTTTTCTCTCTAATCTGCATGTCAAGACATGTATGATAGAAACGGGTAAATTATTGGAAGTTAATATGATTTTCTATTCAGGCCGAAAAAAGCGATAATTACACAAACACATTCACTTCGCAGCCATTAAACGCCGATCTGTGTAGTTATAAATTATTCAGTTCTAAATTAAAATTATATTTTGAGGATAAAGACCAGTACATTGGTTGTCATTGAAACAATTTTCTGAAAATTTGTCACCAATGCATTAAGGTAAACGTAAACTAAACAAGCATAAACTATAAATTTACTTCTATTGTTAACATGAAAATAAAATGAATATAATCAGTGTGGTTGAAAGAAAGCCTTTATCAGTGTATCTCGCTGGATGCTGCATGATATTCGCTAAATTTGGACATGTTAAGCCTGGTTTTCATATGTCGGGAAAATCCCAGACGATCGGAGAGTTCGCTGTTTCCCGACCGTCCCAGATTTGGCTGACTTTTTTTTATAAAAACACCCAATCCTAGACATTCCCGATCATCTGGGATGGTCGGGGACAAATCGGGAAAATCGGGAGCGTTTCCATTTTCCCGACGCGTCCGAGATTTCTGCGATGATCGGCGATTTTCCCGACATATCGGCAAAATCTGGGACAATCGGAAACAGCAAAATCACCGATCGTCTGGGATTTTCCCGACATGAAAACGAGGCTTTAAAATCGATTAGTCATTTTTTTTGACGAAGAAGAAGAAGAAGAACATATACGTTGGCTTTAGCTCATTCGTTGTGCTCGTCATTAGAAATTAATTTCTCTGAAATTTGATGTGACGTTTATGCTGTATTATTCTAAAACAAATAAAAGCTACAGATAATGATATTTATAAAATATAAATTGACATTAGAGCCTGGAGGCTAAATTAACCTGCCTCCCGTATTCCTCCCACCCCAAATTCTCCCGAGCTCCCCACCCCCCCCCCCCCCCCCCCCCCAACTCAGTCTGTTTTCTTTCCAAACCCGTCCATTACTCTCATCGACTGCCAGTTGCATTCTCGATTTGCCCTGAAATATCACCATCACGTGTCCTGTAAGCCCTGAAAATCTTTATTTAATCATGGTAACCAGAATTATGAAGTATGATTTTTAACTAGCCACGCATTGTTACTTAAACCATATAAAATCATGCAACAGCAAGTCCGAGCTCTACTTGTTTTTCGGTTCGGGTGTAGTTATACAGAATTTTGCGAGCTTAATGGCTGTTCGGTAAAACAGCATGTATTAAATAAATGTTGCATGGCAGGAACAATAGATCCTTTTCCCTATGGGAAAGAACCGGTTCTTTCTAATGCAAAACATTTTCATTGCATGGCTGCCGTGCAAAACCTCTATTGAATAGTTTTTAGCTACTTATTTATTTGTTTATCTCTATTTCATTATTTGTTTATTATTGTGTAATTTTTGATATTAAATTATAGTAATTTTTTTTTTATTCATGACTGTACATATCTTAATCGTATTTCATTATATACTGTATATATAGCAGAAACCCATAAGTGGGTTGAAACGTGCAACTGTCTCTTGTACCCTTCAAAACAAGCTTCCGAATATTCAATTTGCTAAGAAGTTGTTACAGCCATATTTGGAAAATCAAGATAAAAATATTAACCAATCAATTCGCTAGAACAACTTGCTTCCAATCTCGAGGGACCGAGGGGTTTCCAAATATGGTACTAAGCAAAAAATGAATATTCGAAGCTGTGAATGCGTGTTACACGTTTCAACCCACTTATGGGCTTCTGATATATAGTCAGTTTATAGTTGGTGTGATGCCTACTGGCTTTACCGACTCAATAAAGTTATAGTTGAAGTTGAAGTAGCCTGTTCCAGGCTCCGAGATAGTGGGGAACGCAGGAAGTAAAAAAAAGGGGAAAAAATCGCGGAGAAACTGGGGAGAAGGCGTTCCCCCGCGATTTTTTCCCTTTTTATCTCCTGTAAGTTAATGTTTAACTTACAGGAGTATGTTGAGGTGGTCTAGCCTGCATTCTTTCTCGTTTTATTTCGCGCGTTCCTCAGTATCTCGGAGCCTGGCTAAAGTTGAAGTGTTATAGAACCAGCCAAGAAACGTGTTTTGAAATTAAAACAACTCATGCTATACTCACATCAGCACGCATGAAATTTTTATAATTACACATGAACCGGCCTAAAAAATAGAGCTCGAACCCACCGTTACATGGTTTTGTGGTTTTTCGGGAACGAAGGTCAATGCAATGTTTGACAAGGAGACGGCATTTGGCTAACGTGTTTCGTGTGACTTCGATCGAAACTACCTCGTGAAGTAGTTTCAATCATGCTCACAGTAAACATGTTTCGATCATGATTCGCGCAATGCGCCGCCTGATTTGAACACTTTTCATAGTGAATCATGTTTCATATGTGATCAGACTAAACATGTTTCGCCTTAGTGTGAATACAGCATAATGTGAACAATGAAATCGCAAACACGTGTACAAGAAACGTGTTTCGTTGAAACATGTTAGCTCTAAACATTTTGCGATTTTAATGTGAGCACAGCATGATCAGTGATTTTGGGCTGAGTTAGTACCTATTCTTCTCAGGAAGTACGTTTCGTTTGTTGTGTTGTATACGTTTCGTTTGTTGTGTTGTATTGCGCAACGCATATCTCGTCTTTCAGAGAAACATAGACGGCTTGTTAACTATTTTTTTCCCCACAGGTTGACCATGTGCACCACTTAAAACTCAGTGAAGTCGAACTGTCATCTCTTAATTTTGTGTGGGTTTGACAGGAGTAACTATTCTTAATATTGGTATGGAATGAGTTCTTAGCCGGAACCAGACCTTTTCATCGATACGGTTTGGCCCCCAGGGCATCGCATAATGACCATTGAAATTAATTTATATTCCTTTATTAACAATAGACCTCTTTAGCTTGTATGTTTTGTTTTCCCAATGTAGATCATGTGATGTTACCCTAGAGAACTGTTTCTTTTAAATTTTGTTTTCTTCACGTGCATATGTGATGCATAATGTATGAAAAGACAAAGGACAAATTCCCTTGAGAACATCACATGACCTACATTGGGAAAACAAAACATAGAAGCTGAAAAGGTCTATTGACTTCAATGGCCATCATGCGATACCCAGAGGGCAAAATCAACATGGCTGCCTTATCGGAAAAAAGGTCTATTGAACTATGAGTGGCTCCCACGTGCAATTTTAGTAACATAAGCACGTGTTAATTTAAACAATACATTCGTACGATTATATTCTGAAAGATAAAAAACACAAATGAAACCAAATTTTACGCATTAAAGTCTGCCGATTGATTTACTGGCTTTACTAATAGGCAAACGTTTTCTCCTATCTAAATTTTTTACTACAAACCAGGAGCTAAAAACACTAGACTGAAAAGCGACAAGATGTAGAGTGGCAAAATGGCAACAGCTGCTAGTGTGACTAAACGCCCACCCATAATTAGGCGTCAAGAGAGAATAAGGCATTAAACACCCTAGTTACTTGGAAACTCGGGGGGACTTCCATATAAAAATGACGGGAACGCTCGTCGGAAATTTTCGATAAACACCCAAAAAGGTACCAGAATTTCGTTTGATTGGCGTGGCTCAAATGAATTTTTACCTCTACGTGGTACCAATTCTAAAACAAAACATGTCATATTCTGCCATATTTTTTTCGGCTCAATATTCTAAAGGGTACCGCGATATTCTAGCAGCGGTCACTTTAGATTGTAGGATCCTAAGCGGTACCAATCTACAAATTTTGACCCCTAAAAGGTACGACGAGCACCCCCGTCATTTTTATATGGGAGTCCCCCCGGCCCCGGGGACACTTCGTAATGATACGTGAAATAAAAATTTTCCAAGCGGTGGCGTCCACTTAACAAACAATTCCAGCCGGGTGTTTAATATTCGTCATGCGATAATCTTGTTTGCATTTCTGTAAATTTTGTAAAAGGACATTATAATGAATAATGATAAAACTAAGAATGGCTTCTGTACATGTCACCATATGATTCAGTTTCTTTATAAACGTAACCGCCCGAGTATTTAAGGCAATTATTAAACGTGTTTTCGATTAAAGTTTCTGCCTTCGGAGTGCATGATTAGTATTCTTTAAAGTATCCGTTAAGCCCCCTTCTTGGGCTAATATTTGTTGGCAAGATCATCAAATTCCTTGATGCTACTATTAGTCTCGAGACAGAATTATTGTTGGCGTGCAATAGCTGCATTGCTAATTTGGCGCCGTTGAGAAACACTGCCATTAATTATAAATAGCTGTCAATTTTACACATGAAATTATTTCTTTGGATGGTTTTTTTTTTCGTAATGATGAGTCATTTATGATTGGGATCTCGCAAACGCCTCTTAGAGCCAATCTACGGTACTGGAAAAGCTCTTCGCGATAAGCTCTTCACTTGAACTTAAGTAACCCAACAAAGGTAACTAGTTTTATTAGAGAATTATTGCTGTTAAGTACATTTTTGTGCGATTTTGTATGAAGAATAATGCGGGTAGACTCCCAAATTCAAAAGAAGCCTTCAGTTTGAATACGAGATAAAGCAAACATTTTGCTCTGAAACTTGAAAAACCAAAACCTCTTTTCTAAGCTTTTGAACGTGATACCGTGCGTGGATATCATATATTTGACAGTAGCATCAAGCGAGCCTTAGCATATGTCATAGGTTTTTTATAAGGCACTGTGTATCCATTAATGTTTTTTACAACACGTTCGCCTTTGTTGATCACGATATGACGTATCGTTCATGTTTGTTTGCTCTGACTTCTCGATATCTACAATACTCAATTAATGATGAACCAAGTTTTTTGTTACACCATAATAACACTTAAAATGTGATTTTTATTACGTGTCGATGTTTTGTATTCTTTTCTACTGAGTCAGTACAGATATACTTTTCTTTAAAATCCTTTAAAAGAAGCGTGCAGAATTATGCGACGAAGCAAAAAGTATTCCACACTCTCTTTTTGTTTTTTGACATTGCCTCGTTTAACCAGTATAGAAAATAAAATAAAAAATTCAAAATCGAGATAAACAGTTCGATATCGAGATCGATATCGTGAAATATAGCACAGATATAAAATACTTCTCGCATGGCAGCTCAAAGTCAAACGCTTTCAATATTGCTTTTTGACCAGAACCATTTAAAGGTTCATTTGATTAAGATCAATTAAAACTATATAACAAACAAAATGCTTTAATACGAGGTTTCAGTTGGTATAATGGGCAATTTTATAACAGTCAGAACGAATTTTAGTGAAAAGAAAAATGCATTGTCAGTTTTAGAACAATTCATTTATAATGCAGTGTCACTTTTATTGTAATAACAATATTTTAGGTGATAAATTAGTAATATAAATACAGGCGAATGCCACGAAAAGTAACTATTAATTATTGGCAATGCCTGTAAACGAATATATTTAGTTCATAAATCGTGGTCGTGAACGGAACACATCTTGCTTTAATGTTGCGGTTGAGACAAAGTGATTTTCACGGTAGCCGTATTTTTTATGGCCATATTACTTATTGAGGGCAGGTACAACTCAAATGGAAACGTTTTCGTAGAAAATGTAAGTCTTTTTACATTGGGCACAATTTTTTATTGTTTTGTACCTCCAATGGGGACCTCGTCTAAACCAGGCTGTAAACCTTTCAGGTACATTGATGCAACTAGCCGATAGGCGAATCTTTGTTTACAATTATTTCTTTTTTTACATATGCGGCAGTCAGTCTCTAATCGAATTATATAATATTGAAATATTGTTATTTTGAATATATCGAATATTGAAAGTGCACATAGGTAAGCGAGCTTTTAATTCCAGATGTTCCTCATGTATAATTCATATGAGAAATTTCCTAAAGAATCGGCATGGCTCATTTAAGCGCTTTTGACACTCAACAATTTTACCAACTGATACTTTCTTAATAAAAAATACATAGATTGCTAGGTTTTACGAGCTTTTTCAACCTTTGAAGTCGATTTGTATTAGCATGGTGCCTTCTCCACGTAAATTCGCACGCTAATGAAAAAATAAAGTAAATGATTACGTTCAGTGATTCGCCTATACATTTATCGCGTTAGACGAAGGAGGACGAAAGCCAATAATCCTGTTTATTTTTTTCTGAAGCATCTCAGCGGTCCGGAATCCTAAATCCTTGAATCCGATTGGCTAATCGCGCGCTTTCCCGCGCTTTCAGCCGGTCCAGCTTTTTACGATACGGACCGGGGTTACGGACCGGGTTTCACGATTGCAATGACACTGAATTGATTTTCTGTTGATGAACTGCTTATATCATTGAATTTTCTCGTAAATTATGAACCCAGACGAAAGCTAGCAAAGCGAAAGTGAATTTTTATTGGCCAGATATAATATTTAACGACACAAACGAAGAAAACAATGAAGAAAACCGGCAAAGTTTCATCATAGCTGACATCGGCTGACATGCAAAGACCAGACAACACGCTGAAGATCTTAACTACGCTTAAACCAGGTACAAAAAGACTCAATGAAGAAAGACAGAACAAACTAAATGGAAGGAGAAATCAGCCGTAAAAATAAAGGCCAATTTTATTCCTCGAAAAGGCGAGTACAAGTTTCGATTTTATGATTTATTGATTTTATAGTTTTTGGGTTTGTTGTTGTTTTTTACAAAGCGGCATTTGTGGCAAAACATTACTATAATAAGATGCAATCTAGCGCTTTTTTACAAAGGTTTTGACTCCATTCGGTTTAAGTGTTCTTATTTTTCTGGTTGTGTCTTTTCTCCTAATAGAGATTCTGTGAATTTTTTATTAAAAAGTCTTTTGTCATTCTAGTCTTGTACTAGGTTTGTTGTCAATAATTTACACGCCATTTAGCGATCGGATTTTACGAGATAATTTGTACTTTCACTACATTGCTCGGTTTGTATACTTTTATTTCTCGGCTTTTACCTTCTTTTATCTAAATTCTATAAGTTTTCATTCAAGAAAACATGATTTTTAAATTAGAATAGCTCAGTTTAAGCTTTCTCCCCGCTATAAATAAATTACGCTCGACTTTTCTTTGTAATAGAAAAATTTGAAAAGTTTTTAAAGTTATAATTCAGCTTTCCACGGCTTCGCTGTAGGCAATCCTCACCGAAGGCAAACACAAGAGCCGTTTATTCTACCAAGAGACATAAACTGATAGCAATGAGTTCACTTTGCACATTAAGTTTTTTTTGTTTATGAATGGAAAGTTGTGAAGATTACCGAGTTAATTTAGATTTTGCGCGCGTTCTGTCAGTTTAGCTGTACGCGGCGCGTAAGAAACATTTCTTGGAAAGCTGTACATGAATGATTTTCACGGCGAATCGCAGAATTAAAGTAGGAAAAAAATAAATAAGTTATTTACCGGCCTAGGTCGGTCCGTATAGGAAAAAACTGTGCCCTCGGTCTTGAGTACGGCCCTCGGCCTACGGCCTCGGGCCGTACTCAAGACCTCGGGCACAGTTTTTTCCTATACGGACCTCCCGGCCGGTAAATAACATATATGTATTAGGCGAAATAAATATAGTTTTTCTCTGGGTTCTAATTTTTGCGATTTTCACGGATTTTTTCACGATCCGCAAAAAAAAAAACAGCCCCGCAAATTACTGCAAACATTTTCTCCTCCAAAATTTACTCCGTACAGTCCGGCGAAATTATATATACAGTCGAACCTGTATTTAACGGCCACCCTCGGGACTTGTGGAACTGTCCGCTTGATACAGGTGGCCGCTTATACAGGATCACTAAAAATACTCAGTTAGCTGCGTTCGTGATTTTGTACTGTACTTCAGCACATTGCGGACATCTGGAAAGCGTTAACGATACTAAACGGCCGATTATCAGCTTACAGTAGCTTTGCACATGTTATTTCTTTATAGTGGATCGCATTTTAAACACAATAAAATAACACATAAAATGACATGTGGCTTAGTTTCCGTTCAAGGGTGGCCGCTTAATACAGCTAAAAATAACAAAGAAAGACAAACATAGGGCTGCTACAGGGTGGCCGCGGCCGCTTAATGGAGGTGGCCGCCTACCATAACGAGCCAGAGCGATCCGGAAGTTCAAAAAAACGTAAGGTCTGGTTGCTATGAAGTGACATCATAGGCCTGCTTAGCAGCCGTCATCGTATTTGATTTGCGGTTTCATAGCTGCAGCGTTTGATAATTAATGCTTGTACGTTATCAGATTGTGTACAAACTCCTGTGGAGCTCATCCTGTCAATTTGGAGGGGTTCGATTGCCTTTTTGACATCTTAGGAGGTTGGATTTCAATAAAAAAGTAATATGAGAAGAGCGGGAAAATTGGGTCATTCTTCCCGCGAGTGCATCGATGGATTGCTTTGACATTCGACGATTTGAGCTGCCTACGGTAAGCGATTTGAGAGACTGGTTTGTTCTAAATTCGAAGAAAAGCGGCGTTTCTGCCACGGTTCAGCTTGCAGCGTAAAACAATGGCGGGCTTTATGATCGGAGAGTTTACAAGGACGATCTGGATGTTGCTGTACTGTTGCTCGGCTTAATTCGGCGTTGTTTCCACCATTCAGGTAACGTTCTATTTCCTTTCTGTGTCCCCAGGAATATGATGAAAATTAACTTTGGATATTAAGCAACCGATATTTTGGCACATGAAATCTAGGCAAATGTTATATATCCTCTCTGGTTCACCCAGGTTTGAGTCCTGGCATCGCCGTATGCCTGAGCGCTTAAGGGATATATAACATTAATAAATATTTTGAGACGCACATGAAATCTAGGTAAATGTTATATATCCTCTCTGGTTCACCCAGGTTTGAGTCCTGGCATCGCCGTATGCCTGAGCGCTTAAGGGATATATAACATTAATTAATATTTTGAGACGCACATGAAATCTAGGCAAATGTTATATATCCTCTCTGGTTCACCCAGGTTTGAGTCCTGGCATCGCCGTATGACATAACATTAATCAATATTTTGAGACGCACATGAATTCTAGGCAAATGTTATATATCCTCTCTGGTTCACCCAGGTTTGAGTCCTGGCATCGCCGTATGCCTGAGCGCTTAAGGGATATATAACATTAATAAATATTTTGAGACGCACATGAAATCTAGGTAAATGTTATATATCCTCTCTGGTTCACCCAGGTTTGAGTCCTGGCATCGCCGTATGCCTGAGCGCTTAAGGGATATATAACATTAATTAATATTTTGAGACGCACATGAAATCTAGGCAAATGTTATATATCCTCTCTGGTTCACCCAGGTTTGAGTCCTGGCATCGCCGTATGCCTGAACGCTTAAGGGATTTATAACATTAATCAATATTTTGAGACGCACATGAAATCTAGGCAAATGTTATATATCCTTTCTGGTTTACCCAGGTTTGAGTCCTGGCATCGCCGTATGTCCCGTATGCCTGAGCGCTTAAGGGATAATTAATATTTTGAGACGCACATGAAATCTAGGCAAATGTTATATATCCTCTCTGGTCCACCCAGGTTTGAGTCCTGGCATCGCCGTATGCCTGAGCGCTTAAGGGATATATAACATTCATTAATATTTTGAGACGCACATGAAATCTAGGCAAATGTTATAGGCTCTCTGGTTCACCCAGGTTTGAGTCCTGGCATCACCGTATGCCTGAGCGCTTAAGGGATTTATAACATTAATTAATATTTTGAGACGCACATGAAATCTAGGTAAATGTTATAGGCTCTCTGGTTCACCCAGGTTTGAGTCCTGGCATCACCGTATGCCTGAGCGCTTAAGGGATTTATAACATTAATTAATATTTTGAGACGCACATGAAATCTAGGCAAATGTTATATATCCTCTCTGGTTCACCCAGGTTTGAGTCCTGGCATCGCCGTATGCCTGAACGCTTAAGGGATTTATAACATTAATCAATATTTTGAGACGCACATGAAATCTAGGCAAATGTTATATATCCTTTCTGGTTTACCCAGGTTTGAGTCCTGGCATCGCCGTATGTCCCGTATGCCTGAGCGCTTAAGGGATAATTAATATTTTGAGACGCACATGAAATCTAGGCAAATGTTATATATCCTCTCTGGTCCACCCAGGTTTGAGTCCTGGCATCGCCGTATGCCTGAGCGCTTAAGGGATATATAACATTCATTAATATTTTGAGACGCACATGAAATCTAGGCAAATGTTATAGGCTCTCTGGTTCACCCAGGTTTGAGTCCTGGCATCACCGTATGCCTGAGCGCTTAAGGGATTTATAACATTAATTAATATTTTGAGACGCACATGAAATCTAGGTAAATGTTATAGGCTCTCTGGTTCACCCAGGTTTGAGTCCTGGCATCACCGTATGCCTGAGCGCTTAAGGGATTTATAACATTAATCAATATTTTGAGACGCACATGAAATCTAGGCAAATGTTATATATCCTTTCTGGTTTACCCAGGTTTGAGTCCTGGCATCGCCGTATGCCTGAGCGCTTAAGGGATATATAACAATTAATATTTTGAGACGCACATGAAATCTAGGTAAATGTTATATATCCTCTCTGGTTCACCCAGGTTTGAGTCCTGGCATCGCCGTATGCCTGAGCGCTTAAGGGAAATATAACATTATAATCAATATTTTGAGACGCACATGAAATCTAGGCAAATGTTAGAAATCTACTCTGGTTCACCCAGGTTTGAGTCCTGGCATCGCCGTATGCCTGAGCACTTAAGGGATTTATAACATTAATCAATATTTTGAGACGCACATGAAATTTAGGCAAATGTTGTATATTCTCTCTGGTTCACCCGGTTGGAGTCTTTTTTTGTGTGTAACAAAGCAAGCATTACAACAAAATTATTACAGTTGTTATTCAAGTTACAAAAGTTTTAACACAGAAATATAAATGTAGTTCCAAAAATGCTATAGCTATCAACAATAATTTCGCTTCCTATTTTCTTTGTGCCAGCCGTAACAGAGGGAATCCACATTTAGCAATTATAGCCGGCCGTCTTTAATACGAACTACGTCTTACACCGAACTTCGAGTTCAATAATTATAGAAAGCCGACATGGTTGTCTAGTTTACCGCGGAACGATGTTTATATTTGTACCTAGGTTGTGGTGTTTCCGTTCCGAATCGCTACATTTCGTTAGCTTGAATACACCGTGAAAATTTCCGGACAGAGTTGACTTCCACCCGAAGTAAAAGCCCTTACTCGTACCGCGCTGTTTAATATTCAGTCGTACAAAACCAACGAAAATCTAAATTTCTTGTTTTGCAGATATCTAAGCGGCTGACGTTTTCTGTTATTGTGCTGTTTCTAATACTTGGACCCTTCTTTAAATTTATTGTGCCCATAAGATCCTTTATAAAAACCATAAAGAGTTTTCATGTTCAAAAACTACATCTCACAAGCAATTTCCTGTCAAACCGCAGCAAGACCTCTAAAACCCTCATAAAAATAGAATCTTAATTAAAAACGTGCATGAAATGAATTTTCACGCCTAAAGATTATAACGCCTTACGTGGAACAGAAATGGTCATCAGAAGGGATTAGATTACATTGGCATGCTGGAAATTACTAGACCTCCCTCTGAGATATAGGGCAAATTGCCCTATATCTCAGAGGGAGGTCTATCTATTTTTTTGGTTGCTAAGAGCGTCTGGCTCGTTATGGACAGGTAACAAATACAGCGTTTTTTGTTTGAGCGAAAAATCGGGACTTTGAAAACTGGCCGCTTAATAGAGGGTGGCCGCTTAATACAGGGCCGTTATATACAGGTTCGACTGTACAAACATCACATTTTACACGTAATGTAAAATCATGTTAGTGACCATTTACTTTTAAAAAACTTTTCTTTCGTTCAATAGGCCATTTGCACGATGGCGTCATTTGACTACAACTACCAGAATTCATTTCGTTTTTCCTTTCTTATTCACATTTTGTAATCCCAGTGCGGTTTAAATAACAATAGCCCTAATTTGCACTACAAAACAAACAAACTGAAGGATTCTGGTAGTTGTAGTCATATGACGTCATCTTGCAAATGGCCTATTCAGATATTATTGTAATAGAGTGACACTGATTAACGTTTTTTACACCTGTATTTCGATTGCGTCTACTCAAAATAACGAAAATGTTGTATTTCCAATTAAACGCAACTTCCTGCAAATCGCAAAAACTAATTCCCAGTAAGAAAAAATACAGTTTTTCCCAATCGCAAAAGTTAGTTCCCACAAAACGCAAAAAATCGCGCATCCGAAAAATTAAACTTCCGCTAAAATGTATCATTAGCGCCACACGGTAGTCTCCGCAATACGGTGTGTCACAACGATGATATTGCCATGGCTTGCCTGTTTAGGCAGCAAGAAATAAATTTAAATCAAATGATTGATTTTTCCTTCCAATAAGAATTTTCAACGACATTGATTACTGTGGCTAACTGTTTATTCTACTTGAAAATGCTTGACCCTAATGTTATGTTTTAGAGTTAAAAGTCTGATAACTGTCAGAGGCACCCAACGACGGTTTTTCCCCAAATTCGTTAAAACACCGTTTTAGGCTGTCTAAAGTGCTTTTAAAGCTAAATAACTGAATTATAAGCTTCCCTAGAAAATCTTTATCTGTTCGGTCGTTCTAGGGGAACTTTGGTCTTCACGAATTAATTAGGCATTTTTTTACATATTTCTCCTCGCTATAAATTCAAAGTCGGTATAGAAAATGTTAAGGGCTTAAATTTTTTAAGAAAATTCTAGAAAAGATCGAAAGAAAAACGCGATTTTCGAAAAAAAAAAGCACGAGAAGCCATTAAGAAAATCCGAAAATCTCAGATGAATGGAACTGCCATCTCGAAATTCGTAAGATCCTTCGCGGTTTCGAAATTTCTAGGGAACCTATACCTTTCCGAACAGATATTTAACAGAAAACGGTCGTTGGGTGCCCCTGAACTGTTTTAACATATTCAGACCTTACTTAAATAAAATATTTCCATCTTTTAAAACTATACAAATCTTTTTTTCTTTTCCAGTGTTGTCATTTTAGGAAACAGAGCAGCACTGAGTCTTGCGTGAAGTTCAAGACAGTTTGATACCATCGGCAAGCCACAGACTGAGTTCATTCCCTCTGTTACTGCTGCGTTTTACCCACCCCTTGAAAGAAATACCAAGGTTCAAATTGTTTTCAGAATTAACAGAGAAGTCTTAACTACATATCTGATAGAATGGAGGCAAACATCTCATTGGAAGAAGTCAACAATTCTTCAACTCAATCTAACCAATCAAATGCCGGCCCTATGATGACTTATCAAACTAATGCGCAAGCGATAGCTGAACTTGCTCCCATCGCGTTAATCATCATCATTGCAAACATGTTAGTTTTTGTCGTGTTTCATGAAACTAAAAAACTACGTACACGAGAAAATTACATTCTTGTGAGCTTAGCTATAAGCGACTTCATGACAGGAGCACTGGATATTCCCTTGTTTGTTATAGTATTTTTTACGCCGATCATTTCCTCCAGCAAAGTACGTTTCTACTTGGGTTTTCTTGTGGTGGCGCTTCACACAGTTACAGCAGCCTTGTCGGCGTATCATATATTCATTGCCACTTTGGAGAAATACTTGTCCATCGTCTGTCCTGTCACTCACCGTCTGGTTACCAAGGCCACACTAAAAAAAGCATTGCTGATGGTTTGGTTTGTGTCAGCAGTCATTGGCTTTCTTCCTTTCTCTTGGATTGACAAAACTCTCGATCCATCAGGAAATAAGTACTTTTTTGTCCACAGCATCTTTTGTCTTGTCATGGTGTTTGTTTTGCCGTACAGCTTTATGATATACGCGTTTATAAAGATTTTCATAGTCGTTTCGAGACGCAACAGAGAAAGAAACAAACGCCGCAAGAAAAAACTCGCTCAAGAGAGGAAATGCGTTATGTTGTTTGTTTCCATGGCAACATTATTTGTCACTTGCTGGCTTCCGTGGTTTATAATTATGTTACTTCTCATTCTTAAATTTATTCAAAAAGATCTTGAAACCCCTTCCCATATTTTTGCTCTAATAAGGTATTTAACTTCAGTTATCAATCCCTTCTTGTACAGCTTGTTGCGACCAGATTTTTACGCAGCGCTAAAACAATTGTTGAAAAAGCTGAAAAATTCTATCGCACTACAGGCATCGTCCGTGACATCGATATTTAGCTCATGGTATCGGAGAAGAAGCAGTAGACAGGCGCTGTATGAAATTTCCCATGATACTCCATGATACTCAATGTTAATCCAGTCACTCCCCCGTGGAGGGGGGGGGGGGGGGTACTCAACAAAGTTTTGTACGGGGATGCTCCGTCCCGTGGTCCAAACCTTTACCCTTTCATATACCGTTTTTGACAGAAAAGGTACCCCTTTCATATACCTTTCATTGAAAATGGTACCCCTTTCATATACCTTTTGTTGAAAATGATACCCCTTTCATATAGCCTTAACGTGCGTCTGGTCGATATATTTTGAAAGGCCCTTTTCATAATACTTAAATTGCAGTTTTCCCTACCTTTTTTATGCTTCAAGTCGTGTTTTCGCTACCATTTCCTATTCTTCGTGAAATCCCTACCCTTTCACATACTTCAACTCGTGAAATCCCGACCCTTTCATATACCTCCAGCCTAAAAAAGGTACCCCTTTCGGGCGGAGCATCCCCGTATAGCCCATTATAGGGAGTACCCCCCCCCCCCCCCCCCCCCCGGGGTCACTCCGCAAAGCGTCATAGTTTTGACTGGGTTTAAAAGGGTTAAAATGATTAAAAACCCCAGACGCCTTCTTTAAAAGCATTTAGCAACTTAAATATAAACTGTCTAGAATTACTATAAAGAGATTTTAAAATATTAATTGTGATTACTTCAAGAAGGCGCGAGAGTCCAGTAGCGCGTTGGTCGTTTAACCTGTCGCTGGTCGCTGGTTCGAAATCTGGTCCCATGATGACACGCAAGCCTCCATATCGTGCAGTCAGAATAAAAATTGCTGACTAGTTCGTTTCTATGTCACTCACATGTGAGAAATTACATTTTGTGTGTGAACAAAAGGCCAATTCGATATGGTTTTCATGCCCACAAGAGCTATCCGGTAATAATGTAGGCATACACTTAACAGCTGAGATGTTTTTATTTCGAAATTTCAATACAATGAAAATTAAAGTAGTCAGTCTAAAAGAGTCTGAGTATAATTGAAGTTACTAATAAATATTTCATCAAAGAAAGTGTATCACGGAACAAATTTTAAGAAAAGAGGAAGATTTTATCGATATTAAAAAGCATCTGCTTTTAAGTGTTCGCATAGTTCAATTAAATATTCATCAGATAGACGAAGTAGATGCAATTAGTGTACGAATATGGACGAGGCGGCATTGATATTAAGTAATTTCTATTTAAAACAATATACGGGGATGGCTATCAATATCAACAATACCTAATGTGCTAATCTGTTTTGAAAAATATCAGTATATAGATATCATTATGTCACAAATCAACTCCAACCGCAAAACTTAATAGAAAACTGACCTATTAAAACCATTATGTTTCCCTTCAGGCCCTTACTAAAGAAATTAATTCGCCATATTTTGTCATCGCACTTTGAAAGGAACTTGACTCAGATATAAACATGAGACATTTATTTTAAAAAATGTCGACAGAGGAATAATCACAAGACGCGTGGAGAAAAATTGGACTGAGCAAAACTATTTGCGAATACCGCGAAGGAATTGAAGCTCAGTTTTGACATCTCCATCGAGAACGCGTAAGTTTATTACAGAAAATTCTAGCAACGTCAAATATTTCCTAACCGTGAAAATCAGTGATCGCGAAAAACGCCGGATAAATTTGAAAACGCAACTTTATTCTTACGGTTAGTCCACACTATTAAATCCGGATAAATTGTTCACCGAAAATGACCGAAAACGGAACTTTTCGAATTAACGCTCTTGATAGTGTATAAATTTGAAAATGTCTGCTTTGCGTTTTAGTGTGGACGGAGAAGATTTTGAAAACGGATTTTTTTCGAAAACGCTCTCCAGAGTGAATGAAGTTGAAAACTTGGGCTAGGCGTTTCAGTGTGGACAGAAAACTTTTGTTGCGTTTTAAAAACAAAAACGCGGCATTTAAAATTATCCGGCGTAGTGTGGACGAGGCCCTAACAATGCGAAAATTTCGGTTTGCGAAATATCGCCCCTCCAAAATCCCGAAAGCTGGTTGTGGAAAAAAACATATATATATATTTGATATATTTGTTCTTTCTTGGTGAGTTTTGCTAGTGAGTTTTTGCTGGAAATGGCGTTTCAGAGGGTAAATTGGGAAAAAATTTCCGGGCAGGCATGCACCCCCCCACCCCCCCCCCCCCCCCCCCCCCCCCCTTTCAGAGATTCCTGGATCCGCCCCTGCAAAGAAAATTTTGCATTTTGTTCGAAGCGAGTGTAGTTATATGAGTTCTCATCAACTCGAGCGAAACTCTATTTCCTAAAAACTAAACGCTAATTGTTCTAAACTGAGAAACCGGCATTACAACGGAATAAACATATTATTAGTAGTGTTTTAAATCTTTAAGCTTATATTAATTATTGAATTATTTGTGCGAAGACTACTTCAACGCTAGTAACAATGTATAGTTCAGTTTTATAATATCTCAGCTGGCTAAGTACCAGTTTGGTTTGTTCAGGGCTTTGAAAAGAATGGCCATTGTTTTCAGCGCCCTCAGGTTTGTTTAATAAACACCACGTGTTATGACAGCGTTTAGAACATCACCTGCAGCGAGCTATTTGACACGCAGAATAAATACATGGTGATAAAGTTAAATAAATACAGCAATGATTTTCACCATTTAGCAACATAGCACTACATTTTTACATGTAAAATATTGTAAATGTTTAAGATAGAGGGCCACTGGTTCGTCAGTGAAAACTGTTATGTGTCACCCTCAAAAATAAAGTTGTTACTTACTTACTTATTTACTTTTAATTATTGAAACAGTTTCAACCGCGTGGTTTAAAATTCACTTAAACATCCGCTGCATGCTTCATCTGCTATTAACGGGAGGTTTAATTGTCATGTTAATTTACACGTGGTCTTTTAAAAGGCAATTATAAAGAACTTTTTCAGTTGTTTAAAAAAATTTGCTGTCTTTGATCATGTGATGCCATAAAATGTCAAATCTAGAATGATCTCAGCTGCGTCCACCATTAATATTTCATTTCAATCGTGAACGGAGTATTACTGGATCATTTTATCTACCAAGAGAGATTTTTGTCTTTTTTGAATGTAAGTAAACCCACTTAGCTGTTTTTTTTTAGATTTAGAGAGCAATCTTTAATATTTAGACGCGGTTAACTGAAACAACTAATGGAACTCCATTAACTACTGTGCATGTACATAATTTTAAGTATATAAATATTTTTCTTGTCTGTTATATGCCTTCTGGATGCTATTTGCAGTAAATAACGTTTACATATAAAGGGTTGGCCACATTAAAATTTGTTTAAACCGCGGTTTTGTTAAACATCGTTTAATATTAGTTTAACCGTAACACTTAACATTATCCGCGATATAAGTATCCCGCTTGAGCACTGGCACGTGTGAAGACATGTATGGGGGGAAAGTGTTCTCTACAACAACTATGCTCAGACATTAATTAGGGTTTTATGACTCAAATCAGCTTGAAAATTACACAAAAGAGAAGGGAAAGGAAAAGAAGAGAGCGTAGGGAAATAATGGGCTGGGAATACCCATCTCTTTTATATTGCGGGAAAAAAACGAAGAATTGCACCACCATTCCAGATGCCGCCGTCGATGAAGAAATTTCTCCTTTAAATTAATTTCGGCCCGCGGCAGAGGTAAGTGATCAGTAACTTAACACGCAAAAATATCAATCGATTGAGGCTTAAACTACTCAAATAATGTTTCAGCAAATTTGGTAAAGAGTGGCCTTCATCAAACTTCCTTGAACGAGGACCAAAACGAGTTCCGCTCGCTTGCAGGTGCTCTAGTGTTGAAACGTTTTGTACTAATAACCCGGCTGACGTGATGCCCGTCAGCTTGAAGAGGATATTGCAATTCCGAATTCGTATTAACTTGCTCAATATTTACCATTAATTTAAATAAATTTATAAAACACAGAAGGGAGCTTTTTTATTATTATATGTTAAGCAGGTTTTCAGCTATTTTAAACGGCAACAAACGTTTATAATAATTTTTTAAAAACCTTTTAAGTTTGCAGGGAAATTAATAACTAAAGGCAATGATAAAAAAAAACCGTTAAGACTATTCGGGTGGCTTTTAAAATTTAGTTAAGCATTATTATTTCACAATAGAATAAAAGTTTAAACTTCAGCACTATGGTTGTACATGGTTGAATAGGGCACTTCGAAAACAGAGAATGTGGCTTTATCGGTATTATTAACCAGATTAAAGACGAATCTATTCGTTTTATAACACAGCCTTTGGGTATTAGAGTTTCGTTGTCGCACTTGAATGTTATTACACGGTGGCGTGTGTTTCTAGAAAATATAAAACACAGAAGGGAGCCTTTTTGTTATTATCTGTTTACGAAGGTATTCAGCTATTTGTTGACGGCAACAAATGTTTATTATAATGTTTTAAGAGGAAAATTAAAAGGCAATGATCAAAGACAACCGTTAAGACCATAATCATCATTATTCAGGTGCCTTTTAAAATTTATTCAAGCATTATTCTTTCACAATAGAATAATGTTTGCAATGGTTAAATGGGGCACTTCAAAAACAGGTTAGTTCTTAGAGAATGTGGCGTTATTAGCTCTGTTCACTTAAAGCCGTAAGTATGGCCGGTATTATTAACTTAAAACCTGATAAGACGATCATTATTTGTGTTATAACATAGCCTTTGCGCATTAGAGTTTTTTTGTCGTACTTGAATTTTATTACATGTCTGAACGTGGCGTATGTTTAGAGTCACGTCATTGACTAATCTATAAATTTTATCCGAAGAAATACTTAGTTAGGCAAGTGAGGATAAATTGAACTTGTCAGTGTTGTTGGACTCCAGGTCAAATTTATCTTAGAAGAAGAAAAATTTTTACAATATTTGCTATTTAATTTAGCCTAATACCCACTTGAAGACTGATCAGTGAAGATTATGATAAAGAAAGTTGGGAGAATTTTATAATTTTTCGGCTCTTTGTTAAGCAGAAGTCGAGTTATGTTAGAAAAGAAAAGGTGTAGAGGATGGTACACAACTGAAATTGTCATAATCCCATTTGAGTCATGTGCGCCCTCTTGATATTTTTCGCGGTAATGTTAACGCTGAACATCCAATTTCGATTTAAATAAAAATAAGTCGACAGTATTTTCGAAATGAGAGCAGACAGTGTTGTGGTCAAAAACGTTTAAGCTTCTCGTCGTTCTTCAATTTTAAATAAGGGACAAAGACGGGTGTTATTGCGCACTCGTTTCTCAGTGTTCTTTTTTTCTTCCCCAAACCGCAATAGCAATGTGTTTTGAATGTTTTGATGCCTACAAGGTCATTGCAGACTGCAGCCAGCATATACGTCTTTTTTGAAACGCTGTTTTATCTAAGGTATTATAATTATTTATTCATTTTTTGACGCACGCACCGTTCTTCGACAGTCTCTCCTGCTGTTCGTTCTTGTTCTATATACAGCGTATGCGGCCTTTTAACGTTTATGTTTGTCAAGATGGCAAAAAAAATCGTGACACTGTTTACGGGATTTAACAAATGGTATGTAGATTTCTCATTTTATCACGAAACTTGACAATATAAGTGCCTAAGATAAGTTGAGTTTAATCTTAATTCGAAAAATTATTCTAAATTCGAAAATGTATTCTTTGACACCTCAGCATGTCAAGCGAAATGAAAAAAAAAACATTTATTGGTTAATTTTAAAGTGAATATTCTCAGAAATCGCCGGGTGGTCGTAATACCGGGGCAGGGTAAAATTATACTCAGTATGTCAAAAACACTAAATAAATTAAAATTAAACCAAACCGATAGAGGCGGTAAAATGCTATTTTCCCAATAACATAAATCACCAAGTTGGCATTCAAACTATAGAGGTTTTGCACGGCAACCATGTTGCATGGCAGGAACAATGAAAATGTTTTGCATTAGTAAGAACATTCTTTCCCATAGGGAAAAGAATCTATTGTTCCTGCCATGCAACATGGCTGCCGTGCAAAACCTCTATTCGATTCTTTGTCAATTTTACCCTTTTGTTTTTGTTATTTACATATCACTATGCATATCGATTGCTTATTTAACTTTTTAAATTTACAAAGACAATATCAGTTGGGGACTGTTAAGGACATTCACGCTTGCCCGCTAATTGTTTATGCGTATCATCATCACTGCGCACGCATTTCATGTATGAATGACATGCCATGAGATGTACGGAAAAAATCTAAACACATAAAGGCTGGTAGCCGTTGTGTTTTTAACTTTGCTTAGACTTAACTCACCTGAATGGTCGGTGACCCCTATTTTTTTGAGAAAATGAAACATCTTTGTTGTGGAAGGTTGAATATTATCTATTTTTCTTCCCACGCGCCAACGAATTCTGCTCACATTAGCTGTATGTATCTTCATGGAAGGATGGCACTATATGCAGTTGACATTATTTACTCCATTAAGACTCATTTACACTAAATGTGACTAACAAAGTTTGTCTTCAGTGATTCATGATCTTTCCTATAAACTAAGTGCCGATGTTTTCAAAATCGTATCTCCAAAACGAAGTCAGTGACCCCCCAATTCTTTTTCTTTTTGCATTGCTAAAAACGATGATTCATAATCTAGATGTGGTAAAAGCTTGAAAAGATTTTAATCTAGCTGTCAGTGGTAAAAGCTTGAAAAGATTTTCGCGCGTGCTTCCTTAAAGCCGACATAAGGCTAATTTACATGTAACGTTTAATTAACAGCCCGATTTGTCATTCACGGTCGTGGGATATTCCGTCCAAAAAGATAAATCTTTTTTCCTCGAAGGATCTTATTTTTCGATAAACTTTGTTTTCCATGTCCACCTTTTTCTCCACGAATATACGATGGTGTACGCGTGTCAGGTGGCGTTTTCATTCACAAATCGGATCAGGCGAACGAAAATCTGTGCGGCTGCCACAAATTTTTCCGAATCGGGCCAACGCGTTGGTTTGGAGTCGCGGGCGCATCGGGTTTCCATTCACACGCGCCGATGCTCTACCCGATTTATCGTGGCCGATAGATCGGTGTAAATTTGCCTTTAACGATACGAATTATACCGTGTAAATACAACCGACAACAGGCTTCGAGTGGAAGAGTATCGCCTACGGAATGATGTAAAACCACACGACACATCGAAAAATGTCACATAAGCTGTGTCGTATTCGGTTTTTTAGCATGACGCTACAAAATTGAATGCAACAGTCGTAAGCAAAAGTTGTACCGGCTTTAGCAGGATAACGACAACCAACTCGGATCAGATGAGTTCAGTGGAAAGAGGTCTGTCTGCTCTCCCCATTCTCCATTCGCATTTATGAAATGCATTTGTCTTTCGTGTGCAAATAGACTTCTTACAAATAAATAAATGTAATTAAGTAGACACTTTGACGCGACTAAAATACAAATATTTAAAAAAGGCTTTTCAATTAAAAAAAGAAACCTTTTCACTTATCTTGAAAATCTGTGTTTTAAAATCCTAACTATCTTGTTCATTCAGTTTCAAAGAGGAAAGAATCGATTTTACAACAAATAATTACTTTTTAAGGTTCTTGATTTATATCTAGACTGTCCGTAGCAAATCCATATTATCTTTGAGTTTTAATATCCCATCCCTCTAGCATGGAATAATTATAAATGAAATTTGTTTACCCACGATGAGGAAGTTGCTAAAACGCGCACATGCATTGTATAGTCTGTTATTTCAAACGTTCTAAATGTGGCGGGCGAAGGAAATTGGTACACAAGAAAAACCCTGTTGTGAGCCTGCAGCACCCACTGTATTATTTTTCTTTTCGCGCGGTGTTTTTTACCTTTCGGCTAAGAAAAGATCAGGTTGGAATTTTGAAGAATTAACTTGGCATCTGAATAACAGTGTATTCAGTCCTAAAAAATGGAGGTTCGAGCAGTAACATGCATGAAAATTTTTTATTGACAATTAAATATCATTTTCAGGTTTCGTTGGATTTCCAGCAGATGTAGTCGGTGCATAAAAATAGGTTTAATTGTTCCTTAATTGTGGCAACATCCGTCAAAATGTACTCTTAATTATAAGCCTCAGATCTTGTTTTGATAATGTTCTGCAGTTACCTACGTAACACAACTACGGGATCATTTCAAAACCAAACTCGTTCGTTGCCCAGTAATAATCAAAAAGCGGATTTCAAGTCTCGTATATTTAATTAGCGCGAACCAGATCATTTGATTTACAGGCCTCTCAGTTTCTTTTTTGCTCAAAATTATGTCAGCATTAGAGACATCTTGCCTAAAAACTGGAAAGTAAAAGGTGGTCCTTGCTCAAGGTAAGCGGCTAAGATGTATCTATTTATTATAAATTCGAAAACCCAATCGATAAAATGTACAAACATTTTTAAAAGGGTTGACTTCCAAACTGAAGCAACTTTGCTGCAAAAGCTACATCATATCACTTACTAGGATTAATGATGGCGTTTCAAGCTTTATTAGCGAAATCGGGGTTATAGATCAATTTAAAACGCCAAATGAAACCTTTTTTCTCCTTTTAATTCAGTTGATGGGCATTAATCAGTCCAAATGAGCATTGATATATGTTTTTTAATTTGTATATTTTCAAACGTTTTTCGATATAAACCGTTCGCTTACAAGAAATCACAATTTCGTACCAAACGCAAAATTAAATACGACTGCATACAATGTAATGGTACTAAATGGAAACAGAAGTGGAAATTCTTAGAGTAACTCTTACATCCATTGTTTCGAATCGAATTGACGGAAGTGACGAAACTACGTCGTATAATCTCCACTCATTCTCTATTACATGGGATTCTTAACTAAAGGTTACTGTCCCGCCGAAAGAGCACAATTTAGCGTAGCTTGTTTCCATGTTATTTTGCCAAATGCAACCAAACATACAACTAAACTGAATGAAAAGATTCTTTAGAGCAAAACAGAAGAAGAAGTTTGGAGAAAAAGTGCAGGAAGTGGATAACAGTTCATCAAATTTGATTTTGTGACAGGTGACAGACGGTCAAGAAATCAAATGTGCCATTCTTGTGGATTTTTCAGCTATTAGCTTATCAATTATCGTTATTTTATAACTTTTGGCCGCGATTTGTTCTTTCTATTTTAAGGTAATAAAACAAGCTTAAAGCAAGTTTCTGGCCATAATAATGAAAACACGAAAAATCAGCGAAGACACTGTCCTTGAATTATTAAAACAATAAAAAACCATAAAGATACCCAGCCGTTGCAAAAGAAATTAAACTAAATCTGAGCAAGAAAATGCCTACTCGTACATCATGCCTCGGGGACCATGAGATTCATTTGATCTCTCCAAAGGCATAGCATGAAATTATAAACTTACTCTACCGTGATGATGCCGTAAAGAAAGCGTAGAGAACCTGTTCACGAGTCTTCACAACAAAGTCACTTTGATTACAAGAATTGTCGTCAATATACTCGTTGTTTAAAAGGTCACTGTCACGAAGGCGCATGCGCCAGTTTCTCTTGAAGTGTCAATTTCAAAATGGCGTCAACTACTGGCAGCGGTCACGGTGGAAAACGAAGAAACTCGACGCCATTTTTGAAAATTGACACTTCAACTTGAAAAGTTTAGACTAAACTTTTCAATTTTAATTTCGATTCGAGAAACTGGCGCCTTTGTGACGGTGTCCCGTTAATCAGCAGTCAATACAAAAAGCGGCCGGGAAAGAGAAGTGGCCACAGCATTATACTGTCGTGTAAACAATCCCTGACATTTGGAGCCAATCGAAGTTAAATCGAACGTTTCGCAACTGTTTGGCAGACGGTTTAAGATGACTCAACGCTTTATTTGCTATGTTGGACTGAATTTTATTACGCACTGGCTGAACATAGACACACATAAAAGAGGTTAACAAGCTTCAACAGGCAAAGTAAGTAAATATTCTGGTCAAAATCACCGCGTTTTGATAGATAAAATTCCACCATCTTACGTTTCCTTGTAATGCCAGAAAAAAAATTTCACAATAAGATTAGTTGGTGCTTGCCGAACTGACAAAACAAACACTATTTACGACAACCGGCTATAGAGTTGTAACTGATGTGCGGAGTTGAATATGAGATTTTATGATGACGATAAAAAAATAGGAGGGGTCATCTTCATTCACAGAGATCCAGAAAATTCCACCATAAGCTCATTCCCACTAAAAAAGGGAAATAGTTCCTTGGTAACCTATAAGGCATAACGAAAATGCTGTACTGACAGTTTAGCAAAATTGATATTATGCGAAGTGATATTATCTTGAAAAGAAAATGTTCCGGTACAGAGCCATCCGCAAAAAAAGAATCCTACACAAACAATGGTTTATTATACGACAGTCATTCGCTCATAAATCTAAGTTTTTCAAAACGTTTTTCCTAGCGCGCGGTCACTGAGAAGAGTGTAATAACGTGTCCTATTTGCACCCGCGCGGGGATTTGCACTCGTTTTGGTGGCTGCGTATTTGCACTCTAGAATGCTGTCTAATAATAAATTAAGGCCTTTATATGTTTAGAAATTTGTTGCAGTAATTGAACAACGATATGCCTTTATAAAACTGCAATAAAACACGAACCTTTTAGCTAACAATATATTCATTTCAGTCCAATCCGCTGATCAGTGATAAAAATTACATGCTACCCTCAAAATTTTCATATTTTAACTAAAAACGGCGGCAAGGGTGACCGTTTCAGTTTTGCAAATTAAATCAAAATCCGGATTTTTTTTACTCAAAATCAGGTTTTGCGTTTCTTCACTAAAATATAAAAACAGTTAATGATATCTCCCGGAGAATTATAAGTAAATATTTTAAACCGGATACTATAGGTTCATGATCTGAGCATTCCGTTACTACGGATCCGAAAAGAAGACGCACAGCTGGAGGTAAATCGAATATTACATCACGTACTGCCCTACAAAGTTTGTTTTTATTGGTATTTTATGCCTTTTAAACCATTGCATCTTTTGAGCGAAAAATACAAATGATACAAATGTTTGATTTGATTTTAGATTTTTACGCATGTATTCATGAAATATTTTAAGCTTTTGCATTTCAAAATACGTGAAGCACGTGACTGAACAGTTCTTAGGTAAAATGCCTGTTTAATTTTTAATAATGCTTGTTTAATGCCTGTTTAAGGCAAGAAAGACGCATAGAAAGACAAAGACATATGCTGAAAACCGATATACAGTTTGCGTGCTATTTTCTTTGCCTGAGCAAAACCTTATTGACAGCACAATATTGCTCTTTTAAAAAAAATCATTTTATAAAATGTTGTTTTCAACGTAAACCAATAAGTAATTCTATTAACAAGTCACTTGTCAAACTAGTGGTATACTTGCTCCAAAACACGCCCAATAATAACTTGGCAATGTAGAAATGATTACAGAAAAGGTTATTAGTGCTCTGCATTGTGATGTCGAAACCGGGATCGAATCAGGATTGAATGTAAGTTCTCTTAAAAAAAAAACATTTTTTTATATATGTTTAAACTGATCTAAGTGCAGTTCTAAATCTAGAGTTGTGCTGAATAACTATAAACGTTTTTGGAATTACAGTATCTGTGAACTTGATATATTCGCCATCGGAAATTATGCTATTCCTCACAGCGAACAAAACCTTGACATGGAATTATTTATAAATGGAGACTTAAAATTTCTTCCTTTCGACTCAATTCTACATTTTTTCTCATTACTTACGACGTTTTCACGAAGCGGTTTAATAGAGAATCGTGGATGTTTGTCTGTCATGACGGCAGGTACGGGGGGTGGGGGGAAGGGGGGGGAAAGGGGGGGGGGAGGTCAAAAAAGTCCTATCACGCTAACACAGGAGCCCATAACCAGGACCGTGAAACTCCTGTACTACGTCCATGTCACGGCGTATTCACTGACAGACCTATTTATTTTTAGTTTCAATTTCCTGCGAGTTTGGATTTCTACCGGCCAATCACAACCGTTTGCGATGAGGTTTTGTATCCAACTGAGAAACGGAATGCAGAATTAAGCAGAGATAGACTGATTGAGACAATTCTTGGTTTTCACGTGACGTCATCAAATTCGAAAATCATAAATTGTAATGCCTTCTGAATTTATATGTCCACCAGGTTGAAGATGACTTAAAAATAAATCTTTTTACAAGTATCCAACCCGGTAGCGTCTTTCGTTTTGAAAATACAGCATTTTGAATTTCTGACTTTTCACCCTACGTGACACCAACATGGCGTCCGTGACAAAGCTTTTTCCTATGAAACAAGGGCCTCTCCTCGTGATTTTTGGCACTTTGGGCAGTTAAAGTATTAGGAATGCAGTTTATGCGAATGAATAGTAGTTCACGAGAGAAAAGTAATCGCTTTCAGAGCGAAAGTGAAGTCCAGATGTTTTTATTGATTTCCGGCGGCCATCTTGGTGCCCCTCGGAGGGGCACCAAGATGGCGTTTCCATACAAAGCTCTGTAAATTTGAGTCGAGTGCTTCGGCGAATAATTCAACAACGAGATCCTGCACAGATCTGAGACTTAGCGAAGTTTTTTATTTGTTACTCTTTTATAACATTACAAATTATTGGCTTCTTTCACTAAATAGTTTCGATTCTAAAACATTATATCTTGGTGTCCCTCCAGGATGGCGTTTCCATACAAAGCTCTGTAAATTTGAGTCGAATGCTTCGGCGAATAATTCAACAACGGAATATTGCACAGATCTGAGACTTCGCGAAGTTGTTTATTTGTTACTCTTTTATAACATTTCAAATTATTGGCTTCCTTCGCTAATTCGTTTCGATTTTAAAATTTTATGGCGTGACAGTGAAAACCAAGAATTGAGGTTCATGTACCTTGGACAGATAACGAACGATCTTAGGTCTTGATTAGGACATAATCCTACTGGTCTTTTATTCTAATTCTACCAAATCATTATGTACATCCGGGTTACCATGAGATGCGCACGCACCGCCGCAGGTCAGTGCACTTATCGATCGCCGTAGGTTCGGACGTGTTTGTCATCGTGCTGTTATTTGGGTTCCTGTACCGTTATTTCACGGTAAGTTTACCTGGTTTCTGTTTATTATTTTGTCTTTCGCTTGCAGTGGACGCGTTCCACTACTGTTTCGGTCATAAATGGCCTGCATTTCTGTTTATTCATTTCGCGAGTCTTGTTACGTGTTACAGTGCTCGACTTGGCAAAATTAGTGACTGCAGGACGTGTCCTGAGTCGAACTAACGAGGTATAACGCGCTTTATACCTATTCACTCTTAAAGTTATTTGGGATTTTACGGCCCATTACTTTTATATCCGTTTACAACGAGATTGTAAGCGAAGTTCAGCCGTTTGTTGAAACCGGCTTCGAAACACGTGGCGGACGTGTCCGCCATTTTGGATTTCAAGTTATCTAATCCTGTCTTCACCTCTTCGTTTTGTGTTATAGACGATGGGTGACAAGACTAAGCCTGATCCGTCTGGAAAGCCAGGCCATTCTGGACCCCCCACGTCTGCAGAGTTTAAGGCTATGTTTACTGAACTTCTCGATGATGCTAAGAAGGATATCTTAGCTCAAGTTAAAGACTCTATTGATCAAGTCTATGTCGACTTCGAAGCTGTTGAAGCTGAGCCTGAGGGTTCTCAAATCAGCACAGAGAATAGCCCAGATGCTGTGGTAGAAAGCAACATTAATGAGTTTATTCAGCCAAAAGACCCTGACGCCGGTCAAGGTTCAAGCAATGATTCATTCGAATCACTTGCGCAAGAGTTCAGTATTGGTGAAAAGACATCTCCAGCCATAAATACAAATTTGGCGGATATAGTGAAAAGTCTACTTGCAGAAAAGCTCTCGAAAGAAAAGCTAAGTGAGGTACAGGGAAAGTACCTGAGACCTGAAAACTGCACCAATTTGGTGGCTCCCAAGATAAATAAACAAATTTGGCAACAATTACATCAGGAAACCAGAAACACTGATTCTGCGTTCCAGAAGACACAGGCATTGCTGATTTCAGGTTTATATGCAGTCCTCCAGGTGTGCAACAGTTCTAGTGGGGATCATAAAAATGCCCTGACTCATGCAGCAGTCCTATTGTTATCAGCAAATAGGGATCTCAACCTGAAACGCAGGGATCTCATTCGCCCTGATCTGAACAAACAATATGTCTCACTGTGCAATCCGTCTACTGCTGTGTCAACTTTTCTGTTTGGGGATGACCTTAACAAGGAGGTAGAAGAGCTTACCAAATCTAACAAGCTCAGCAATAAAGTTACTCCAAAGCAACGCATGGAGCCTTATAAGGTCCCATCTGGTAGAGGCATGCGTGGTCGTGGCCGCTTTAGCCAGAGTAATGGCAGGGGAAGGGGATCAAGGTTTACAAGTCGTCCTTTTTTAGCACCAGGCCGGGGCCAAGTACGGTCCCATCAGAATCCCAAGACCCCATCATCCAAGACCCAATAGTTTCTGCAGAGGTAAGTCAGAGTGCTATTGCTAATATTCTTTCAAATCAGCCCCCTTTTAAGGCAGGAGGGCTACGAGATTTCCTCCATGTGTGGGAGAAAATAACAACTGATCCATTCATCTTGGATGCAGTTTCCCACTGTCACATTGAATTTAACCTGGTACCTGAGTCTCACATTTATGCCACGAGAACACAGTTTTTTACTGCATTTGAACGAACAGTCATTGACAATGAAATAGAGAAATTCCTCCAAAAAGGAATAATCAGGCTCTCCACACCTGAGGATGGTCAGGTAGTATCCCCCATCTTCACACGACCTAAAAAAGATGGGTCTCATAGAGTAATTTTTAACCTTAAGAAACTGAATGAGTCAGTGTCTTATCATCATTTCAAAATGGACACATTAGAGACAGCTATTAAGCTTATGAGACCATTATGCTTTATGACCTCCATTGACCTCAAAGATGCATATTACTCTATACCAATTGCATCGGAGCATCAGAAATATTTGAAATTTGTTTGGAGAGACCAGTTATATGCCTTTACTAGCTTGCCTATGGGCTTGTCTAGTAGTCCTAGAATTTTTACCAAAATTATGAAACCTGTCTTTGCATTTCTGAGAGGTCAGCTTGGTCACACTTGTTTAGGTTATATTGATGACTCTTTCTACCTTGAAGATAATTATGTGGAATGCGAGGAAGCCACATTACATGCAGTGCAATTTATTATCAGCTTAGGTTTTACAATCCATCCTGATAAGTCAGTTATCATACCGACTCAAACTTTAGAGTTTCTAGGATTCGTTTTGGATTCCATTCACATGATGGTGACTCTTACAACTAAGAAAGCTGATAAGCTCTTGCAGTTGTGCCATAAGTTTTCTCAGCCAAATAGACAGTTTACAATCCGGGAGGTTGCATCTTTTCTTGGCACACTAGTCTCAAGCTTCCCTGGGGTGGTTTTTGGGCCCCTCCATTATCGTCACATCGAGGCTGATAAAGAGAGAAACTTAAAATTGAATCAGGGGAATTTCGATGCATTCATGGTCTTATCTAATGAGTGCTTGACAGAAGTTCACTGGTGGTCTGCTAATGTTCATTCGGCTTCAAGGAAGATCCACCACTCCAGTCCTGACGTAGTAATTTACACTGATGCTTCTCTAAAAGGCTGGGGTGCTCAAATTGAACATGGCAACCATACTTGTGGTATATGGTCCAAACTTGAATCAGCCAAGCACATTAATTATCTAGAGTTATTAGCTGTTAAACTTTCATTGTCATCTTTGTGCGATGACAGAGGTAACATTCATGTTAGGATTATGTCGGACAACACTACTGCTGTTTCCTACATTAATGCCATGGGGGGATGCAAGTCATTAGATTGTAACTCCCTTGCACGAGAAATTTGGGATTGGGCCATTGCCAAGAATATTTGGCTTTCAGCTGCCCATATTCCAGGATCTAGCAATGTTGATGCTGATCAGTTATCTCGCAATTTGAATTTGGATCTTGAATGGATGCTTTCAGCTCCTGTATTCAAGAAAATTACCTTGTTGTTTGGACAACCAGACATAGATCTCTTTGCTAGTAGACTTAATGCGCAAGTAGAGACCTATGTATCGTGGAAACCACATCCAATGGCAAAGTATGTAGATGCTTTTTCCATTGATTGGTCAAATTTTTTCTTTTACGCATTTCCCCCCTTTTGTCTTATTTCCAGATGTGTGCAACAAATAATTCACAGTCAGGCAACGGGAATCATGATAATACCTCTATGGACAACACAGCCATACTTTACAGCTGTGCTGAGTCTATTGATAGACACACCACGGGTTCTGAAGGCTTCTGCTCAGAATCTCATTCATCCAACTCTGGACGGTCCACATCCACTACACCGACGTCTGGAGTTACTGGTATGCAAATTATCAGGCAATCCTTGCAGAAGTCGGAACTTTCGCCAGACATTGTTGAGATCATCATGCATTCCTGGCGAGATAGTACACACAAACAATACAAAGTGTATATCAACAAGTGGTTGCAATTTTGTAGTGAAGGGTCACATGATCCCCTGCATCCCTCTGTAAGGGCCGTGCTCTTGTTCCTGCACAGCCTCTTCGAGAAAGGTTTAAGCTACTCTGCTCTGAATACAGCCCGTTCAGCAATCTCCAACATTGACATGAATGGCAGTGATGATCAGGATCGTACACCAGTAGGGAAGCATTTCCTTGTGTGCAGATACCTTAAAGGAGTGTTCAACAAACTCAAGCCTGTGCCAAAGTACAACAACATTTGGCCTGTGGACACTGTTCTTGATTACCTGAGTTTATTTTGGCCTCTGGATAAGATCAATTTGAAAGAACTCACCTTGAAATTAGTCATGTTGATTGCACTGACCACAGGGCAAAGGTGTCAGACACTGACATTTTTGGATATATCAGCAGAGTATATGCAGAGAAATGAGCAATGTTTTAATTTTGCCTTAACGGAACACCTCAAGCAGGACAAGCCTGGCAAAGTGTTTGGAAATGTCCGCTTGTACAAGTACCCAGTTAAGGAACTGTGTGTGTATGAAACTTTAGATTACTATATGAGTGTTACTGAGAAATTAAGGGATTCCACTAAATTGCTTGTATCATTCATCAAACCACATAGGGCAGTGACCTCGTCCACTATTGGACGCTGGATCAAAACCATGTTAGGTCAGGCAGGCATTGATACAGAGTTATTCTCTGCTCATAGTACTAGATGTGCTTCAACGAGTAAAGCACTTACGTCTGTTTCTACTGATGTAATCCTAGCTACAGCTGGTTGGACTGAAGAGTCCACATTTCGTAAATTCTACAACAAACCAGTTGCTGTGACAAACCAGATGAGTGTATCAGTTCTCAAATAGGCTTATACATGTAGAATGTGTATTGCAGCTGTGTGGAATTAAACTATGCTATGACATAGACTGATTGGGCACTTTGTCATTTTGTGCTCTCTGCGTTAAAATCTCATGGTAACCCGGATGTACATAATGATTTGGTAGAATTGAAAATTAAACAAGACTTACCTGTAAGTTGAAGTTTGATGATAATTCTGCCAAATCATTAGTAGTACAGAAGGGTTAACATGCCCATTACACCCTTATATGAACCCACCCTATCATGGCTTTATGCCTTCCTGTCACTTCAGCATTATTGATTTCCTGCGCCAGTCAGGCTGTGCTGAGGTGATCACAAAATGTCTTTAAAAACTGACCTGCGGCGGTGCGTGCGCATCTCATGTTAACCCTTCTGTACTACTAATGATTTGGCAGAATTATCATCAAACTTCAACTTACAGGTAAGTCTTGTTTAATTTTCAATTATCGCATAAAATTATCTCATGCTGAGCGAAACAGATGTTAATTAATTTCTCGGTATAAATGAATCTAAAAAATAATCCAGGCTGTAATTAAAAATGCCGTGACAAAAATTATAATTACAGTTCCTCGATCCGAGTTATAAGCGACCAATCTTTCTTCCCATAGACCCTATTCACAAATGGCGGCCGATATATTATTCTTTTATATCAGTATGCTAATCAGCCCAACTAGCTTCGTTAGCATGAGCAAAACTCAAAAGAATGTTTGCTCTAAAATGAGGCTAGTTGGGCTGATTAGCATGAATATAAAAGAATAATAAATCGGACGCCATTTGTGAATAGGGTCCATTCTCTACCAACCACCCACGCACCAAAAATTAAAGTGCATTTTTATTTCGTGAATACGCGAAGCGTTGAACGAGATACAGTATATGGGGACAGTATGCAAATTTCCACTCGTTCCATCACCTATAAACTTTTTTAATTCCCCAGTGTATTACGTGTTAAAAGATGATTGCTGTAATTGAATAAGTAAATTTTGTTAATTCCCCAGTTTAATAACGTCATCCAGTTGTCTAGACAGTCTCGTTTCACACAATGCATATTTATGTCACGCTAAGATGTTTTGGTCGTTTTAAATCTGTTTTACTCTTCAATTCTTTGAATTCAAACTCAGTATAAAAAGTTAAAACCGATCTGTGGACTTAAAACAAACATAATGAGGAAAAAAGCGAAGAAAAAAGATACAACTAGAAAATGAGGTTTCGCGATATTTCGGACAGTCAAGCTGTCCTTCTTCAGGGGATTTAATGGGGATACGGAAAGTCGTTACAATATTTTATATAGTAAACAAATAGTGAAACGGTTATAATTTGATATATGATACAGGCTAAGAATTATTGGACTTAACCTTACGTTGTTAAGTATTCACGACATGGCTCTTAGAGCCCTTTGATTACAACAGCGAGGGCCGAAACGTCGAGCGAGATAAAGTTTTAAGTCTAAATTGGCATTCACATTTCAAGTATACAATATTATTCAAGTCTCCACGATCGCTCAAGTGACTGAGAGACCGTCACTCTCTCTTCCTCTCTCGTATATATAAACAAAACAATAATATGTATATTGCTTCACTCATTCACAGGACTGCTCGATATACATAAAACATGTAGAGCGAAATATACATTTAAAGATATAAAAATTATGAGTCACAGTTACTCGAGTTGCACGCCGTCAGACCCCCCCCCCCCCCCCCCCGGGGGGGGGGGGGGGGGGGTTACTCCCAGTCTATATGTGCTATATAGGTATGTGCTGCTGTGAAGGGTATGTTTTTCAGACAGTTTAGTCTGGGAGATAGGATATAGTAAACAGAGAATAGAATTGGTCTAGAATAGGGTATCATTTTCCGCGAAACTGATCGGTTGCGTGAAGAATTTAATCTAGACAAGGTTTACTGGCAAATGGCATTTAAAAATCGGTACGGTGGACAGTACGGCATTTTTACTGACCCCTGGGAACTAATAACAAAGAAAGCGTCCAAACATTTGGTCTAGGATAGGGTAGGGTTTTTCGGTGTTTAGTCTAGAATAGGGGTGTCAAATGCAGCTAAAATGGTCTCAGAGTCCCAGCGGCACACCCCCGCCCAAAAATTTGCAGAGTACCCCCCCCCCCCCTCCCCCTGGGAGTCAGACTGTGAAGCATGAGTAAAAAAAGGTGAATTTGCAGGGTGCCTGATGAGATTGATCTACATTATTATTTCTCATGGCAGTTTTCCGACTTTCAGTTATGTAGGCAGATTTGCCAAGTAGGGCTCTCAATCCCGGGGGGGGGGGGGGGGGGGGGGGGGGGGGGGGGTGGACTCCCATATAAAAATGACGGGGGTGCTCGTCGTACCTTTTAGGGGTCAAAATTTGTAGATTGGTACCGCTTAGGGTACTAAAATCTAAAATGACCACTGTTAGAATTATCGCGGTACCTTTTAGGGTATGAGCCGGAAAAATATGACATGTGTTGTTTTCGAATTAGTACCTCTTTGAGGTAAACATTATTTTGAGCCACGCCCATCAAAGAAGATTCTGGTACCTTTTAGGGTGTTTTTCGAAAATTTCCGACGAGCACCCCCGTCACTTTTATATGGGAGTCCCCCCCTCCCCCCCCCCCCCCCCCCCCCGGGCTCTCAATATTCTTCACTTTTATCAGTAGGCATCACTCAGTATCCGAAAGACATTCATCTGTTTATCTATGCATTTATTTATTTCAATAATATGTCATTCGTACAGCATTAAAAAAGATCCCAAAATAAATGATCAATTTACTAACATTTTATCCTGTTGAATGAAACTGACGCGATTCCTTTATTGAAAGATCATTTCGTCAAAGAATAAAATTGGTCCCGCTTATGTCAGGCTGAACAGATTTATAAATGAATGGGGTTAGTTTCTAGAGAAACTGTGGTGCTGCGTCGGTGGGGGAATGAAACACGAGAATTTAGTTTTATCGACTGAGTCGATAAGGTAAATTGACCACCGTAAAAAGATTCTTATAGTATCAAATTCATCTATTGAACCATGCATTCGTGTTCGCATTGAAATGACTTACGTCGTGTAGCTTCAAGTATATGCCAATCACCCGGCTTGCTAAAATACTAATATACCCTTATATGAAGGCTGCACAATTTTCAACTCTTTCACTCCCAAAATCAACTATGGAGTCATGTAGTGTTGTTCTTACTTTTATTGAGACTGTGGATGAAATCCTAAAGTGTGACCATTCAAATGAAAGCTACTGAGCAGTACTTTCCTGTGGTGCTGTTTATTATGCTGTACAAGGTGGTTCTAACTTTTGAGTCTGTGGATGAAATCCTAAAGTGTGACCATTCAAATGAAAGCTATTGAGCAGTACTTTCCTGTGGTACTTAGCTGTTATTATGTGTACAAGGTGGTTCTAACTTTTGAGTCTGTGGATGAAATACTAAAGTGTGACTATTCAAATGAAAGCTACTGAGCAGTACTTTCCTGTGGTACTGTTTATTATGCTGTGCAAGGTGGTTCTAACAATATCTTACAAAATGAAATTTGGGATTTTTCTTGAATTTTGATGTTTGGCACTCTTTTTTCTTTCTATTTTTTGGATATCAAACACTTAATACTTATAATACTACACTTATAATACTAACGTTACTTGGCACTCTTGGGTGTTAAAGGGTTAAAACAAAATCTCATGAGCCAAATTTGCAAGACAAGACAAATTAAGTAAAACTCTAGGGAGCAACTGTAAGTAGCACAAGTTTGTGCACCAGGTTCATTTGACAAGTGCCAAGGTTCTTCCATGTAATTGAAATAGAACAGAACTTGTGTGGTCACAAGCCGACTTCCGTTTAATTACTCGCACCATATGTGGTATATATAATATAACACTGAAAAGTCGCCGTATAGAGTTTACTTTAATTGTTTTTTTTTTTGTCTCAACAATAAAATATATAACAATATATATTTTCTGCAATTTTACAACCGTATTATTTCCAAACACGAAAAAAACATAACCAGCATGCTAGTCCACATTTTATTGATATTGCTTTTTAAAGACTACGAAATATTGATTCGCAGCAATATATGAAATTAAAACGGAAAGCAACTACAAAAATACAAAAATAAAAAAATACTCCTAAAATATCCTAAGGCGCTAACGTCGCCGTCGATTACCATACCAAATTAACATTCACAGAAAACGATGAAATTTATCCTTCGACGAATTTTATATTCTATCGCTAACAAACAAAATATGTACAAAACATTTGTAGAAAAAATCTGTAGGAACAATTTAGTTATAATAAATAATGAAAAATATACGGAATTGCGTGATATTTTGAAAACCATCTAAATAAACATATGTTTTTCCTTCCAAATTAAAAATTAAAAAAAAAATCACTGAAGGAAAATCGAATTAAGCTCAATTCTTGCACAACATTTGCCATTCACTAGATGCCCTGTTGTCATGGCAACGGCATCCGACGGCATTGACAATGATAAATAAGCATCAATATGTTGGCATCCCTGCTGGTAAATCTCATCATCCAACTGATTTACAAGACAAAAGACTCTAGGCTTTAATTTGTAATTCATGTTAGTTAGTGTAGGTGCTTTGGCATGGTTAGGACCCTGAGGAACCAACTCAAAATACACTAACAATTCTGTTCGTGACCATTGTAATTGTATGTTACGGTCTGCACCGCAAAAAAAAGCAACAAACATCACGAACTTAAAAATTGCGCGCTTACACGTTGAACACTAAAACCCAACTTCAGATGTAGCCAGAGTTAAAATATATATTACAACAACATTGTTTCACGTTTTCCCCAAATTTCTAAACAGTGATTGAAAATCTCCCCATAATTAAACAAGAGAAACGAAAACCTTGGTTAACTTCGCACACACTTAAACTACGGCAATATTCGGACATAACTTTCGAACAATAAATGTAAATCCGTAGGATCTGCGAGGGTTGCGATCCTATACTTTATCGGTTTCTGTCGTGATGGTGTCTCGCAAAGTCTATTTTTTTACGTAGTCAGATCAGCCCTGCAGTTTATTGTATGTTTGTTCATTTTTTTGGCTGGTTAGGTCTCTCGCAGATCCTACGTATCCCGTTAGCAGCATTATCGTTCGCGGTCCTTTGCAGATTTCGCTTTCCTTTAACCTAACCCTGGGCCAACATTGACCCAGTCCTGTCTACATTTAGTTCGCTACACCGTGCTGATGAGTTGCAATAACAACGAAACGGCTGTCCACGGTTGCGATCCTACTTTATCGGTTTCTGTCGCGATGGTGTCTCGCAAAGTCTATTTTTTTACGTGGTCAGATCAGTCCTGCAGTTTATTGAATATATTTAACTTCAAAAAGAAAACGTTCGAACGATTTGTTATCCTAGCGAATAATTAGTTGGTTACTGCACGTTTCAGTAACACGCGAACTCTAAGCAAGTAATTACGTTCCACGCTGCCATCAATCATAATTAAGGCGACAAACATCGGACCCATGAAAACAAAAACTGACAGGTGGATCGAAATTCACCAATCACAATCCCAAACATGACTATGTGACCATCTTGCGCAAAGTATCGTTGTTTCCTGAGACGTCCGCTATGATATTTGCGGCAGCGAAAAACGAAACTTCTTGGTCCAGAGTTTGAAACGTCAAAGTTCGCGTGTTGTTGAAAATCGCAGTAAAAATAATGGCCTACAACCGTTTTTTTTTTGTAGTTATGATTTAAATTGAGTCCTCAGTCTGTTTCTTCTACTCAAATAGAAATGTTTTGCAGTTACAAATACGTAAACTATAATGGTGTAAATAAAAACAGAAGGTGGCACTTTGGGTTTATTTCAATTACAAATAGCTCACGGTTGTAACGATAGCAATAATATTTTATAACTTTCACTTACAGCTATAACATTTCTTCGCGTGATGTTTCCAGCTAATTCTACTGTATTTATGTTTCCTAATAATCTCACTTGGAACGACTCTACAATAGCTTAAAACTATATCAAAGAAAACCAATTCAAAACAAAATTAATTAACCGGTCGTTTATCTCGACCTCCAAGCCAGTTTGTCGGACCGCATGCTGATGTGGCCTTAAAGCTGATAGGAACAACAACGTTTTAAATCAGTTCATGTATATTTGAGAGGATGTTTTTTAGGAGTCGTAGGACGAGCAATTCACCCACTTTATCTTTTTTTTTTCAGTTTCTGAAAAAGAGCATCGACATCTGCTATCTCTACTTCTTTACACTTGATATCATTGCACCCAGCCATTGTGAGCTCGGTAAGTACTTTAGAATTAAAGGTCTTGGCTTGGCAAAGTATTCTCAGTCTTAAAGGGACTCCAACTGATTTACCTTTGGCTAGTATATCCATGAATTCCTCCTATTTTACGATCTGTCTTCAATTTCCCGTTAAATGTAGCAAGTGAAAGTGTCTTCCTTACGGATATCGCAATCATTCCAATATTCCCTACTTACATGAAGACTAGAAACTTATTGAATTTGGTGAAAAAAATTGTAATTTCTTAAATGCTGTCAAGCAACTGAAATTAAGTGACCATGGCCACATAACCATTTATGTTCTATAACAGTTGTTTTATGGCAACCTACAAACTGGCAGTTGTTGTCTGGAAGGAATGCTTACACATTTGATAAAACAATCAAAGGAGGGGTTGTGAAACAATACATTCGTTTCGAGAAGGGGTTAGTTACTCTCGAAGATGAAAGCTAAAAAAAACACACATGCTACCCCCCTGTAAATAATGAACGCTCCCTTAGGAATCCTCCTTGTCACTTCTGTTAGTTATTTAGATTGAATTAAAGTTGCAATGTTTGTGTAGTCGTTGAACTATGGAGGACCATTATTTAAATCCTATTCAAACGATGAAGCCAGAACTATAGCACAAAAAAGGCGTTAACTGAAGTACCAGTTCGATGAAATTTGACCTCTTTTTCTACCATTTTTTGGCTTAGAATAGTTCACTGGAGTCCAAAATACTTCGTACTCATTGACGGGAAAATAAATTATTCTTACATAACTTCAGTCTGTTAACGATTTGGATCAACCGCCATTACGAGTATTCGTTACTTGGTCTATCAGTGCACAGCAGCTTGTGACGTCAAAGAGTCAAGGAACTTTGTATTTTGGTTGCTTTTATATGGGAAACGCGGGAGAATTTGAAGGACGATTTAATTGGCAGATTTACACAAACAAATGAACCAGACGAGAAGTATTCTGATGTGACATCAATCGAAAGTTTTCATATTTATTTTGTGTGTAGAAAAAAAAAGGTTCTGTAAAGAAATATTTAAGGATTTTGCGTTACCCGAGCGCAAGTTGAATATTTCAGCGAATATTTCAGCGCACTACGATGTAATATGTGTGATATTTAAGGTCTACATACGCAGTTCAGAAGATAAAACGCAAGGATATATTGTTACTTAAGGAACATATCCATTGGCGACATGTATAAGTTATGACCTCTAGTGGTGTCACTTCGGTAAATAATTTTAATGATAAAAATCGTCACAGGTTTTCCTAGGCCTTAGTGTCGAATGTTGCCAATTTCAACAAATTTTCCTTAATAAAGTAGCGAAACTTCACACATTTAAAAACGAAATTTACTGTGCAGTCTTGAAAAATCCATTTGAAGTCCGCAAATCGGTTTTAACTTCGAGAGCTTGTTACTTGAAAACTGAAGGACTCCAACCGCGAAGATCAGTATATCGCTTTCACAATGTCCAGTTCGAGAAAAAAGAAAAGAAAAGAAAGGTTCAGCAGGTTAGCAGACTATCATACTGAGCTATCTGTGTACAAGTAATAAGTTCGGTTGAATTTTAATATTTCATCCGCGTCTATGTTGAAAAGTCCATTTAAAGTTTGCACATCGGTTTTAATGATCCATCAAAGGATTTCAAATGGGAAATATCTCAATACATGGCTTTCACAATGTTCTCTTTTTCGGCGGTCGAGTACTCTCTCTTATCTATTTTTCTTTGCATTCGGATCGGGTAACATATATGCGCAAGGAAGTAGTGAAAATGTGCGCATATTTCTGTCCGACTGCAACAACTCGTTCAACGATTCGGCGAATTCACGAGATAAAAAGTGAAGCAAACCCTGCACTGATTTGTTTTAATATTTCTTTGAAAACGTTCAAGAGGCTTACACCTTGCAAAACAAATAATCTTTTAGCTTATTCAGGAAATCAAAACATGCCATTTGATTGTGGTCTTAGCCTGAGACATGAATTTTTCAAAGGTTAACAGATTATTAAACTTACTGGCATTATTTTGCCTTGATCGCCCTCTTTGACCTCATAATATTTAGTTTCGAACAGACACATTTTGAAATCAAGATCATAAGGTATTTATAATAATTTATTTGTATAAATAATCCCTCGGAATACCATGACATCTGTCAGTAGGAGTCTCTTACCTTTGACGCTGAAATTTGCTTTATGTTTTCTCTCTCTAATAGCATTACATTCATTGTTTTTTTTAACCATTTTGTGCTATTTCTGTGGCAACTGTAGACACATGATATGAAAGAAAAAATGGTATCATGCAAAAGTACTGCTGAAGAGGTTTCATTTAAATGGTCACACCATAGGATTTCATCAACAGACTCAAAAGTTAGAATAAATGGTACCATGCAAAAGTACTGCTGAAGAGGTTTCATTTGAATGGCCACACCATAGGATTTCATCAACAGACTCAAAAGTTAGAACAAATGGTACCATGCAAAAGTACTGCTGAAGAGGTTTCATTTGAATGGTTACACCATAGGATTTTGTCAACAGACTCAAAAGTTAGAACAAATGGTACCATGCAAAAGTACTGCTGAAGAGGTTTCATTTGAATGGTTACACCATAGGATTTTGTCAACAGACTCAAAAGTTAGAACAAATGGTACCATGCAAAAGTACTGCTGAAGAGGTTTCATTTGAATGGTCACACCATAGGATTTCATCAACAGACTCAAAAGTTAGAATAAATGGTACCATGCAAAAGTACTGCTGAAGAGGTTTCATTTGAATGGTCACACCATAGGATTTCATCAACAGACTCAAAAGTTAGAATAAATGGTACCATGCAAAAGTACTGCTGAAGAGGTTTCATTTGAATGGTCACACCATAGGATTTCATCAACAGACTCAAAAGTTAGAACAAATGGTACCATGCAAAAGTACTGCTGAAGAGGTTTCATTTGAATGGTTACACCATAGGATTTTGTCAACAGACTCAAAAGTTAGAACAAATGGTACCATGCAAAAGTACTGCTGAAGAGGTTTCATTTGAATGGTCACACCATAGGATTTCCTTGCAGATTTTAAAAAAAAATTAGAACTACACTACGTCTCCATTATTGACTCTGTGAGTAAAAGGGTTAATAAACTGTACCGCTACCTTTGCAGTGTTATGCAGGTGTGCTTCGATTGATTAAAAAGTAAATTGTGTGATCATGTGCTTTCCATGCACTTTAGTGAAAAAATGGATAGGAAGATCCCCCAGTATATCATACTGACAGGCCTGAGAACGTTTACTCTTGTTTTCCTAGGGCAAAGTTAGGCAGTATTTTATTATACATGCAAATAATTTTAGCAACCTGTGTGTGAGTGAGTATCGATCTTCAAGGCGATAAGGCAGTGAAAACTGAAGCAGCCGTATGATTTGATACATCACTAGTTCCTTGGACTTAATATGCTACTTATTTTCATGCAAAACATCAAACAGGCGATTTTTCTTTCATTGTTTGATGATCTATTTTTTAGATTGTTTGCAAATCTCTCCTTATTGAGTCACTGACGTCACTTCCGCTGGTTATCTTTGATTCGCGTTTGTAAGTTCCGGAACATACAAATTTAATGACCGCCGAAAAAAAATAAGAAATGTATAATAAAAAAAACGGCCTTCTTGTGCTCGGTTTGAAAAACCATTTCGACTTGTAAATGTTATATCTTGTTTACTTTCAAAATATGCAAAAACAACAAACTCGAAAAATTTGATCGAACTGCCGCTCTAAGGTTACGACTGAGATTTTAATTGATCAAGATTAAAAAATATATATTATTACGTTATTCTCATGCAACACCAATAAAAAAATACACCGAGAAGAATCATAAATTTTGTTATTTCACCTGCCTAGAAAAATATATTGACCATGAAATAATCTACCGAATTTTTACAGTCACGTACAGAAAGATGGAAAGTCCCCCAAGAAACATTAGACATTATTTCAAGTCGACAGAACGAAAAAGGACTAGCGATAAACGTCATTCATACAATTTTCAAATACAAACAGTCTCTGAGTCTCTAATTGTATTATTTTTGCCAATCAGTATAATAATAATAATATTTATTGCCCTGAATTACAAATATTTTGACCAACTTCCTCCGGCCGTCGTTTTAAAAATGCATGCACAAGTCAACTTTACTGATTTTTTTCTACTAACATTGAAGAACATTGTAGCAAAGTTGTAGGAAATTTTTTTACAGAAGAGTTCTTATGGCTGACATTTTCTTTCCTTTCTCTCTCCTTTTTGTCAATCTTTTCGGTGATTTACAGGGCCAAGGTGACCAAGTGACTTGAATCGCTTTCATAAATAATGTTTTTGAAATATATTTTCCACGGCAACTAATATAAATTAATTCTATGTTTAATTATGTTTTTGATTTGAAGTAGAGTTACCTTGGCATAATTGTACGTTCTTGACATGCACATCGAGTTTCTTACCAGTTGCAAATAATTCACAACTGCCGAACATAGTAAAGAATTCTAGAACATTTTCAGTTTGTCCATAGAAAATTCTAATCACAGTGATGTTATTTTATGTTTCATTTCATCTTTCAGGGAAAAAGAATTGAGCATCAGAGCTAAGTTCCACAGTTTAAATCAGCAGCACTGCGCTTCTGGATTTACCTGACGAAGTCTCTTGAACAACGTGCAGACCAATTGCGGTCAAAAGAAGTCGCCATTTTTAAATTGAACATATTAAACTCGTTCAAACCACGTCAAAGTGATAATGACTGAAAAGTACGAGTTTGCGTCTCCTTCAAACGCTTCAGCTGAAAATGTAACAGCACGACCAAATAGAGTTGATGGGTACAATTACAAGGAAATTGCAAAGCTCGTATCGATTGCAACAGCAATTGTCATCGTTAACAGTGTAGTGTTGTATTTGTTTTTGAAGAAAAAAAGCTTGCGAACTACTTCAAACTATCCACTTTTCAGCTTGGCTCTCTGCGACTTCCTGTGTGGTTTGGTTGTGATCCCTTTGTTTACAATATTATACTTCACACCACTGTTTGAGTCTTTCAGTGAAACAAAATTCTATCTAGGATTCCTGGTAACTGTTCTTCACAACTTTGTAGCCATCGCCACTGTGTACCACATTGTAGTTGTCACAGCAGAACGATATATGGCGATTAAATTCCCGCTAAAACACCGAGTGATTCACAAGAAATGCATTCATAAAGTCTTAGCGACTGTTTGGATTGGCTCGCTACTGGTGTCGTTTATCCCGTTTACCTGGATTGACAACATATACCCAGTGTTCCACCCAATATCCTCAAAATACCTTCTCGGTTTTACCGTTTTCTGCCTGGTGTTTGTCTTGATTGTACCCTACATCTTTTTGGCGTTTGCATTTGTGAATATGTTCAGAGCCATCAATGGCACATCATCGAATGGGTCTCAAAAAACGAACTTCAAGGGACGCAGACACAGCCTTGTACAAACGAAATCAACCGGTGAATGGAAATGCTTGCTGTTGTTCGCCATCATGGCCTCTGTATTTCTCCTCTGTTGGATGCCCTGGTTCGTAGTATTTCTACTAAACCAATTGCCGAATTCATCGATAGCAGTCCCATCTGAAGTCGCTGTGCTGATCAGGTACATGACGTCTGTGGTCAATCCATTGCTGTATACCTTCCTTAAAAGAGATTTTCTCCGCGCTTTAAAGTTTGTCTTCAAAAGATATGACAGTAGGCGAGTTTCCACGTCTTTCACAGCCCTTTCATTCAGACGAACAACCTTCAAAACAGATGCTAATGACAACCAAACGGCCTCTGCTGCAAATGGAGTTGGTCTACCACTGCTTGTGTTCCAGAGTCCACTATGTTTTGAGAGTGCGCTGTGACCATGGAAACTGAGTGAGTGACAGAATTGATCAACTGATGTAGTGATACCGCTATATGTGTTATGAAACACCAAAGAGCGTGTTTCATTTCATTTTCATTTCCCACATCGAGAAGCAGGAGCCCATTACTAGGAGCGTGCAACTGCCCTATATTCCTGGCACGGCGTTTTCTCAGACGAATTTATTTTTAGATTTGAATTTACCACGAATATCAGACTCCCGCAGACTCGCAGAGCTGAAATACAGCAGAATAGAGATGAAATTAGTGTATTTTTATTCTGTCGACATACCCGCTTAAGGCCGCCATTTTTTTTCTTCTTATTTCATGGATCATATTACTTTTTTTTTTTTTTTTTTTTTTTTTTTTGCAAAATAACATTTATTTTATTTCACTGATGTGGACCGAAACTGCCCTTTTTCGCGGGAAAATATAGTCTAAAAATAAATTCGTCTGTGAAAACGCCGTGACATAGACTTAGTATGGGAGTTGCACGCTCCTAGTAATGGGCTCCTGCGAAAAGACAGTTGTTCTGGACGAAATTCAAGTTGCTGCAAATATTGACGAAACAATCTCCCGTAAACAATCTCTATATAATGGCAATAGGCCATTTCCGAGTTGCCTTTAACCTCTCTATCAAAGCGAGGCTAGGTGCGAAACCTTTCATATGAAAATGAGTTTTCATTCACACGCAAATAAAACCTAAAGGCAACTCGGAAATGGCCTATTGAACTGAGCGGAGTGCAATTTGGTCTGAAATCGCGCGAGTTCGATTTGAAATCACAAGTATGATTTCAGACCAAAATTGCACGACTCGAAGTTCAATTACCACTTTATTACATCCATTTTGAAATTGCACAATTTAATTGCCCAGATACAGGATTTTAGTCAGTACCAATATTGATGTGACTTATAGATGCGATTTAGAGCAAAAATAGTACGATTCGGGAATAAATCGCACTGCCGCAGTGAGAAAAAGATGCGATCAGTGCGATTCGGGAATAAATCGCACTGCTGAGAAAAAGATGCGATTTGGAGAAAAAAATAGTGCGATTCGGGAATAAATCGCAATGCTGAGAGCCAATCAGATTGCAAGATCACCAGTGATTTTAAAATGGATGTAATAAAGGTGACAAACAGATCGTTATTTACAGGGAAAATGAAGGAATGATTAACACCGGGTTTCCAAACCAACGTCATGCTCATGATTTTTATCTCGTGAATACGCGAAGCGTTGAACGAGTTATATTATCTGTGGACTTAACCCTGTGGACTTAACGTTGTTTCGTATTCACGAGATGGCTCTTAGACCCCTTTGATCATAGTTCAAACTTAATGAGTTATTTATCTGTTTGGGATGTTTCTCTCAAGGTGGAACACAAATTTAGTGCCTTCCCTCCACACACAAAGCGATGATGGGATGCCTCATTGTAAGGCAGGGGCGTAGCTACCTGTACGCACGTACGCACGTGCGTACCTGAAAAAGTCGAAAAAAAAGAAAGATTTGGGGCTTGAAGGTGGGAGAAGGAGGTAGGGGGAGTGTTTGAAAACAGTGATTGTGCGTACCTCTGATAAATTCCTAGCTACGCCCCTGTAAGGCAACTAATTATTTCAAACGTAGCCTGTTTTAATAGCTTACAAAAGATATCAGTTGTTTAATGAACAGGGAACCCAACGAAGAATGTTTGGGAAAACGAGGAATGGCGTTGTACTGTTTTTCCATATCATATTAGTACCTTAACCCTTTCACTCCCAGAGTCAATTATGGAGACATGTAATGTAGTTCTAACTTTTGAGTCTGTGGATGAAATCCTATGGTGTGACCATTCAAATGAAACCTCTTTGGCAGTTCTTTTGCATGGTACCATTTGTTTTTCAATATTTTACAAAATGAATTGTGGGATTTTTCTTTAATTTTGATATGTTTGGCACCCTTGGGAGTTAAAGGGTTAAAAGGAAACTATGTAAATACAGTTTGAGCTTTTCGGGGTTTTTTTGCTGCATATTTCAGTCAGTGATCGACTGTAGAAAATAAGCTACTGTAAATATATCGAACATAGATTTAGAGCATTAGATGCACGGCAGAAAAACCCTCGTTCGCCGGTGATTTTACCAAACGGTAAATGCGAGAAAATATCGTGTTAACATTGCATTTTCCAATTTGGGTTAATGTTCGGCGAATTCGGAATTCACTATCGCTGAACACAAAGAAAACATGCAGTTCATCATGAGTTTTCCTACACTAGGAAAGAGCTACAATAGTTTTTTTTCTGAACGTTTCCCGTTAGTTTTCTACCGTGTGTTTACACAGCGTTCATAAGTGTTTTCCAGAAGCGGTTAATGCCGTGAAAAATTCACGAGTGATTTTGCTGTAACCGTATAAATCCAGTAAATCGCTTGTTTTCCTGAACGTTTTCCGTTAGTTTTCCAATGTGTTGTTAGCCATATATTATGCAAATTAGCCTCGAGAGAGGATGATCCTTGATTGATGAAAAAACAGATAGTCCTCAATCTGTGCTCGATTAAAAATGGAGAAATTATAATAAAGACATCAACTCAACTTAACCAAGCCAAAGCAAACTAAAAACTCTTTCGCAATCTCACCCTTCACTTTTATAATCGACCAATTTTCTAATACAGCTCTCCGGCTCCACAAACAAACAATACATACATTAATACAAACAATACATTACGAATGACCGTAAAGTTGAATTAAACCCTCTTTCTATAGGAAGTACAAAGAAATAGTGAAATCAACGAGCATTGGGCATTGCCAAACTATACTTTTGCTGTTTTTTTTTTTAGTATAGGTTGGTGAAAACAAAACAATAAAAAAAATATGCTACTGGCTAATTTGAGCAATTTGTACATATGGACCCTCAAAATTTGTAGAGTCAATTCCTTTACAATTTTGAAGCAAGGAGTCCCAGGACTCTGTTCCCAAAAACCATTATTTAACACTGATTATTACTGATTCCTCACAGTGTAATCACCGAAAATTAGCTATATAGGTCATCATAAAAAATGACTAATAAATACATACCACTATGCCTTTGCGCGGACGGAAGACTAAGCACTGTTTAAAGGGATTCAACAACATGATAACTAGCACTATCAGGGCTTGAATGGAATGCTCGAAAACTTTGTACTAATTTCTGTGTGCATCACTTTTAAAATGACTAGTGAAGAATGCAAACTAGGTAGCCATTTCAGAGAGAATCAATGTTGACCGTCAAAACAATGCGATTCATAATGCTATTTGGATTGAAAATCTTAGATTTTAATTAGAGCAGTTTTCAATTGAGTGTCGTAAAACCAAAACCAAAGTAATTACTCTGACCAATCACAGCAGTCGTAAACAATCCAATGAACCAATCAGAGCTCGAAGCAATTACATGTCGCGGGCGCCAAGCGCGGGAAAACGCGTGCGAGCAAGTCACGATTGGTTTTGGTTTTACTTCTGATTGGTCGAGAAAGTGGCGCGAGATTTTTTAGCCAATCACAAAGCGTAGCAATGCAAAACCAAAGTAATTGTGTAATTACTTTCGACAGTCAATTGAAAACTGCTCTAAAACTAAATAGGAATTAGAAGGTGCTCTAAGCTAGGATAAAATGAAATTAAGGTAGATGCACTGGCTAATTTTTGTGTCTCAAATCTCAGTCATTTTTAGCCTATATTGAAAGCTTATGTCACCTAATATTTAAAAAGTGCTGTATTATTTCGCTACCAAGGAAGAAAAAACGTCTACAATCGGTTAAATTTGGTGTTTTTACCGAGGTTGACTTCAAGGACCGAAAAAGGATTTGGGAAAAATTTGAGTTCCCTTGTATAAATTACGAATTTAGAAAGTAAAGTAAGTAAAGGGTAGCTTCTAAAGCGGCCCTTATTACTTTATAAGGTTATGGTGTGACTGAGACCTACATAATGTTTAGTTTTCGTGAAAAGAGGAAGATAAAGAAAACTGAGCAACCAACAGTGCAGACCATTGTGTCAACCTGTGGAATACGACTTCCAGTATTTTTTTGTGCTGCACATGTTTTTAGTCTTAACGTAGACGTTAACAATTGTATAGTGTTGGCCAATAAAATGTAAATTATTGCTGGGAATTCAGATGTTAGTTAATTTACTTCTTAAACTTACAATCCTTTGTCAAACTGCCCACCGTCTGGCACTTGGTATTGGCATGTCCCCCCCCCCCCCCCCGGGGGGGGAGCACTCCCTATAATGGGCTATACGGGGATGCTACGCCCGAAAGGGGTACCCTTTTCAGGATTTCACGAGTTGAAGTTATAGAAAAGGGTAGGGAAAACTGCCGATTAGGAATATAAAAAGGGCCTCTCAAAATATCTCAAACAGACGCACGTAACAGGCTTATTCGTCTATTAAAGGATTTTAACGTTTATACTGAAGTGAAAAGTGAGTAAATATTGCTCAAATGTTTGCCAAAAACGCTTCTTTTGTTTTTCCTTTGTCATTAAAACATGCATCAGGGATGTAAATCAGGGATGTAAGTCAGGGATGTAAGTCAACTGGAAATGACAATGTTTTTTCTGTAGGTACATGAAAGGGGTACCATTTTCTATGGAAGGTATATGAAAGGGTTACTTTTTCTGTCAAAAACGGTATATAAAAGGGTAAGGGATTGGACCTCGGGGCGGAGCATCCCCGTACAAAACTTTGTTGAGTACCCCCACCCCCCCCCCCACCCCCCCCCCCCCCCCCCCCCCCCCCACCCCGGGCATGTCCCATTATCGAAGGTCTTTGTCTGCGCCGGATTTTCCCCCTGCCACAAAAGATCCAACGAATAACCAGCAGGATCTTCATCCACGGTTTTTGCAGTTAAACAAGTTTATTAAGGGACAGACCATTTAATTTTTGTGGAGGGGTGGGGGGGGGGGGGGGGAGGCAATTACCAAAAAAAATTCCTGCAGAAGAAACTTAAGAGAAAAAAAATCGTGCACAAGAAAGCAAGTGAAAAAAAATTCAAGCCACCCCCACAAAAATTAAATGGTCCGTCCCTAACGGCTCGGATGATCATGAGAGCACGGTTTGCTCAAACATGTACATACGGTAAAAATGTAGTTCCTGTTTCTATCACTATTTGAAACATGCGGAAAAAACATGCTTAACAAAGTTTATGGTGGGGCCGGAATTTTAAAGTATGTATGTCCGTCAATTCCAAGAAAAACCGGAAGAGAAGTGTTTTTTTTAATACCACTCATGTATTTTTTAAGTTCAAATTTAAGGAGCCGTTAATAGTATACCCTCCCCTATCGGGCGGCACATACCTATATAGCGTATATAAGGGAGTACCCCCCCCCCCCCCGGGGAATCAACCAACCAATCGCAGTGGGGGTGTACCGCTGTCACTCTGAAACCCTAACCTTACACCCGTGACTAGAAAAAGATTACTGAACATCAATTAAATTTGATAAAACATAACAAGAAGTAAATTTTTTACTCGCAGTTCAGAACCGACTGTCACAAAGCTGACTTCTTGAATAAAACTAACAATCCTCTCCATAAAACAACCGTAAACAAATTTCGGCTTGGAAATCATCAATTAAGGATTGAGACTGGCAGACATACAATTCCTAAAACACCAGTCAATCTCCGAATCTGTCCTTTCTGTCAATTGAATGAAGTTGAACCAGCCTAGTCCCTAGGCGTTCTCAGCTCGGTCAAACCTGGACCCTACTTTGAGCCGTGACGTCACCGAGAGGTCCACCCCGTCCCAGACTTCGCGCGGACAACGGGGCAAGAGCCTAGGGACTAGGCTGAAGTTGAACATGAATTGCACTTTATACTTTCTTGCCAACTTTACGATAACCTCCGTTCCAAGTTTTATGAGGGTATAAACAACAAATATCCCCATTTTCAATAATCTAGACAAAAATTTAAAAATCACTTTTCTTTTTAACAATGTTGATCCTTTTATTTGTCGACTTACAGCTGCCTATATTCATTTATGTATGGACTTAAGGCAATCTCTTGTAATTTGATAGTCTTATTAGTTTTTTTTTATTATTATAGGTTTAATTATATTTAATTAGGTAATACCATGTACTTATATGGGAATACAATAATAAATTGTTGTTATTGTTGTTGTTGTGTTCAGCTGATTTTGCAACCCTATGCTAGACTAGACACCGAATATCCAATTACAATCCAATATGCGCTAATTATTTGCCGCGATATATGGTTTTACTTACGTTTAGGGAAGGCTCTTTATCTTCCGAGTTTCAATTCCTAATTTAATTTTTTTTATTCTTCATACGACTGATCAGTTTCCCGGCAAATGATACCCTATTCTAGACCAAAACTCTATGAGTGCTTTCGATTGGGAAATCCGGATTTCGATTTTGAAATCCGGATTTCAAAATCTAAATCCGGATTTTTGATTCCCCTTTGTTCATGTAAATCCATCGCGGAAAAGGATTTCGGTGCGTCGAAATTGCGTTTCATTGGGAAATCCGAAATCCGGACCCTCTGATTTCTATACCCTATCCCACACTAAACTCTTTGGAAACCATACCCCAACTTTTTAGGGTGTCTACGTAGTTTATCGATTTGATTTCTCCTTGTTCGTTTGAGGTTCATGGGAGACCATCTCGTGTTTCGTCGCCCGAAAAGACTCGTGAACACAAAAATTTATTTTGCCAAATTCGCAGAATCCCGCGGTCTGAGACGCTATAAATAAATTCCCATTAAAAAAATCACTTCTCTTCCAGTTTTTCTTGGAATTGACGGACATACATACTTTAAAATTCCGGCCCCACCATAAACTACTGTTTGCTAAGCATGTTTTTTCCGCATGTTTCAAATAGTGATAGAAGCAGGAACTACAAAATTTACCGTAACATATGTACATGTCTGAGCGAACCGTGCTTTGTATGATCATGATTTCGCAGTTTATTATCCTAAACAGAAAATAAACAAAAAATAAAAACCTGCCTGTGATCATCCGCTTGGATTTCGCTTCCACTGACTTTCACTGGAAGTCGTTAAAATTAAAAAACGAATATTCAAATTGTCTACATGTAATCGAATCTTGTACCGAGGAATTAATATTACGAGGCACATTGTTGGTTTGCAGGAAAAATAAATGATTACAAAAGCTTATCCTTTATAAATTCGCTAGTTTATCCTTATCCTTGTTTTCATATGTCGAGAAAATCACAGACGATCGGGGATTTGTTTTTCCCGACCGTCCCAAATCTGTGACGGTCGGGAAACAACGAAATCCCCAATCGTCTGAAAACCAGGCTAAAATCGTTTCCGGTCTCGAGTGAGTTGGCATTGCAGTAGAACTGCTGACTTGTACGTGTCACCGGAAATGACGTTAAGTCACGCACATCGGAAATACAGTGATCCGGGAGAAGCGAATCACCGGAAATGCGAAACCGAAGCGAGAAGTAAAGTAGTTTAGTTTTGTTGACGTGGAAAATGACCAAAATTGCCGACATCCTCGAACAGTCATGACCACAGTTGAGTGTTATGAAGCTAGTTTTTCTTCCATGTTATTTTATAAAACAAATAAATTCCATTTTGCTGTGCGTCTGTTCAGTTATAGATCACAGGAGAGGTCAGGATCGAAGACGTCAAAATGTCATCTGTAATCTATATAAACTGAACAGACGCAGGGAAAAATGAAATCTTCTTCAATAATGTCTAATAATGTTTAGCTTTCATCTAAACAATTTCGACATATATTAAAGGTCTCGTTGGTTTACGCTGAACTAGTCTGTTTCGCGGTACATTTTTTGTTTCAGTGATGCCAGTTGTCTTGAGTACCCCTCCCCTGCCCCGCCCACCTATAGGCAAATCTTTGTTTGCAATTGTTACCTCGTTAGCATATGCGACTCATTCTCTATTAAATAGAGCTACAAAAAAATCAACTCCGGATATTTAAAGGGCAAAGCACAATTCCCATTCTCTAGAAATATGAGCCCGATATACTAGATACTCGCCGTGCAATGCTGTTTTTAATAAAAACTCGAAATTCTACAATAAAGGTATGGTTCATTAGCGCTTTTGACGCCCAGCAATTTTACATGAAAAGAGCTAAAAATTATGTAGATCATTAAGTTAAACAAGCTCTTTCAACTTTTTAAGTCACGTAATTTTGTCTACTGATCACACAAAACTTAAACAATGACGTCAGCAACACATGACTTCAATTAACCGGAAGTGCTGCCAAGGTCAACCTCGTCGATCTCTGAGTTATGGTCAGACACAGACACAGACATAATAATTTTCATTGTGGCTTGTCAAACGTTTTTCCAAGAATATATGTGAACGTGACTTCCCCTTCTCCTTATTAAATTTAGAAATGATGACAACCTAACCGCTAAAAGTGAATGTAACTTGCCCTCGTGCATTGTACAACAGACACTTCACAAAGTAAGAAGGTACTTGCGCAACAAGAGATTATACACTGAAGAGATTTTTAAATGGCAGGTTTCAGTTTCTTCGACAGAAATGTTCCATCGATCGCTATTCATAGCCTCTTTGACAAATACGACACGAGGAAAGATGGAAAACTAGACGAGGGAGAAATGAAATCCTTCCTGGAAGAAGCGTTGGGCCTTGAGTTTGAGCAGGCGCAAATTTACTTCTTCCTCTTGGACAAAGATGGAGACCAAGGGATATCTTATGCCGAATTTAAAGAATGGCTGCGAAGCGAGGAAAAACTCCAGCGATTGAACGATAGCTCAAAATTTGAACGAGTTTGTACGGCATATGAATATTTCAAAGGATTCGACGCAGATAACAGTGGAACCTTGGACAGAAAGCAGTTTGAATCACTGATGAAATTCCTGGGATACAGAGCACAAGACATGGATAAACTCTTTGCGACCATGGACAGAATCAAAAATGGGAAAATTTCATTCTGGGAATTCATGATCTGGCTGAACTGGGCTCCAATTGAATAGCCTAGATCTAAGAGTGCCAAATATCAAAATCCAAGAAAAATCCCAAATTACAATTGGTACCATGCTAACATGTGCAAAAGTACTGCTGAATTGGTTTCATTTGAATGGTCACACCATGTAGACGGTTTCGTTGAGATGGACAGAACTTTTCCCTTCTCTTTCGTCAAATTCCGATAAAAAAAAGACAGTTTAGGATATGCGAGTTATGAAGAACATTGAACATTTCGTGACCACAATGATGTACTGCGGGTCAGAGATAAGATGTTTATAGTTTTTTTTCCAGTTCCTAAACGTTTTGAGTATGTAATATACTTTGAGTACTGTTTATGATATTACAGATTATATTAAATGCAATTTGCTTCGTCCAAACGTCAAATAAAAAAAATCGTTCAACGATTGTAAGAATTTATATTGTAAGGTTAAAAAAGTATTTTACAATGTAGAATGTAGTAAATTTCACCCACTCGTCTTTCTTTCATCTAAGAAGTGTCTTTTTGATTCTCTCTTCGACAGTTTTATGTTTTTGAATTGTAAGGCGCTTTTTGTGTACATCTTAGATATGTGCGACAAAAATATCTTGAATCTAAGAGCTCTCTTTATCGTTAATATCTTAAAATGTTATATGTCGCTAGAGATATTGCGGATAATTTTCCTCCTCAACCAAAAGTTACAAGATATTTCAATCTATTATAGTTATTACTTTTTATATTCGTTTGATATTTAGTGTGTTGTACGTTGCAAAGCTGAAATCTTTAAGTTGAAGATAAAGTCAATAAAGTCAAGTATTATATGGCAAACCAGTTCTTGATGAAAAGGAGCATTCTGATTGGTTCCCAGTAAGCGGCACGGAAAGCTAAGATGGGCCTCTCGCGAACTCATTTCGCCGAAGTCCTTTTATGAAACATTAAACAAAAGAAAACTGTTTTCTACTACGTAGAAACATTTTTCCTTATGTCTGGTGGACAATCTCGATTCAACTTTCGCAACGTGGCCTGAAAAATGCAAGTATATGCGTAACAGTTTCAAAAGCTATTATAATAAAAACGTTATTGAACTGACTTGTTAGATCCGTATTGCGGGATGTTAGTCTCGTTCTTTTTTTTGCAAGTTTATGGACCTCACCTTTGGCTCGGTCCATAAACTTGTAAAAAAAAAAACCCGACCAATACGGACCTCTCCCTAGTTCAATAACATATAGTATATGACCGTAAAAAATCACGTCCGGTTCGTGATTACAGCCAAATACACGCAAATGTAGATTATTATAACGCAATGAACCAATGTTGAAATGTTGCGTAACGCCGCAAGCGATGCTAACATTTGAAATGCGTCTAAGTACTTTGCATGCAATCTGCTCTCACCGCAAGCGCTATATATATCAAAGTGACTTTGGCTACATTAAAAATAACCTGCGGTCACGAGTTCGAACGAGTACAATTCTTAAACTTTGTCGCTGCGCTTACAACCCGGGGCTTACAATCCCACCAGCTACGCAAGCCATTGTAAAATAGCAAAGAAAATCACTAAATTATAGCATGTAAAATACCACCTCTTACTTTCAATCTAAATAGCCCCCGGGGGTTGAATATATTGAGCTTTTGATCAATGCAATTTATATTTTTATTTTAGTAAAATACAATTCTCGGCAAAAGAGTTTCTCGGCAAACGAGTTTGGCCTACGTAAAAAGGTAGAAAAAACGGCGCGCAAAGAAATTTTTCTGGTCAAATTACGAAAATTATTCGCTCGGTCTTGAATTTCCCTTATCGTTTCTTTTCGTTGATTGCAGTCGCACGTTTCTCTACTTTAAAATGGTTGAAACGGGCTAAAAAGATCTTCAGACTCCGGAACTTTTAAACGTTTGTTTTGTTTATGGCTTTTATGAATTCTAAGTGGATTTTGAACATTAAAACCGCCTTTCGTTTCTTCTTACGCATTCACATGGAAAACAACATTGATACGGAATAATACGGCATATTTTATGACGCAAACAATACAAGGTCATTATGACCTTCGAAGTTACTTTTTCGCAAAGTCATGATTTTTTTTTTCCCAATTGAAGTAATTTCAGTGTAATTTTACGCGTGGAAAACACACGATTGTATAAAAATATCATTAACGGAAATTTATGTTTACCTTTAACGTTTTATTCACGTCCCAAAGGGTTTATTTAAAACGTTTTTTTTTTTTTTCATAAATAAACAAAGTAATCAGGAGGCATACACATCCGTATTGTTATTCGAGAGCTTGAAGGGGTTGTCAACCGTAGCTTGACGTCAATAGTGAGTTTATTATTAGCATCTTACTGAAAGCCCCTAGCTTTAATATAAAACCACCTGCTTTTCAAGCTTAGAGTTATAAGCAGCAGCGATCAATCTCATTCATTTAATTTCGTTCACGATGCAAGCAGGGACAAGCTATTTTGACAATAACACTCCAGCGATTGTCATACGAAGCCTCTTCGACAAGTATGACAAAAGCAGAACAGGCACTTTAGACGCCAAGGAGTTGAATGAACTGTTGCAGATGGATTTAGGCTTCAAGAAAGATCAAGCGAATGTGTATTCCATGTTATTGGACAAAGACGGCGATCAGAGCATTTCTTTCGAAGAATTTTTCGCCTGGCTTCGAAGTGGAGAGCGTTTTGAATTGATCAATGACGAAACAACATTCAGAACTCTTTGTAAAGCGGTGGAGTTGTTCAAAACTTACGACAAAGATAACAATAACAGTTTGAGTCGAGAGGAACTAAAACACTTACTCGTCTCTCTCGGATATCACGACGTAGATGCCGAGAAGTTCTTCGACTATTTGGATAAACACAAAAATGGCAAGATATCATTCTGGGAGCTGATGAAATGGCTAAATTGGGTCCCCGTGGAGTAACGAGGAATACATAACCAGCATAACGAGCAATTTACAACTCGATATCAAACTTTGGATGACTACCATCGAACAACATCGAATGCTAACGATCACAATCCTCCAAACTGCATTACATTGCGTTTATTCCATAATTTTACTCAGGATAATTATTAAGTCAGGTTAGATAAGTAAAATTCATGGTCAACTGCATGCAGACAGTGCGCATAAATATTAATTGATCACAAACCTCCAACCCGCATTTTATAAGTTTTTTATGGTTGTATTATAAAGAATATTTCCGTTTTAGCTTAATATTTTATCCCGGCATACATCAAGACATTTGTTCTTTGAACCATTATTTTTTTGCAGAAACATTAACATTTAACGCTGTGAAAGACAGGAATAAATTAATAATTCGGTATAACTTGAAGCAGTTGAATGACGACTGTAAGGGAAACAAACGGAAAATTTATATCTTTTCGTCGCAATTTTAGTACGAGCATCCACCGAAAACAATTTTCACTGTTTGAAAACTAAAAGCTCGAAATTTCGTTTTGTAAAATATTAAAACAACTAGTAGTATTATAAGAAACTAATGTTGTGTAGCTTTCATTTGAGTTAAATTTTATGGCCGTAACACTTCAGGATTTAATTAACGACGCAAGATTTGCCTTTCAAAATAAAAGGGTTGGTTTGGGCAGGTGTGTAAACACTGACAGGTAAATGCCAATATCTACCCACTTAAATATAAAGAAATTGATACACATGTCGACATAACCCGATGTAAACATGAGGAGTTTGGAACATGATTATGAGCGGAATGCAAGCAACAGTCGACGCATTGACCTTTACTCCCAAGAGTGCCAAAAATCCAAATTCAAGAAAAATCCCAAATTTCATTTTGTAAAATATTGAAAAACAAATGGCGCCATGCAAAAGTACTGCTGAAGCGGTTTCATTTGAATGGTCACATCATAGGATTTCGTCTATAGACTCAAAAGTTAGAACTACGTTACATGTCTTCATTATGGACTCTGGGAGTGAAAGGGTTAAAAAGTAATTTATAAGTCTTCAAACTCCGTCGAGCAGCCAAATACATTTTGACAATGGAATGTTCATTTTTGCTATCAGTTTCATACAAATATACATAAATAGGTCATTAATAATAAATATTGAACTCTCAAAGGGAATGTTGCCTACATAAAAAATTGTTAATTTTATTTTGCGTATCAATGTATCATGCCAACCAATTTTATTCCAATTTGACATTCAATTTGAGAACTACATTTGTCCATTAGCTGAAAGACAAAAATATCACCACAACAAATAAGCAATTCTGGCGTCAAGAGTTGAGTTGTTTTGGCCTAGGTTTCTCAAACTCATTTATTCAATAATCCATCAAGTTTGAACAAGGAAAATTGGCCACTCCAAAAAAATACCATAATACTCTTTTATGCGCAGGTTCAGCCTCACCGGGGTGTAATTATTCAAGTCTCCTTTGTTAGAATGGCACAATGGAATTCAGAGTGGTATGTAGGAACGCTAGGACGTAGCATTGTGTGTTCGCATACAAATGTGCACCGTATGCAAATTGCCACGAAGTTGAAGCATAGCACGTGCAGTTCGTGCTGAAAACAAAAGAAATTGGAAAAATCAGGCTTACATCAAGCACCACCCAAACCTGCACTTTAAAGAGTATTATGATATTTTTAATAGTTTCTGGAATGGGCAATAATAAGCGTGACAGTGGTTTGAAAACCCGATCTTAATTAGCATAGGTTTTGGCGAATTCAATCATTTGATTTCTTTATATTTAATGATCAGTTTGAGAAGCTATATCAAACACTCGAAAGAGTGTTTCATCAGGTATCCAAACACCTTGAAGTGGGTTAAAAAAAAATAGCTGTGCCTCGTTTTTTCAACCCTCTTCTCTGTGTTTGGAAATCCTGACGAAACACTCTCCCTAGTGTTTGATATATCACACCAATTTTTCTTCCACCTTATAATACAGTCATTGTGACTCGTGATATAGAATGATAAAAGAACCTTAAAAACAATATTTATAGAGTTTGTTTTTATTTGGATCATTACACTGCCATGGCAACCACAATATTACTATTGATTTCAAGATTATTAAGGTTAATGCCAATATTAAATACTCTACTGGTCCACGAGTGATTTACAGTTCCTGGGAGGGTGGGTAGGGGGAGATGTATACCTCTTTATACCAGTGTAAGCAATAGAGGTACGTGTGGCCTCAAAGGAGTGTGGCTTTTGAGCCGTTTTGGTCTGAAAACGGCCATAGAATTCAGAACGTTTAGTGTGAGTAAGGAAAGTTGGGCAAAGCCTTAAATGTCCTTTTGGCTCGAAAAAGGGAAATTTCAGTGAAGGGTTAGGTCTGAAAACGGATAGAGAAACGCTCATTTTGTTGATTAGAAAATAAGGGTTTAGAAATGTGGGCCTCACCATCCCCCCCCCCCCCCCCCCCCCCCCCACCCCATCCCCTCAAAAGGGTTTTAACTTTGCATCAGTAGCCCTACTTCTATCTATACGTTTATCTGTACAATAATCAAACCTGATAATCAGGTTTACTAAACATACTCATTTTTGGATGATAGCCAGATTTGGAGACATACGCTGTTAGGAGATACCAAAATGAAAAAAAAAATGCCTAGCCATATACACTCAACTGATCACTAAATACAGTCAGTTCTCTCTTTGTCCATCTTAGAGAGGTGTCGATCTTATAGAGAGCAGTTACATGTACAATAAAATGAGTGATTGGAGTGTGGTAGAGAGCAACTTTAGATGTATGTCTTAGAGAGTTAGAGAGGTGTTAATCCTATAGAGAGCAGTAATACAATAAAATGAGTTACTGGAGTGTGATAGAGACCAACTTTGGGTGTCCATCTTTAATAGAGTAGTATCCGTTATAGAGGGGTGTCCGTTGAAGGGAATTGACAGTTATCTCTTTATGCTACAAGACATTTTGTGAGGGATCATGTAAATCACTCTCGTGAACACACTTCTTGGGTTTAAAATGACAGTAAACCAACAGAAATGTCTCATCAATTACTTGAGATACGTGTAGCTTAAATTATACATGTACACATATTTCATAAACAAATAAGTCCGATTTCTCGGGATTTTTATCCCATCAGACAGAAAAGACACAATGCTACATTGTATTTCACGGTAACGTAAATGAATGCTGTTTCAAGAAAAAATAAAAATATAATTTTTTGTATCATTGCAATTTTTAAAAGAACTTCCTCACACAAGTGCCACAAAATTATACCTACACCAATATTTCCTATTTTCTGTTAAGATTAATTTCTTCTTGAGGCAGAATAATTCATATTAATAGTATAACCATTATCAAAATGTTAGAATATACCATACTCAATTTTAAGGAACAGAACTATTTAAAAATACCATTAACTAGCACTGTTTCACACCATCCTCATAATAAATCAGTAAAGAATAGCCAAGGATATACATAATGAATTCATCGTCAGTTAGCTGTTGTACTTCCTTGCATTTCCTTTATCCAAAGAAATCAGTGGTTTTTAACCTTTTTTAATGGCCATTTGAGCATGACTGGTCTGTGGAAAAAAGATGGGCAAAGCCATGACTCAGCAACAATGACAATATCGCATTAATACACTATACAGTATATATGTTGTGGTGCAATTTTGTCCTTGGTGCAAATTTTATTTTTCTTTGTTTTTGGGGTATGGTAATGTATGATAATGAGTTATTTGTGAATTTGCACCAAGGATAAAATTGCACCACAACATATACATTGTACATGTAGCATTAAGCTGTTTCTTGTAATAATTATTTGCAAGATTAAGTTTTTGTTTAGCAGTCAAAGTTTCCATTTCAGGCAAAAAAGCTTTTATATCAATTAATATAGATTACTTAAAGTTGAGGTACTACAGCGGTTTTTCAATTAAGTGTCTACATGTACAATGTAATTTAAAAAGGAATTTGGATTGTTATGCATTGTGATTGGCTAAAACATCTTGTGCCACTTTTTAAACCAAACAGAAGTAAAACCAAAACCAATCCTCACTTTAGCCTGCGAGCAAGCTCTCCGGCTCGGGTTCGGAGTTTTGGGTTTCGGGAAGCAGTGCTTTGGCAGTACTTTTGCATGGTACCATTTGTTCTAGCTTTTGAGTCTGTTGATGAAATCCTATGGTGTGACCATTCAAATGAAACCTCTTCAGCAGTACTTTTGCATGGTACCATTTGTTTTAACCTTTAAGTCTGTGGACAAAATCTTATGGTGTGACCATTCAAATGAAACCTCTTCGGCAGTACTTTTGCATAGCACCATTTGTTTTGCAATATTTTATGAAATTAAATTTTGGCACGCTTGGGAGTTAAAGGGTTTAACCAGAAACCCATAAGTGGGTTGAAACGTGCAACTGTCTCTTGCACGTTTCAAAACAAGCTTCCGATTATTCACTTTGCTAAGAAGTTGTCACATCCATATTTGGAAAATCACGATAAAAATAATAACCAATCAATTCGCCAGAACAGCTTGGTTCCAATCTCCCTGGACCTAGGGGTTTTCAAATATGGTACTAAACCAAAAATGAATATTCGGAAGCTGTGAATGCGCGTTACACATTTCAACTCACTTATGAGTTTCTCAATAAACAAAAAAGAACAAACCTGTATAATGGCTATGATAACACCAAATAATCCAATGGCACTTCCAAAAATCTCCACAATCAAAACCTGAAACAAAAAAAAAACAAAATTCTTCTTCAACTTGAAATCCAAATGCAAAGAAATTACACCAAGTCAATCAAAATCAAAGGCCTACCGAAAGTCTATGGATGGTGACTTTTTTAGTTAAGAAATGGTCAAATTAATATCAACATACCGCCTCTTGATAAGCTAAGTTGGTAAAGTGCCAGTCTGCAGAGCAAAAAATCGCGGGTTCGAATCCCTGCTGGACTAACACTCAGGGTCGTAAATTAACCGAGGAAGAAGGAGCTACCTTTTCTATGACATCTGCAAATAGTTAGACCTTCAAGTGGCTCGAACAACCTTTAAATGAACCACCCAGGGTGTAACAAAACCCTGGCTGTGATGAGTGTCATACATTCGTTCATGGGTGGGGTGGGGAAGATGAGCTCAACAATGGGCTGATAGCAGAGCTCTGCATGAAGTGTCTTCCTGAGCTGATGTCCAATTTCATTGTGTATGTAAAGTGCCAAGAGATGCATGCAATATAAGCACTATAATTTTATAAGTCATTCATTTTTTGGTTTTGGTTTTGTTTGCAAAGGCAATAACACAACTGTTTAATAACAAAATACATTGTAGCAGTAGGTCAAGCAATTACATGTACTTTAAATAATAAGTAACCATTACGGATAAATTATTACCTTAACAAACAAGGAAGAATTCTGGGCATCAGCTAGTGCAGCACCACTATAACAAAATGGAATACACATGGTTGACAAATAATAATAGTTATTTCAAAACATTTACTTAACCCTTTCCCTCCCAGAGTTTCGAGTCTGTGGATCAAATCCTATGGTGTGACCATTCAAATGAAACCTCTTCAGCAGTACTTTTGCATGGTACCATTTGTTCTAACTTTTGAGTCTGTTGATGAAATCCTATGGTGTGACCATTCAAATGAAAACTCTTCAGTAGTACTTTTGCATGGTACCATTTGTTCTAACTTTTGAGTCTGTGGACGAAATCCTATGGTGTGACCATTCAAATGAAACCTCGTCAGCAGTACTTTTGCATGGTACCATTAATATTATTGTTCTAACTTTTGAGGCTGTGGACAAAATCCTAAGTTCTTTTCAGCAATACTTTTGCATGGTACCACAATAAAAAAAAGTGGATGAAATCCTATGGTGTGACCATTCAAATGAAGCCTCTTCAGCAGTACTTTTACATGATACTATTTATTTTAAAAAATGAAATGTGAAATTTTTCTTAAATTTGATTTTGGAAGCTCTTGGGAGTTGTGGACTTCTGGCAGATACCACGCAACTCTTAACAACCTCTAATTTCATTGGACCTGGATATCATGCACCTCTGTTGTTTTCAGGGATGGGGTCCATTGTTGTGTTGTTTGTTCTTTTGTTTTCTCAGCAAATCAGAGAAGACCTTGTAAGAGCTCCGTACTGCCCCACTTCTGGAGATGCGGCGGTCTAGTGGTTGGTGCAACCATCGGACTTTCATCCTGAAGGTCGGTGGTTCAAGCCTGGTCTCTGCCGTCGTGTTGTTTCCTCAGACAAGAAACTTTGCTCTAGGTTGTCCCTCTCCACCCAGGTGTACAAATGGGTACTGGCGACATAATGCTGGAGAGTAACCTTCTGTAGTGTTGGACTAGCATCCTATCCAGGAGGGAGTAGTACAAGATGCTGCAGAAGAGCTCAGCATCCATGATGCCATCAAAGATACAAATCTTTGTGGCACCATACCTGCTAATGCCAGCCCAAACGTGGACTTTCAGCGGATGCTTCGGTTTTGGCTTACGTTTCGTCGGCTCGTCAATCTTTCTGTAGCAGGTGCGCCAATACTGCTGAAGGGAAATGGAGCATTCGTCGGAGAAGATCACGTTGTGAAAGGTGTCGCCACTTTCTATCACGCGCCGAGCATACTCCAGTCGTTTCGCCTTGTTAGCGTCTCGAATGAGCTGACAATACGCTGTCCGTTGTAAGGTCCAACCTTGCTGCTTTCGCGATCTTCGAACTGTGGATAAACAGACGGCAATTCCACGTTTTGCCAGCTTCTTTTGGATCTGACCGCTTGTCATTTCATCATTTTTCCGCATCTGCTGATCTATAAAAGCTTTTGCTTCTTTAGACAGCTTTGTTGGTCTTCCGGAGCGCGATAGATCTGCCACGGAGCCGGTAATTCGCAGCTTCTTGATGATGCGAGTTACACTGGCGAGGCTGACAAGTAAACTTTCACTTTTCAGGGACCTTAATATTCCAGCTGGGTGGAGACCTTGCTTGTAAAGGAGCTCGATTCGAGTTCTCATATAATTTGACACTTTAGGCATGATTACTATAAGGGTGCTTGAAAGCGAATGACCAGATGTAGTCGTTGTGCTCTGATTAATACGCTAGCTGTTACTATGGTATCAAACAACAATAGGGCCGTGCGCCCGTGCGGAGACTAAGGTTATAACAGGAAACATCGTGTGTTTGTATACACAGTACATGGCGTTTTGGCAAGTATCGAGCGAGTACAGTATACAATGTCTGTAATAACTAGTCTTAGAAGTGCAATTATTTTGGATTTTGGGATCAAGTAAACAATTTTGCATTCCACCGAGAATATCCAGGTGAGTTTGATTGAACAGTTAGTCGAGTTGATTGTAAGCACAACTCTTCGAACAGATTTCAGCTGTGTTTCACGCCGGCACAACAACACAGGAAACATCGTGTGTTTGTATACACAGTACATGGCGTTTGAACTTTCCTCGAAAGCGCATGGAGAACAGAACGAAAGTTTGCTCGAAATTTCGAAACAAATTTTCAGGACAAGCAAATTATCGCTCGAATTATCGCCGCGAACTTTCGATTGAAAGTTTGTGTGGATTTAAACAATAGGTGTCCCGAAAATTCGGCGAAATATCACCAAAATACGTTTGCAAGACTTTTTCACAATACTGTAAAACTCTCGGTCACTTCATGCAGCTATGGAAACCAGGTTAAGCTTCGGCAGTTAAAGACTTTCCCCTACTCTTGGGAGTTATGGGCTAAAAGCTGCTTTAAGGACGTTTGCGCGAAAATCTTCTAACATTGATTTTTTTATAAAACTTTTGCTGCGGTTAGGCAATGAGTTACTCATGTCAGAAATGCAAAAAAAATGGGGGGTCACCAACTTCGTTTCGGCAATAAGACATCTGAAAGGTGACCCTAATTTCGAAAAATCGGCCTTACCTACTCGATATGGCCCCAATGTCTGTTAGTACAAAAATATTGTTAATGAGTCTCTAAAATGCAATTTTCTGTGCCAAATTTTGTATGAGTGGGTCTATTACGCAAATTCATTCAACTGGTAACGTTCTTTAAAGGAAATCTAATCTGTAAACAACAGCATTTGCAAACTCTGACAGCCGCAAGTTGCGAGGATTCGATGTCGCGCGGGTAGAAAAATGGGAAAAAATTAAACTTCCTACATTGATTTTTTGTTCATTTTTTTTACAATCTGTCGAGAATTGGCAAAGAAAATTATCTATCAAAAAAAAATTGGGGGTCACCGACCATCCAAGCGAGTTAAATCTAAGCAAAGTTAACGCAACAGCTAGATTTCTCCTCTTGCGCGCGCGCTCGTGCATGACGTAGCATGGCGTTGCGACATGAATTGCGTGCGCAGTAAGGATGCGCATAAACAATTAGCGCGAATGTCCTTTAGTACTCCAGTACATTTTGCGCAAAATACATGACAGAAACACAGTCTCACCTGCCGACAATTCCAACACAAATCCCACAGAAGAGGTTGGAAAAACCAACTGTCAGGCCAGCACCAAACAACATGAACCCTGGTAAAATAATAAATTATTAATACTTGAGATTTTAACGATGAATCACAGCTTCGTTGATGTTCCTTAAATCGTGCAGCAACTCCCCAGACTGCCCAAATAATAAAACAACTTACTATTTTTTTTCTCTTAATGTAACATTTCTATTAAATTTACAGATTCAGGACTGTCATTAAGTTTGAAGAACCCAACACCACAACGAAAGAAGCCAGTCATAAAACAAAGAAAGTATTCAATACTTGTAACTTGTTTTTCAGTCATTTTCAAACTTTGACAGACAGTCATCTTTACTGTACATGTACATGTAGTTACTGACCATAACAGCCAGTTGCGGCTACTAATGCCGACAAACCTCAGATTGTACTTGATCAGACATCCAGACACAGCGGCTGTCGCATGATTTGCAAGTTTGTCGTTTGTTGCATCGCTTGGATTAATTTTTTTTAGACTTGAAACCAATCATATTTCGTGTAGACTAAGTACACAACCACATCCAAACTAGACCTTATTCGGCCTTTAAATGGTGTGGCAATGCAGGAACTGTTTAAAAGTTTCATTTCACTGTTGTGAATCCAGGAACGAAATCTCATTTGACTCTATGCAATAACGTAATGGCAATTTTTCGCTAGAATGATCTTGTTTGACTCTATACGAAATATCACTGTGGCGAGCTTTTGCTAGAACAAAATCGCTTCGAAATTTTGGGGAGATACTGTATTGGCGATTTAACACAAGAACAAAGCGCGATATTTGACGATTTCCGTGTGCATTACTTTTGCACAATATACTGTAATGTACTATAAGCCACTTTGAAGAGTGCTAACTGCAGGGGCAAGGACTTTTTTGTTTATGTATGTGGTTTTTATAATAAACCTTTTGTTGTTATAACTGTTTTACCTGAGCTATGGACTTGTCTTATCTGCTTCATTTCTGTCAGAGCATCCACATCAACATTCTGTCATCAAGGCAAATAAGCATAATTTCAAATTACAGTACTAAATGTACACCATCAACTGATCAATCACTTCATTTAACTAGTTCAAAACCATCAACAAATAAAATGCCATTTACTTTACAGCCCACAATGTCCAGGACAAGGAAACATTTGATTTGGACAAGTAAATCTTTGACATGACTTGTCAGAGGGACAACACATTTCAGGTTGCCTACAAATACATGTACTGTACTAGCCTCAATTTTAGCCGTCTCCTCTGATCACCCACTCCAGAGAGAGGCGTTTGAATTAATGAGCGACTGATACTGTCCAGTCACTGCAAATAATGAAGGGGTGCCTGGAAAAAAAGCCCTAAGTGACTTCTGATAAACTACTAGATTCTCATTCCAAATTGCCTTGTATTCCCTTATGAAACACAGGGAGAATTTGATGTTACATCAAATCACTTAGGGCCTTATTCCATGTACCCTTCATTATGCGAAATATTTCAAGTACCGCAAAAATTACAGATTTTACTACATCAACGATAGATGAATGCTCACTCGATGGAGATAGTCAAGAAGCTTTTGCAGTTTTGTTCTGTTTTTGTGTTATGTCTTATTGCACAAAGCTGCCCAAAGTGTGTAATCTGTTCAAAGTTCTTTTCGATACCACAGATAAATTTTGCCATAGCTCGTCAGTAGATTTCGAAGACATTTCTCCTCGACAAAAAGTTAAAAAGTGTTGAGCACAGTTTCCTGAAATTAAGCCTCACACTAAGTTAGGAACAAGGCTGTGTAATTTCAAACATGCCCTATAATGCACTGCAAGCTGCAAACCTCTCATGGTTCATCATATATGCTAACAGATTGTGTCTGGCAAAAATTCAAAATGGTAGATGTCCGACCATTTTGTAAAAAATAATATCCTATCAAAGTAAAGGCATGGCAGGATATGACTGTCTTGTAGTTGCGAAAGAAAAATACATATTATTTCCAACCCTGGCATTGATAAGGGCATTATGTTTAATGTTTTTAACCAATCAGAGAGTGCATTGTATAGATATCTTGTTTATGTCAATAAATTAATTAATCTTGAGCTTACCGACACATAGTTGCTCATAACAATAGACATGATAATGCCATAAATTGCAACAGCTTCACAGAAGATAATACTGCAAATTGTAAAAGATAAAAAATAGCTTGTGTTGGGTCATTTCATTCCCAGCTGAGTTAAAACTTCATCAGTGTTATATAGTTTTATGATCGAATAAAGAAATAAAATCTTAAAGTGTGACCTTCCAAATGAAAGAATATTATTTTACCAAGCGAACTATCCAACACACCGTTTACTTTTCTGTACAAGATGGTTTTACAGTGTAACTGATTCTGTGGATGAAATCCTACCATGTGATCATTCAAATAAAAGCTACTGAGCAGTACTTTCTTGTGGTACTGTTTACATGTACATGTACTATGCTGTACAAAGTGTTCTAACCTTTGAGTCTGTGGATGAAATCCTAAAGTGTGACCATTCAAATCAAAGCTATTGAGCAGTACTTTCCTGTGGTACTATTTACTGTATTATGCTGTACAAGGTGATTCTAACTTTGAGACTGTGGATGAAATCCTAAAGAGTGACTATTCAAAAGAAAGCTACTGAGTAGTACTTTCCTGTGGTACATGTACTTTTGACCCTCAATTGAGATCAATCAAAAGTACTTTGCCATGATGCTGTCTATTATGCTCTGCATACAAGGTTGTTTTAAATTTTTGAGTCTGTGTATTAAGTCCCAAAGTGTTTTTTGGACATCATTTAACCCTTCCTTAACAGCTGGATGAAGGGGTTTTACAAGTATTTAATGAAAATAATGCATAAAAGTTCAAGTTTACCTGATGAGATTTTTTGTTTTAATTCTTGGTGCTTTCACACCACCTCCACAAATACTAGAGCCAGTTATGAGTATTCCCCTACAAAGATGAGACAGAATTAGTAAGGAAGAGTCACACATGAGCCATGGTGGCCCACTCAGCCAAAGCTTAACCTAGGGTCAATTCAATAAAACATTAACAAGTGGAGCTATTGTTTTCAACTCTGAAACAATGGCTACACTTGTAAATTACACTTGTAAAAGTTCTATTGAATAAAATAAAATGATGTGCCTTAATTTTATAAAGTGATTTGGTAACATGCACGGAATGGAGATCTTTCAGTATTTCGCTAGAGAAGAGTACGTGAAAGTGATTATACATGAGCCTGTCTACAGAGATCTGCAGACTTCGATTTCATGGCTACTTTTCTAAAAACTGTTGATTTTTGAAACTACCTAAATCGTTTTTTATACCAGAAATTTGTTCAGTGCCTGCCAGTGAAGCAGGTCTAAAGACAAAGATTGATGTCAAAGATCATTATCATCAATCATGAAAACAGGTTGAGAAATACCAGGAATCCCAATAAAGGGATACCTAAATCCTTCTACAGTACATGTAAGTTAAACCTTGAGCCATGCAATTTTGTTCTAACTTTTTAGTTTATTATGATGTGACCATTTAAAATAATGGAAGCTACTTAACAGCACTTTCATGTAGTACCATTTGTTTATCAGTATTTCAACCAATTGACATTTGGGATTTTTCTCACGGAATTCAAGGGAACGAAAGGGTTAAACGGGTGGATAACTCACCATGCAGCTCCTACCACAGACAGAGATATCGCAAGTCCTATTCCAAGAGATGCCCACATAAAAGGGGAGGTCTCCGACAAGAACCTGAGAAATAATGTATTTCCTCAAACAAGTGGCCAGGGTGATGAATGAAGAAAGATGGTAAAATGTTAAGCTTGATAATGAATACAAGAGAGATGTGATGTTCATCATGTCATTAGGGTGAGACAATGAAAAAAGACTGAGTCCTCGACAGGAATGGAACCACATGTATAACCTTCCACATACTGGTCGGATGCTTTACCCACTGAGCTACAATATACATGTAAAAGAGAATCGTGGTGAGCTAGACCATATACCATACAAGGTTCATATATGACATGCGTCTTGCATACTGCAAGGATCAGCAATGCCAAAGGGTTAAATCCTGTCGATGACTCAGATTTTATCTTTGTCCCATGCTCATGACATGTTTACCCGGGGGGGGGGGGGGGGGGGGGGGGGGGGGGGGGGTTACTCAACAGAGTTTTGTACGGGGATGCTCCGCCCTGAGGTCCAAACCCTTACCCTTTCATACATGTATACCAATTTTGACAGAAAAGGTACCCCTTTCATATACCTTTCATTGAAAATGGTACCCCTTTCATATAGCCTTTACGTGCATCTGTTTGATATTTTATGAAAGGCGCTTTTTATAATACTTAAATGGCAGTTTTCCCTACCCTTTTTATACTTCAACTTGTGTTTTCCCCCTTTCCTGTACTTCGTGAAATCCCTACCCTTTTCAATACTTGAACTAGTGAAATCCCTACCCTTTCAAATACCTCCAGACTCAAAAAGGTACCCCATTTGAGAGGAGCATCCCCGTATAGCCCATTATAGAGAGTAGCCCCCACAGGCATGATTAACGCTACATTTTTCTCAATTGCCCAGGGTGTTCATTCCATATTTCATATTTGTATCTTTTCAATATTAATAAAGAGATTGGTTTGAATGTTTGACAATTTATTGTCCTTAGCTATACACAACATGACAATGTGTGATTCTAGAAAACATCCATACCTCCCCCCTTGGAATGTTATTTCCAGAGGGGTGGGGTGGGGAAGAGGGTATGGATATTTTCAGGAATAAAACATTATCCTTCTACTGTACTACTTCATGTACAGGGCTCGAAATTGTGCCTGTATCGGGTGCATTTGCAACTAACGATTTCACTTTTGCGACTAAAATTTGTCTATTAGTCAAGATTTTGCAACTGCTTTACGGCCTAGCTAATAAAGGAATTATATTCAACAGTCTTGTGTCTTAATTGTAACTGGTAGTTATAATTTTAAACGAAAAATCCTGCAAAATTCACGTTGAATGTTGCGTGACTTAATCGTCGATTTCATGCTCCATTAACGCAGTTTCCAATTAGTGTATCACAGGCGCACTTTTTCAGACTTGCTCAGAAATTTCTCGTTTCTCATTTCCGGGTTCCAGTAGTAGTTAGTTTTTTTTTTAATTTTCGAACTTGCAACTAAATTTTAGGAATTACTTGCAAATTGTGATGGAGAATTTTTTTAATTTCGACCCCTGATGTACCATTTTAAACGTCTTCTCATTGAAAAGGGATCAGATGTTATATCTCAAATTTTACGGCACTTTAGCCTGGTTCTCCCTTGTACAATAAGCACAAGCACAAGCACATACCAGCACAGTGTTGTCATTTTTGGTGAAATGGAAGTTTCCCTTGTGAAATACAAGCGACATACACACATGCAAATTTTCTCATATACACAAGCTTTGTTGAAGAAAATTTGATCTTGTGTATGGGGCTAAAATGGCAGCATGATAACAGTGATAACATTGACTAACAATCAATATTATCGGTGCTTAATCATTTTCATAAACAAGTCACAAAAGTTTTCTTCATTAATCGGTGATCGGTTTCCAACACTTCCAACCAATTATTATTGATTGCCGTAGATCATCGACTTAATTAATTCACCAGGCTGGGTGGCAAAATAAGAAATACGTTTAAAAAATTCAGGCTTCATTAAAAATTGGCTAATGAGAGATACAAGATAAGCTTACAAATAATACTATATTAAAGTAGACTGAAACGTGATTACGAACCCAAAACGTACAACGACTAAGCACTTACCATCCTATATCAAATCTTGATGCAAGACCAGAGAGATTGTAATACAACCCTGTGCGAAATTTCAAAACATTCATGATAAAATAAATCCGACGCCATATTGAATGCTAATGTTCTCTTTAACACGAAAACAACGTAAACTTACCCACACATACCAGAATAAAAAGGCTCAAAAAATACACAACAGAGTAGTAGCCTTGATTACTGCTTGCTACGTAAGGCATAACTGATTTGAATGCTTCGAAAAAACACTTTCGCGCAAATTAAGCTTGATTCTATTTTCTCATCTCGCTTTCTCTCATGTGACAAGAAGGCACAGATGCTTGGGCTTTGCTGCCTGGCCTGTATTAGTTTCCAGTACTAAATATTTAAATCACCTGCGCAGCGTTATACTGAATGATGAAATGAAAAAACTGTTGAAATTGACGCTGTTCAAGCTGTTCAAGCTGTTCAAGTTGTACCCTGAACAAGCCAGCATTGCCGAAACGTCGGTAGAGAAAAATTATATGAACAGCGTCAATTTCAACATTCTTTTCATTTCATCATTTAGTTTCCAGTACCACGCGTCCATGGTGCGAACTTTTCTCATGCAGTTCACAGTGCATACGGAAGTAAAATTTCTTGGCTTAGGATGCCGGAATTCGATTGAACGTAAGAATAAGAATATGCAGAATGGTCACAAAAAATCGCGTTTTACGAGATTTGGGAGCCACTGGAAAACTAAACGTCTCATGTTGCCTTATAATAAGCATGTTTTGCCAGGTTGATAAGAAGTGTGCCTGAACAAACAATTTTCAGAGACTAAACAAAATCAAAACAGAGCCTGGCGTGGTCGCAGCCGGGTTAATATTTCTTTGATCCTGAATAAATGCTCAAAATGACTTTCTGTGTTACCTTGGATATATATCCAAAATCAACGCCCGTTTTGTACGATTAAAACTAAGTACTACGAGTAGAGCGAGCGACTTTTGTACGTTCTGGCGTATTTTGCTTGCTCGGCCATCCCAGAGAGAAAGAAGAGACTACTCCTAGCCGTCGATATTTCCCTGTTAGATTATTAGTTCATATTCTTGCCAATTTCGAATCAGATGGTTCCCAAGGCAATAAATTTCTTTTTTTAACAATAACGGCTGTGAATCTGTTAGGACAAGAAGAGATGTTTATTCCAGTAAATACGGAATTCGTATTTTAGTTTAGTATAAATCCACTAGCGTTCTATCAGGAATGCTGTTCTCTTATTGGCTACGCTACCCACTATCTATTCTGTTGTAGAAAGTGAGTAGAGCGCGTAGCCTAATGTCGACCGCTTCTTCGCGTTTTCGAAGTGTCTGTGAAGAGTATAGTTGTTAAGTTTTGAACGTCTAGTATAGTAGATTTATACTAAAACAATTACATTATTCGCTCTTGATTTCTATCCGTGATAGTTGATTCGGGCTTCGCCGTTATCAACTATCAAGCGATAGAAATCTCGAGCTCATAATCTAATTGTTAATATATTGCAGAATTTTTATTTTTATTGATCATGTATAAATCAATCGTAACAACTCACCACTTATTCGTCTTATTTATCCAGTTCCTTTGTAAATAGTTTAATATTATGTACTTATTGACTAAGTTAGGTCGGGCCGGATGGGGAAATATTTGGCTCGAGGTCATGACGTACGTGCGCCATGACCGAGAGCCAAATATTTTCCCATCCGGCCCGACCTAACTTAGTCAATAAGTAGTTTATCATATGACCAATTTGGAGACAAACTTACCTGAAATTTTCACGCGCGAGGCCGTCTGCTTTTGTAGTAGGGCCGTACGCCTTTTTCCGGTCCCGCTCGCGCAAATGCGCACGGCCCTCATACGGGACTTTCATCAATGGTTTTGCAAAGAAAAGGTTCAGAGGGCCGTACGGGTCATATGATAAAGCGTTTTATACAGAGTCCTTTTTCTATCAGTATTAAAGTTTGTGTTGCTTAGAGCCGTTTTCAAATGAGTGTCGTAAAACTAAAACCAAAGTAATCACTATGGACAATCCGGCAACAGAGGAAGACAAACCAGTGAACCAATCAGAACTCGTAGCAAATACATACAGCCGGCGCCAAGCGCGGGAAAACGCGTGCGAGCAAGTCACGGTTGGTTCTGGGTTTCTGGGGGTAAGGGGTTAAGGGGTAAGGGGTAAGGGGTAAGGGGTAAGGGGTAGGAGGTATGGGGGTAGGGGGTACGGGACTAGCCTGCGAGCAAGCTGTGCTGGGTTAAAGGGGATTGGGGAGGGAATGAGGGGGGCCTCCCTAATCCCCTTTAACCCAGCACAGCTTGCTTGCAGGCTAGTCCTGTAGGGGTTTTGCTTTTTTTTTTCTATCGACGTTAATTTTAGATTTGCACGAAATTTTGTATTTAATTGTTTATTAATTTCGTTGTTATTTGTAACATTTGTATTACTTTTTATCGTTTATTAGTTTTATTGTTATTTATTATTTTATTAATAAGAAAAGACAACAACCTACTATGCAATAAAAAATATAATAATAACAACCACAAACCAGCCACAAACCAATGAAGCGTGCCCGATCTATCGTCTAATCTTTGGATAATATATATAATAATAATTGGTTTTGATTAAAGCTGTAAAGGCATACGAATTTTGATTACGATTTTTACACATACGATTTTTGTCGCGCTCTCTAATGCAACTTTTGTCGCAAGTTTAAACTACCGGCGATTTCTGTGCGATTCGGGTGCGACATTTGCTGTGATTTTCCGAGGTTTAGTTATTAGTTCGAGGTTTAGTTAGATGAAACACTTATGCATAAAGTAAAGTTGACTCCATTGGCATCCGACCATTTGGTGGAAAGTTATTGTGCTTAAAACAGGCGGCCTTATTTCAACTTAAGGGGCTGGTTAACAATTAACCAATGGGATATTCTACCTAAAGTGACTGATTTTGAAAAAAAAAACTATATATCAAAATAGTGGAATTTTCCCATAAAATTGTTTTGAAAAAAAAAACATATTTTTGGTATAAGACCACCTTAATGCAAAATTTTCCATGTTTTAGGGTACCATTCCCGTACCCTAACCGTACCCATATTAAACGTCCTGAGTTAAATGACTTATGGAGTTGAGCTTATAACGATAGGGTTAAGGTTCAGGTTTTGGTCTAGGCCTATTGTTAACTTTCTTTGGAATAAGGCGTTATAAGTTAGCCTAAGGGTAAAGCAATTTTTTGGGGGGTTTTAGGTTAGGGTTAGGATCAGGTTTGGAGTAGTAGTTGTCCTAGTGATACAGCATTAGTGCAGTGTTTGCCCAGTATCGCTACAGAAGCAATAGCAGTGAAGTCCACTAATTACTAGCATTCGTTTTACAGCACTCGAAACAAACAAACGAACGAGATAAAAACAGAAACACACACATACAATGCCATGCTCTAAGTAATTTGAAACTGATCTCACTAGAATAGTCAACAGATCTGATCTAGCCATAAGAAAAAACAGCTCGTAGAACCTATTCTAAATTTATATTATTCTCAGAAGAAAATTAAAATGAACAAGATCACTATTCTGACTCACGGCCGCTAACTATTCACTTTGACGATCGGACGTTTAACACTCACGGGGCATATAAAAAAGATATATTCACGAAATTCGGATGGAAGGGCTATAGTCTTATGGAAAGTGTTTTGCTGAACTAGTTCATCAGCTAAAGTGAGAAAGCAAAAGCTATTTTCCTTGCTAACAATTCCAAAGCGTGAAAAACATCCGCGGCTGTCAACAGGACGCATGATGTTTGAGATCTCATTAGTCAAATCGCCGAGCAAAAAGTGTTTGTACCGATAAACCACATTCTTTTGCTAAAACACACAGTGAAAATGCGTTTCTTTTACCAGAAAATTCAGCCAAGACTGACGGCGTCTTAATGCCAAAGCTAGTAGGCTGAAATTAAAATTTGACAAATACTCAGGAAGGCGAGGGAAGCGGTTTAACGGCTTTACATAAATCGTGTAACAACGCGCCAAAACTAACACGAAATAGTTATTTACTAATAGAGATATAACAAAATCAAGTACAGAGTCTAACACTTACGGAATTTTTGGTTTTACTTCGGTGCACCTTCCATTCCGCTCGCTGACAAAGGAACCATAATATGTTTTCTGACTCTTTTCAAAGTCACGCAAAGTAACGTGACGCTGCTTATAGAAGCTACATGTACGATCTCCTACATTTCGTCTCGGGTAGAAGGATAAAAAGACGCTTCTTTCGCTGGAGACGAGCAATCTACTTTATTGCTGACATTACTGCCTTTCCTGCCTCTTCGTTTTTTATCGCAAGCTTCTCATACAGCAGAAAGAACGCAACAGATACCGCAATGAGTTATGGAAAACTCCTGAGTTCAACGAACGGGGAATCAGCCTCGAACTGATTTTTCACAAAATATATAAGTCTAAAAGCACCTCTTCAATTCCAAACTTCGGTCACAGCAAGGTGTCACAAATGGGCTGCAACTCACGATCATACAGTTTTTTAGACAAAACGTGCTTTTAGACTCCGTCTGGATCGGCTTGCCTACCGACTGTGAACGGCCGCAAGAGTGCCAACATCAGCACAATTCAACAGTCGAAAAAGCAAAACACCAGTCGTTTCTTTGAAAGGTGCTAGTGACTTACGGGTTTCCGGACTTAATGATGTCCTTCAACCACCAGACGGGCACAAATGTGGCGAACAAAGAAAATAAATTGACTACAGGAGCTCAAAGCCAAATGTAAGCTTCGAGAGTCGCTTCAAGATCGATCGACCATCCTTACTTTTCCGCTTTGATTTGAATATTACGACGTCATGTACACGTGATAATTCCTATGAAAAAGACTCTTTTCCAGATCTCTTCCGTAGTTAGCGCGAAAGTGGTTTCTGCTAACGTTGTTATATAATTACTTCAAGGTAAAACCTAAAATTACCTCCACGCTTACTTACAAAGCAATTAAACTGTTTGTTCTCATTAACACATACGCAATCCCAGTCGTTTTCATCGTTTTCGAGTTTTCGAGATCGTTTTAATGTAAAAACGATACGAAAACGCTTTTTGCTTCGTTTTCGCCAAGATGAAAACGGAGACTTCTGAAAACGCATTTCATGGATGGGGCCTTAGTGGCAATATGCATAGCGAATAGGACAGGGGCGTACTCAAAACAGTTCACTTCCACAGACATTCATTTTCTCGAAGTGAAGTTTCATCTAAGTAAAATAGCACAAACTTCAACTTATCCCTCGACCTTCCCTGGGCAAGTCCCTCCTAAAAGGCAGAGCGAGCAAGGGAGTGGAGGGGGGGGGGGGGGGGGGAGGTTATGTGGGAATGCCACAGGCTACGACTTATTTTTCTCCCAGAACATGAAAAAAACTCTGAAAAAACTCAATAACAAACAGATGTCAGTTTAAATCTTACCATGGCCCGTAACTGATATGCTGTTTACACTGGTTACCCAAATTCAAAATTAATAGAAGCTGTTCGCATTGAAAATATTTTATGGGCGTTTTAGCGTTTAATACTTTGGTGTATTTATGAGTTGTAAAAGGCAACAACAGTTACAACAACAAATCATGAAGTTACCACGAACAATTTAATACACAGAGAAACAATTTTATAAACAGAAACCAAAAATCTCGAGACCACTCTTGACCGAGATCTTTGGGCGAACTTTTCTCAAATTAAAAGTATATTATTAGAAGACATATTATTAAGAGATATTATTAGTAAGAAGTATATTATTAAAATGCATCTTTTTTTATTGAGCAGCCCGAGTCCGAAACGAGAACGTTTAGGCTGAAGCACTGTACACGCTCTCTTGCGACGCTTGTGCGCAATCGAAGAGTTTGAATTTAGATTTTCATTGGAATCTATAGCTATGGGAATTAATCTCTCGTTCCCGCTCTCATAAAGTTTTAACTATCGTCGACTATCGCTCTCGTTATTTCAATCACATTCGAATCGATCAGATGCATTGAGTTCTGCATTAAATTAAAGTTTTAATTTATAAAGTTGTTCTGCTTCACATGAAACGCGATGGAATGTTTGACTGACTGTGATAACAATAGGTGACAGTGATAACAATAGGTGACTGTGATAACAATAGGTGACTGTGAGAACAATAGGTGAGAGAACAATAGGTGATATATAATTCATTAAAATTAATTAGTTTCTGTCACCTGACCGACGTAGCTCAGGTGACTGGCCATTGGACTACGAGTCCGACAGAGGGCGAGGTCGCACGTTCGAACCTCGGCGGGGGTGGGAAAAAAGGAAAAAAGGGAAAGGGACAAAGGGACAAAGGGAAAAGGGAAAAGGGAAAAGGGAAAAGGGCAGGGACTGGTACCAGAGGGGGGAAGGGTAGCGGGTTAAGGGGTTAAGGGGTTAAGGGGTTAAGGGGTTAAGGGGTTAAGGGGTTAAGGGGTTAAGGGGTTAAGGGGTAAGGGGTAAGGGTAAGCAAGCTGTGCTGGGTTAAAGGGGATTGGGGAGGGAATGAGTGGGGCCTCCCTAATCCCCTTTAACCCAGCCCTGTAGGGGTTTTCCTTTTTTTTTCTATCGACGTTAATTTTAGATTTGCACAGTTTTAAACGAAATTTTGTATTTAATTGTTTATTAATTTCGTTGTTATTTGTAACATTTGTATTACTTTTTATCGTTTATTAGTTTTATTGTTATTTATTATTTTATTAATAAGAAAAGACAACAACCTACTATGCAATAAAAAATATAATAATGACAACCACAAACCAGCCACAAACCAATGAAGAGTGCCCGATCTATCATCTAATCTTTGGATAATATATATATGTTGTAGTTAATTTTTTATCTCAGGTAATTTTTGTTTTTCCTTTGTTTCAAATTCATTAGCATATATTACCATACCCAAAAACAATGAAAAAATAAAAATTACTTGAGATAAAAAATTAACTACAACATATAATAATAATTGGTTTTGATTAAAGCTGTAAAGGCTTACACATACGAATTTTGATTACGATTTTTACATTTTTACACACGTATTTTTACACATACGATTTTTGTCGCGCTCTCCAATGCAACTTTTGTCGCAAGTTTAAACTACCGGCGATTTCTGTGCGATTCGGGTGCGAAATTTGCTGTGATTTTCCGAGGTTTAGTTATTAGTTCGAGGCAGTTAGTTAGATGAAACACTTATGCATAAAGTAAAGTTGACTCCATTAGCATCCGACCATTTGGTGGAAAGTTATTGTGCTTATAACAGGCGGCCTTGTTTCAACTTAAGGGGCTGGTTAACAATTAACCAATGGGATATTCGACCTAAAGTGACTGATTTTGAAAAAAAAAACTATATATCAAAATAGTGGAATTTTCCCATAAAATTGTTTTGAAAAAAAAAACATATTTTTGGTATAAGACCACCTTAATGCAAAATTTTCCATGTTTTAGGGTACCATTCCCGTACCCTAACCGTACCCATATTAAACGTCCTGAGTTAAATGACTTATGGAGTTGAGCTTAACGATAGGGTTAAGGTTCAGGTTTTGGTCTAGGCCTATTGTTAACTTTCTTTGGAATAAGGCGTTATAAGTTAGCCTAAGGGTAAAGCAATTTTTTGGGGGATTTTAGGTTAGGGTTACATTTTTAGTTTGGGTTAGGGTTAGGATCAGGTTTGGAGTAGTAGTTGTCCTGGTGATACAGCATTAGTGCAGTGTTTGCCCAGTATCGCTACAGAAGCAATAGCAGTGAAGTCCACTAATTACTAGCATTCGTTTTACAGCACTCGAAACAAACAAACGAACGAGATAAAAACAGAAACACACACATACAATGCCATGCTCTAAGTAATTTGAAACTGATCTCACTAGAATAGTCAACAGATCTGATCTAGCCATAAGAAAAAACAGCTCGTAGAACCTATTCTAAATTTATATTATTCTCAGAAGAAAATTAAAATGAACAAGATCACTATTCTGACTCACGGCCGCTAACTATTCACTTTGATGATCGGACGTTTAACACTCACGGGGCATATAAAAAAGATATATTCACGAAATTCGGATGGAAGGGCTATAGTCTTATGGAAAGTGTTTTGCTGAACTAGTTCATCAGCTAAAGTGAGAAAGCAAAAGCTATTTTCCTTGCTAACAATTCCAAAGCGTGAAAAACATCCGCGGCTGTCAACAGGACGCGTGATGTTTGAGATCTAATTAGTCAAATCGCCGAGCAAAAAGTGTTTGTACCGATAAACCACATTCTTTTGCTAAAACACACAGTGAAAATGCGTTTCTTTTACCAGAAAATTCAGCCAAGACTGACGGCGTCTTAATGCCAAAGCTAGTAGGCTGAAATTAAAATTTGACAAATACTCAGGAAGGCGAGGGAAGCGGTTTAAGCTTTACATAAATCGTGTAACAACGCGCCAAAACTAACACGAAATAGTTATTTACTAATAGAGATATAACAAAATCAAGTACAGAGTCTAACACTTACGGAATTTTTGGTTTTACTTCGGTGCACCTTCCATTCCGCTCGCTGACAAAGGAACCATAATATGTTTTCTGACTCTTTTCAAAGTCACGCAAAGTAACGTGACGCTGCTTATAGAAGCTACATGTAGGATCTCCTACATTTCGTCTCGGGTAGAAGGATAAAAAGACGCTTCTTTCGCTGGAGACGAGCAATCTACTTTATTGCTGACATTACTGCCTATGGCAAGCCGAATGTAGCAATATTCAATTCGGCGAATTTTATATTCAAGTTTGTATTCTGTATTCAACTATGTGTTTAATATTCAACTTTTATTCAACATTCAACGCATTGTTTAACATTCAACTATTCATTTAACATTCAACTATTCATTTAACATTCAACTTTTCATTCAACATTCAACTCGTCAGTTAACATTCAACTTTCATGAGCCCTCGCTATTTCTGGCCAGTGACACAAAGCAGTGCTCGGGTAGGTACTGTACTCCATATATGATATTTATTCACAAACATGGCGGCAGTGCCGGTCGCGGAAATGACGACCCATGAAGAAGATGACACAAGGCTCGACTTCGATGTGGAGGCTGATCTGCCACGATTTCTTTCCTCGGTTCTTCAAAAAGCTGACCACATTTCTCAGACAAATGTGGATGACGAAATTGTGGAGCAGCATATCGTTGTTGTTGACCAAACGGTCAGTTTACTTCATACACTCCGAGACGGCTTGTCGAATATCAACGCAGATGACAAACAAACCTTGGACAACCTCTCATCAGCCTTCAGTGTTGTTTTATCTGCTCTGCAGCAATGTTTAGCCACGGCAAATAACTTGTAAACAGTCAAAGGCCCGTTTACACATACGATTTTTGATGCGATTTTTGTCGCGCTCTCCAATACAACTTTTGTCGCAAGTGTAAACTAGCGGCGATTTCCTGTGCGATTCGGATGCGACATTTGCTTTGATTTGCTGTGATTTCCCAAAAATCGCCGCCAAGTTGCATCAAGTTGCCTCTGCGACATCACGCGAGAAATCGCGGCGCCCAAACCGCACTGAAATCGCCGCCCGTTTACACATGCGATTTGAAGATGCAACTTGCGCGCGACAAAAATTGCATCGACAAGTGCGACAAAAATTGCACAAAAAATCGCCGATGTAAACGGGCCTTTAGAAAGGAGGACAAACCACCTATCCCATGATACTTTGCGCTTAAAATGTCACAAGTTTCGTGGTTCCAGCCGTGCAAGAAGCGTGAAAAGCAGCTTTTTTAGCCGCCGATTTGAAACTGATAAAAACACTTCAAGGTTAGTTATATTGTTTTATATGAATCGTTATTGTATTTTGCTTTTTTGCAGCGTGTCTCAAGTTCTAGTAATGACCTTTTGACCTATTTTCAGATCAATACTTCGGACCACATTAGACTTGCAAATAAGTGATGGCTGAATGACCCTCAATAATCGTGGTAAGTGCGCGTTGTTTTATTGACCTTTTGGTCAGCAGACAATAGAAATATCAAAATAAGATAACTTTGAAGGTAGTTCGATTTTGGAACCTCGAAGAACCTCGCGATTTCAATGCGTTTTATCGCCGTTAAGTTTGGCATTTTTGGCCTGTTCGCATCACCGACATGAGCTCTCGAGGTGTGAATTTTTGCGGGAAAATCACGCCAACTCTGCTATGAATTTTCCCTTCTTTTAATTTCACTCGCACGTTTTCCAAACGATCGTGTTGGATGGTTGTTTAGCTCGCATTGTTATATTCCTTCTGTATTTTTCTAGATTGTTATTGGACTTATTGCGATGGATGGATCGGAAAAACGTCCGCATGTTGTTACCGGCAATACGCCAAACAAGCCAAAAAGGGCACGAGAAGTCGAAAATATTGAAGAAAGACCTGCCCGACGAACACTGGCTTTTCATGGAAAAGGAAGCCCTTTGCAAAAGGTACTTGAATGCATATAAATTACCTTGTTTAATATTTGTTCAAGGCTCCAGTAATGTTTGCGGAAACAAGCATTTCAAAGAAAAATTATTATGAGCACATATTAGGTTGTTTAATAAGGGGCACTATATTATAGATGAGATTTCTATGAGTGGATGCCCTGGCATGCTGATAACTATGACTTCTCAACCATTGACATCAACAGGTATCCAATGAATTTTAGGAATAATATATGAGATGAAACAATGGAACCTTGTTAATATTACCACCTTGTTATTATGACCACTTTATGAGGGCACAGAAATCTTGCATGAAAAACCTTGTTGATTCTGAGATTTGAGGAAACTCACATGCCCAAACAGACATTTTAGCTTAAGAAAAGGTTAACTAGGTACTGTAAGCTCAAAAACAAACTCGAGATCGACACAATACAAATATAATAAGCTTGATTTCCGAAATATTGGCGCTTGCCACGCTTGTTCCTCCATCGCATCCATTTTGAAATGATGTGATCACGTGACGAATACACGTTGATAATATAGTTGGAAGTGATGCATTGTGGGATAGGTGACTTGTCCTCCTTTGGCCTTTAGTGACCCATTAGCTTTGATGGCGATATCGTCAGGAAGATGACAGACTTCTGAAACTCGTCTATTTCTTGACAGAACGTACGTCAACGTTAAATGGCAAGGCAAGCGGCATTCCCGGCCTTGAATGAAAACCCGTTGACTGAGATTCTGACCTTAAGCCCTGGCACAACGAAAAGCTTTTTGGCTGCTTTTTGCGAAGGCAAGGCGAAGGAGTTGTCTTGTGCAGCCAAATGGAAAGAGACATCTTGAAGCTATTTTCAGCTGTATTTGCTTTCGCATCACTGAGCAATATTTCAGTTTTGGAACTAATATTTTTTAATAGTTTATCTGACTTCTCTGCAAACATTTTTTTTCGCACATATCGTGTTTGCAAACAATTTATTTTGTCTTTTCAAGCCCTGCAAAAAATTTTTTTCAATATTTCTCATCCCCATCCCCCCCCCCCCCCCCCCCTCTCCAGAAAAATAATGGTCCATCCCTAAGTAAGACAAGTAAGCCTAGAAGTATTATATACCGGTACAATATATGTCCCCATACATGAAGTACCTACCGTTCTCCTGCTATGTGTCACTGGCCAGAAATAGAGAGGGCTCTTGAAAGTTGAATGTTAAATGACGTGTTGAATGTTGAATGAAAAGTTGAATGTTGAATGAATAGTTGAATGTTGAATGAATAGTTGAATGTTAAATGAATAGTTGAATGTTAAATGAATAGTTGAATGTTAAATGAATAGTTGAATGTTAAATAATGTGTTGAATGTTAAATAATGCGTTGAATGTTGAATAAAAGTTGAATATTAAACACATAGTTGAATACAGAATACAAACTTGAATATAAAATTCGACGAATTGAATATTGCTACATTCGGCTTGCCATAACTGCCCTTCCTGCCTCTTCGTTTTTTATCGCAAGCTTCTCATACAGCAGAAAGAACGCAACAGATACCGCAATGAGTTATGGAAAACTCCTGAGTTCAACGAACGGGGAATCAGCCTCGAACTGATTTTTCACAAAATATATAAGTCTAAAAGCACCTCTTCAATTCCAAACTTCGGTCACAGCAAGGTGTCACAAATGGGCTGCAACTCACGATCATACAGTTTTTTAGACAAAACGTGCTTTTAGACTCCGTCTGGATCGGCTTGCCTACCGACTGTGAACGGCCGCAAGAGTGCCAACATCAGCACAATTCAACAGTCGAAAAAGCAAAACACCAGTCGTTTCTTTGAAAGGTGCTAGTGACTTACGGGTTTCCGGACTTAATGATGTCCTTCAACCACCAGACGGGCACAAATGTGGCGAACAAAGAAAATAAATTGACTACAGGAGCTCAAAGCCAAATGTAAGCTTCGAGAGTCGCTTCAAGATCGATCGACCATCCTTACTTTTCCGCTTTGATTTGAATATTACGACGTCATGTACACGTGATAATTCCTATGAAAAAGACTCTTTTCCAGATCTCTTCCGTAGTTAGCGCGAAAGTGGTTTCTGCTAACGTTGTTATATAATTACTTCAAGGTAAAACCTAAAATTACCTCCACGCTTACTTACAAAGCAATTAAACTGTTTGTTCTCATTAACACATACGCAATCCCAGTCGTTTTCATCGTTTTCGAGATCGTTTTAGTGTAAAAACGATACGAAAACGCTTTTTGCTTCGTTTTCGCCAAGATGAAAACGGAGACTTCTGAAAACGCATTTCATGGATGGGGCCTTAGTGGCAATATGCATAGCGAATAGGACAGGGGCGTACTCAAAACAGTTCACTTCCACAGACATTCATTTTCTCGAAGTGAAGTTTCATCTAAGTAAAATAGCACAAACTTCAACTTATCCCTCGACCTTCCCTGGGCAAGTCCCTCCTAAAAGGCAGAGCGAGCAAGGGAGTGGAGGGGGGGGGGGGGGGGGGGAGGTTATGTGGGAATGCCACAGGCTACGACTTATTTTTCTCCCAGAACATGAAAAAAACTCTGAAAAAACTCAATAACAAACAGATGTCAGTTTAAATCTTACCATGGCCCGTAACTGATATGCTGTTTACACTGGTTACCCAAATTCAAAATTAATAGAAGCTGTTCGCATTGAAAATATTTTATGGGCGTTTTAGCGTTTAATACTTTGGTGTATTTATGAGTTGTAAAAGGCAACAACAGTTACAACAACAAATCATGAAGTTACCACGAACAATTTAATACACAGAGAAACAATTTTATAAACAGAAACCAAAAATCTCGAGACCACTCTTGACCGAGATCTTTGGGCGAACTTTTCTCAAATTAAAAGTATATTATTAGAAGACATATTATTAAGAGATATTATTAGTAAGAAGTATATTATTAAAATGCATCTTTTTTTATTGAGCAGCCCGAGTCCGAAACGAGAACGTTTAGGCTGAAGCACTGTACACGCTCTCTTGCGACGCTTGTGCGCAATCGAAGAGTTTGAATTTAGATTTTCATTGGAATCTATAGCTATGGGAATTAATCTCTCGTTCCCGCTCTCATAAAGTTTTAACTATCGTCGACTATCGCTCTCGTTATTTCAATCACATTCGAATCGATCAGATGCATTGAGTTCTGCATTAAATTAAAGTTTTAATTTATAAAGTTGTTCTGCTTCACATGAAACGCGATGGAATGTTTGACTGACTGTGATAACAATAGGTGACAGTGATAACAATAGGTGACTGTGATAACAATAGGTGACTGTGAGAACAATAGGTGAGAGAACAATAGGTGATATATAATTCATTAAAATTAATTAGTTTCTGTCACCTGACCGACGTAGCTCAGGTGACTGGCCATTGGACTACGAGTCCGACAGAGGGCGAGGTCGCACGTTCGAACCTCGGCGGGGGTGGGAAAAAAGGAAAAAAGGGAAAGGGACAAAGGGACAAAGGGAAAAGGGAAAAGGGAAAAGGGCAGGGACTGGTACCAGAGGGGTTAAGGGGTTAAGGGGTTAAGGGGTTAAGGGGTAAGGGGTAAGGGTAAGCAAGCTGTGCTGGGTTAAAGGGGATTGGGGAGGGAATGAGTGGGGCCTCCCTAATCCCCTTTAACCCAGCACAGCTTGCTTGCAGGCTAGTCCTGTAGGGGTTTTCCTTTTTTTTTCTATCGACGTTAATTTTAGATTTGCACAGTTTTAAACGAAATTTTGTATTTAATTGTTTATTAATTTCGTTGTTATTTGTAACATTTGTATTACTTTTTATCGTTTATTAGTTTTATTGTTAATAAGAAAAGACAACAACCTACTATGCAATAAAAAATATAATAATGACAACCACAAACCAGCCACAAACCAATGAAGAGTGCCCGATCTATCATCTAATCTTTGGATAATATATATATGTTGTAGTTAATTTTTTATCTCAGGTAATTTTTGTTTTTCCTTTGTTTCAAATTCATTAGCATATATTACCATACCCAAAAACAATGAAAAAATAAAAATTACTTGAGATAAAAAATTAACTACAACATATAATAATAATTGGTTTTGATTAAAGCTGTAAAGGCTTACACATACGAATTTTGATTACGATTTTTACATTTTTACACACGTATTTTTACACATACGATTTTTGTCGCGCTCTCCAATGCAACTTTTGTCGCAAGTTTAAACTACCGGCGATTTCTGTGCGATTCGGGTGCGAAATTTGCTGTGATTTTCCGAGGTTTAGTTATTAGTTCGAGGCAGTTAGTTAGATGAAACACTTATGCATAAAGTAAAGTTGACTCCATTAGCATCCGACCATTTGGTGGAAAGTTATTGTGCTTATAACAGGCGGCCTTGTTTCAACTTAAGGGGCTGGTTAACAATTAACCAATGGGATATTCGACCTAAAGTGACTGATTTTGAAAAAAAAAACTATATATCAAAATAGTGGAATTTTCCCATAAAATTGTTTTGAAAAAAAAAAACATATTTTTGGTATAAGACCACCTTAATGCAAAATTTTCCATGTTTTAGGGTACCATTCCCGTACCCTAACCGTACCCATATTAAACGTCCTGAGTTAAATGACTTATGGAGTTGAGCTTAACGATAGGGTTAAGGTTCAGGTTTTGGTCTAGGCCTATTGTTAACTTTCTTTGGAATAAGGCGTTATAAGTTAGCCTAAGGGTAAAGCAATTTTTTGGGGGATTTTAGGTTAGGGTTACATTTTTAGTTTGGGTTAGGGTTAGGATCAGGTTTGGAGTAGTAGTTGTCCTGGTGATACAGCATTAGTGCAGTGTTTGCCCAGTATCGCTACAGAAGCAATAGCAGTGAAGTCCACTAATTACTAGCATTCGTTTTACAGCACTCGAAACAAACAAACGAACGAGATAAAAACAGAAACACACACATACAATGCCATGCTCTAAGTAATTTGAAACTGATCTCACTAGAATAGTCAACAGATCTGATCTAGCCATAAGAAAAAACAGCTCGTAGAACCTATTCTAAATTTATATTATTCTCAGAAGAAAATTAAAATGAACAAGATCACTATTCTGACTCACGGCCGCTAACTATTCACTTTGACGATCGGACGTTTAACACTCACGGGGCATATAAAAAAGATATATTCACGAAATTCGGATGGAAGGGCTATAGTCTTATGGAAAGTGTTTTGCTGAACTAGTTCATCAGCTAAACTGAGAAAGCAAAAGCTATTTTCCTTGCTAACAATTCCAAAGCGTGAAAAACATCCGCGGCTGTCAACAGGACGCGTGATGTTTGAGATCTAATTAGTCAAATCGCCGAGCAAAAAGTGTTTGTACCGATAAACCACATTCTTTTGCTAAAACACACAGTGAAAATGCGTTTCTTTTACCAGAAAATTCAGCCAAGACTGACGGCGTCTTAATGCCAAAGCTAGTAGGCTGAAATTAAAATTTGACAAATACTCAGGAAGGCGAGGGAAGCGGTTTAAGCTTTACATAAATCGTGTAACAACGCGCCAAAACTAACACGAAATAGTTATTTACTAATAGAGATATAACAAAATCAAGTACAGAGTCTAACACTTACGGAATTTTTGGTTTTACTTCGGTGCACCTTCCATTCCGCTCGCTGACAAAGGAACCATAATATGTTTTCTGACTCTTTTCAAAGTCACGCAAAGTAACGTGACGCTGCTTATAGAAGCTACATGTAGGATCTCCTACATTTCGTCTCGGGTAGAAGGATAAAAAGACGCTTCTTTCGCTGGAGACGAGCAATCTACTTTATTGCTGACATTACTGCCCTTCCTGCCTCTTCGTTTTTTATCGCAAGCTTCTCATACAGCAGAAAGAACGCAACAGATACCGCAATGAGTTATGGAAAACTCCTGAGTTCAACGAACGGGGAATCAGCCTCGAACTGATTTTTCACAAAATATATAAGTCTAAAAGCACCTCTTCAATTCCAAACTTCTGTCACAGCAAGGTGTCACAAATGGGCTGCAACTCACGATCATACAGTTTTTTAGACAAAACGTGCTTTTAGACTCCGTCTGGATCGGCTTGCCTACCGACTGTGAACGGCCGCAAGAGTGCCAACATCAGCACAATTCAACAGTCGAAAAAGCAAAACACCAGTCGTTTCTTTGAAAGGTGCTAGTGACTTACGGGTTTCCGGACTTAATGATGTCCTTCAACCACCAGACGGGCACAAATGTGGCGAACAAAGAAAATAAATTGACTACAGGAGCTCAAAGCCAAATGTAAGCTTCGAGAGTCGCTTCAAGATCGATCGACCATCCTTACTTTTCCGCTTTGATTTGAATATTACGACGTCATGTACACGTGATAATTCCTATGAAAAAGACTCTTTTCCAGATCTCTTCCGTAGTTAGCGCGAAAGTGGTTTCTGCTAACGTTGTTATATAATTACTTCAAGGTAAAACCTAAAATTACCTCCACGCTTACTTACAGTGCATTTAAACTGTTTGTTCTCATTAACACATACGCAATCCCAGTCGTTTTCATCGTTTTCGAGATCGTTTTAGTGTAAAAACGATACGAAAACGCTTTTTGCTTCGTTTTCGCCAAGATGAAAACGGAGACTTCTGAAAACGCATTTCATGGATGGGGCCTTAGTGGCAATATGCATAGCGAATAGGACAGGGGCGTACTCAAAACAGTTCACTTCCACAGACATTCATTTTCTCGAAGTGAAGTTTCATCTAAGTAAAATAGCACAAACTTCAACTTATCCCTCGACCTTCCCTGGGCAAGTCCCTCCTAAAAGGCAGAGCGAGCAAGGGAGTGGAGGGGGGGGGGGGGGGGGGGGGGGGGGGGGAGGTTATGTGGGAATGCCACAGGCTACGACTTATTTTTCTCCCAGAACATGAAAAAAACTCTGAAAAAACTCAATAACAAACAGATGTCAGTTTAAATCTTACCATGGCCCGTAACTGATATGCTGTTTACACTGGTTACCCAAATTCAAAATTAATAGAAGCTGTTCGCATTGAAAATATTTTATGGGCGTTTTAGCGTTTAATACTTTGGTGTATTTATGAGTTGTAAAAGGCAACAACAGTTACAACAACAAATCATGAAGTTACCACGAACAATTTAATACACAGAGAAACAATTTTATAAACAGAAACCAAAAATCTCGAGACCACTCTTGACCGAGATCTTTGGGCGAACTTTTCTCAAATTAAAAGTATATTATTAGAAGACATATTATTAAGAGATATTATTAGTAAGAAGTATATTATTAAAATGCATCTTATTTTATTGAGCAGCCCGAGTCCGAAACGAGAACGTTTAGGCTGAAGCACTGTACACGCTCTCTTGCGACGCTTGTGCGCAATCGAAGAGTTTGAATTGGTTTAGATTTTCATTGGAATCTATAGCTATGGGAATAAATCTCTCGTTCCCGCTCTCATAAAGTTTTAACTATCGTCGACTATCGCTCTCGTTATTTCAATCACATTCGAATCGATCAGAAGTTTTCAAATCACATTCGAATCGATCAAAGTTTTAATTTATAAAGTTGTTCTGCTTCACATGAAACGCGATGGAATGTTTGACTGACTGTGATAACAATAGGTGACTGTGATAACAATAGGTGAGAACAATAGGTTAGAACAATAGGTGATATATAATTCATTAAAATTAATGAGTTTCTGTCACCTGACCGACGTAGCTCAGGTGACTGGCCATTGGACTGGAGTCCGACAGAGGGCGAGGTCGCACGTTCGAACCTCGGCGGGGGTGGTGGGAAAAAAGGAAAAAAGGGAAAGGGCAGGGACTGGTACCAGAGGGGGGAAGGCAGGGGTTAAGGGGTTAAGGGGTTAAGGGGTTAAGGGGTTAAGGGTAAGGGGTAGGGGACTAGCCTGCGAGCAAGCTGTGCTGGGTTAAAGGGGCGCGCTCTCCAATGCAACTTTTGTCGCAAGTTTAAACTACCGGCGATTTCTGTGCGATTCGGGTGTGACATTTGCTGTCATTTTCCGAGGTTTAGTTATTAGTTCAAGGTTTAGTTAGATGAAACACTTATGCATAAAGTAAAGTTGACTCCATTGGCATCCATTGGCTTATAACAGGCGGCCTTATTTCAACTTAAGGGGCTGGTTAACAATGAACCAATGGGATATTCGACCTAAAGTGACTGATTTTGAAAAAAAAACTATATATCAAAATAGTGGAATTTTCCCATAAAATTGTTTTGAAAAAAAAAACAAATTTTTGGTATAAGACCACCTTAATGCAAAATTTTCCATGTTTTAGGGTACCATTCCCGTACCCTAACCGTACCCATATTAAAAGTCCTGAGTTAAATGACTTATGGAGTTGAGCTTAACGATAGGGTTAAGGTTCAGGTTTTGGTCTAGGCCTATTGTTAACTTTCTTTGGAATAAGGCGTTAGGTTAGCCTAAGGGTAAAGCAATTTTTTGGGGGGTTTTAGGTTAGGGTTACATTTTTAGTTTGGGTTAGGGTTAGGATCAGGTTTGGAGTAGTAGTTGTCCTAGTGATACAGCATTAGTGCAGTGTTTGCCCAGTATCGCTACAGAAGCAATAGCAGTGAAGTCCACTAATTACTAGCATTCGTTTTACAGCACTCGAAACAAACAAACGAACGAGATAAAAACAGAAACACACACATACAATGCGATGCTATAAGTAATTTGAAACTGATCTCACTAGAATAGTCAACAGATCTGATCTAGACATAAGAAAAAAGAGCTCGTAGAACCTATTCTAAATTTATATTATTCTCAGAAGAAAGTTAAAATGAACAAGATCACTATTCTGACTCACGGCCGCTATGATGTGGCTTTTGAAAGGGCCATGCACCTTGTAATAGTCTATATACAACTCATTAGTTCAATCTCACTTTGATTACTGCAGCCCAGTCTGGGGTAATTGTGGCAAAACATTATCTAAGAAGCTACAAAAAAACTACAAAACCGTGCTGCACGAGTAATAACTTCGTCAAACTATGACGTAGATCAGTATTTATTCCTTGTTTCACAAACTCAATTGGAAAGACTTGTATTCTCGATGTCAAATTCAGAACGCCTTAATGGTCTTCAAGTCTTTAAACGGTCTGGCACCTGAATATCTCACATGTAAATTTATAAAGCGAAATGATTCAAACTATTCTTTGAGGAACTCGATAAACAAACTTGTTGTCCCCTTTCCAAGAACTAACTACATGAAAAATAGTTTTTAGTTACAGCGGGGCAACCGTTTGGAACAGCTTACCCTGTAACATTAGAGAGTCTTGTTCATTAAGTGAATTTAAACGCCTTCTCTATTATAATTTTTAAACACGGCATTCATGGAAATCAGGTTTTTGCGTGGCTTATTGTTGTAAGTTAATATTTAATGTTAAGATTAGGATTTTAAGGTTTTAGTACGTTAGTCATGGTATAGGAATTTTTGTACCTGATGATTTTTACTGTGTATAAATAATGATTAAAGATTAAAGATTAAAGATATTATATTTGAATAATTTTCAAATAACAGTATCTATCTATCTATCTATCTATCTATCTTCTTATTCATGCATACATTTGAATTGTGTCACTTTATTAATTCGTTCATTTCATTCATTCATTCATTCATTCATTCGATCAATCTTGATTTGTTCGTTACATGAACCACTCGTTCAACAAAATTCGCAGTTGACGGATGATGGTCAATTCAAAAGTGAGACAAATTATATTTCACGGAACAATTTATTGAAAGATCGAATTCTGAGTTCAAATGCAAAATTATTGTTTATTTTATATTGTGAATTGAACAGCCAAGGCGGAATATTAAGATCACGAACGGATGAGTGTGTAAGGACTTCTTCGCACGCGTAACCTGAAAAATTGAGCCGAAGAAGAGCCTTACTTATTTTTTTGTATTTTATGTATTGTGAATTCAACAGCCAAGGCGGAAGATTAAGATCACGAATGGATGAGTGTGTTAAGACTTCTTCGCATGCGTAACCTGAAAAATTGACACGAAGAAGATCGCTCTCAGGATCCTTATTCATTGTATTTCTGCCATGTTGTGTTAAATTTTTCATAAATGGATAAGCTATTCAGATCATCCAGTTGTGAAAACGGTGAGTATCTTCCTGCCCGGCAAAATCGGTGCTATTGAAGTGCGCGCGCGTGCACAGTGCGCGACGAGTCGCGCTATACGCTCGCGTACTTCAACACTGCACCAACTCTCTTTATGTTAGTCGCTCCAAGCCAAGCAAGTCAAACAGTTCACTACATTCTTTCTCGACAATCCGAATTCGTTCAATTGGAGATTCCTGTCTCCATTTCTCCACATTTGCTGTGGCATTTCGAACGGAAGAAAACGCATTTTTCGATTCCTTCTCCAACGCTTCTTTGCTCGGGTTTGTAGCTTCAACAATCCACCGAATCAAGTTCTCTGGCAACTCAAATCCAGCGAACTTGTAAATTTCCTGAGCGGTCTTCACCGGTGATGAAGCGATGTCTTTGTATCGCACCAACCTGTAATGTTGTTTTAAGCTCTCCTCGAGGCTTAAACCAAACTTGACGTTTTGAGTGATGCCTTCGCACGTCGCGCGTGGAATAAAAAAGAAATTGGGTTTCTGGTAGTCGCTTATCCAATGGAGATTTACCCGAGAATTGATGCTTCCTCGCGGATCGCGAACTACATGCAATACCTTGACTTCAGTGTCAGGATTGTCGTGAATTATCCGGGGGAAAATATTGGAGAGCTTACGCTCCGGGACGCGAACAATGGCGACTTTTGTGACGCTGTGTTTATAATATCCAGAACACGCTTCTTCGACAAGTTTCGGTATTGTCACGGGATCTGGGCAGAACTTTTTTTCTTTATCTGTCTTGTTGCATATTGGAGGGGATTGAAAAGGATTATTAAATAAACCCGGAGCCCATTTTTGTGAGGTGCTTGTGAGGAATTTCATGGCAGTTGGATTGTCGACGAAGCGACAGCTCATTATTGCATTTATAACATTGTTGACGTCCTCCGTGGGATCTCTACCATCTTCTGTTCTCATCCAAGTTCGCGTTATCCACAGCGGTTCATACACAGAAAACATTTGTGGATCTTCGCTAAAAAGGCGCGTCAGAAATGTTGTGCCCGAGCGATCATCTCCGAAAATCACCAAGCTTCGTCTTTTCTCGGTTTTCTTCGTCTGGTGAAGTTCAGGATTTGGTTGAACTTCGGGATTTATTGCCTGAGGCGACACCTTTACGGTTACTTCAGTAGTTTGTCGGATATCTTCGGCGAGAGTTCGTGAGTGATCGGCAGAGTTGATCGGAGTTGAACAGGAGCACGACTGTTTATCGCCGCCACTTGTCGGTTCATGGACCAGGGATTCGGGGATTACATTTTGTTTTTTTAAAACCATGAACGTGAACAGAGCTCCGATTAGTAATAAGACTGCCATAAAAAAGCGTAAAAGGAAACGAAACCGGACCAAAACCATAGTGGTGTGACTTGTTTTTAACCTGAAAGGTATAACAAAACTAAATAGATTAAAAATGAATTCATGTTGAGCAATTCCAGTTTTGAAGCAAACATACTGCGATGACAGCGCAAACCGGGAATCGCTGTTTTACCACTCGTTTATTCAGTGATCTTCGTACCAGTCGACCTGATTACAAGCTATGCGAGAAGTTTTGCGTTAAGCTGAGTTATAGCTTAGTCGACGTGAAAGACTTTCCTTTTCTGGTTTTGCGCTTTCATTGTTGACATTTGTTGTTAACTAAAAAAAACGTTTCATATCTGGTTCTATAATTTATGTTGTTTTACGCAACAGTCAAATAAAACTCGCACAAAATCTTTATAATTACACCTGAAAGTAACGAAACAAAATGGAGTTCGAACTCAGTTGCTGTCGCATGATTTTGTAGTTTAATCTCACTTGTCAATCCCTTCGCAAACGAAGACAAAGGTACTGAGTGTTCAGCAAGGAGACGACATTTGCGCTAACGTGTTTCGTCTGGCTTTAAGATCAGTGGAAACTACCTCGTTAGGTAGTTTCAATCATGCTCAGAAGAATGTTTCGATCATGATTCGCGCGCTGCACCGCCCGTGATGTGAACACTTTTTATAGTGAATCATAGTTTCACTTGCGCTCAGACTAAACATGTTTCGCCCTACTGTGAAAACTGCATAACACTACTGAACTAGACAAAACAAATCTCGATGGTGGTCTTGATATTATGCTTAAAATGAACGCCGGCACCGCTTGCCTTCGAGGCCCTGCGTTTAATCAAGAAAATACCGTGTGTTACTGTATATTCAATAATAACTGGACATCTTCTTTGAAAAGCTCAGTAGAGCTCAGTTGCAAAGGACTCCATCTGCACTGTATATAACCAAAAAAAAATAGCGAAGACTGAACAAATAGTGTACACAACTGAAATCAGCACACGATGCCTGCTTTTGACAAACTGATCACACAGTGTTGGTTGTATCAATGTGGCTCTTCATGCATTTAACAAATGCAAATGATCGCTCAGAAACTCAGTTTAGATTTAAACGAGTTCTTGCACTTTTGTTTGGTTTCGGGTTTTTTTTTTTACTCGACTTATTGAGGTAAAATATGCAATTTAAAAACGTTTTCATTAAACATTAGTGATTACTAGAAAACTTGAAGCTTGCTTTTATAAGTGAAGAGTATATTAACGACGTCGACCGTTTTGGATGAAGTAACAAAAGACTTAACAGGAGAGTGCCAAAGAGTGCCAAATTTCATTTTGCACACTATTGAAAAACAAATGGTGCCATGCAAAAGTACTGCCGAAGAGGTTTCATTCAGTGAATGGTCACACAACAGAATTTTTCGTCGACGGACTAACACGTTAGAGCTACGCTTCCGTGTCTCCATAATTGGCTCTGGGGAGTGAAAGGGATTAAGCCTTTTACTTTTCCTTTTCCAAAACGTTTACTCGTGTAATGTTTTCAGACATATTTAGGCTTCAGATGAAATCATTAAGTGTCACAATAAAAGCGCTTTTTTTGTTACTTTTTATCATGTAATCAAATTCTGCAATATGAAATATGATATATTTTTCCAGTCTGAAAAGTTTGTGTAAATATGGCTATAGGCGAATCGAGTCTCTCTCTGCTTACCTCCAGTCAGATTCTACGTTCTCCTATTAACCTTTTTTCACTGAAATCCAACTGAATTCAGGCCAATATTACTCAACTGAATACTTTCCTGGGTGAAGCATTGACTAACGTTGACTGACAAAAACTAACTTCACATATTAGTTTGTTATTTGAAATGAGTGTTACAAAAGATTTCAATGAAGGCTGAAAATCCATGGAAACGTGAAGTTACTGTCCAAACCTCCATATATAATCCATCGTTTAACAGAAGAAGCAAATGGTCTTAATTGCAAACTCAGTAAAAATGTCTTCTTAACATATTTCTTTTATTGCTCAAAGTAAATTTAGGAGAAAAAAAGGATTTCAAAGCATTGCTGTAACTAACAGAATATTGTTATTTTTATTATCAACAATATAACGTAGCTCTGCTTTAATTCTGGTAAACGAATTTAAAATTAGTTCCGACTCTTGTTATCACAAAGAACACGACTTTAACTTTATTTGTCAATTGCAAGTCGCAAAGTATGGAGAGAACTGTAGTGCAAATATTGCTAAACGCTAGAAAATGATGCAAAATACCGCCTTTTAACACAAGGTCGGCGTGTGGGCTCTTGAACGGCGGTCAAAGCGCCACAGTGACATGTGTTTGAGCCCGCAATTGTCCAGTGTAGTTGCTAAGAGCCCAACCTCATTCCCAGGCCCCACGGTCTTTTGTTTTCAAAATGGCGACAGAAGGCTCTGGGGACGAACCCAATGGTACAGGTCTCTTCCTCACTAACTTATTTAAAATGCTGTAATTAAATAAAATTAATTTCATAAGAACAAGCATACAATACCGCAGCTGGAGGTATACGGGATACCTCCACGGACTGAATACGGTAGGCAAAAATATTCATTATTTTACGTTTACCGCCACCTTTTATTAATGGCAACAAAGCATGATTCAATATTAATTCTTTTAGGCAGAAAACAATTAAAGCCTTTACTTCGTGTCTAATGGTTTCACTGTTAGCTCATTACGTTTCATGTAAATTTCTAGTTGTTTGTCTTTTAAAATACCAATGTAAACCAGTTATGAAAACTTATTTCAAAATTCTGCCAGCGCAGAACGTTCTTTTCATTTTTGACTAAACAACATGTGCTCAAAATTGACCCCCGCGTGGCTTTTCTACATTTTTAAGTTCAGCTTGGACGGATAAACCATCGATACAGCAGAAAGGAGTGAACTTGGAGGTGTTTATTTATTGTGGTCCCGGTCCCATATAAAAATTAGTGGTGCTCGTCGTACCCTTTAGGGGTCAAAATTTGTAGATTGGCTAAAATCTAAAATGACTACCGTTGTAAATTATCATGGTACCTTTTAGGGAAACAAGAGAAACGGCAAAGTGATCCTTACGGCAGAAAAACAGAAGCAGAAATAAATAAAATAAAATAAACTGAGTGTTATATAATAGTGCCCAATATTTCGCTTTGCAAAACAAAGCTTCTTAGTTCTAGTGCTAGCCCCTGAGGAAGCTTTGTTTTGCAAAGCGAAATATTGGGCACTATTATATTCCACTTTTATTTTATTTTATTATCTTCTGCTTCTGTTTTTCTACCGTAAGGATCACTTTGCCGTTTCTTTTGTTTCACTTCAAGTATTAATACTGATCTAGGTCTGGAAGCCCATATCCGGCCATTCTCAACGGTTTGCTGCAGTGATTGTGCATTCTGTTACCTTTTAGAGTATTGAGCCAAAAAATATGACACAAAATGGCTTGCGTTGTTTTAGAATTGGTACCTCTTAGGGGTAAAAATTTATTTGAGCCACTTCCGTTAAACGACACGGATCCGGTATCTTTAGCTAAGGGTATTTTTCAAAAATTTCCGACGAGCACCCCCATCATTTTGATTTTGGAGTCCCCCTGAGAATATGGTACGCGAATCTCAGACATACCGTATGCTACCGCCATGCAAAGGGCTACGTTTGTAAAAACTAAAACACCACTAGGCAAGGTACAAAGGTATAAAGTTCAAATTTACAAGGGTGGCTAATTTTAAGGTTCTCTTTCCAGCAGTAAAAATTTAATTAGAAAAATTACAAGGTGGCCTATTGAGACCATTTAATTTTTATCGAGATTCACTTCTACACTCGACAAGTTTAAATTTTAGTTAATATCGAATAACAATGACAAACGGCTTCTTAGAAACCAAAGTATCGATGGAAAAATGCTATTAACCCTTTGTTTACCACTAATCGGTTTAATTTCGGTGTGTTTAATATGTAAAGGACTATGTCATGGCAGTTTTTATGTTTTTTTTTTGTCTCAGACTGCGCTAGAATTAAAACTGAGCATCTTATTTCAAACATGAAATGCTTTTAGAACACCTAGAACAAGATATCAAGTAAATTCTTGTAGAAAGAATAAACCATAATCCGTTTTTAGCAAATTTTACAAAAAACATTGAACGAGCTTGAAAACATTGGCCAAAGTTGCAATCCATTTCCATCCTGGCCATGTGTAGACAGAGACACTTGTTTATAGTTTCGTTATACTCTGAAAGCAATTTTAAACAAAACTGGAACGCAATTTTTGAGTTTCCACTGATATAAAATGTCTTTTAGCTTTTTAAATTAACACTAGAAATGGCGACATAACCCCTTTAAGTAGTCAATACAGTGAACACATGTGAAGATATCAAAAGTTTATCTTCACCGTGCGGGAGAGTCAGCCATCGTTGGCTACCATGTCTGTCATTCAAGCGCAGCTTGTTCCCAGTGCTTTTCCTTTCGCTTCCTCGAAATTAAATGCAGGGAAAGCCCTGGGAACGAGATTGGTTTGTCAACGTGGTGTTTTATGATCGAAGCATTTTCGGATCTTCCTCGGAATTCTTCGGGAAATGATCGGAAACGTTCGTACAACCTTTAGTGATAATAATCATTTCAGAACGAGTAGGAATCTTATCACAATAGGCCATTTCCGAGTTACGTTATGCCTCGTTGTCAAAGCGAGGCTAGGTGCACAACCTTTCATATGAAGATGAGTTTTACTACCGTTTGCGTTCATCCGTGAAGCGTGACCGTTTTTTCGCGTATGTTTACTTTTCAAACGTGACAGTTTCCCAGACAACTGTGACGGCTAAGCCAATGAAAATGTTTCGTTTGGAGCATGAAACTATGCGTGTTTGTCAAACAAACGTTGCACGTTTTGATCACGTAGTGTAAAGGTTTCTAAGAATTGAAGACACTAATTTCAGGTTTGCGTGCGTTGAAGGAGCGATCATTCATCCGCCGTATTTTCATATAGTCAGTCTTACAAATGTCTTTAGTTCAAATTAAGGTCATATACGACTATTATTCCTCCAAGCGTACAACACCATTTTTCTTAACCGAAGATGAGCTTTTGGAGTTTGATTTTGAAGCGTTCAAGAAACGTCTCCTAAAAGAGGTTCCTCACCTGGCCAAAGTAACAAGCTTGTCTACTTCACCTCTTCGCATAACAATTGACGAAGAAGGAAACGAGGTCGACCTATCCGCACGCTATTTTTTGTTTCAACTGAAAGAAACACTATCTAAAGGAAAAAACATCACCTTACAAGCATTTACATTCCAGTCGCCATCAGTTCAGGAAGTGTGCGCTGATCAGTCTGAAGGAGAAACAAAACGGCCGGCCAAACTGCCAACATTGCCAGAGGCACCCCCGGGCGCGAGAAGATCCCTAGATCTATGCCGAGAAGAATCATGCGAGACTGACGACGAATTCCTTGAAGTCCCTGCACGGAGCGCACCGATGAAATCACAAGAAAACAATAAACAAGAAACACCACTTGAGCGCTATATCTTAAAAACACAAGATCAAATAGCCAAGAAACAAGAACTTATTGGGCGCCTTCAAAACAAGGAAAGAGAAATAGTAGCGAAATTAGACAGGGTAAAGTCCGACCCTAGTGATGGTAACATTTGTAGAAACTGCCATTTGCGTCTGGGACATAGCGCGCGAACATGTGAGTTCGGGCGTTGCACAACAGTTTTCAAGTGCGGAGAAGAAAAATTTCATAGTGGCGAGTTAAACTTAAAAGAACTTCGCACCCAAATAAAAAAAACATCAATCCGAACTAACCAAATTAAAGAGTGAGTTAGGTACTAAAACAATGGCTTTAGAAACAATGAACGAGAAAGTAACAGATAAAATAGAATCAGGACTGTTTGAAGCTAATCGAGAGAACTATTTAGTCAATGGCAACAAAAATTGGTCTCTACTGCGTAAGCACGTGTACCTTGTAGAGCAATACTCGAAAAAACATTTTAGAGGCAAGATACCAGCTCAGAAGGATATTACTGCAGTTCTAGAGAAAGCGCTAAACTCAAGTGACGAATTTGGCAATACGAGCATTTCAAGGCCTAAGCAAAAAAGAAAGCGCGAAGATAATCCAGCAAAATCTACATTGGAAAGACAAGGAATCACGTTTCCTCCATCCCGCCCCCAAGATTGTTGTTCTGAAACGGAAAACGTTCACGAGCCTTCTCCAATTTTATACACTGCACCGAAAAATAAAAGAGAAGAGGCGGAGCAGCTTGCGATTGTCATGCGAGAAAGTCTGCACCAAAGCGACGAAGCAACTGATTATTCTCGTGGTCGGGCTTCTCCATTCTTTGCAAATGATCAATACAGCAGTGTTCCTCCCCCTGTCTTTGGATATCCCTCGACAGGCATTCCATATTTTAATTACGGAATGCCTAGAATGAACTCTTTCATGCCGAGTTTCAGCTATGAGGAGCCACCAAGGCCTACGGGAACTCTTGCTGGCTTTACAGGTTTGCCTTCAACTAGCACGCTAACAACAACTACAAACACTGACAAATCCATCCATTACTGATCGCATCTCTTTGGCGGAATCACAGATGGAACCTTCTACAACAGAAACCGCCAATCTCCTGTTAAGTTTAAGCCAAGGAAACCAACACACGGAAAACACTTAATTAATGGAAACTCCTTAGGCTGAACACTGCTGAATGGAAACATGACTTATTAATAAGTTATATAAATCTATATATCACATAAAACACAGCGCATTTGAGTACAGTTGTGAATTTACAGTTGCTTTACTTTTATCGACTTTTACATGTTGAGTTCTGAAATGAAATTGTTTTGAAACAGCACTGTTGCAAGTATCTGTTGGGTTACAATGTAAATTGGTCTAAATTGCACCTGAAATTTCAGTTTATTTTTGAAAAATAAATACGTTGAGTTCAACATATTCTAACAGTCTCTAACGATGGACGCAGTTCTTGCTCTGGTAGTTGTTGCAAAAGTAAAAACAACCTAATTATTCCGGTCTCTGGGTTGAATTTATAAACAAAGCATTTTATGCGTTGATTTAATTAGGGTGTTTTGGCTTACGGTATTTTGCGAAACGAAACGAAACGAAACGAAACGAAATGGTAATTTGCGAAATGGTATTTTGCGAAATGGTATTTTGCGAAATGGTATTTTGCGAAATGGTAATTTGCGAAATGGTATTTTGCGAAATGGTATTTTGCGAAATGGTAATTTGCGAAATGGTAATTTGCGAAATGGTATTTTGCGAAATGGTATTTGCGAAATGGTAATTTGCGAAATGGTACTTTTATGATATGAAACTATGATAATGAAAATAAACAGAATTTAATGGCTTACTTATGGTTTTCCTGCGTTAACGATATACCGCGGGCCGTTATTATCGGATTTAGCAGGCCAAAGGGGCCGTTTCTTTCGGGTAGCCGTTACTTTCGGATGGTTAGAAAACGTTTGTAATTCAGCAGTGGTTTTACTAGTCTCCCACATTCCCACGTCTCGTCTCGTCTCGTCTCGCAATGCTCCTCCCTTAGCTTAGTGGGGAGGAGCGTTGCGCGGGAGACTATGGTTTTACACAAAGAGGACGCATAACGGACATAAAAAGGTCATTCAGGTTGCATACTGGTTATTCATTATCCATGTAAACAAAGTAAACTGTAACAAAAAGGCCCAAATGTTCGTAAACTATACGTCGAAAATATTGTTCGTATTATATATTTTGTTGGTATCCGGGGGGGGGGGGGGGGGGGGGGGGGGGGGGGGGGGGTTCTCCCATATATAAGCTATACGGGTATGTGCCGCTAGATGGGGTCGGGTTTTTGACCTTCTAGGTCTGAGATGGGGTCTCAGTTTCTCCCACTAAGTCTGAGATGGGGTATACTTTTTCCGTTCAATTTTCGAATTAAGTGTTTAGTAATTTTTTTCCGGTACATTTTTCATCTGGAACCGTGCCTGTGGAAGTTTCACTCGATTCATATCATAAAAGTATCATTTCGCAAATTACCATTTCGCAAAATACCATTTCGCAAATTACCATTTCGCAAAATACCATTTCGCAAAATACCATTTCGCAAATTACCATTTCGCAAAATACCATTTCGCAAAATACCATTTCGCAAAATACCATTTCGCAAAATACCATTTCGCAAAATGCCATTTCGCAAAATGCCATTTCGCAAATTACCATTTCGCAAATTACCATTTCGCAAATTACCATTTCGCAAATTACCATTTCGCAAATTACCATTTCGCAAATTACCATTTCGCAAATTACCATTTCGTTTCGTTTCGTTTCGTTTCGTTTCGCAAAATACCGTAAGCCGGGTGTTTTTGCAAGCTTCGCGCCATACGTATTTTAACAAACACAGAGAATTAAAAAAATTCTCAGCCGAATTTCACAGGAAAACTTTGTTGCTGAGTCAGACTGAATATATACAATTCAAATTTCCTGTAAAGAAAACAAACATAATACTGGATCTCTAACTTATAGACAAAAATACATATTTTCATGGAAGCTGTTTGCGGGAATTTCACAGATTTCCCACGCGACAAGCTAAAAATAGAATTTACGCTCTGTTCAGTTTAGTCCATGTTCATCCCGCTTTTCGCCGTGAAAAGCTAGAGTCTGATGCTTAGAAGCAACATTCATACAAACAAATAAGAAGTGGCCTCATAGAAGCCGACCATGTCTTGGCTTGTTATCCTTTCAACTGCCTCCATTACGGCAAGTCTCGTATTTGCATGCACTAGGCTTTGGAATTCACCATTAAGGAGAGTTTTCACCTTGTTAAAACAAAGTTCTATTGGATTTAAGTCGGGTGAATAGGTTGGCAAATAGAGTAGTTCTATCCCCATTTCTTCAAACCATTCTTCTAGAATTTCTCCGCCTTCAAAATGATGTGCAGACAAATTGTCCATGACAACAATGTCGCCAACTTGTAAACAAGGACGCCCAGATTGCAAGTTCACGCAATTTCCTGCCTCTTCAAAAAAACTTAGAAATTGCAAAGTATTAGTCGCACCGTCTATCAGGTTATAATATTCTGGCCCATCCAATGATACCAGCATGTTAAGTGTTGTATTAGGCGATTCTGCTTTTCTCACAACTTCCACACAACGAGTTCTGTACACGACCCGAAATGATCCCCGACTCCAAATGATCTCCAAAATCGACGTAAACACGACCCGAAATGATCCCCGACCCCAAATGATCCCCAATTTTTTTCATACGCGACCTGAAATGATCCCCGAGGAATTATTGGAATGGAATGGGATGACGTTTAATTCCCGAAGATGCTATAATTACTAGAATAAAGTAAATTAAAGAATTTTGACTCGAATTGTTTGAAGTGTTTATGTATTTATAAATTTTGGACAATTTATTAAATAATTATAACTCCTTTTTAACGAATTTTCAAGAAACTTTAGAGTTTAAATTGGAGGTTTAAATAAAATCGTGCAAATAGCATCTCGTTAGGCCCGGTTTAAAAGTCAAATTTCACATGTCCCGAGTCTGATACTTATTTGGTTCAGTAAATCCGCCATTTTAGACATCGAATCATGATCGAGTTTTTGTAGAGTTCGGAAAAAATTGAGAATTGTGGGTTATAATAAATTAAACATGATTTAAAAATTCGATTCGGCACAAAAGACAACGGTTGATCTTCTGTCGAGATTTGACTGGCTCATTTGAAGATGCGACAGAAGTCGCATTGTCGAATTTAATTTTAGTTAAACGTCGAACTTCAAACGCATTCAATGCCTGAATTAGATTTGGCACACCTGTAACAAATAACAGCCTTCGCTTCCTGTCAGTACCCATTAACGTACGTAATAGAATCACAGTTGTAAACCACGCAGTCCGCGACATTGTTGTATCCGACTGATCTTCCGCTGAAAAGTCCAACGAAACAGACTGCGACGAGACTGCGACGAGACTGGGACGAAACTGGAAGCACTGATTTTAGCACTACAGTTACGTCTGTCTGGTATAACGGTCTCCACGTTATTACGGAAAAATTAAACTCCAGGCAATTAATATAACTGAAAATAACTTTGTGCAGTCGATTAGCCATTTTGATAAGATTTCGCGTTTATAGTCAAAAACTTCGCATTTAGCATTAACCGAAAAACGGAATCAAAACGCTTCAATCTTATCCCCGGGATAGAAATGTTTTCCCATTCCACTCCTATAATTCCTCAGGGATCATTTCGGGTCGTATTTAGGTAGATTTTGGGGATCATTTGGGGTCGGGGATCATTTGGGGTTGGGGATCATTTCGGGTCGTGTACAGTTCCCGCAGAACTATGCCCGTACAACCTAGTTCCTACATCCGGTAACTTTACGCCTGCTTCATCGAAGAATTTAATCCGTCTAGGATCTTTTGTTGCTAAATAATTGATGAACAGTTGTGTATAAAACATGTTTGTCGGTGTAAATCGTTCACGGGCGATCTTCGTGATTTTCTTTCTGGAGTAAGGACCTGACGGTAATCTCTGCTTGATTGCTCTGGAAACAGCAGCCATTGACACGTCAACACCGTCCATTTCTTCAAGACAACTTATTATTTCCGCAAGCGAGACAGACGGTTTTTCAATTTTCATTAGTTCAATAAGTTCCAAATCGTCTTGTGATAACTTGCTCCATGTTGCTCCGCCTTTAGGTCGCGGATTAATGGTCAATTCTTCGCAAAATTGTCGCCAAATCTTTGAAATAGTGTTACAGGAAAGCCGCAGTTCTTCGGAAAAATATTTAAATGATCTTGGAATATATCCAGTCAATCGATCTCCACCTTCCTGGAGAATTCTATCTATTATAAACGTTCGCATGTTTTTATCCAGCGCAACTCCAGTTCGATAAGTTCGTCCGAATTTGTTTACTTTAAGAGCATCCATTACTTGCCCGAGCGAAAACACAATCTTCAATTCTTAGAAACCTTTACACTACGTGATCAAAACGTGCAACGTTTGTTTGACAAACACGCATAGTTTCATGCTCCAAACGAAACATTTTCATTGGCTTAGCCGTCACAGTTGTCTGGGAAACTGTCACGTTTGAAAAGTAAACATACGCGAAAAAACGGTCACGCTTCACGGATGAACGCAAACGGTAGTAAAACTCATCTTCATATGAAAGGTTGTGCACCTAGCCTCGCTTTGACAACGAGGCATAACGTAACTCGGAAATGGCCTATTATTTGTCAAGTTTATTCACTGCGCGTTTGGTTGTTTGTTTGAGTCAGTTTGGAACGGTTGTAAACTGTGAAATAGGTCGGGTTTTTTTTTTAATAAACCCAAAGGGGTCAATACAATCAGCTATAACTTTGGAGCTACGCTGTTAGGCTAGCCTTTAAAAATATATTATAATAAAAAAAAATAATACATGGCTAGCTGTACATATGAATATTCAGTTCTTCCCGTGTTCAACATGATATCTCAGTCGTGCTCACTCGTGAAATATCATCGGGTTGAACACTCGAAGAGAAATTCATATATTGGCCCCCCTATATACAGTCGAACGGCTCTCTACAAGGACCACTTTCAGACAGACCTTTCTGGCCGTTGTAGAGAGGTGGCCGTTATGGGGAGGTAAGCCGGCAATTAGAGGATTTGAGTGAGTGAATGAGAAGGCGTGACAAGAAAACATGGCTGTTGTAAAGGGGTGGCCGTTATGGGGAGGTTATCAATTAGAGCATTTGAGTGAGTGAATGAGAAGGCGTGACAAGAAAACATGGCTGTTGTAGAGAGGTGGCCGTTATGGGGAGGTTATCAATTAGAGCATTTGAGTGAGTGAATGAGAAGGCGTGACAAGAAAACATGGCTGTTGTAGAGAGGTGGCCGTTATGGGGAGGTTATCAATTAGAGCATTTGAGTGAGTGAATGAGAAGGCGGGTCAAGAAAACCTGGCCGTTGTAGAGAGATGGCCGTTATGGGGAGGTTATCAATTAGAGCATTTGAGTGAGTGAATGAGAAGGCGGGACAAGAAAACATGGCTGTTGTGTAGAGGTGGCCGTTATGGGGAGGTAAGCCGGCAATTAGAGGATTTGACGGTGAGTGAATGAGAAGGCGGGACAAGAAAACATGGCTGTTGTGTAGAGGTGGCCGTTATGGGGAGGTTATCGATTAGAGTGAGTGAATCGGAAGGCGGGACAAGAAAACATGGCCGTTGTAAGGAGGTGGCCGTTAGTAGAGGTTCGACTGTATCTTCTATATTCACTTCTCCTTCGGTACGAAGTTCTCCAATTCAAATGTTGCTAGGTTCAAGTGAAGGTTGTGCGTATGCGTATGGAAATGGACAAACCAGGCGGATGGTTTAGTGTGCTTTCTTGCAGTTATAGCGGAGCCTGCGGGCCGAAGGCCCGGCGGAGCACCACACTCATAGAACCTATGCCGTCATTTTTCATGGTCATGGCTAGCGGAATGTTTCGCCGAACGCCCGCCCGCCCGCCGTACGCGTTAGGCTAGCTCGCTGGCGCGTATGACGTCGCAAAACATGCGCGTGTTACGCCACAAAACATCCGGGATCTTTGAAGCTTTGTTTTTCGCGCGGCTACACAGCTGTCAGCTCGGTAAACACTTTAACCGTTGCAGGATTTTTATGCTGTTTTTAGCGGAGAATTAAAGTCGTTATTACCCAACATTTTTTTTGGCGGTTTGCTACTCAAGACAGGATACTAATTAAAGGATACTCAGAAGCCGCTTTAGTGGAAAGTGAAGAGCTTTCAGGGATAAAATCTTGCTTCGAGGAACTATATACGGTTTTAGCAACGTGAAGAGATGGGTTCGTTTTACGGATTTCAGCACCAAAGCGGAGATTTACCATTTCTTTCAGTGTTACGCGACCCTTCGAATCAAAACTACTTTGAGCAGTTCGATTTACCCTGCCGTCAATCATACCTTATATGGTATGAGTTCGTTTCTTCGGACGCCATTGCAGGCTGGTGATCACGCAGGAGTATACAAACTCCTCCTACTAGGTATGATTGACGGCAGAGTAAATTGAAATTGCTCAAAGTAGTTTTGATTCGAAGCGTCGCGTAACAGTGAAATCAGTGGTAAATAATTTCCAAGTACAGTAATCGCCGGAGGGACTTAAAGGTATTAAAACAAATTACATTTTTCGATGGGAATTTATCTTGATATCAATCTGTGATTGACTTTTTGTTTGTGTTCTCGTTATGTTTTGGAGAATTGTTTATAAACGTGTAGCTTAAATTCAGTTGTATTAATTTCTTGAATTTCATCAAAGACACGGCTCGACCTCGATGCGCTATAAATGGTACGCGTTTGCTTTTAAACAAACTCATGGTGATTTGAATAAAATTTTTCGAAAGAAGATTATGTTGTCCATTTTTATGTGTTTGTTCATTCATTACAGAGATTGAAAAGCGATTTTATGTAAACAAAACAAGACTTAGATTTTATACTCGCGTCGCCTTCTAAACGGAGAAAAAGTTGTTTTTGTGAACTTTTGTACGGTCTAAATGTACTGTGCAGACGGTAGGGTAATACTGTTTTTGAGAATTGCTTAGCCTGCATGGCTGGCGTTTTTTTTGCGCGTGATGCTGAATTCGCGCGCGGCTTCGCCGCGCGCAACCCCTTTTGACCTTTTTGACATCTTTCAGAAATTTTTTAAGTGTCGAGAACACAGCGATCTTGCGGTATGCCCAAGCTTGGATATTTCGTCAACTGGAAAAGCAAAATAATTTTTGGAAGCGCTTGACATTTCTAAACGAACATCGAATACTCTCAAAAGGTTTGAAAGAGCCTTTCAGTGAAAATTTTGTGAAAATTTCTGACTGCCGGGCATTTAGTCTATTTGAGACCGTGCCCGGCTGCCGGCAAGCACAAACATTGTGAAGATTAAATTCTTTCCAAAACCTGTAGGCAAAATGGCCATGACGTCTGTTCCATAAAGGAAATTTTTTACGGCTATTTCCTGCTCTTTCTTAAGAACGATTCCTCGATCTTCTCGTCGAATATTGAGAGATGCCAAAGCTTTGGACAACGCTTCGTCTGCCAGTTTCATCTTAGTTAAGCTTGTTCAGAGGGTCTTCAGAGGGCGCCGCTGTTAGGCTAAGCCTAACTATATATTCAAATGGACAGACTGCAAATCACAGTAGTTGCTAAAAAAAAAATATATATATATATATATATATATATATATATATATATATATATATATATATCTGTGTCGTAACTGTTCATCAGTAGGATGCCTAAAATGTGTGCAATTCTACAATTGGTATATATTAGTCTTACTGTGTTGCTACGACACTCAAAGTGTAGCGAAAACAATGATTATCAAAACCTTACCTTTTTTTCAATGAATTCAAGTATCTACCTCGTAAGGTCCGGTTGATTATAAATTTATCCCCAAACCAACTTTAACTGACATTCTGTCATCACAATTAGTGATCGAATAAAACGTGAGTGTGAAATGAGTGAATTGGAATACGTTTTTAATAATTTTCAGCCGCAGGCCATTTCTATTATTTTCAAGTGACTAAAGAATTAATCAATGTTATGCCCCTGCATATGTATCTTTATGTTTAGCCTTCTCAAACCTACGTATTACACTACTGTACTATTACACTGTATGTAATATATGCCGATCGTCTAAAAAACGTAGGTTTATTAATCAATCTCCTTTTTTCTATTGCTTGTCCTTGACCGGAATAAAAAAGATGTTTTGATAAGCATATTTCGCCAAATTCTCAGTATCATAGTAACACACTATGGCACACAGTAGCGGGTCCCTGAGCGGAAACGCCTACCGAGAGTTACGCGTTTTTGTAATAATGAGAAGGTGGCCAGAAACGAGAGGCAAACTTGCTGTAGTTCTATAACTTACGTTGATCTGTGGATCAAGCCTCACAGGTGTGTCTGTTGTGCCTTATCAAGAGTTAAGTTGAGAGTAGAAAGGTGAGCGATACTTACAGTTCGTAAAGTACAGTCGATGCCTCGGCGCTTTAGCGAGCAACTTAAGATTAGAAAAACGCGGTCGCACTTAAAGCTGGTCGCGTACGAGAGCTCAGTAGTTTCAATTACAGAGTATCTACTGCGTTTTTTTTGCAGTAGTACTTTTTCGCATGTGCGTTTCGCATCAAAATTTAGTTAAACTGTTATTATTTAATAGCGCCGCAATATTTTCTATGTAGCATTTTGACTGTCGCGCTTAAAGCGCAGTTTAAGTGTTTCTTTATACTTCTTCTCGTTGGTAATTTCGTAGCCACAACGATGTAAGCGGTCAGCATTAGATCTCCTCCGCCTAAACCACCTCGGACACTTTAATAACGTAATGTCGACACTTACAATTTTATTTTCAATAAATTTTTAAGTGTAAAAAAGAAAATCTAGTAAAATCCCACTCAGGATTGAACCTCAGCTAGACTTAGGCTTACATCAGTAGCCTACCGTACCACAGTACCACTTAGCTTCACGGGTTGTTTAGTCCTAAATTTAACTATATAAACTGCTTACCCTAACCTCAACTGAAAGCTAACCAGTTACTCCGTTATGTAAGTCTCAATAAGGTTTCTGGGGTGGTTTAGGCGGATGGGATCGAATGCAAACCGATGTAACCATCAGTCATCGTCGTTTTATAGTCATTTGTATTTTATTTCCGTCAAGTTTATTCCTCGTTCTAAATCAGGTTACTTTAGTCTTTGTATTGTTATACAGTAGAATCCCGATAACTCGAACCTCCAGGGGAGAGGGAAATTTGGTTCGAGATATCGAAAGTTTTAGTTATCGAGGGTAAATTTGCAAGCAATTTTTAGCCAAAGGAAAAAATTTTGGTTCGAGTTAGCGAGAGGTTCGAGTTATCGAGGGTTCGAGTTATCGGGATTCAACTGTAGTTACGACTTACTTCTACTTTTAGCCCCGGTTGGGGGTACTTCCAGAAACTATTAAAACGTTTATCTACTTAAAACAACCCACTTATAAACAGGGAGTTATTCATGTTCACTGCGAACATGTTACTAAAGCTGAAGTTCTAATTGCGACAACTCTCGTTAGTGACCAGGTCCCCCAAACGACCACCCTTATAGCCTACGTAGCTGGCGGTTTTATTGGCGCGCGCGATGCTAAATTCTCGCGGCTCTGCTGCTCATCTTCGCGGCCCCACCGCTCGCGAATTTAGCATCGCGCCAACAAAACCGCCAGCTAGCTACCAGGCCACCACCGTTTCTAAACCCCGCCGGTTTACTGAAATTGAAACTTCAAAGGGAGATCTGTTGTAATGACGAGCACGGGAAGTCGATCTTTCCAATTCTGCGTTTAATTGATTGATGACGATGCGGTGTAATCCCCGGGGGGAGTAGGGTATTGAGCCGACAGAATATGATGACATGTTTTGTTTTAGAATTGGTACCCATTAAGGTTACATCAGCGTATGAAACACTGTTATCAATGGGGTCCTGTAAATTAAACAACACCTAAAATAAATATAAGATAAGAAAAAGCGCTAAAACATAAAAAAACTATTGACATTATAAAACTATAAAAGTTCCATAAATTAGTTAAAGTGTTCACTTAATGCTTTCTTGAATAAAAATGTAGACGTTAAGGACCTAAGTTCAAATGGTAGTTCAAAGAAAATCTTGGCTCCTTGATGCAATGCAAAACCAAAGCAATAGAGGTTTTGCACGGCAGCCATGTTGCATGGCAGGAACAATAGATTCTTTTCCCCATGGGAAAGAATGTTCTTTCTAATGCAAAACATTTTCATTGTTCCTGCCATGCAACATGGCTGCCAAGCAAAACCTCTATTGCCCATTTCCGAGTTGCTCTTAGCCTCCTTTTCAAACCGAGGCCAAGTGCAAAACCATTCATATGAATATGAGATGTCTTTCGCATGCAAATAAAACTTATATCCAAATGAATGGTTTTGCACTTGGCCTCGGTTTGGAAAGGAGGCTAAGAGCAACTCGAAAACTGGGCTATTGCAAAATTACTTTCGACACTCAAATGACAACAGCTCTAATCAATAATCAATCAAAAATCAATAATCATTCAATAAAAATCAATATTCATTCAATAATCAATGATCAATAAAAGAACAGTAATTACGTCATTCAGTTAATCTCGTACGCAGATCTCTCACAGTAAGGCAGCATTTCAGTACAAGCACAATTGAGATCTGGGTACAAGATAAACAAGATAAACAATAAATGTTATACGGTGGATGACGCTATCCACCAGATAAATCACTATACAGCAAGCACGCGCAATAAGTGCTCCCTCAGCACTTAGATAAACGTACCTAATGACTTGTCTGATTTTAATTTCGTTCTTTTTTATGCAGGAAGTTACTTTGTCAGTCTACCGAAAATGGGGACATGCCAAACATCAGCTCGAGTGTTTTATCAATTTCTCAGACGATTAAAGTTTCCCATGTTAGTACTTGTACTTTGCATCTCAGCGACGTTGTTTTACAAAAGCTGGGAAGTGGTATTTTTCCCCAAAGTACACGATTCGGCAGCAGTCCAGGGTCAGAAGCACAAAACGCCGGTCGTTGGCCTCACAATGCCGACCAAACTCACACCATCAGAAGTCAGTCAATCAAATATCATCACAAAAACGAAGCCGTACTCGGAAAGCCGATCTTCACCCGAGTTTCACTTGAAGACATCCATCCATACCGATGTCGAACCGCCGTATCTATCCGAGCGCCGCCGAAGCCTCCTTATCTATGGCGCCGATCGCTCAGGCACAACTTTCACCACAAAGATGTTTGCTGAGGATCCACAAATCATGACCGTTTATGAGCCGCTATGGGTAACAAAACATTGGCAGGTCACAGAGTATAATCAACAGTTACCGAACTGGCGACAAAATGTTATGGATGTTGTTAAAGGAATTTTATGTTGTAAATTCGCCGAAAGCGAGGCAGGAACAAGATTTCTCTCCTATACTTACAAGCCATTAAGCAGGGCTTTCAACAAAAACCCTTTCACCTCTCCAGCATTTTTCCCCAACAAGACATGGAAAGATCTTTCCAGAGATCCTAACTACGCCGATAACGTCTGCCTAACTCAATACAAACACAGTGTTACTAAAATTGGCGAGCCGAGAACACCCGATCGTTTAATTTCGTCGATTCTACCAACGCTGTTATTGGAGAATCCCGAAACTGACATCAGGGTGATCCAACTTGTTCGCGATCCGAGAGGAAGCTTCAACTCGAGAATTAAACTACGCTGGATGCCGGATTATCAAAGCCGCAACTTTCCAAAAGCGGTCTCAAAACAGTGTCAATTGTTAGCGCATAATATCAAATTTGGCCGCACCTTGGCTGAAGGGCAGGCAAACTACTTAGAAGTGCATTACAGTGAGCTTGCTGGCAAGCCGATAGAAACGACAAAATTGATGTACGATTTCGCTGGATTCGAAATGCCCGAGAGCGTCGGTGATTGGGTTATTCAGAATACTTCACCCAGCGAAGAGGAATTGTTAAAGCACCAAAATAGAAGGTTCTCTCCAGTGCGAAATTCCACAGTTAATGTCGATAAGTGGCAAAAAGAATCACCGATTGAGAGAATCCGAATAATTGAACAACTATGCAGTGAAGCATTTGATCTCCTGGGGCTCACAAAAATTACATCTGCTGTTGACATGTCCGACACTTAAAGGGTTACTGTCCCGGCTGGAATATCGTGTTTTCACGATTATGGCCAGGAGCTCGCTTTAAGATTGCTTTATTAGGAAGGAAAACTAAAAAGACTAAAATTCTTAAATTCCACCAGAATGGAAACTTTGATTTCTTGACCGGCTGCCACGAAATCGTAATTGATGAACTCTTATCCACTCCTATTCTTGCCGATGATGATAATGATGATGGGCCATCTTTCACTTTTCTCCAAATCTACTGCTTCTGTTTTTCTCTATAGAATCCAATTTAGTTGATGTACATTTGATGACATTTGGCGATCTAACATGGAAATTAAGCATAATTGCGTTATTTCGGCGGAACAGCGCCCCTTTAAACTTTAAGGGCGGGCACACCGGGTTTGGGGGGGGGGGGTACTCCTCGGAATTCTTGGTGGGGATGTGCCGCCCGGTTCTCCAAATCCTTGCCCTATTTCAAACCAAAACCATTTTCCACATCCGTTTTCAGAACTGGCCTCTTAAATCCATACCCGTTTTCACACACGCGACATATATGTTTACGTAGGCCTAAATTATGTCATAATCACTTAGGTTAGAACGCCAACAAAAGATTTGTTAAAATTCAGCTTGAATGATATATTTCAGTTATTTCTCTTCCTCTCTTATTCATTTAGAGTTGAAAAGACAAATACGTTTATACGCTTTCGTGTTTCCCTTGAAAACCATACCCGATTTCAGACCATAATGGTCAAAATATATGCTCGTTTTCAGACCAAAACGACTCAAAAACTATTTATACCCTTTGGGGCCGCTCATACCTATATAGCTTATATAGGGGAGTACCCCACCCCCGTGAGGGCATACTGTAAACCGAGGACTGATGAACGAGCCTGCTTAGCAGTCTTTCGCGCCCCATGCCACGCCCTAACCCCGTCCATCCCTTGCGTCAAAGTCACAACCCTTTTCTACGCCGTCCCCATGGGTTAGGTAGGTGACCATTACTGATCGCGGGCTCAATGTTAAGGAAGCTACGTCACGATGGGTTTGAGTTTTTGGGTTAATCTTAATTGCTCAAAATTAAAATTAAGTACCTTTGACGTACACGAAATGCTTATAGAACACTAAGAGGAAGATATCAAGTTAATTTTAGAAGAGAAAATAAACAATAATCAGAGTTTTAGCGGGTTTTTCAAGACACAAGCGATACACTTCAAAAAATTAGCCAAATTTTTTTCAAGATGCAATCCATTTCCATCCTGGCCATCTGCAGCCAGATGTTCCTTTAATGGAATCAATACCTCCACACCACGTATCCCTAAGCCTTTTGAAATTTCCTGATATTGTTAAAGTGCCCCTGTGATCAAATTTTTGATTTTCATTTTTTTACATTTTCGTGTACTATTAGACTTTCTTACTCATCTTGCCAAATTTCAATCCATTGCGAACATCAGAAGTCATTTTATTTTAACATTTATTTCCGAGAATTTACGGCCGCCATTAATCAACCTTGTTCCAAGGCTTGGTTGCGAATGGGAGAAAGTGACGTCAAAGACTCAAACATACCTCACGGGTTGAAATTATAATAACAATCAGCATAGAAAATTGCACGAAGAACAAGTCCAAAGTTTTTGTTGCTTTTCGCGTGATTTTCAATACTTATTGTTATTATAATTTCAACCCGTGAGGGTTGAATTAATTAATTTAATTAATTAATTAATTAAAACAGAAACCCATAAGTGGGTTGAAACGTGCAACTGTCTCTTGCAAGCTTCAAAACAAGCTTCCGATTATTCAATTTGTTGAGAGGTTGTAACAGCCATATTTGGAAAATCAAGATAAAAATATTAACCAATCAATTTGCTAGAACAACTTGCTTCGAATCTCGAGGGACCGAGGGGTTTCCAAATATGGTACTAAGCAAAAAATGAATATTCGGAAGCTGTGAATGCGCGTTACACGTTTCAACCCACTTATGGGTTTCTGATTAAAATTAAAGGCACACTGTCCCGCCGCGGAAATCACAAAATTTCGCTTAGCTCGTTTTCATGTTACATCGCCAAATGCCACCAAATATACAACTAAATTGGATAAAAGGATTCTATAGAGCAAAACAGAAGCAGTAGTTTGGAGATGAAAAGCAGGATTACAAGGATGGAAGTGGATTACAGTTTTCTTGTGACAGGCGGTCAAGAAATCAAAATTGCCATTGTGGAGTTTTCCTTTTTCATTTTTTTTCATTTATTTGTTTCCTCCAAACCTTTACAGATGAATAATTAAATTAAGTCACATTATATATTAAGGAAGGAGAGGAGAGGGGCACGTCTAGATAAACTAATATTGTGCCCACTAAAGTTATATAAGTATAAACAAAAAACTTGTAATATTTTAGTAAAAACGTAAAGGAAAACTTATAAAATAGCTCGGTGAATGTCAAAAGAGATGATGTTTCATTAGTGTTGAGCAAGGTACCAGCGTAAAAGTGCTTTTCTAAACATCTTTCTAGATGGTTTGTCTCTGATTAATTGCGGAATACTATTCCAAAAAAATCTTCCAATAACGCTCGGGCAGAATCTCCTGAGATTAGTTCGAAATGAGGGTATGACTTCTTGATTAGATGATGCACTGCGGGTATTGTAGTTATGTAGCTCAGATACTAGTGAAACAGGTATATTAGGAAACTTTCGCCGCATTTGCTACACTGACGATACCTTCAAACTACGTACTGATCAACTCACTACATATCTTACCAAACGGGGTTACAATCGTCATTTCATCAAACAGGAAATACGACGCGTACACAACATCACGCGAACCGAGGCACTTAGACCTAAGGACAGTTCCACACTCGACCAACCAGAACGTGTCCCCTTTGTCATCACTTATAACCCAGCCCTTCGTTCCATTTCACCATTATTGAGTCATTATTCAAAAGCACTTCAACATCCTAGCCTCATCCCCTCGTTGTTATAATGTCTTCAAAGCTGCCCCTATTGTAGTTTTTAGACGTAGTAACAACCTTAGTGATTTCCTAGTTAAAGCCAAACTACGCAGCCTCACACAAACCCATCTACCTCTGGGTTCATATCCATGTGGAAAAAACTGTTTAACATGTTCCTACATATCTGACGGGCAAACAACCTATACATTTAATTCTACAGGTGAAACTAGACTCATCACTCAACACATCGACTGCAACTCTAAAAACGTCATCTACATGATACAATGCAATCGTTGCCACAAACAGTACATTGGTGAAACCAAACGACGACTTAAGGACCGTTTTAACGAACACCGCAGAACAGTTGACAACCCAGCTAACATATCTAAGCCCACTACAGTATCAGAACATTTCCTCACTAGCGACCATTCAGCTAAAGACATAACATTCATTCCACTCGAACTTATTCATTCTAATCGTGACGCTGTACGCAAAGCAAGAGAAGCATATCTCATCGATAGAGGTAACACTCTTGAACCTCTAGGAATTAATAAAAAAGATGAAATGTAATACCTTTATTTCCGTTTATATCTACTTCTATTTATATGTTGCATGTTCTTCTTTTTTCATTTCAAATCTCTTTTGTAACGTTTTTTTAAGCTTTATATCTTCAACGGTTACTTTTCCATTGTATTATATGTTATCATAGCATCATATTGCACGCTATACTCAAATTTAAACTGTAACGTCCTAGTTAACCCATAGTCATTATTTGTAATACCCTGAAGAAGAAAGGCCGTGCCTTTTGAAATATTGGATAAATTACATTATATTCCTTCACTGTCGAATCAGCCTTGCTTTTTTTCGTTTATTACTATTATTTATAGCTGATTAGATCCTCAATTTGGATCCGGTGCTTCTGTTTTGTTACGTTGGTCCTTGCCTTCAAAATTGCATTAACTACTCTTGTGCGGCCACAGGTAGCCCAAGCTCAAGTGATGTTTACACGTTGTAACTAGCGTTGTAACTAGCGAAATTATAAGGATTTGTATGCATGGGGAAAATTCACTTCGAATTTGAGCGTAAAATAAGGAACGATATTCGAATAAAATTGGCTCACCTGAACTTCTTTGTGTGTTTACTTGTGTCTTGAGCGGTTTTGGGGCCGATTCGAAGCAATTCCAGCGAGTTTTTATAGTTCAACTGTTTCTTCCTCCCTTTTAGAGAATCGGCCCCAAAACCACTCAAGACACAAGTAAACACACAAAGAAGTTCAGGTGAGCCAGTTTTATTCGAATATCCTTCCTTATTTTACGCTCAAATTCGAAGTGAATTTTCCCCATACAAATCCTTATAATTTCGCTATTACGCAACAGTTACCAAGACGTTGAAATATCACTTGAGCTTGGGCTACCTGTGGTGCGGCCGCAGCCAATATATGCTGTTAAGGTTAGACAAAGCGTTCTTTGTACAATTATACAATATGAATTTCATGTTAATTAAATCTGCTGTCAGTGAGAACAACGGAACGCCTCATATTTCATCCATTACTCGACTAAGACTACATTTTATAGACAAGTGCAACTTTTCAACTGAAAGCTACCGAGCAGTTTACTTTCCTGTAATATTGTTCATCATTCAACATATTTATACGCGGCGGTTCTAAATTTGGAGTCTGTGGATAAAATCCTAAGGTGTGACCATTACGCTATTGAGCAGTACTTTTCATAATTTCTTGTGGTGATTGTTTATTAATTATTATGCTACACAAGGTAGTTTTAAATTTTATGTCCGTGGACGAAATCCTAGCTAAACGTAAGCTTATAGAGCAGTACTTTCATTATTAAAATGCTGGGTTTTTTTCTTAACTATTTTGAAAAATGGAATATTTGATTATAACAAATTAAAATTTCAGACAGCCGTTTAAATATAATTGCACGCATCTGTTACGTGAGCGACTAGATATTCAATAAAATTGAAAAGAATTTGTTATCGTTCCATCAAGCTGTCAACAGTGGCGAAAACGCAGAAAAACTCTCCAAAATGTCATTTCATTTTCCAAAAAGGAAACTGGCTAATTCAAACTGTCGCATTTCAAATTGCAGTTGAATGCTTCAATGCGTGTTTAAGGATTAGCGCTTGAGTCTTTATATTTTATATTCAATTGTGCGGTGAAATTGAAACTCTGGCCGTTTGTCGCCTCGCGTCGCCAGTCGAGTGGAAAAATTTTCTCGAGAGCGATGTGGCTACGATTTTTGAAGCGAAGATCAGTGGTATCGAGATGTGGACTTTTCCTTGGTATGAAAATCTCTATTATAATGAGCATGTTTATACTTTATCACCTGTTATATGACGAAGCGAAGCTTCGATCGCCGGGACTGTTACCTCTGGAAAACATTGAACTTATTCAAAGCACTCGAGATGAAAGAATAAACTACCGCTTGATGACCATTACAGACACTTCATCGATTGTGCTCAATAATCGTCGTGTTTCAATCACCAAACCCACTGAATTTGAAGCTGAAGAAAAAGATGCGAATCTCAAGTTTCTCTTCGTTTTACATCACTACGAACAGCTTTCGAAGACGACAGAAAATCTGCTCCAACTTGCTGCGGTCGCCGCTCAAATCGACCACGTAATTGTTCAACCATTTGCTCGAGATTCTAGAATGTGTGGTTTACCCTACGGCTGGTCAGGGCAACTTCGAACTGAACGCCGAAGATTTTATCCACTTTCGCTGTACTTCGATGTACAATTCATGAACAATTTGCTGAGGAGGTCTCACATCGCGCCCATGGTAACATTGGAAACTTTTAAACGCCATTGCCGATCGAGCGTAACAAATGCCACGCTGATACATTTTATGTACAACGATCGCACACAAGAGGAAATGAAAAAGTGGTATAAGATTTCTGCTCTTGAATATCAAAACATCGAAAAAAAAATCAAAAATTCTGGTTGGTGTGATTGCAAGTTTATTGATGACGGTCTCAACGCCTCGAACAGAATTGGTGGCCTTCGCGCCGGAAGACAAATTTGCATTGATGCCGAGAAAGTAAGAAGCCTTAAATTATTTAAAAATGAAATTTTGAAGGGAGATAAATGTGTCGTTATTATTCATTGGAGAGGATTCGGAAAAGACCGAACCCATTTCAAACCGGAAGTAAATGTGGACAACCGGAAATTGTTGCATTCGTTACGGTCTAGTGAACGCGTTGTAGAACAAGCTAAAAGGATCGAAAAATCAATCGGCGAGGAGTATATCTCCATTCACATTCGATCTGAAAGACAAATTCAGTGGTATGATGTCGAAAGATTGTCGCAATGTCTCGAAACTTTGATGAAAAGAGTTGCAAGTCTCAAGCAAAAACTTCAAATCAAAAAAATATTCCTTGCCTCGGATTTCACCCGTTTTGGATCAGACACACTGCATTCGTTTACAGCACAAAACACTACACTGATCAAGAAAATAAAAAAGCTAAAGGGATTTTTAGACAAGACTTTGAAACCTATAAAGTATAACCCAAAGTCGGATGATCCGTTGGATTTGGACAGCGGCGTGGTTGCACTCACAGAGATGAATGTACTTATAGGGGGGTCACACCTAATGACTGTTGGGTCAGGAACATTCCAGCAGTGGATCGTGGACGGGTTTATGGAGAGAATCTCTAGTACTAAAAAGCAGAACAATTGGACAATCACAAGAATCTGCAACAAAGAAGATAAAGTTAACAACTACAAACCCAGATAAGATCAAGTATCCTGTTTTGATGGTAACCATGGACTGGGTGCAAGCCCTTTCCAATGATTCATATATCACCATGGCAATAATTTGTTATGCCAATTCCAGTAGATGGAAAGATCACTGCAACTGAAAAATAAGGAGAAAAAAAATAGGTCAGTGCAAAATGTGACACATACAGTCAAACCTGTATTAAGCTGTCAACACACTTAAGCAGGGGCGTAGCTACCTGTACGCACGTGCGTACCTGAAAAAGTGGGAAAAAAAGAAAGATTTGGGACTTGAGGGTGGGGGGAAGGAGGTAGAAGGAGTGTTTGAAAACAGTGATCGTGCGTACCTCTTTAAAATTCCTGGCTACGCCCCTGTTAAGGTATTGCTTGTTGACCGCTTTCTGTACTTTTCAATAACATGCAAACTCAAAGGTCAAAACTCAACCGACAGTTTTGTTTTTCACTGCTGCAAATTGAAATATGCCACAAATATCATAGAGGACCTCTTAGGAAACAACAATGCTTTATGCAAAATGGTCCAAAGGTCGTGTTAATGTGGGTTGTGATTGGTGGATTTTGATCCATTTTGCCAGTTTCTGTTTTCAGGGGTCCAATATTTGTTGCCATAATTATGATTGACAGCAGCGTAAGACATAAATCTCAGTTACACTTTGAACTTCAGAGTTTCAAGTTATTGAAAGGCACAGTAATACAGGTTGACTGATTAATACATGTCTGATTGACTGGCAGAGAAGACTTGGACATGGAATTTATAATTATCTCTCTTTATGATACAAGAAAAGATACAGAATGCATACTGTCTAGTATGTTTTTCCTTTGGACCTTAGTGGGATAAGGTGACTGCAACCACTTAATAGGGTTTAATGTTTAGACTGTATAGCAAAATTCAGGTTCTGTTTCTCAGGAATTAAAATAATTTGGATCCACAGTGATTTACATACTACAACAACAACGAAAACAAAAGTCTTTATTAGTTAACTATTAATATATAATTTACAAGACAGGCTCACAGGTAGCAAAAGCTAATCTTGGCAGGCCAGTCAAATTAATTAAGTGATTTTAATATAGAAATTGCTACACATACTCTTAGAGAATCCTTTCAAACTTTTGACATAAAGGAAGTAAGAAAGTTATAACATTGCCAAGCAATGTTCAAATTGATGTTTATAATTAGAATATCCCAGGTGACATTTTCTTATGCAGTACATAAAATGTATGATGGCTTTTTTTTATTTATTTGAAGTTGTACAAGAGTTTGCTTGGCTTAATTGTAAAGACAGTATAAGAAAATTATAAATTATTCGTAAAGATATTACAATGATTAAAACAACAGAGCGGTGCAACGTAATGCAACATAATTATTGGAGTGCAGGGGATTTTGAGATTTTCCTTCAAAAAAAATGTCACAGTTCCCTGGGATGACATGATTGGTTGGAAAATATCAACATTTGCCACCTCAGAACAAGTGCTGTCTGTTGAAAGGACACACTGTACATGTCCTGCCAAAATAACCAAATTTTGCTTATTTTGTTTTTATGTTATATTGCCAAATGCAATCGAATATAAATCAACGAAAGTGCAGATACCACAAAGCTCTCAAGCCTCACGCATTGAGCGTGAGACTCACGCATACAAATCCAGTCTCACGGTCTCATGCTAAAACTAATATTTCTCACGCATTAAAGGTCTCTGATTAAAACAGTTGATTTTGAGGTAGAAAATTGCTGCTTTAAGTTAAAGTACCTGCATGAATTAACTATATTTCTTGATATAATTAGTCCCTGTTTCCATTGTACTCACTTTGAACTTTTTCCAACAGTGTAAAATTCTCGTGCAGAGCCAGCGTTACACCGGTCAGTGGGTTTAATGAATATTGCATATACCGTGCTGACCACCGGTAACATGACAATGGCAGATAGTCACTTTTAAAGGGTCACATTTCCGCTCAGAATAAAGGAAAACGCATCTTAGCTACTTAAATTGTTCAAAATTTTCTGGGGGGGCATGCCTCCAGACCCCCCCTAGGGAAGTGACGCCTGCGGTGTCACAATCGACGGCTACGCCGTCGAAAAACTCACTCTTTCCCAGCAAATCAACTTGAGAGCTCTGATACCATGAACGATCTATTGTGTCAAATTGGATCAAATACAATACAGTGATAAGCAACAGACCACTGCAAGGCCCGATCAAACAATGTGGAAAGGCATTCTCGCGAAATGGCACTATGTTCAGCAAAACCTGACATGATCAGCACACAAAACTAGAAAGCAGACACAGACAGATGTTTTGGGCTTTTTGGCCCTTTTCAGTGCGCCGTAGCTGAAACATACTGAGTCTTGAATGACACTAGCCCAAAACAGCTGTATGTGTCAGCTTTCTAGTTTTGGGCTTCATATTTTCCTTTACAAACTTTGGCTATTAAAAACCCCTCCCCCTCAAAATTTCCAAATAACTTTTCATGGGGGAGGTATGGATATTTTCTGGAAGCACACATAAGTGAGGGTCATTAGTAGCTGCAAGCCAGTTATTTATGGCCGCACGGGCAACTGTTGTAAAGATGATCAGCTACTTAAATAGACACTATTAGACACTTATTCCATTGTTTTCTTTTGTTAACTTTTGACTGTTATACAAAAACTGTTAATTTTGTTTCACGCGTTTGAATGGAAGCGAGGCTGGAGGTGACTTTGCTTTTGATACAAACCTACCTTTCATACGTTAATAATGCTTTTCTCATGCTAACTAGGTAAATTAACATCTGAAAAGCTCCAAGTTCTGTATAATAACAACGTCAACTTCAGCCTCGCTTCCACTCAAAGGTCAGGACACTAAGGCCCCGTTTACACGAGTCCGGACAAATTTTTGCACGGACGAATTTTGTTCCTAGACCGCGTGTTTACATGGATCCGTGCAAATTCTGTTACAGATTGCAGTGGTGTTTACACGGAAACTTGCACACTTAGCCGTTCAAAAATTCATCCAGTTCTGCCGGTCCCATGTAAACGCAAGGTGGAACCGTGCAAGTTTTTGTCCGTGCAAAAATTTGTCCGGACCCGTGTAAACGGGGCCTAAGAAGACAACTATAAAAATTAAAATGGTCTATTGTAAGCTTGATGAAGCTTTATACATTGACTAGCTCAATTCTAGGGTCTTTCTGCGTGTACCGGTACTCACTGTCTTCTATTGTTTGTGAGGCATTGTATTTTTGGTCTTGTTTTACATTTGTATTTAATATTGTCGTTCTTTGTTCCTTTTGTTTTACGTCATCTGTGTTCCGGTACACGCAGAAGGAACCCATATCATTTCTTGGGGATAGACAAATTATAAAATCGAGCCGTAAGCTAAATATAAGACTTACCAAATCCAATTCAGCTTTAAAACGGTTTAAAGTTTATAAATCCAAAGCAAAAAGCCGTGTTTTCGAGTGTTTAGTCCAGCGATCATGAGCGAAAGCCCAGCTAGATAAAAACTTTTGCAGACTTTAGACCTGTCGCCGTGAGGAACTGGACACCATATCCATGTTTGAGTCGCGAAGAGTCTGAGAACTAGTTCTTGAAGATGAAAAATGGCGGCAACATGGTAAGTGTTCCTTTCAAATTAAAATTGTTAAACACCAGTGATATTGTTTATAAAATATTTGCATATTCATATTGACCGTACGAATAGATGACAAATATGCTGGTTTAAATTCCTGTGGAAACGAAAATATTGCGATATTCCCGATGTGACACGTACTATACGACTTCGTCGATTTCTTCCAAAACCTTTTAAATTTGTTTGTTTTTTGGGGCAAAATCGGCACCCTAAAATGGCCAAAAATCGAATCAGATGGCACATGATCATGGATATTGTCTGTCTCGTTCTGTTAGGGATTGCAGACATGCTATTTCACGTAATTCCTATAAAACCAAGCCAGAGAGGATTCTTTTGCGGTGACACAAACTTGCAAAAGCCATTCCAGAAAGAAACAGTGCCAACTTGGGCCACGGTTGTTGTTGGATTTTCTGTGTCAATTCCCGTCGTAAGTATCTTTTAAAAGCTTAACTTTAATTACCTAGACTTTTATTTGCGTAGAAGAGTGAATTGACTTGACCTTGAACGAATACTCGACATCTGTCAAAGTCAAAAATGACTATTAAAAATACAAGCAGTATCTTGTTGTTAAGAACACATTTTTTCAAGTGTCATCAATTTGCGTCAGTCGACGTTTTAGGAATACATATTATTGGTAACAGACGTGCTTCTTCCACCCTTCATTGTTTAAATGTATTCTTATGCACGTTCGTTGTTCAAATAGAAAGACAATTATATGTTTACTCAGCTCTTCAGCTGTTATTTTTAAGCTTACTTTGATCTGGTTTATTTATTTCATACAAATAAAACGTTTTAAAACTTTGGCTCTGTCTAAGTGTAAGCATGTCCCCAAATTTGTCTGTCTGTATATCTCTAGAATATACGATGTAAAATGTTAAATTTATAGAACAACCCTCTAAACTAAGATCTGTATAATGATGAAACATTAGAATATTTTACATCGTATATTCTAGAGATATATAGACAGACAAATTTGGGGACATGCTTAGACTTAGACAGTCCCAAAACTTTCAACGCTCGTTGTTTCAAACTTCATAAATGTACATGTACTAAACTAATCACGTTCTTTTCTATCGATTATCATTTAGATTGCAATAGAAATTAAAATTACAATTATTTAAGATTCAATGAATGGGAAAACTCCTCTGCCTTGTAGAGAGTTCTAGAAATTGACAACATTTATGACGGAAGCAGGAACTTTTATGTAGGCTTTGAACGTTTTCAATTTAAATTTAAAGGTAATGCACTACTGTAGTTTCAATAATTTATGGTTGTATATGTTGTAGTTCAATTTTATCCTTGGTTCAATTTTGATTTTCCTTTGTTTTATATTCATTATCATATATTAACATAAAAAATAACAATGGAAAATCAAAATTGAACCAAAGGTAAAATTGAACTACAACATATACACTGATTTTAGTATTCAAAGGCTAGGGTCAATAATTTTGCACTTAAAACAATAGGCCTTAGGCATGATGCATCACCAGCTCAAACCTTGCTTGTACAAAATTCCCTGGAAACCTTTGATAATTTCAAGTTGTTTTTGAATGGGTATTCTTTTCAACTTTGCTCCTTTGAGAATACATTGATGAGATTGTCACAGGTTTACAATTTGAAAGTGAGGCTTGGGGGTGAAATTAGCTTGTCCAACGTAAACATGCATAAGGGCTATTATTTTAAGAAACAGATATAAACCCTAATCATATCATATTATGATATGATTGGTCAACAACCTTTGATAATGCTCGCCTGTGGTGGGTTCATCGCCGAACTACAGTTTCAAATTTAAAGTGGTTACTGGTAGTTTTCAAACTCAAACTCAGCTCAACTCCAATTCAGTAAAAGCTAACAGGGTGTTTCAAAACGACCTTATTAAATATTCTATTCTATTGAAAATAGTGAAATGTTGTATGACTTTTATCAGTGTTTTGAATATCTAATATGGTCATTTTCAATCACCTTTTCATCCACTCCGCTTCAATTTAGCACTAAACAAACACCTACGTTCATAAATTTGCTTATTCCTTCATGTCAGTTGTTGTGAATTTATTTTAAATCTGCAGGCTTTCATTTGATACTACATGATGTAAAATTAATGTTGTTGTCTTGAGGGGTCAGTGGCTACTCGGATTGAAATAGGGCCAGTTGTATAGCAGGTTCATTTTGTATCCTTTTTTAATTTAAAATCTTTTGGCTCTATTTGTTTAGATCATAATCACTGAAGCAGTGAAACATGAAATAGGATTTGGCAAAATCAACATCAAATGTGGGGCATTAACATGGAGGCCATCATCATGGCAAAGAAGGTGAATTGAAAGAAAATTGTAGAGCCGTAGCCAGGATTAATCATTTCTGAGTAAATATAAAAGCGTTCTCTGGCTAAAAATTGTGCGCCAAAGGCTCTAACATTGTAAACCATTATCACATTGCCGAACTTTGACCAGTTACGGTGACGTATATATCATTGACACCAGGCTTTTAGCCAGAAATTAAAAAGTGGGCATTCTGAAGATATTTCCCATCATCAGTAAAGGAGTCGTGAATTTCTTCAAAAAGTGGGTGTCCAAGCGTGGCTAAAAGCTTGATTGACACAGGTAACTAACGTGTCAGAAAAACTTTGGAATCCTGGCACACGGCAGCTATATTGCCAAATGCCACCAAATATACAACTTAATTGGATAAACATTTTCTACAGTGCAAAACAAAAGTAGTTTGAATTAAATTTTTAATTTAATTAGGCACTATAATTTTATGATAATGGTACTAAATAGAATGATGCTATTTTGATTATATAATTTATAGTTTTTAGTGTCCCCAATAATATTTATTTTTAGTAGAGGGTCTCACCCCTTGGCTATTTTATTTCTGACATGTTAATGAAGTTTTTATTTTTATTAAGTAATGCTCCACATAAGAACTACTGTAAACTTCATTGTTCTGCCGCAATGGCACTTTCCCACATAGAATATCTTTGATTTCAAGAATAGAGGATGGGCTGATGGTTCATAGTTATATTTCAGTATAAAAATAAAGAAAATCCATTTGCGTCAAATAAATTTTAGGAAATGTTCGTGCTTAACCAATCAGAATAGCAGAAGACAATAGCTAATAATTTTGCTTATTTGATGAAGTTCCCTAAATACAAAATCTTTTAAAAATTCCATGTTGTGCGATTGGGTCTCAAATTACTTGAAACCTTAAAAACATTAAACAAAATGCACCTTGAACCTTAACTTTTTAGCGGTTTTTGAGTCTAGGCCAATGAGATCACTAGTTGTAACAATGAAAAAAGTTGGCATTCCATCGTGCATTGCGTTTCAGCGCTTTCCTTCTTATGCGGATCATTACTTAATATAAAAATATTATTATTATAATTATTATAAGGGCGGAAGTGGATTTTGATCTTGTAATCTTGATTCTAATTAAGTCTAGAGAAAATTTTATTATTTGAAATACAAAGCCCCTGCCACCTTCCGCTCCACTAAATAAGCCCCCCTCTCTAACAAACTTCCCTTTCATGAGGCCTGAAGTTAGATAAACCCCCAGAGGCTTTATAGAGCTTTTATGGTAAAACATTCATTGATGATGTGTATCTTATTAATTAAATGATTAAGTAGGTAACTAGTGTGGAAAAACTGACATCCTTCCACCTAATAGTAACACCTTTAGTTGCTGTATACAACTGCAATGATCACATTCTCTTTAATTGATATATTTTGTTTGCTACAAAAGAAACTTTTACAAAGAATTGAATCCACCAATTAAAGCATCTTGCTCAAGTATTAAATATAATAGTTTTCCCTTATTTTTCAGGGCTATGTTTATTGTCTTCATGTTCGGCTTTGGTGCCCTCATCACCAATTTATTTACTGATATCGGTAAAGTGACAGTAGGGAGACTGCGACCGTACTTCCTTACAGTATGTAAGCCCAATGCCACCAACTGCAGCCAAGGGTTTGTCATGGACGATATCTGTACTGGAGATCCAAAAGATGTCCTGGAAGCCAGGTCTGTAACTCCTGGATCCGGAGATAGACTCTCAAATAAAAGTAACAGGGGTGATCTTTGCTTATACCATACATGTACTATATAATTCTTCTATTAAGTGCCAACCACCCCCCCCCCCCCCCCTCCAATTTAATAAGCTCAGCCCCATCTTATAAGTCACAAGTTTTGGAAGACAAAGTTAACTTTATTGCATGACAGGAGATGTGAAGTAAAGGGTTGATCATGTCTTCTAGTTTAAATATAAGGGCTCAACACAAGAAAAGCAACTTTTATTTCATTAATATATTTTACAATAAAAGCCTCACTTTTTAATTTATGTTGTTGTTGTTTGTATTTTAGGATGTCTTTTCCTTCAGGCCACTCCTCTTTCTCAGCTTATTCCATGGTTTTTCTAGCAGTAAGTTTTAACTTTAATAATTGAAGGGCTCCCTGCAACAACGTCCTGAGTGTGTTTTTGGTAACTTTCACTAAAATTGTATGTTTTAGGCCTTTAAAAGCACAGTTTTGTCAAATTAATGATTTATTATTGTTAAGGTACTTAACCCATTGACACCTGAACCGCCCGTAACCGCCCGTACAAGACTCCACTGCTTTAAAAAATTGTAACTTTCTCAATCGTGCGAACATTGCCTTAACTAGCAGTTGTGAGCATTGACTAGAAAGTCTTTCAAATTGAGATACCCAATAAACACAAAAAAGTCAGCGATTTTTGCAGAATATCAGCGTTTGAATTTGGACAATAACAAAAATTACCGTTTTTAACGTCATAGAAAAACAACAAAAATCACGTTTTTGCCTTTAGTTTTTTTTATTCAAATCATCATGGCAAACCCAAAAATCAACATTCACAGCAAAATTCAGTCCTAGTCCTAGCTTAGCAGTGAATTTTTTTGCTCTTATTCGTTGCTCGGGCCGAGCTCTAGCCTCTCGTTCTAATGCATACTGACCTTGCCTCAATTTTCAATATCACCACCGCACTGCATGCTGGGAAATGGCCAAGAATTTTGACAGCGTTCGTTTCTTTCCGCACACATTTCATATTTATACTAAGTCCACAGCCACTCCGACCCACCGCCGAAATTTCGCGCTTGTTGTGTTCTCCTGTGGTCGCAACTTCCAAAATATGCCGCAGTAGGTCGAGAAATTCATCCAGAGTCGAGTCCCAAAGCTGCTTCGTTTCCAGGCGGCCATTTTTCCAGTTCAACGAGCAACGAGCCAAATTCGCAAACGAAGTACAACAACTAACTCGCTTCATTGAGAAGTGGACTCTGAACTACCTCCAAGCTTAATGATGCTCACCAGGCAGCTACTAAAGATGAAAAATGGCTGTGAACTTACCAAAAATCGTAGATAATTCATATTGGACCCTTTATTGCAAATCAAGCAAGCAAAATGAGATCGTCACAATGACGTTTCCAGTAAATTCGAGCCTTCAGTGTTTTAGAACAGCAGCACTTTCAATGGTAACTCCAAATATGCAGTCACGAAATCCTATGGGGCGTGTGTATGCAGAAAATCACTCAAAAACGTAAAAATCCTCAGGTGTGAATGGGTTAATGAAGAAAAATAAAGGTCACGTGACCAGGGCTTTTGACACCCCCCGACGAAAGTTAGGGTTAGGGATAGTTGAAATCTAGGGTTAGTGTTAAGATTCTAGGGTTAGAACAATTTCTAGGGTAAGGTGTAACTTGGCTCAGGGCCAGGCCTAACTTAGGGTTAGGTCCCAGGTTTGGGGTTGGCCAGGTCACGTGATAGGCAATAGTATCAAACTTGATCACCCAAGATGAACTGACCCTCGACTACTGACTGTCACCAGCTGTTCTAACTCCACCTCTTATGTCTAGTTTTGAAAATCACCACCCCTTGAAGTTGGCTTTCATGCAACTTTCACCTTTGCACAAAATATGGGCCAGCAACTAGTACCCTCCCTCCCAGATCTTGATGCATATGCCTGTTTTCAAATTAAATAGTGATGACATGTTCCTAGTCTTAAGGGTTTTTTGTTTGACTGGTTTAAGAGCCAAAACTATCAACTGTAAGAAAAATAGATTTTTTGATTAACCCATTGACACCTGAACCGCCCGTAACCGCCCGTACAAGACTCCACTGCTTTAAAAAATTGTAACTTTCTCAATCGTGCGAACATTGCCTTAACTAGCAGTTGTGAGCATTGACTAGAAAGTCTTTCAAATTGAGATACCCAATAAACACAAAAAAGTCAGCGATTTTTGCAGAATATCAGCGTTTGAATTTGGACAATAACAAAAATTACCGTTTTTAACGTCATAGAAAAACAACAAAAATCACGTTTTTGCCCTTAGTTTTTTTTATTCAAATCATCATGGCAAACCCAAAAATCAACATTCACAGCAAAATTCAGTCCTAGTCCTAGCTTAGCAGTGAATTTTTTTGCTCTTATTCGTTGCTCGGGCCGAGCTCTAGCCTCTCGTTCTAATGCATACTGACCTTGCCTCAATTTTCAATATCACCACCGCACTGCATGCTGGGAAATGGCCAAGAATTTTGACAGCGTTCGTTTCTTTCCGCACACATTTCATATTTATACTAAGTCCACAGCCACTCCGACCCACCGCCGAAATTTCGCGCTTGTTGTGTTCTCCTGTGGTCGCAACTTCCAAAATATGCCGCAGTAGGTCGAGAAATTCATCCAGAGTCGAGTCCCAAAGCTGCTTCGTTTCCAGGCGGCCATTTTTCCAGTTCAACGAGCAACGAGCCAAATTCGCAAACGAAGTACAACAACTAACTCGCTTCATTGAGAAGTGGACTCTGAACTACCTCCAAGCTTAATGATGCTCACCAGGCAGCTACTAAAGATGAAAAATGGCTGTGAACTTACCAAAAATCGTAGATAATTCATATTGGACCCTTTATTGCAAATCAAGCAAGCAAAATGAGATCGTCACAATGACGTTTCCAGTAAACTCGAGCCTTCAGTGTTTTAGAACAGCAGCACTTTCAATGGTAACTCCAAATATGCAGTCACGAAATCCTATGGGGCGTGTGTATGCAGAAAATCACTCAAAAACGTAAAAATCCTCAGGTGTGAATGAGTTAAAACAGCTCCAAAATGGGGAAGAAAATCCACATCTTTGAGAAAATGTTTTGGGCCCCTATGACACCCTATGGCTCCCAGGACACCCTATGTATCTTTTCAAAATAAAAAATTATTCTGTTCGAAGATAGAAGATTTGTTGACCTGGATTAAATCCTTTCAGTCATATGTACATGATCCACTCATAATTTTGGCAAGTGAGTCCCTTTGGAGGCCAAAAATCCAGGATTTCTGTGAAAATTTTCCAAAAACGCACTGAGGACGTTATTGCAGGGAGCCCTTCAATTATGCTCTAAGATTTTGAAATACATGTATGCATGTGAGACTATATTATTATATAAACATAAAATCTAATTCTGTCAGTAAATTATTGTTAATCAATCATCCTTTCTTACTGAGTGAAGACTGAGAGGGTGACCAGAGATATTAGACATTAACCCTCCTTAATAGGGACCAAAGGGTCATACTAAAGTGTCTGCATAACTGGGGGGAGGGGGGAGGGGGGTACTCTGCAAATCTTTGGGCGGGAGTGTGCAACTGGGACTCTGAGACCCCAAACCTATACTAGACCATTTTAGCTGCATTTTGCAACCCTATTCTAGACTAAACACCAAAAATCCCTACCCTATCCTAGACCTATTCCAGACTTGCTAGTATTAATTTCTTTGCTATGAGTTACCATGGGTCAGTAAAAATGCAGTACTGCCCGCCATACCGATTTTTAAATGCAGTAAACCTTGTCTAGACTAAATTCTCCATGCAACTGATCAGTTTCGTGGAAAATAATATCCCATTCTAGACCAAAAATCTCAACTGCCTGAAACCCATACCCTTTACTGTCAGTGGCACATACCTATATATAGCTCATATATTGGAGTACCCCCATGGGCTGCATTATCATCAATGTCCATATTATAGACTGAGGTATAGGGATTGCAAGAATTTTGGTACATTGTATCTTCGAGACGAAGAGAACTGTCCATAATAGGAAGGTGTCTTTATTATGGAGGTGCATATCCATATAATGGAGATGTCCGTAAGCAAAGGTTGGACTGTATAACCCAAAATCAGCAGATTATACTGTCAGATCTCTTCCTGCCTTTTTCCCTCTTGACTCGCATTAATTATTTTCACTCGCTCCATCCATCGCCGATTGCATGGTTTGCTCGCCCGCTCGACTATCCAGAGAAGGACTGCGTGCTAGTAGTCTATTAATCAAGCTAAATACACATTTAACCTGGTACCATCAACAATGAAGTTTTTGTAAATGTTTGCATTCATTTGTGACTAATTCTAGTGTGGTGCTTGACTACAAAGTGAATGACTCAAGTTATGATTTGCAAAATTTTGTAGAATATTAAGTGGAGACTTGTAAATTTTTTATCATTATTATTTTTAACTTTTACCAATCAATTTTTCTTTGATTTACATACAGCTGTACCTGGAATCATCAATGCCAACAAAACGAACCAATCTAGTCAAACCATTTGCTCAAGTGACCTTCATTATACTGGGTGTCCTGTGTGCCTTGTCACGGATATTTGATTATTGGCACCACTGGGGAGATGTGTTGGTTGGTCTGTTCCTTGGTACTACTGTGGCATTCTTTATTGTAAGTTTTTATTGGAAATTTACAAATAATATTTCCTTCCAAAGGATCAAGGCCTGGTTTACCGAGTTTTAGATGAAAATTGCTTTCGATTATAATTGCAAACTACTTCTTTTCACCTATGTAGTATTTTATGGCCTTTAATCGCCATGAGTATCTTGTAGCTCAGTGGTTAGAGCAATCCGACGGATGTGCAGAAGGTCATAGGTTCAATGCTTGTCTGGGACTCAGATTTTTTTCCTTGTCCCATGCTCGTGACCTGAGTCCCAAGAGTGCCAAAAATCAAAATTCAAGAAAAATCCCAAATTTCATTTTATAAAATATTGAAAAACAAATGGTTAAGTTCTGCCAAAGAGGTTTCATTTGAATGGTCACATCATAGGATTTCGTCAAGAGACACAAAAGTTAGAACTACACAACATGTCTAGTCCACAATTGACCCTGCGAGTGAAAGGGTTAACTTTACATATTTCTCAACACAATTCTTGTTCTTGTCATACTTTTTTCCAGACATTTAGATCCCTCAGGCTGTTCTCCTTTTCCCACTGCCCTAAGTGCCACCCTTTGGATGAAATTGACAATGAACAGGGTACTGCAGCCGCAGTATCTCACGGAGCAGATGACGTGTCCAATGACAACAGTACTTGTCCACTTTAGCAGGCACTTCTATCTAAATGATGTAAATAATCATTGTATTGAGATGTTATAGAAAATATCTATTAATACCTCCCCCGAGGTAGGTTTTTTTTGGTTTAACAACCCCCCATCCCCACCCCTCTGGAAATTCCAGTTTGGCTTCATACTTTCCTTTAAAATCTTTGGCTTTTGAGACCCTCCCCCCTCCCCCTTGAAATTTCCAATGACCTTCCATGGGGGAAGAGTAGGGATATTTTGTGGAACTGCACATTACAGCCACATCTTCATGAGTGATTTGCAAAAAAACTGTTACCTGTACGTACAAGACAGCGTATGGTGAAAATCATAATTTATATGTAGCCAGCAAAAGTGTCAATCAACACAAAAAAAAATCACAGAAAATGTTGCAAGTGGAACGTGTTTGTGACAAAATCCCAAGGGGATTGAGAAATTCAAGTCTTTAAGTAATGATCCGCATAAGAAGGATAGCGCCAACGGCAATGGAATGTCAAACACGATGGAATGTCAAGAATTTTCATTGTTAAAACTAGTGATCTCATTGGCCTAGACTCAAAAACCGCTAAAAAGTTAAGGTTCAAGGTGCATTTTGTCTAATTTTTTTAAGGTTTCAAGTAATTTGAGACCCAATCGCACAACATACAATTTTTAACAGAAATTGTATTTGGGGAACTTCATCAAGGAAGCAAAATTATTAGCTATTGTCTTCTGCTATTCTGATTGGTTAAGCACGAACATTTTCTAAAATTTATTTGACGCAAATGGATTTTCTTTATTTTTATAATGAAATATAATTATTAACCATCAGGTCCTCCTCTATTCTTGAAATCAAAGATATTCTATGTGGGAAAGAGCCAATGCCGCAGAACAATGAAGTTTGCTATCGTTCCTATGTGGAACAATACTTAATCATTCTGGTAGCTGTAGTTTGAATATGCATCAGTTCAATTCATTGTAGAGGAAATAGTTAAACTAAGGGATGTCGTTAAACGCAACTCACTGGTTTGAACAAAGGGATTTATTATTTGTAATGATTTTCTCCACCGTTAAACTCAAGGAGAGATCTTCACAATGCTACTCTTCGCAGGCTCACTTACGTGGCCTATACCAATGCAAACTAGTCCATCAATTACATAAATACATATAGTATATCATTCAAACATGATTTGTTATATACATATTAATCTATATATTGGGAGGTAGGATTTTTTGTTGTATTTAAAGTACAGTGGAACCTCGATTTAACGAAGTGCCAAGGGACTGGGCAAATTGGTTCGTTATCGAGGGTTCGTTATATCGAAAACCTCGTTATAACGAATTTGCGGAAAAACAAACAAAATGTTCGTTATATCGAGGTATAGTAGATAACTGTTTTGTAACGGTGTTACGTATTGCCGCATCTCAACAAATAACATTTGCACTTTAATACCTGTATAAAGCTACACTACACTAAAAGTATCACTACGGCACTGTAAAACTGTACCGGGTTATACCATTGCCCTATAGCATTACACTGTTGGTATGTTCGGCATTCATCTTTCGTCGCGCGTTAACATTTATTCGTTATATCGGGGTAGATTTTACGTTTGGGCTGCCGGATTGTGTTCGTTATAACGAGGATTTCGTAATATCGAGGTTCTGTTCCATACATTTTACTTGTCATTTTGCCGGGCTGAAGAATATCGTTCGTTATACCGTGGACTTCGTTATATAGAGGTTCGTTAAATCGAGGTTCCACTGTATTAACATGGGACAAAACGAGGAATCTATTTATCAGGATTCTGAAATATTCAGAAGTCCAAGACAGTTTTTTCATGAATGTTATAATTTTATAATTTTAATGTGTTTTATAACCCGTTTTATCAAAACAATCTGACATAGATAGGTTGCCATTAAAACTGTACAATTCCATTTATGAAAACTTCCCACTAAAAATTGTACATTAGACTATTTTTACATTTTTAGACAAAAATGTTATGGAAGTTCTTAAAATATTATTCATACATTTAAGAATAATGCACTGTCCAGTGACAATATAGCAGTTTTAAATTGAATGTCATGAAAACCAATGTAGTCACTCCGACCAATCACATCAGAGTCAAACAATCCAATGAACCAATCAGAACGCAAAGCAACTTCATGTCGTCGGTACCAAGCGCGGGAAAACGCGTGCAGGCAAGTCACGATTGGTTTTGGTTTTACTTCTGATTGGTTGAGAAAGTGGCGCGAAATTTTTTAGTCAATCACAAAGCGTAAAATGCGTAAATGCAAAACAAAGCAATTGCAAAATTACTTTCGACACAATTGAAAATTGCTCTATTTTTAAAAAGTATTTATAACAATTACATGCATTTCAACGCAGTTTCAAACAAAGCTAGCAATAACACTTTGGTTCCTCTTTAAGTTACTGAAGTTTAAATTTTTGAATTAGACATCAAGAATCCTTAGAGAAATTTATTAGGGAATGAAGAGAAAAATAAAATAGACGGGAATACACATTGTTGTTTAGATTGTTTTATTTTAAATTTTTTCTATAGAATTAGGGCCCGGTCGCACTACAGTCAAAAACAAAAATCCCTCCGTGCAAAAATCGAGGAAAACAAAAGAAACCGCTCCGATGGGACACGCTTTTTGTGGAATGTTTTTGTGTTTATGTCATTTTGCACGGGCTAATTTTTATTTTTGACTGTAGTGCGATCAGGCCCTAACATAATAACGATTTTTTTCGCCGATAATATTTTAACAATTTAAATTGCATAGAAGAAATATGGGGTTTTCTATTAGCCAAACAAGAGAAAAGCGGCAATCGAGCGCATTCGATAAAAGCTCACCGCGCAAACTACAATTTGTCACAAAACGTTGGAACACTGTGCGTTGGATGGTGTATAAATGATTTTTCTCTACCTCCCCACCTTTCAATGTTGTTGGAAAAATAAAATGAATACGCGCGTTCATTGTGTGATCAAATATTGAAATAGGGGACAGGGGAAGGCTGTTCGAACGACTTCTGACACAGATTGTAGACAAGCGGAGGGAAAATTAAACTGATTTCTTGCCACGTACCAAAACAGCCAGCAGTGAGAAAGCTCTCGAGTGACTGTCGAGTTCTCGCGAGTTTTTAGGTAATTTGCGTGTGCTTCTCCCTCGCGCGATGTAAAGGATGAAGGACTACTTGTTGTTACGCAAACCCCTCGCGTGGACGAACTAGTAAAGGCGGTCGCGAGAAAGCGATTAAAGGGATAGTATCACGAGGTTCCACGCGCGGCACTGTTCACTATTCTTGCACCGGAATTTTGGACATATCACTGTTAAAAGTGATTTTTTTTCTTACTTTTGGCTATCAAAACGGATTTTTTGATTCAACAAATACCTCCACTTCTCGACGGCCTTTTTGAATTTGCGGAATCAAACTTGAAAAGTGGGCCGACGTTTTCAAGTTTCGACCTCGTGATACTATCCCTTTAAATAGAGCCCTAATCATCATTGATAGCGGTGACCCGTTAGTGGTAAATAATTTGTATCATATTTGAAAATGTCCAACCGTACTAGAATTGGCAACAGTCCTACTGATTACTAAAACGACTGCGACAAAAGCTCAACCAGCTTAAATAATTATCAATAACGTAACAACATGCAGCAATAATAAACAATCGATAAACTAAATTATATAGTATAACATGTATTCAAATGAACAGAGTAGGATCATTCTGTCGCTTTTTTTCTAACTAGATAATCTGAAATCAATTGGCCTTAGTAGGCGTTTCCAATTGGAGAAGTGTACACAACGAGATGCACAAACAATCTAATTTATCTCTTGCTTAAAGGGACACTGTCACCTATTTTTAGTATCACCTTGAAAAGCCAAAAAACATGTTTGTTTCAATGGAAACCTACAAATAATGGTCCAGTTTTGTTAACAAATATTCTATCAGTGCACAGAAACAAGTATTCGTTATCTTTGGCTGCGGATGGCAGGATGGAAATGGATTGCAACTTGAAAAAATTGGCCAATTTTTTCAAGTTCCTCCCAAGAGTCGTGGAAAAATCGCAGAAAAACTTATTATGGTTTGTTCTTCCTTAAAGAAAACACTTGATATTATCTTCTTGGTGTTCTAAAAGCAATTTTATGTTTGAGCAAAGGTACTTTGTCGTATATTTAGTGTATTTTGACCATAACACAGCAAAATCTGCGTGACAATGCCCCTTTAAGGCAAAAAAGCATTCCAAAGCACTTTCAATTGAACTGTCCAAATCAATTACCTTTCAAGTTAACAAAAAAAAACATTTTAAAAGAAGTTAGCAATAATTATAGTTGTCTCTTTTGTAAAACCTTCCTCTCTAGAATGTAACAACATACCCGTTTAAGGAGTCAGGAATAGAAAACATCAAGACAACATTTCTCATCAAAAGAAAGTTTTTATTAATTAATTATCTGATCTTCTCGAACAAGTTACATTTCAAAAATCGACAGACTGCATTTTCTGTTGCACTACTTCGACATTTTCTCGTTCTATACTAAAGCTCAGCCCAGTCAGTGATCGGTTCTCGGTGGCGAACGTTACTACCAGTCCACACATTGGTAGCGAACCTGTTGACATTAGAACAAATCAGTGTTATAATACCACACATGGGAACTGTATAAAAAACTTGTTAATAAATCCTCAAATTCAATTTTAGCAAACTTGAATACTAATAATAAAAAAAGATTTAACTAAAAGTAAGTTTTTTCAAACCTTGGCAGCAGGATTTTGAAAATTCAAAATCTTGCTGACAAGATCTTGAAATTTGAAAATCTTGCCGGCAAGATCTTGAATTTTCAAAATCTTGCTGGCAAGATCTTGAATTTTCAAAATCTTGCTGGCAAGATTTGAATTTTTAAGATCTTGCCGGCTAGATCTTGCCGGCAAGATCTTGAATTTTTTGAATTTTCAAAATCTTGCCGTCAAGATCTTGAATTTTCACAATCTTGACGGCCAGATCTTGAATTTTCAAGATCTTGCCGGCAAGATTTTGAATTTTCAAGATCTTGCCGGCAAGATCTTGAATTTTCAAGATCTTGCCGGCAAGATCTTGAATTTTCAGGATCTTGCCGGTTAGATCTTGAATTCAAGATCTTGCCGGCAAGATCTTGAATTTTCAAAATCTTTGTTTATCGACTTAAAATATACTTAATAAATTCCACACCGCAATTAAAAACTAATTTATCATACCGCGTCTTTAAATGACACTAGTAATTGAAAGACGCGGTTTGGAAAGTTCAAAGTGCTTCGTAATGCAACCTGATGACGTGAGTTAAATTAGATTATTTGTGTAATCTCGTTAAGTGAACGTCTCCAATTGGAAGCAGCTATTAACAAACTAAGGTGAATTTTATCGACATATTACCTAGTAGACAAAAAGCGACAGAATGATCCTACTCTGTCCATTTGGATGTATGTTTCGCTAACAGTAATTATAGAGAAAATATAGCTGTATTTCAAGAATTTCTTAATAATTTCTTTTATATGGCATTTCCTGCAATCAGCCTTCTCTGGGGTTGTTCTCATAGCCAGAAAACAAACTGCTTACGAAAATGAAAACGATCTATAAATAACAAATTAAAGTTGCAGTTTATGATAAGTTATTTCTCGGCTGGTTGTGAATGAACGTGATCCCAATCCGGACGACTAAATTCGAGGGCTATTCGCTAGACCATAGACACAATGAAAAAATTCCTTCTAGAATTCGGCATTGTCTATCGACTAAAAATAATACTGAACTTTTGCTGAGGATGAATGATGACTGAATTATTTTAATTGGATACTCTCGTTGACTAGAACCTGACTATAAATAAAAACTTTAGTGGCTGATAAGTGGCTTCTTTGTTATTTATTGCGTCGACGAAGGAGACGCTTCCTAATCTTGTCGGCTAGGCGGAACGAATCGAGAAAAGTGTCGGTACCAATTCTGCGCCATCTTAAAACGTCACAATAGTATCCAGCATGCTTAGCGCGTCGTCTAAGCGGAACGAATCGAGAAAAGTGTCGGTACCAAATCTGCGCCATCTTGAAACGTCACAATAGTATCCAGCATCGCGTGGAAATCAGGCATCATCCTGCCTGGGGAGCTGGGGTTCCGAAATGTCACATGTGAATAATCTATTTGTCTTGATTTAATTTCGGATATTTTCCCGATTTTGGTGGGTCTCTTTGGAATCAAGCAAGAAGTTACAGATTTTCCTCGCTACCGTTCTGGTATGTTTTGAATGTTTTATCTTGATTTTGCTTTAGTTCTCTGCCTGATTTGGGAAGCTTTCACCTAAATACCGACGTCGTTTTTCGCGATGTTCTACGGTACGGTGCAATTCGCTTATGTCTTGTAGCAATAATTCACTGACCGGCCGCGCCAGGCTAACGCAGATTAACTTTATAGTGCTCGAAATTGCGCCTGCAGTCGGGCGCATTTGCGACTAAAGATTTCGCAGTTTTGTGACTAAAATTTGTCTAGCTAATAAAGGAATTATATTCAACAGTCTTGTGTCTTACTTGCAATTGGTAGTTGTAATTTTATCCGAAAAATCTTGCGAAATTTCACGTTGAATGTTGCGTGACTTAAACGTCGATTTCATGCTCCATTAACGCGGTGTCCAAGAACAGGCTTTCTCAGAAATTTCTCATTTCCGGTTCCGGTATTAGTACATGTACTGAGGAGTATGATTTCAGAATCGGAGAAATAACCGAAATGAAATCAAGACAAATATACTATTTATATGTCGGAAAAATCTGAGACCTTTCGGAGTACACAGCACGGCAGGATTTTGCCCGATTCCACGGCGATAGCTTGTTTGATGACGGCCCGACGTTTTTGCCTGCGTGACATATCTCGCGACATAGCCCTTTTAAACAGTGGCTGAATTAATTCATGAAACTGAGGTACTAGGTCAAGACGAGGTGCCACGGGATAAGGAGACGCACTATAATCTATGATTACTACTAGTAGTAAGATCATAACTGACCATTGTATTGTATTGTACTACTCTGTGCCAGTCTGACCATGATTTATATCGCTGGCTTCCGCTAAACATTTTGCCCACAAGAAACGATAACTTTAGACAGATAGGGATAACTGGGTGCGAACAGAAATGTGTGAAAACGTGTGAATTTCCAAAGCGTAGTTGAACCCTTAATGCGTTCAATAAAATCGACCCTCTGGCTTGTGATGCACAACAAGCCAGAGCCCCGATTTTAGGACCAAGCCGACGTTTAACGTCGCGTTCTTTAAATATTTGTGGGGGATTATTAGCGCGCTAGGTGTGAATCCTTTGTTTCGAATGAACAGAGATACTTCATCAAAAGAGGTCGAAACATGTCTTGTAGTTGTCATCAATGTTAAATTTAATTAGCTTTCTTTCATCCCTGTTCACAATCCATTAGTTCTATTAAAGCCGAATAATTTCGTTACCGTTGTCGTTAAAAAGCGACAGAATGATCCCACTTTGCCATTTGAATATCTTTCGCTACTTTAGTTTAACGATTGTTTATTATTATTATTGCTACGTTGTTGATAATTATTTTAGCCGGTTAAAATTTTGTCGTAGACATTTCAGTAATCAGTAGGACTGTCGCCAGTTCTCGTACGGTTGGTCATTAACTCCACTCCTCCGATTACATAACGCTCCAATAGATTCATCAAACCATTCAAAGCATAGCATATCCATCAACAGGTTCTTCATATCCAGGCCCGTAGGAGTAGGGGGGGCCGGGTAGGCCCCCCCCCCCCCCCCACTTTTCGGGTGAAAATTAAAAAAAAGAAGACTGCCACTTAACCGTCGAAAATATTGAAGGGGTCTCGGCCGACGACAGTCGATCGTGCCCTCTCACTTTCAAATTCGTTCCTACTGGCCTGATATCAGCAACATTGCCTTGGAGATGTAGCAATTTCAAATTTTGGCCGTGCAGCTGAGCGTCCATGTGCGAAACTAAAACAAGTATTTTTCACTCAGGTAAAAGACTTTTCTAAAGCAGGGATGCAAATCAGTGGTCTTTTGAATCTTTGAACTGAACAGAAACAGTAATAAAGAAAAATTAGCTGTATTTCTAGAATTTCTTAATTAATTTCTTTTATTTGCGGTATTCCTTAAACATCCTTTCTCTGGGGTTGCTCTCCTAGCCAGAAAACAAACTGCTTTCGAAAATGAAAACGATCTAAAAATAACAAAGTTGCACTAGTTTATGATAAGTTATTTCTCGGCTAGTTGTACGGTCGATTTAATTCGAGGGCTGTTCGCTAGACCATAGCCACAATGAAAAAAATACCTCTAGAATTCGGCTTTGTTTATCGACTTAAAATATACTTAATAAATCCCACACCGCAATTAAAAACTAATTTATCATACCGCGTCTTTAAAAGACGCGGTTTGGAAAGTTCAAAGTGCTTCGTAATGCAACCTGATGACGTGAGTTAAATTAGATTATTTGTGTATCTCGTTGAGTGAACGTCTCCAATTGGAAGCGGCTATTAACTAACTAAGGTTAATTTTATCGACATATTACCTAGTAGACAAAAAGCGACAGAATGATCCTAATCTGTCCATTTAAATGTATGTTTCGCTAACAGTAATTATAGAGAAAATTTAGCTGTATTTCAAGAATTTCTTAATTTCTTTTATATGGCATTCCCTGCAATATCCTTCTCTGGGGTTGTTCTCAAAGCCGGAAAACAAACTGCTTGCGAAAATGAAAACGATCTATAAATAACAAAGTTGCAGTTTATGATAAGAATAGTTGTGAATAAACGTGATCCGGATCCGGACGACTAAAGCCTGGTTTCCATATAATCGCAGCGATCGCAGCGATCGTTACGATTGACGATCGTTTCGATTCTTGCGATCCTTGCGATCGCTGAGATCTCAGGTTTCCATGTGATCGCAGCGATCGCAAGGAAACGTCGAGTAGGCCTGGATCCGATACACTTTAAGTGCATTATGGGATACAAGGCTTTGGTGTGCAATGCTATCTGGGACATTTTGGATCGCAAGAGTGGTTTCCATATAAAAACCTCTCGATCGCAAAGGTCGAAAGGATCGCAGAGATAGAATTTTTTCTATCTCTGCGATCGCAATCGCAAGGATCGTAACAATCGCAAGGATCGCAAAGTTTTTGGTTTCCATATGATCGCAAGGGTCGCACAACAATTTTTTTTGCGATCGCTGCGATCCTTGCAATTATATGGAAACCACGGCTTAAATTCGAGGGCTATTCGCTAGACCACAGGCACAATGAAAAAATTCCTTCTATAATTCCGCTTTGTCTATGGACTAAAAATAATACTGAACTTTTGCTGAGAATGAATGATGACCGAATTATTTTAATTGGATACTCTCGACGACTAGAACCTGACTATAAATAAAAACTTAAGTGGCTGATAAGTGGCTACTTTGTTATTTATAGTAAGGTCATAACTGACCATTGTATTGTATTGTACTACTCTGTGCCAGTCTGACCATGCTGTATATCGCTGGCTTCCGTTAAACACAGAGTGAGCCTATCAATAGGTTTTAAGGGTTTAAGGCTGTTTTTGCCCACAGGAAACGATAACTTTAGACAGATAGGGATAACTGGGTGCGAACAGGAATGTGTGAAAACTAATTAAGATTTATTTAAACGTGTGAATTTCCAAGGCGAATGTGGACCCCTAATGCGTTCAATAAAATCGACCCTCTGGCTTGTGATGCGTTACGTCATGAAACGTGGTTCTAACTATTGAGTCTGTTGGGGGTAGGTGTGACCATTCAATGAAAGCTGGTCAAAGCTACTGAGCAGTACTTTTCTGTGGTGCTGTTTATTATGCTGTACAAGGTGGCTCTCATATATATAAAGAGCTATAAACAATCCTTCAGTGTGACCATTCAAATGAAGGCTACTGAGCAGTACTTTCCTGTGGTGCTGTTTATTATGCTGTACAAGGTGGTTCTATAAACAAACCTACAGTGTGACCATTCAAATAAAAGCTATTTAGCAGTACTTTCCTGTGGTACTGTTTATTATGCTGTACAAGGTGGTTGTAACTTTTGAGTCTGGATGAAATCTTTGGTGCTGTTTACAAGTTGGTTCTAACTTTCGATTCGAAATAGGTGTGACCAATCACAGGACGAAATAATGAATTTACTAATCTTTAAGACAAAATTAAATGTTAGGTAAAGGTATCGAAAATCTTTAAGTTGAGACGTAAATACTCTAAAATGTATTAAAGTAAGTAAGAACATTTAAGTTATCTGTAATTCAATTTTCAACAACTTAAAGGCAACTTAAATTGTTCATTACTTGCTTTAAGTGTTGTCAAGTATAGGCTTATTTAAGTAATCTTTAAGGAACCTTTAAGGAACCTTTACTTGCACTTAAGGTGGTTCGATACAGTTTTCTGGAGACCGTACCAACATTTTTCAATCGGCTTTTAAGCGGTCTTCTCCAAGTCAGATCAACGTGAAATTTTCACCACTAACTGGTTTTGAATTGAAGTTTGGCAAGATATATTTTCTGGTAAAATCGATATTACCATGACAACGATAAACAAGAAACCTAGAAATCAGTAAAAGTGAAATTTAGCGCGTTTAAGATTTCGCATTGAAAATCCCACATAGGCATCTTAAAATATGGTATATGGCATATATATTTTGCAAGAATAAAAAAAATCTGTATGTTTGAATTAAAATAAATCGCAATAACATTTCAAACCTTACTATTTGTGTACTGGTATTAAATTGATCGAGAGATTAACACTGGTTTTGTGAAATTACTTAATGATAATGTCAAAAAGTAGCTTGATGTTATGTTTGTAAACCCTGAAAGTTTTGTTTACTTTCTCTTTTGCGATCTTGAGAACTACCTTTTTTCCTAACATCGCATCATGTGCAATTTTTGGGTAATTTTCGATTTTAATGGCTTTTGCAAAAATCTGAGAAACGGCTCGATGGATTTTTTTAAAACATTCACTGTGCATGCTTACCGATGTGCAAAATATTATCTGAAAGTTTCATTAGCATTGATTCACTGGAACGCCTTTAAATTTAAAGATGAAGACGACGTACGAACCGGCCGAAAAAATGGCGTTACAAATTTACTTTTTTAAGTTATTCTCAGTAATGATTTCAAATCAATGCGCACTACATTCTTCCGTGATTGAAACATTGCAATGTACGCTCTTTGATGCAAATTTCTTTGCATCTGTTTTCTTTTGCGTTCAAAACGCCTGCTGTAAAAACGTTTTCAAAACGCAAAAGGGCATTTATTGCTCAAAATAATCCTAAAAAGAGACTTAAGGGAATCTGGAAAGTAGCAAGGAGAGTAATAAGGTACAATCATGCTCGAATATAGATAATAATAGATGCACAGCAGATCACAACGAAAGTCATATGATGCCCGATTTAGGGTGTTAGCTCTATTGTACATTGTACACATTCATTGTATTAGGTAAAATTATGTATTCTAATATATTCTATGGTATTGTATTCTATTGTATTGTCGTTCTTTTGTGCTCTAATATTCTATTGTTTTAACAAAAGAATAAGTGTTACCCCTAAATCGCGCATGGTATAACGAAAGTATAAATCACGGAGGAATGCAGTGTGCATTGATTTGAAATCATTATTAAGCATAACTTAAAAAAGTAAATTTGTAACGCCATTTTTCCGGCCGGTTTGAACGTCGTTTTCATCTTTAAATTTAAAGGCGTTCCAGTGAATCAATGGCAATGAAACTTTCAGATAATATTTTGCACATCGGTAAGCATGCACAGTGAATGTTTTAAAAAAATCCATCGAGCCGTTTCTCAGATTTTTGCAAAAGCCATTAAAATCGAAAATTACCCAAAAATTGCACATGAAGTGATGTTAGGAAAACAGGTAGTTCTCAAGATCGCAAAAGAGAAAGTAAACAAAACTTTCAAAGTTTACAAACATAACATCAAGCTACTTTTTGACATTATCATTAAGTAATTTCACAAAACCAGTGTTAATCTCTCGATCAATTTAATACCAGTACACAAATAGTAAGGTTTGAAATGTTATTGCGATTTATTTTAATTCAAACATACAGAATTTTTTTATTCTTGCAAAATATATATGCCATATACCATATTTTAAGATGCCTATGTGGGATTTTCAATGCGAAATCTTAAACGCGCTAAATTTCACTTTTACTGATTTCTAAGTTTCTTGTTTATCGTTGTCATGGTAATATCGATTTTACCAGAAAATATATCTTGCCAAACTTCAATTCAAAACCAGTTAGTGGTGAAAATTTCACGTTGATCTGACTTGGAGAAGGCCGCTTAAAAGCCGATTGAAAAATGTTGGTATGGTCTCCAGAAAACTGTATCGAACCACCTTAAAATCGTTATTTCGTCCTGTGAATCTAATGAACTTTGGATCCGGTTGAGGCACTTTCGTGTAGTGCTGTTGTTTTTCAATAGTTTAAAATCTGAAATCAGTTTAGATTCTTTGGTTCAGTTCAGTACTTAAATAACCACTTATGGAAATCTTAAAAGGCCAGACGTCAAGACATAATAGGTTATTATCAGGACCTCTTTTCTCTCAGCATGAGAGTTAAACAAATGAGCAATACACGAAAACGCGCGTAGAGTTATCATGGAGAGTAACTCTTCTCGGCTTAGCCCTGAAGCAAAAACACATAAACAAGGCGGATAAAATTAATCTTAACGAAGCAAAGTGGGTAAGAAATGATTTATTGCTTGGCGAGATTTGATTCAAACCATACACCGATGAAGAGTTGCACGTAAGTTTCATTTGTTTTGATAACAGCTAAATGCGAAAAGGTCGCAAATAAAAAATAAAAGAGCAACACGCAAGACTCGAACACAGGTGTTTTTTTAAATCAACTAAGGTATTACTACATGAGCTACGTAGTATTAGTATTTAGCTTTCTTTTGATAGCAACTAAGTGTTCCAAAACCACCCTAAACATCGCGACAACACAACATACTTGTTTTTGTTCATGCTTTACACAACAAGGTATATTTTCAGATTTCCGCCTTCGATTTTTCAAAGTAGTTTTCGTGGCTAGGTGGTCGACAAGGACGCCCTTGTACGATTCCGCTGGCTTTTTTCACGCATTGGTTTATCCGCCCTAACGGGCGTTTAGAACACGATTTGAGTCTGTATTAGCAACAAGTAGCATTAACAGTTTTAATCTTTTTCCATGTATATATGTTTTATATTCCGTCTAGTCGACAGAATCACATTTATAATCTGTTGCGTTAGTGAGAAAAAACAGTTCTTTCCTGTAGTGCTAACCGAGTCGCGTGAATTAAACTAGAGTGGTGTCACTCAAATGAGCTATTGAGCAGTTCTTTCCTGTGCTTATTGTGCTGTTTATTATGCTGTACACTGAGGTGGTTCTAACTTCTGAGTCTCTGGACCATTCAAATGTAAGCAACTGAACAATACTTTCCTGTTGCTACACACGGTGGTTCTAACAGTTTGAGTCTGTGGATGAACTGCATGATCCTAAAGTGTGATCATTCAAATGAAAGCTGCTGGGCAGAACTTTCCTGTGGTGCTGTTTATTATGCTTTACAAGATGGTTCTCACTTTTGAGTCTGTGGATGATAACGGCTAAAGTGTGACCATTCAAATGAAAGCTATTGAGCAGTACTTTCCTGTGGTACTGTTTATTATGCTGTACAAGATGGTTCTAACTTTTGAGTCTGTGGATGAAATCCTAAAGTGTGACCATGCAAATGAAAGCTATTGAGCAGAACTTTCCAGTGGTGCTGTTTATTATGCTGTATAAGGTGGTTCTCGCTTTTGAGTCTGTGGATGAAATCCTAAAGTGTGACCATGCAAATGAAAGCTATTGAGCAGAACTTTCCAGTGGTGCTGTTTATTATGCTGTACAAGGTGGTTCTCACTTTTGAGTCTGTGGATGAAATCCTAAAGTGTGACCATGCAAATGAAAGCTATTGAGCAGTACTTTCCTGTGGTACTATTTATTAATATGCTTTACAAGATGGTTCTCACTTTTGAGTCTGTGGATTAAATCCTAAAGTGTGACCATACAAATGAAAGCTATTAAGCAGCACTTTTCTGTGGTGCTGTTTATTATGCTGTATACAAGATGGTTCTAATGTTTGAGTCTGTGGATGAAATCCTAAAGTGTGATCATTCAAATGAGGCTACTGAGCAGAACTTTCCTGTGGTGCTGTTTATTATGCTGTACAAGGTGGTTCTAACTTTAAAGTCTGTGGATGAAATCCTAAAGTGTGACCATTTAAATGAAAGCTACTGAGCAGTACTTTCCTGTGGTACTATTTATTAATATGCTTTACAAGATGGTTCTCATTTTTGAGTCTGTGGATGAAATCCTAAGGCGCGACCATGCATGCAAATGAAGCTATTGGATGCTGTTTATTATGCTTTAGAATCGATTTAGAATACAGCTATTTCAATAAACGTTGTCGGATAAAAGCTTAAAGCCAAGACCGCAAGGTAGTATGGGTTAGGGTTAAAAGCCATTGAATAAAAATCCCATACTACCTTACGGTCTTGGCTTTTCGCCTTTTTCAACCGACAACGTTAATTGAAATAGCTGTATGTAAATATCACTTTTGTGTCATGTTGTTTATCTTTGGATATTTAAAAATAATAAATTTTGGGATTTTATTAAATTTTAAAGTTGCTTACTGTTGCTTTTAGGATTGACAAGATAAAATCTTCAATTGCGTCATTCATTGCTACGTTTGTGTTTCTGAGGGAAAAAAAAACAGCCATTTCCTGTGATGTCTCACATGAGTTGGTTCTAACTGATAAATCTGCGCACGTGATTATTCGAGATAAATTTAGCCACTTGTTGAATCCAGCGTTGTTGTGTTTGTTGTTCTCTCTCATTTGTATATGAAATATTGGTCGTGTTTCGCCAACAGACGATCAGCCCTCCGCAATGAATAAACATGAGAGTGCGACATTGTCAGCGGTTGAGATTCCTTTTATAGGCATTGACGTCACACTGGATGACGTCGGTTTTGTTGCTAGGCAACTGCAGGACACCAACCCGATATATAAAGTCGACTCGAGATTCCATTGCCCTACAGCGATCCACTCGCGATCCCCACGCGAATCCGCACGTCAAATTTTTAAACCTCGCTTCGCGAGGAATTACTTTTAGTATTAGTGTCAGATTTAGGAACAACAATCAAGACGCCTTAGGATCGATCACAAGTCAAAATGTCTTCGGCCAAGCTTTTTCAAGTCGCTGACTTAGCGTGCCTGTTGATCGTAGGTCTTGTAAACGCCTCCCAAGAGTCGTGGAAAAATCGCAGAAAAACTTATTATGGTTTGTTCTTCCTTAAAGAAAACACTTGATATTATCTTCTTGGTGTTCTAAAAGCAATTTTATGTTTGAGCAAAGGTACTTTGTCGTATATTTAGTGTATTTTGACCATAACACAGCAAAATCTGCGTGACAATGCCCCTTTAAGGCAAAAAAGCATTCCAAAGCACTTTCAATTGAACTGTCCAAATCAATTACCTTTCAAGTTAACAAAAAAAAAACATTTTAAAAGAAGTTAGCAATAATTATAGTTGTCTCTTTTGTAAAACCTTCCTCTCTAGAATGTAACAACATACCCGTTTAAGGAGTCAGGAATAGAAAACATCAAGACAACATTTCTCATCAAAAGAAAGTTTTTATTAATTAATTATCTGATCTTCTCGAACAAGTTACATTTCAAAAATCGACAGACTGCATTTTCTGTTGCACTACTTCGACATTTTCTCGTTCTATACTAAATGGTTGTGAATGAACGTGATCCCAATCCGGACGACTAAATTCGAGGGCTATTCGCTAGACCATAGACACAATGAAAAAATTCCTTCTAGAATTCGGCATTGTCTATCGACTAAAAATAATACTGAACTTTTGCTGAGGATGAATGATGACTGAATTATTTTAATTGGATACTCTCGTTGACTAGAACCTGACTATAAATAAAAACTTTAGTGGCTGATAAGTGGCTTCTTTGTTATTTATTGCGTCGACGAAGGAGACGCTTCCTAATCTTGTCGGCTAGGCGGAACGAATCGAGAAAAGTGTCGGTACCAATTCTGCGCCATCTTAAAACGTCACAATAGTATCCAGCATGCTTAGCGCGTCGTCTAAGCGGAACGAATCGAGAAAAGTGTCGGTACCAAATCTGCGCCATCTTGAAACGTCACAATAGTATCCAGCATCGCGTGGAAATCAGGCATCATCCTGCCTGGGGAGCTGGGGTTCCGAAATGTCACATGTGAATAATCTATTTGTCTTGATTTAATTTCGGATATTTTCCCGATTTTGGTGGGTCTCTTTGGAATCAAGCAAGAAGTTACAGATTTTCCTCGCTACCGTTCTGGTATGTTTTGAATGTTTTATCTTGATTTTGCTTTAGTTCTCTGCCTGATTTGGGAAGCTTTCACCTAAATACCGACGTCGTTTTTCGCGATGTTCTACGGTACGGTGCAATTCGCTTATGTCTTGTAGCAATAATTCACTGACCGGCCGCGCCAGGCTAACGCAGATTAACTTTATAGTGCTCGAAATTGCGCCTGCAGTCGGGCGCATTTGCGACTAAAGATTTCGCAGTTTTGTGACTAAAATTTGTCTAGCTAATAAAGGAATTATATTCAACAGTCTTGTGTCTTACTTGCAATTGGTAGTTGTAATTTTATCCGAAAAATCTTGCGAAATTTCACGTTGAATGTTGCGTGACTTAAACGTCGATTTCATGCTCCATTAACGCGGTGTCCAAGAACAGGCTTTCTCAGAAATTTCTCATTTCCGGTTCCGGTATTAGTACATGTACTGAGGAGTATGATTTCAGAATCGGAGAAATAACCGAAATGAAATCAAGACAAATATACTATTTATATGTCGGAAAAATCTGAGACCTTTCGGAGTACACAGCACGGCAGGATTTTGCCCGATTCCACGGCGATAGCTTGTTTGATGACGGCCCGACGTTTTTGCCTGCGTGACATATCTCGCGACATAGCCCTTTTAAACAGTGGCTGAATTAATTCATGAAACTGAGGTACTAGGTCAAGACGAGGTGCCACGGGATAAGGAGACGCACTATAATCTATGATTACTACTAGTAGTAAGATCATAACTGACCATTGTATTGTATTGTACTACTCTGTGCCAGTCTGACCATGATTTATATCGCTGGCTTCCGCTAAACATTTTGCCCACAAGAAACGATAACTTTAGACAGATAGGGATAACTGGGTGCGAACAGAAATGTGTGAAAACGTGTGAATTTCCAAAGCGTAGTTGAACCCTTAATGCGTTCAATAAAATCGACCCTCTGGCTTGTGATGCACAACAAGCCAGAGCCCCGATTTTAGGACCAAGCCGACGTTTAACGTCGCGTTCTTTAAATATTTGTGGGGGATTATTAGCGCGCTAGGTGTGAATCCTTTGTTTCGAATGAACAGAGATACTTCATCAAAAGAGGTCGAAACATGTCTTGTAGTTGTCATCAATGTTAAATTTAATTAGCTTTCTTTCATCCCTGTTCACAATCCATTAGTTCTATTAAAGCCGAATAATTTCGTTACCGTTGTCGTTAAAAAGCGACAGAATGATCCCACTTTGCCATTTGAATATCTTTCGCTACTTTAGTTTAACGATTGTTTATTATTATTATTGCTACGTTGTTGATAATTATTTTAGCCGGTTAAAATTTTGTCGTAGACATTTCAGTAATCAGTAGGACTGTCGCCAGTTCTCGTACGGTTGGTCATTAACTCCACTCCTCCGATTACATAACGCTCCAATAGATTCATCAAACCATTCAAAGCATAGCATATCCATCAACAGGTTCTTCATATCCAGGCCCGTAGGAGTAGGGGGGGCCGGGTAGGCCCCCCCCCCCCCCCACTTTTCGGGTGAAAATTAAAAAAAAGAAGACTGCCACTTAACCGTCGAAAATATTGAAGGGGTCTCGGCCGACGACAGTCGATCGTGCCCTCTCACTTTCAAATTCGTTCCTACTGGCCTGATATCAGCAACATTGCCTTGGAGATGTAGCAATTTCAAATTTTGGCCGTGCAGCTGAGCGTCCATGTGCGAAACTAAAACAAGTATTTTTCACTCAGGTAAAAGACTTTTCTAAAGCAGGGATGCAAATCAGTGGTCTTTTGAATCTTTGAACTGAACAGAAACAGTAATAAAGAAAAATTAGCTGTATTTCTAGAATTTCTTAATTAATTTCTTTTATTTGCGGTATTCCTTAAACATCCTTTCTCTGGGGTTGCTCTCCTAGCCAGAAAACAAACTGCTTTCGAAAATGAAAACGATCTAAAAATAACAAAGTTGCACTAGTTTATGATAAGTTATTTCTCGGCTAGTTGTACGGTCGATTTAATTCGAGGGCTGTTCGCTAGACCATAGCCACAATGAAAAAAATACCTCTAGAATTCGGCTTTGTTTATCGACTTAAAATATACTTAATAAATCCCACACCGCAATTAAAAACTAATTTATCATACCGCGTCTTTAAAAGACGCGGTTTGGAAAGTTCAAAGTGCTTCGTAATGCAACCTGATGACGTGAGTTAAATTAGATTATTTGTGTATCTCGTTGAGTGAACGTCTCCAATTGGAAGCGGCTATTAACTAACTAAGGTTAATTTTATCGACATATTACCTAGTAGACAAAAAGCGACAGAATGATCCTAATCTGTCCATTTAAATGTATGTTTCGCTAACAGTAATTATAGAGAAAATTTAGCTGTATTTCAAGAATTTCTTAATTTCTTTTATATGGCATTCCCTGCAATATCCTTCTCTGGGGTTGTTCTCAAAGCCGGAAAACAAACTGCTTGCGAAAATGAAAACGATCTATAAATAACAAAGTTGCAGTTTATGATAAGAATAGTTGTGAATAAACGTGATCCGGATCCGGACGACTAAAGCCTGGTTTCCATATAATCGCAGCGATCGCAGCGATCGTTACGATTGACGATCGTTTCGATTCTTGCGATCCTTGCGATCGCTGAGATCTCAGGTTTCCATGTGATCGCAGCGATCGCAAGGAAACGTCGAGTAGGCCTGGATCCGATACACTTTAAGTGCATTATGGGATACAAGGCTTTGGTGTGCAATGCTATCTGGGACATTTTGGATCGCAAGAGTGGTTTCCATATAAAAACCTCTCGATCGCAAAGGTCGAAAGGATCGCAGAGATAGAATTTTTTCTATCTCTGCGATCGCAATCGCAAGGATCGTAACAATCGCAAGGATCGCAAAGTTTTTGGTTTCCATATGATCGCAAGGGTCGCACAACAATTTTTTTTGCGATCGCTGCGATCCTTGCAATTATATGGAAACCACGGCTTAAATTCGAGGGCTATTCGCTAGACCACAGGCACAATGAAAAAATTCCTTCTATAATTCCGCTTTGTCTATGGACTAAAAATAATACTGAACTTTTGCTGAGAATGAATGATGACCGAATTATTTTAATTGGATACTCTCGACGACTAGAACCTGACTATAAATAAAAACTTAAGTGGCTGATAAGTGGCTACTTTGTTATTTATAGTAAGGTCATAACTGACCATTGTATTGTATTGTACTACTCTGTGCCAGTCTGACCATGCTGTATATCGCTGGCTTCCGTTAAACACAGAGTGAGCCTATCAATAGGTTTTAAGGGTTTAAGGCTGTTTTTGCCCACAGGAAACGATAACTTTAGACAGATAGGGATAACTGGGTGCGAACAGGAATGTGTGAAAACTAATTAAGATTTATTTAAACGTGTGAATTTCCAAGGCGAATGTGGACCCCTAATGCGTTCAATAAAATCGACCCTCTGGCTTGTGATGCGTTACGTCATGAAACGTGGTTCTAACTATTGAGTCTGTTGGGGGTAGGTGTGACCATTCAATGAAAGCTGGTCAAAGCTACTGAGCAGTACTTTTCTGTGGTGCTGTTTATTATGCTGTACAAGGTGGCTCTCATATATATAAAGAGCTATAAACAATCCTTCAGTGTGACCATTCAAATGAAGGCTACTGAGCAGTACTTTCCTGTGGTGCTGTTTATTATGCTGTACAAGGTGGTTCTATAAACAAACCTACAGTGTGACCATTCAAATAAAAGCTATTTAGCAGTACTTTCCTGTGGTACTGTTTATTATGCTGTACAAGGTGGTTGTAACTTTTGAGTCTGGATGAAATCTTTGGTGCTGTTTACAAGTTGGTTCTAACTTTCGATTCGAAATAGGTGTGACCAATCACAGGACGAAATAATGAATTTACTAATCTTTAAGACAAAATTAAATGTTAGGTAAAGGTATCGAAAATCTTTAAGTTGAGACGTAAATACTCTAAAATGTATTAAAGTAAGTAAGAACATTTAAGTTATCTGTAATTCAATTTTCAACAACTTAAAGGCAACTTAAATTGTTCATTACTTGCTTTAAGTGTTGTCAAGTATAGGCTTATTTAAGTAATCTTTAAGGAACCTTTAAGGAACCTTTACTTGCACTTAAGGTGGTTCGATACAGTTTTCTGGAGACCGTACCAACATTTTTCAATCGGCTTTTAAGCGGTCTTCTCCAAGTCAGATCAACGTGAAATTTTCACCACTAACTGGTTTTGAATTGAAGTTTGGCAAGATATATTTTCTGGTAAAATCGATATTACCATGACAACGATAAACAAGAAACCTAGAAATCAGTAAAAGTGAAATTTAGCGCGTTTAAGATTTCGCATTGAAAATCCCACATAGGCATCTTAAAATATGGTATATGGCATATATATTTTGCAAGAATAAAAAAAATCTGTATGTTTGAATTAAAATAAATCGCAATAACATTTCAAACCTTACTATTTGTGTACTGGTATTAAATTGATCGAGAGATTAACACTGGTTTTGTGAAATTACTTAATGATAATGTCAAAAAGTAGCTTGATGTTATGTTTGTAAACCCTGAAAGTTTTGTTTACTTTCTCTTTTGCGATCTTGAGAACTACCTTTTTTCCTAACATCGCATCATGTGCAATTTTTGGGTAATTTTCGATTTTAATGGCTTTTGCAAAAATCTGAGAAACGGCTCGATGGATTTTTTTAAAACATTCACTGTGCATGCTTACCGATGTGCAAAATATTATCTGAAAGTTTCATTAGCATTGATTCACTGGAACGCCTTTAAATTTAAAGATGAAGACGACGTACGAACCGGCCGAAAAAATGGCGTTACAAATTTACTTTTTTAAGTTATTCTCAGTAATGATTTCAAATCAATGCGCACTACATTCTTCCGTGATTGAAACATTGCAATGTACGCTCTTTGATGCAAATTTCTTTGCATCTGTTTTCTTTTGCGTTCAAAACGCCTGCTGTAAAAACGTTTTCAAAACGCAAAAGGGCATTTATTGCTCAAAATAATCCTAAAAAGAGACTTAAGGGAATCTGGAAAGTAGCAAGGAGAGTAATAAGGTACAATCATGCTCGAATATAGATAATAATAGATGCACAGCAGATCACAACGAAAGTCATATGATGCCCGATTTAGGGTGTTAGCTCTATTGTACATTGTACACATTCATTGTATTAGGTAAAATTATGTATTCTAATATATTCTATGGTATTGTATTCTATTGTATTGTCGTTCTTTTGTGCTCTAATATTCTATTGTTTTAACAAAAGAATAAGTGTTACCCCTAAATCGCGCATGGTATAACGAAAGTATAAATCACGGAGGAATGCAGTGTGCATTGATTTGAAATCATTATTAAGCATAACTTAAAAAAGTAAATTTGTAACGCCATTTTTCCGGCCGGTTTGAACGTCGTTTTCATCTTTAAATTTAAAGGCGTTCCAGTGAATCAATGGCAATGAAACTTTCAGATAATATTTTGCACATCGGTAAGCATGCACAGTGAATGTTTTAAAAAAATCCATCGAGCCGTTTCTCAGATTTTTGCAAAAGCCATTAAAATCGAAAATTACCCAAAAATTGCACATGAAGTGATGTTAGGAAAACAGGTAGTTCTCAAGATCGCAAAAGAGAAAGTAAACAAAACTTTCAAAGTTTACAAACATAACATCAAGCTACTTTTTGACATTATCATTAAGTAATTTCACAAAACCAGTGTTAATCTCTCGATCAATTTAATACCAGTACACAAATAGTAAGGTTTGAAATGTTATTGCGATTTATTTTAATTCAAACATACAGAATTTTTTTATTCTTGCAAAATATATATGCCATATACCATATTTTAAGATGCCTATGTGGGATTTTCAATGCGAAATCTTAAACGCGCTAAATTTCACTTTTACTGATTTCTAAGTTTCTTGTTTATCGTTGTCATGGTAATATCGATTTTACCAGAAAATATATCTTGCCAAACTTCAATTCAAAACCAGTTAGTGGTGAAAATTTCACGTTGATCTGACTTGGAGAAGGCCGCTTAAAAGCCGATTGAAAAATGTTGGTATGGTCTCCAGAAAACTGTATCGAACCACCTTAAAATCGTTATTTCGTCCTGTGAATCTAATGAACTTTGGATCCGGTTGAGGCACTTTCGTGTAGTGCTGTTGTTTTTCAATAGTTTAAAATCTGAAATCAGTTTAGATTCTTTGGTTCAGTTCAGTACTTAAATAACCACTTATGGAAATCTTAAAAGGCCAGACGTCAAGACATAATAGGTTATTATCAGGACCTCTTTTCTCTCAGCATGAGAGTTAAACAAATGAGCAATACACGAAAACGCGCGTAGAGTTATCATGGAGAGTAACTCTTCTCGGCTTAGCCCTGAAGCAAAAACACATAAACAAGGCGGATAAAATTAATCTTAACGAAGCAAAGTGGGTAAGAAATGATTTATTGCTTGGCGAGATTTGATTCAAACCATACACCGATGAAGAGTTGCACGTAAGTTTCATTTGTTTTGATAACAGCTAAATGCGAAAAGGTCGCAAATAAAAAATAAAAGAGCAACACGCAAGACTCGAACACAGGTGTTTTTTTAAATCAACTAAGGTATTACTACATGAGCTACGTAGTATTAGTATTTAGCTTTCTTTTGATAGCAACTAAGTGTTCCAAAACCACCCTAAACATCGCGACAACACAACATACTTGTTTTTGTTCATGCTTTACACAACAAGGTATATTTTCAGATTTCCGCCTTCGATTTTTCAAAGTAGTTTTCGTGGCTAGGTGGTCGACAAGGACGCCCTTGTACGATTCCGCTGGCTTTTTTCACGCATTGGTTTATCCGCCCTAACGGGCGTTTAGAACACGATTTGAGTCTGTATTAGCAACAAGTAGCATTAACAGTTTTAATCTTTTTCCATGTATATATGTTTTATATTCCGTCTAGTCGACAGAATCACATTTATAATCTGTTGCGTTAGTGAGAAAAAACAGTTCTTTCCTGTAGTGCTAACCGAGTCGCGTGAATTAAACTAGAGTGGTGTCACTCAAATGAGCTATTGAGCAGTTCTTTCCTGTGCTTATTGTGCTGTTTATTATGCTGTACACTGAGGTGGTTCTAACTTCTGAGTCTCTGGACCATTCAAATGTAAGCAACTGAACAATACTTTCCTGTTGCTACACACGGTGGTTCTAACAGTTTGAGTCTGTGGATGAACTGCATGATCCTAAAGTGTGATCATTCAAATGAAAGCTGCTGGGCAGAACTTTCCTGTGGTGCTGTTTATTATGCTTTACAAGATGGTTCTCACTTTTGAGTCTGTGGATGATAACGGCTAAAGTGTGACCATTCAAATGAAAGCTATTGAGCAGTACTTTCCTGTGGTACTGTTTATTATGCTGTACAAGATGGTTCTAACTTTTGAGTCTGTGGATGAAATCCTAAAGTGTGACCATGCAAATGAAAGCTATTGAGCAGAACTTTCCAGTGGTGCTGTTTATTATGCTGTATAAGGTGGTTCTCGCTTTTGAGTCTGTGGATGAAATCCTAAAGTGTGACCATGCAAATGAAAGCTATTGAGCAGAACTTTCCAGTGGTGCTGTTTATTATGCTGTACAAGGTGGTTCTCACTTTTGAGTCTGTGGATGAAATCCTAAAGTGTGACCATGCAAATGAAAGCTATTGAGCAGTACTTTCCTGTGGTACTATTTATTAATATGCTTTACAAGATGGTTCTCACTTTTGAGTCTGTGGATTAAATCCTAAAGTGTGACCATACAAATGAAAGCTATTAAGCAGCACTTTTCTGTGGTGCTGTTTATTATGCTGTATACAAGATGGTTCTAATGTTTGAGTCTGTGGATGAAATCCTAAAGTGTGATCATTCAAATGAGGCTACTGAGCAGAACTTTCCTGTGGTGCTGTTTATTATGCTGTACAAGGTGGTTCTAACTTTAAAGTCTGTGGATGAAATCCTAAAGTGTGACCATTTAAATGAAAGCTACTGAGCAGTACTTTCCTGTGGTACTATTTATTAATATGCTTTACAAGATGGTTCTCATTTTTGAGTCTGTGGATGAAATCCTAAGGCGCGACCATGCATGCAAATGAAGCTATTGGATGCTGTTTATTATGCTTTAGAATCGATTTAGAATACAGCTATTTCAATAAACGTTGTCGGATAAAAGCTTAAAGCCAAGACCGCAAGGTAGTATGGGTTAGGGTTAAAAGCCATTGAATAAAAATCCCATACTACCTTACGGTCTTGGCTTTTCGCCTTTTTCAACCGACAACGTTAATTGAAATAGCTGTATGTAAATATCACTTTTGTGTCATGTTGTTTATCTTTGGATATTTAAAAATAATAAATTTTGGGATTTTATTAAATTTTAAAGTTGCTTACTGTTGCTTTTAGGATTGACAAGATAAAATCTTCAATTGCGTCATTCATTGCTACGTTTGTGTTTCTGAGGGAAAAAAAAACAGCCATTTCCTGTGATGTCTCACATGAGTTGGTTCTAACTGATAAATCTGCGCACGTGATTATTCGAGATAAATTTAGCCACTTGTTGAATCCAGCGTTGTTGTGTTTGTTGTTCTCTCTCATTTGTATATGAAATATTGGTCGTGTTTCGCCAACAGACGATCAGCCCTCCGCAATGAATAAACATGAGAGTGCGACATTGTCAGCGGTTGAGATTCCTTTTATAGGCATTGACGTCACACTGGATGACGTCGGTTTTGTTGCTAGGCAACTGCAGGACACCAACCCGATATATAAAGTCGACTCGAGATTCCATTGCCCTACAGCGATCCACTCGCGATCCCCACGCGAATCCGCACGTCAAATTTTTAAACCTCGCTTCGCGAGGAATTACTTTTAGTATTAGTGTCAGATTTAGGAACAACAATCAAGACGCCTTAGGATCGATCACAAGTCAAAATGTCTTCGGCCAAGCTTTTTCAAGTCGCTGACTTAGCGTGCCTGTTGATCGTAGGTCTTGTAAACGCGCTTCTTGGTCTGGTCATACCTCCGTACCGCCGCGGCTTCTTTTGCAAAGATGAAAGTATCAGATATCCACTCGAAGAGGTGGAAACTCTTCCAATTTGGGCGGTAATTTTAGTTTCAGTCATTGTCCCAGTCTTTGTGGTAAGTATCGATGTTTTTAGCGATAATTAAAATAGCTTCAATTGACATATGTTTCTCAGTGCGCCTTTTATAACTATCTTTCGAGAACTATCAAGCTTAGACCATAAAGCGTGGGTGACGGTGTGTCCCCGGTGGTGTGTGTGTGATGGTATGTCTTCTTAAAATATGCCTTTCATTTCAATTCGAGTTTTATTCGTGTTTTTGAAACTCTAAAGCCCAAGTTTTCAACAAAGATAAAGAAAAAATGGCCATAGCGTTTCCTGACTAATCCGGGGTTAATTATATTTTTTCTGGTCACAATCATATCAGTATATGAATGACGTATAGCCCGTACGAAATGAGTAGCGCTGCTACAGCGCTGTAGAATGACTTCCAGAAGCGCTGCAAAAGAGCTTCAGAAGAGCTGGGCTGCAGCAGTCGCCAAAATTGGCTGTTTCGCGCAGCGCTGTGAAGCCGTTCAGCAGCGATAAACAGCGACTTGGCAGCGCTATTTAAAATTCACAAAATCACGATACGCGCTATTGGATGGCTGCAAATTGGCTTCAAAAATACAAAACATATATCGCCTTTACATCGGTAAACAGTACTTTGGCAGTGGTGCGGAAACAGTCATGGAATTACCTACGGCGCTGCTAGATGCTCTGTTTAATTTGTTTCAAATTTCTTCCTATTTTCATAAAATTATTAAGTTAACTTCAATACTCTTTCTTTGATTTCCTTTAGCCTTTCTTCCTGTATTAAAATAAAATGGCTGGAGGCTAACTTGAAAAGTCTTTGTTTAATTTAGCCTCCAGGCTCTAATGTTAATTTATATTTTATAGGTATTATTATCTGTATTGTTATCTGGATTCGAAACCCGCAAACCAAGAAAGGTTGCCAAATCGCAAAAAGAAAGTCTCGCGAATTCCGAAATTAAGTGACCGCGAAAATTGGTAACGTAACAGCCGGGGGGGGGGGGGGATTTGGGTATGGTTTGGGTGTGTATGTGCCGCCCGGGACTCCAAATTTGGACCCCGTTTTAGAAATAATTAATTTGCACTCAAAATGACACCCCGTTATAGAAATAGGTCAATTTTTAATGCCTCGTTCTAACTTCAAATGGCTGCTGATAATTTGAAGCTTTCGTGCATTCGAAATATTATACTGTGGCGGTAATATTGTAATTAACAGTTTTAATTAGTATTTAATCCGTGGTTTTACCTGATGTATTGTGATATTAGGGAAATGGTCAAAACTATTGTACTCGGATATGACCCACCAGTTTACAAAAAGACTGGTGGTCTCTTTATGTACCCCCTCTCCCTCACCTAAAAAGATGGTGTCTTGTTGGTATAGCCCCCATTGTATCAGGAGTAGAAACTGAGAAAAAGATTCAAATCTTCATATGCTGTTTTACTAGCAATGCAAGCTTCATGCGCACAGAATATTTAAGTCTCATCTCCAATTTTTAGGCCAAAAAAATTGTGTCCATTACACTCATCAGATAGCAACCTCGTTCCCAGGGTCTCTCTTCTTCCCTCCCCTGGAGGGCGGGAAGAAGAGAGACCCTGGGAACGAGGTTGATCAGATAGGTGGTATCTTGCATAACCCCCCTACCCCTACACAAGGTGGGTCCTCGTCGAGTATACTTGTTATGACTACTTCCCTTAGTGTTGTTTAGTTGTTAGGTTTTAATTAGTTATTAGGTGAAATACCCGCTGTAAACTAACTCTCAAACTAAGTGTATACCCACGTTAAATAATTAACTATTATAGCGCGAAAGCGCGCGTGATATCGCCTAATTTTTTGACGAGGCCGTAGGTCGAGTCGGCTAAAATATAGAGAAAACGCAACCTTCCTACCTTCTCTGTATCAAATAATTTGAGACCTTTATGATTATTGTCATGTAGTGGTGATTCAGTCGTCTCAAGAAAGTTATGGGTTTTAGATCTGCAGCCTCTAGCAGTTACTTCAGTGACAGCTTTCTGCAGTCTAGCAAACAGCTACCAAACACTGCAAAACCGCTGCCAAGATAGAGCTTCGCAGAACTACACGGCGTTTCTGCAGCCCGCTTCATGGCTTCATGGCTACAGATATGCTGTACAGCTATTTTGAAGCGCTTTTGAGGCGCTGCACAGCGCTCCCTATTTCGTACGGGACTGTGGCTAATATAACTCCGCAAAAAGGTACGTGTTTTTGTAAACACGTTCATGTAGAAGATAACGGCCGATTCAGCTAATGTTCTTTAGTTTAACGATTGCTGTATTCGGAAAAAACTCTTTAAGTTTTCCGTTTCGCGGAGCACTTGGACAGTAATCCCCATAAGCTTTGAAAATTACGTGTTTTTTTAAAAGTTGATTCTAGCTCAATATTTTAATGAAAACCGGCGTGTATTAAAAATGAATAAAATCACACAGAGAAAATATTGACAACAGTGGATAAAAATACAGGCCATGTTCCTTTCATCGCAGTGCACTTTTTCATGAACAATATTCTGTTGATCATAAAAAATTGAACTTTACCCATCATTATTTCATTATATATACAACTTCCAATAGCAACCATCCTCCCCCCCCCCCCCCCCCCCCCCCCCCCCCACACCATAGGATTTCATCAACAGACTCAAAAGTTAGAACAAATGGTACCATGCAAAAGTACTGCTGAAGAGGTTTCATTTGAATGGTCACACCATAGGATTTCATCAACAGACTAAAAAGTTAGAACTACATTACATGTCTCCATATATAATGAACTCTGGGAGTGAAAGGGTTAAAATTTCTTTTGTGTTACTCTGAAATCATAAACAACACTGTTTCTAGCTAACAAACCCAAGTTGAGCTTTTTCATTCATTTTATTTTGCCATTAACCACATTAAAATATATATGTAATAATAATAATGATAATAATAATAATACAATACATTAATACACTAGAAACTTATAATAACTTAAAAGACGATAGACTACAAAATGTTTAAGTGAGTGATGATCACCTAGGAGAGGCCAGGTTGCTTTTAAATTCTCAAATTAAATACAGTGGATTAATTGGAAAGAAAGAAATTTGATATTTTAAGGGGCTACATGTCACAAGAATTGGGCTGATTTTTTGGTTAAACCTCTGCTAAAATTACTGATGAGTTACCTTTAATCATGCACAGAATTCTCTTTGAACCTAAAAAAGAAAACAGAAACTGAATTCTTAAAGAGAGAACTAACCACAGTCAATTTTTAGAAAATTGATTTTTAAAGACATGGGGAAACACTTTGAAAGAGTTAGCCTAAAACTCTTCAAGTTGCAATCCATTTCCAGGCCACCCACTGCTAAAAACAGACATCAATAGTTTCGATGCACTAATTTTTATAAATGTTAACAACACAAGACCATTATCTTTAGATTTCCTTTGATGCAAATATCTCTTTTGTCATCCCAACTTGATACTAAAATCTGGTGAAGTGGTTGCTTGTGATTGTTCTCAAATATAATGAATTTTTTTTTAAATTATAGTGATCGAGAGTTTTCAAATGTATTGATTTTAAAGAAAAACGTAATATTACTATCAAAGCTGTCGTGAGAAGAAATCATTGGGAAGCTGAATAATTGTCCGTAACTGGAGCTGGTTGGTCAGCTACGGGTCCGGAATGATTCTCGTAAGAGAAGAATTCAAACAGGGTTTTGTCAAGGCAGCCGCAAGTAGAACTGTCCGCTTACAAGAATGTCCGCTCAGAGCTTCGAATGTAATTCAGCATCGTGGGAAATTTTCAATTTGGTAGAATTGTGTAGGTGGTTGTGGGTTCACAATAAATATTAATAGTGATTTGAATGAAAAAAGAAATTTGGTATTGTGGATAAGCGTTTCTCACGAGAGCTTTCAAATAATATATAAAGTGATCGATTGAAAAAAGAAATTCAATTGGTATTGCAGATAAGTGTTGCTCAATTCTCAAATAAAGCGATTTCAATTGACAACAAAAAATTGAAGTCATGGACAAGAGATCCTTTTAATATGAAGGTTCTCAAAAATAGTGATTTGACAGTCATTAGATAGAAATTTAATATTATGAAGAACTAGTTGCTTATGAGAAGTGGCCGCTCTGAACACCCGGGGGGGGGGGGGGGGGGGTACTCCCTATAATGGGCTATACGGGGATGCTCCGCCTGAAAGGGGTTCCTTTTTTAGGCTGGAGGTATATGAAAGGGTCGGGATTTCACGAGTTGAAGTATGTGAAAGGGTAGGGATTTCACTAAGAATAGGAAATGGTAGCGAAAACACGAGTTGAAGCATAAAAAAGGTAGGGAAAACTGCAATTTAAGTATTATAAAAAGGGCCTTTCAAAACATATCAAACAGACGCACGCAAAGGCTATATGAAAGGGGTACCATTTTCAACGAAAGGTATATGAAAGGGGTACCTTTTCTGTCAAAAACGGTATATGAAAGGGTAAGGGTTTGTACCTCGGGGCGAGCATCCCCGTACAAAACTTTGTTGAGTACCCCCCCCCCCCCCCCGGGTCTGAACAGTATAGGCAGTTATTTACAGTGGCAGTATGGCTATAATAAATTATTTCCTATTAATTTTCAGATCATCGTTTGTGAAGTAGGAAGGCATTATTGCTACAATGGCGATCTCAGAAGAGAACAACTTAACGAAGATGGTGATGAAAACTTGCTGTGCGGCCCTTGCACCAAGAAACCATTATTCCAAAGGTAATACAAAGCAAGTTTTATATAATTTGCGGCCTGAGTCATGTTCTTTAGAACATATCGGCCTTGCTTGACTAGATCTTCTCCAGATCCTACGTACACCAGTAGCATTTTCGTTCGTGGTCCTTTCCTTCTTACTTAATAAAATTTAACCCTTTCAATCATATGTAATAAATACGTATCTGTTATTTGCGGGTCTTCCAGATTTTCAGTGGCCTTTGAAAACTTAAATGGCAAACGTGTCCTCTGTAGTCCCTGTAGCATTATCCTGCAGTATGCCAATCATATTTGTGAGAAAAGATTAATTTGAAGCCAATTCATAGCACACAGAACTTTCCTGTGCACTGTAGGTACTTACATGTGAGCCTCTAGGGGATGAGTTAGTCTTTGCCCTCACATCCCTTTCATAACGGACTATACCTCCCATAAGGGACCACATTTGCTTTGTATTTTGGGTGTTCGGTTACAGGAGATTCGACTGTGGTTGGGACCCTTTAGGCCCCCTATTATTTTACTTAGAGTACAGCCTTTCAACCCCGGACCTATTTTTCTCTCTCTCTACAGGGTGTATAAAATAGTCTATGTGTTCCTGTATGGCACTTTGGTTAACCTACTGTTTACACTGTTTATAAAAATATATGTTGGTGAACTGCGACCCCACTTTATCGCAGTGTGTAAACCCAACATGAGCCTGGTTAACTGCAGCGATGGCTACATAACTAACTATGTCTGCACTGGGACTGACGAAGCCGCAATTGAAAATGCCAGGTAAGTCTAGATCAGTAGTCTCAAGAAATCATGTACCCTGGATAAATAACTCGAACGAGCTGTTTCTGTACATTATTTCAATCAAACCTCTACTAATGTATGATAATATTTTTTTCTTACAATGACATTCGGTGAAAATTAAGTCTTAGAAGGTAACATTTGGCACGTGACACACACACAAAAAAACAAGATTCCCCAATACCAGAACAACTTGTGATAAAAATCAAAACAAACTATATCTGATCACCATCTCAAAAACTTCTTAAGGAATATATAAAATTGTTGTTTAAGGGATATAATTACAACAATATCAATGGAAAACAGATGACAAGGATACACTAAGTTTAGGATAGTGGGCAGGGATTACCTAATACACTATAACAGGATGTAATGAATTATATAGGTACCCTTTAATTTCCAAGAGTGCCAAAAACTAACATATTCAAGAAAAATGCCAAATTTCATTTTGTAAAATATTGAAGAACAAATGGTACCATGCAAAAGTACTGCCGAAGAGGTTTCATTTGAATGGTCACACCATAGGATTTAGTCAACAGACTCAAACGTTAGAACAAATGGTACCATGCAAAAGCACTGCCGAATAGGTTTCATTTGAATGGTCACACCATAGGATTTAGTCAACAGACTCAAACGTTAGAACAAATGGTACCATGCAAAGGTACTGCTGAAGAGGTTTCATTTGAATGGTCACACCATAGGATTTCGTCCACAGATTCAAAAGTTAGAACTACGCTATAGCTGATAGCTGACTCTGGGAGTGAACGGATTGAGACACTGTTTCCAACTCCCTATATTTCTATTATTTTAAATTATTGTCCAAAGGCAAACAGGATAGATGGAGAAATGGGGGCGGGGCTTCTTCTACCCCTGTACCCAGGGCTTATTAATTAGAGGAAATATGCAGATACCTATTGTCAAAAACGTTTTTGGCTTACATTCATTTGTTAAATAACTCTTTTGTAGGAGATCATTTCCTTCTGCGCATTCATCTGGTATGATGTATGGCATGCTGTTCTTAGCAGTAAGTAGCTGAATTTGTTTTGCTTTCTAATTCTCTTTTTACCGTCCCGTAGCTGAATTTGTTTAGCTTTTTAATTCCCTTTTATCGTCTCGTATTGTTCCTACATGGACTACGTGTACACCCAGGAGATCTGTTACCATAGTTACGTACCCATCTATTTCCATAGTTACTCAAAAAATACAATAATCACAGGAAAGTACTTCTGAATAGAGTTACACATCTTTATATTAAACTGTTGTAGATGTGACTTTAAATATTATTTTATCCCTTTTTACAGCTTTACTTCGAAACATTGTTCATGTCCAAAGACAAAGGATTCTTCCTGAAGTCATTCATTCAATGCGGATGTATCATGGTGTCACTGTTCTTTGGACTAAACAGAGTACGAGAGCATAGGCACTCATGGGCTGATGTCTTAGCGGGATTCGTACTGGGAGGAGTCATAGCACTCTATATGGTACATTACAAGAACTATTTACTTTAACCCTTTAACTCCCAAGAGTGCCAAAATTCAAGAAAAATCCCAAATTTCATTTTGTAAAATAATGAAAAACAAATGGTGCCATGCAAAAGTACTGCCGAAGAGGTTTCATTTAATGGATGGTCACACCATAGGATTTGATCCACAGACTCAAAAGTTAAAACAAATGGTACCATGCAAAAGTACTGCCGAAGAGGTTTCATTTAAATGGTCACACCATAGGATTTCGTCAACAGACTCAAAAGTTAAGCCCGGTCCTCACTTGCGATGCAAGCATAACTTAATCATTAGCATAAGCATAAGAAGCTTATGCGCTAGTGAGGATAGCCGTGACATTAGTATAAGCATAAGAATATCAAAACCTTGCATTCTTCTTATGCTTATGCTTATCCTTATGTCGCTGTTATTTCCAGTGAGGACATGGTTGGCATATGCAAGCTTTTGATATTCTTATGCCTATCCTCATGTCACGGCCATCCTCACAAGCGCATAAGCTTCTTATGCTTCAGTGCTTATGCTTGCGTCGCAAGTGAGGACCGGGCTTAATAGAACTACACTACATGCCAATCCTCCATTTTTCAATTATTTAAAATTATTGTCTGTTGTAATTAAAACTTTTTAATAGCTTGAGCCTTGTGTCACTAGGCACGAGAGAGATAGTTGAAGGTGAATACATGTAGCCATGTTTTAATTTTCCTTCTCTTTTCTCTCTTACAGATGTTCAGAGTTCTAAAGCTCTCTGACTTTTGTAAACAGAAACCTAAAACGGGAAACATGAGGCGAGAAACATCAAAGGCCTCTTCAAATAACAATAACAACAATTTCATGTTCTTAAATTTTCCAGTTGGAAGTGAGCTCAGATTCACACCTGACACGGCATTACCATGAGGCAAGAACTAGTCAATACCTACTTCACTTGCTGAAAGAGTGAAAAGCAAACAGTGCCAATTAATATAGTAAAGTGATGAGTAAAGAACTAGTCAATACCTACTTCGAGAGTGAAAATCGAACAGTGGCAATAGAACGCCCTGCTCAGTAGTCGGGGGGGGGGGGGGGGGGGGGGTACTTCCCGAAAGTTTGGGTGGGGGTGTGCGGCATTCTTCTTAAAACCCTTATCCTATTTCAGACCAAAATATGCGATTTTCCTTACCCTATTTCACACCTGACCCAAAATTCGATACCCTATTTCAGACCAGGAAGTGCTTCCGTTTGCGTAAATATTTGAGAAGGGCTTTTAATTCCCGATGTTAATCAAACCGCATTTCTCAAAGGATGAAAAAAGTAGCTTCTTCTAAAAACCATACCCAATTCCAGACCAGAGTGTGCAAACTATACCCTATTTTAGACCAAAATGGTCAAAATCTAAACCCTATTTCAGACCAAAACGGCTTGCAAAAACCATATCCTTTAGGGCCGCAGATACCAATATAGCTTATATAAGGGAGTACCCCTCCCCCCCCCCCCCCCCGGGGTAGTCAACACACAGTAGATGCACATGTCTATCAATCAATCAATTAACTTTATTTAAACACGGTAAAACGGCTCAGTAAAACTGGTTTTCAGACATGCCGTGCACTTAAATATAATCTAATCTAAATGATAACAAAAATATATAATATAATACTAATAAGGCTAACTGTTCAGTAGCGTTCAGTTGAGTGGGACCTCACACTAAGGATATTATCTGCAGTCTTTTAAGTTGACTAACATCCAAGTTAGAACCATGTTGCATATCTCACAGTTTGACTCAGCTTGAACTCAATGTCATGGAATCATATTTTCTCTGATTTACTGAAGAATCTCGATATCTTTTGATAGCCATTTACATGTAGCAGGATGGTTTTTGAGCAATTTTTCAACAAGTATTTTACATTAACCTGAGTGTTGACGACAATATTCTATTGATTGTCAATTTGATGATGTATGTAAATAATTCTAAACTAACCAACAACTATTATCATGCAATACCGTTTCAAAACTCACATTCGTAGAGAAACCAGTGAAGGCCATTTAACTTTATTAGCAATATGTCATTTAATTCAACGGCATTTCATTAAGAATCCAAACAGTCCGCACCATATTGAATGCTAACACATACATAGTACAATGTACATGAACAAACATACTTCAGAACAAGCCGAAATTATACAACTTTTATATAACTAACATTAACAGCAGTCATGGAAGTGTACTTTGTACAGTCGAACTGTTTCAGTTACGGCCATGCTCGCTCCATCACGCGTGACCAGTATTTTTGAAAATTTGAATGGAGTTTTCAAGTTTACACATCGGTTTTGTAAATTCATTTCGAGATTCGGAATTCCTGTGAGAATTTTACCGCATTTCGGAAACAAAGAGCAACAAAGTATCATTTTATTTGAAATGCTACATATCCGAACAATATTAGTTTTTAATTATGCGTGTATTAGGAGTAGAAACTGAGAGAAAGATTAAAATCTTCCTGTGCCGTTTTACTAGCAATGCAAGCTTCATGCACACAGAATATTGAAGTCTCATCTCCAATTTTTAAGCCAAAAAATTTAGTCCATTACACTCATCAGATAGGCAGGGGCGTAGCTACCTGTACGCACGTACGCACGTGCGTACCTGAAAAAGTCGAAAAAAAAAGAAAGATTTGGGACTTGAGGGTGGGAGCAGGAAATAGGGGGAGTGTTTGAAAACAGTGATTGTGCGTACCTCTGAAAAAGTCCTGGCTACGCCCCTGAATAGGTGGTATCTTGCATAACCTCCCTACCCCTACACAAGGTGGTTCCTCGTCGATTATACTTGTGATGACTACTTCCCTAACAGCCGTCTCAAAATGTCTCACAGTTGTAGACAACATAAACAGAGTAGTAGACAGAAAGGACCAACGTAACTACAAAGTGGTCCTGGTGAAAATTAGTGTAAACTAAGCAGCAAATAATTGCCTGTAAGCGACAAAATATCCGGCTACCAGCACATTTTGATAGGGCTGTTAGTTATGCAAAAAACCTAGGGTGCTTACCATTTGTAGGAAAAAACCGGTTGGGGTGACCGTTACATAATGGTAAGCGATTTTCCAAATTTACCGACCAACCGACGAGATTGCCGTTACAATTTAAATATTCCATCTCCCCATCCTGGTACCCAGACCGTTAACTCGATTTAGCGATTGAAATTTTTCTAAATTCAAATGGTAAGGTAATTTCCAACGTTCCATTCCGAAACGGAAAAGAAAATGGTCAAATGGAACAGAATTTTCCGACGGTTCGTACCAACCGGGATGAAAGGACTAACCTCAAAACGTAGTCCACAATTTCCAACCGAAATTCCCGAAAAATTACTGTTCATTTGCTTTCCAACCGAAATTACCGGGATTTTTGGTTAAATGGTAAGCACCCCTAGTGATACATATTTAACAATTAGATTATGAGCTCGAGATTTCTATCGCGTGACGGGTGATAGTTCGCCCGAATCAACTATCATGCGATAGAAATCAAGAGCGAACACTGATCTAATTGTTTTAGTATAAATCTACTAGACGTTCAAAAAATTAAGAGCGCCTGTCAGTAAAAATCAAACATATCGCGGCAAGTGATAAAATTCGATTTCTTTCATATTTTAAAGTTAGATAGGTTACGGTATAACAAAAATCACTGGATACTTTTTTCGGCCAAATATCTTTTTATTTAAAAGAAAAATTCAAAAAATGAAATTCTGTTAAAATCGCCATTTGAGGCGGAAAATAATGCACAACGTGTTTGTTTGCTGACAATCTGAAGTCGTTGTTCAAATGAAACGAAAACATTTCACCATGGTTTACGCGACAATATACTCCACGATTCTTGGAGGATTTTGGCAGCTTTGTCCCGGTTGTGCCCAAATCATACTGTCCAGAAGGACGTCGGACACCTTATTGAGACTTATATAACGTAATGTCGACACTTAGAATTTTATTTTCAATAAATTTTTAAGTGTAGAAAAGAAAATCTAAAATCCCCACTCAGGATTGAACCTGTGACCTCAGCTAGGCTTAGGCTTACATAGCCTACGATACCACTGTACCACCTAGCTTCTCGGGTTGCTTAGTCCTAAATTTAACTATACTAGCAATAATCACAGATTATGGAGACGCGTTCGAAGGAATTTCCGGCGGAAATGAGCCCCTGAAAACCAGTCTACCAAAAAATCTCAAATTTTACTGCACATAAACCACAGGACAACCAACACGAAATTAGAATTGCGTTCTTCGAACGCGATAAACTGCTACCCCTAACCTCAACTGAAAGCTAACCAGTTACTCCGTTATATAAGTCTCAATAAGGTGTCCGAGGTTCTTCTGGACGGTATGATTTGGGCTTGACCACGATTCTTGGAGTATTTTGGTAGTCTTGTCCAACGGGTTTCTACGTCCGCCCCGCCATTTTGAAAACGGAGAAGGCCCTGGGGCGAGGTTGGTAAGTATAGTGCACGCTCCACCGCGGTCAAACGTCCGAGGCGTTTTTCGTTTTATTTAGTGGGATTTTATCTAATATTAAATGGAAATATAGGCAAGGATGAACAAAAAAAATTAGTTGACGTTACTATCTTTTAATTTTTCTCAAAATGATGAGTTTTTTTCCGTTGAAAACTGACCAAAACTCTTTGCGCCTGATCAAAATTATGTTGGCAAATGGCGCCGACAATTCTGCAGTTCACAGTTTTTAAACGCTTAGAACTTTTTTGGTAAACTTTCAAAACGTTTGGTAAATCACAGTGTATTGGCAATGTATTAAACTTTAAACAGCCATGAAAATAACAACCTGAACTTTTAAGTACTTTGCTTAACTTTTGCAAATTTCTCTCGTTTGACCGCGGTTAAAGGGCACGCAATGATCAAATGCGCAAATGAAATAAAAATTACTTTCTGTAATTCTTCAGAAAGCCAACGAATTATATTGAAGTTCACCAAATACTGAACATGATTACATCGTGTCAAAATCAGCAACTTTATCACCGCACCTATATTTCACTATTCGGCCTGGGGGGGGGGGGGGGGGGGGGGGGGAGGGGGGGGCACAAAGTGCCCGCGCTAACTTTCAACGTTCATAACTTCTTTAATATGTATTCAAACGCCATCAAACTTTGTGACTTTTCCTAAAATTTATCTGGCAACAATTTTATATGACAATTTTTTGATCACGTGACTTGATGTTTCCATGGCAACAAGATTTTGACAGCCATGTTTTTGGAAATTTGCATATTTATAACTTTGAATGAAAAACAATATTTATTGGTGTAACTTTTGTATTTTTACGTTATTTAGCGTTTATTTATTGGTTTTGATTAATTTTGCGTCAATTTGGACGGTTTTTAAGAGGTTTTAAAAAATTTCAGAAATCCAAGATGGCGGATCCAAGATGGCGGCCGTATAACTAATTACCTAATAACTACGTCATATGACGTCATCGTTCCATTGTGCGGACCGCAAAGGAGACAGTTTTGGACGTACAATGTACCCTCTAGGTTTCATTGTCATAGCCTTAATGTTCTTGAAGTTACGAAGGGGGGGGGGCACAATGTGCCCCCCCCCCAGGCTCAGAAACTCAAAAAAAGCCCAGGCTGAATAGGATTAATAATTAACATTCATACTGGCCCTGCAGAAAAGCTTTCGTTTTGTTATATTGAACACCGAATTACTCGAAAGTATTTAATTTGCCTCCGCCTCGAATAGCTCTTTTATCTACTTTGCAGGTGGCAAATATTGTTAATAATGTTTCCTTTTTTTAATAAAGTTGTTGTTGTTGTTGTTGTTGCACAACTTTGTATTATACAAAAAAAATGAAAAAATATCAAGAAGTTGCTATTAGTTACATTGGCCCCGGTTGTTCCGAAATCACTATCCAGCGGATAACACAATGGATTTTGTTAATACTTAATCACTGGATAGTGATTTATCCGGTGGATAGCGCTATCCACCGTATAAATCACTATCCAGCGGATAACACGTAGGATTTTGCTAATGCTTATCCACTGGATAGTGATTTATCCGGTGGACAGCGCTATTCATCGGATATATCACTATCCAGCGGATAACACGTAGGATTTTGTTAATACCTATCCACTGGATAGTGATTTATCCGGTGGATAGCGCTATTCATCGGATATATCACTATCCAGCGGATAACACGTAGGATTTTGCTAATACTTATCCACTGGATAGTGATTTATCCGGTGGATAGCGCTATCCACCGGATAAATCACTATCCAGTGGATAACACGTAGGATTTTGTTAATACCTATCCACTGGATAGTGATTTATGCGGTGGATAGCGCTATCGACCTTTTGAACAACCGGGGCCTCATTCACAAAATAATTATCCAACAGGTTCGATACACATGTGAGTAAAACAAGCTGACCTAACTTGCTGGACGCAGGGAACTCGGCAGGCAGCGACGATCATGAGCTTTGATAGTGAACAAAACAGTTCAAATAAATTTAATTAGCTAACTGAGAACAAGAAATCGCGTTCACTAAAGCTGCGTTCACATTAAAGCCGAAACATGTTTAGAGTAAACATGTTTCAACTAAACATGTTTCGCGTAAACGTGTTTGTTCTGGCATTGTTCACATCAGATGTCGGTTTCAAACACGTTTCATGCATGGTTGAATCATTTATGCTGTTTTGCGATGCGGTACGCTTAAAACCATTCTCATTCAGTTTTGCGGCAATGTTCTCCTATATGTTTTTTTTCCTTCCCATTACCGTTGTATTTCCTCGTCTGCCCATACTTCGACTAGACATTTGGCTTCATAAAAGCTCCAATTTTGGTTCTTTTGCACACTCGTGTCTTCTCCGCATCCATCCGCCATTTTGAATGTGTTCAGTCTGATCATGATTGAAACTACCTCGTGAGGTAGTTTCAATCATGATCAGACTAATCATGTTTCAATCATGATTCGCGCAATGCACTGCTTGATGTGAACACTTTTTATGATGAAACATGTTTCATTCGTGATCAGACTAATCATGTTTCGACCTAGTGTGAACACAGCTTAAGTCATGTAGTACGAAATGTAACTTGCAGCTAGGGTGCAACTTGTAATCATTTGGTAAAGAGAACATTAAACTTTTAATCTTTTAACTTTTAACTTGTAATCATTTGGTAAAGAGAACATTAAACTTTTTTGTCTTCAATCAATCAATCAATCAAATCTTTATTTTAACACGGTAAAAAAATTCATCAGGTTTTTTGTTACATATAAAGTATAACTACATAACAATATTTAATAATAATAATAATAAATACATATCTAAGAGTCTCTTAAAAATACTACTCAAAATTACACTCAACTATACCTGTTTTCCATGAATGCCGTGTATCTAACTTGACTAACTAAAATGAAAGTTTAACAATTGCTTAAAACGATTTAGAGATGGCACTTGCCTAAGGTTGCAGGGCAGACTGTTCCAGAGAGTTGCACCTCTATAGCTAAAGCTCCTTTTTAGGTAGTTGGTTCTTGGTAGAGGAACATTTAATTTGTTCGTAGAGTCCCTTAAGACATAGCCTGACGTGCTGCGCTCAGTAAACATAGAGGCTTTTGATTGGCGTAGATCAGGAAATGTAGCTTGCTATGTTTCACATATTGTAACTTCGAGTTGTTATTGATTACGAAGACGGAGGCTGTCACCGTTTTTAGTGTTACTTTAAAAAGCCAAAAGACATCATTCCTTATATCAATGAAAACAAAAGCTGCAGATGGCCAGGATGGAAATGGAACAGTTGCATCTTGAAAAAAACATGGGTTATCGCGTGTGTCTTAGAAAACTCGCTAAAAATCTGATTAATGGTTTATTCTCTCTTCGAAAATTCACTTCCTCTCCTAATTGTTGAACTGCAAAAACCGTGGACGAAGATCCTGCTGGTTTTACATCAGTCTTAAACCTGAAGAAGGCTGGTCTGGCCAGCCGAAATATTATTACTTTGTAGAGCAGTTTTCAATTGAGTGTGGTAAAACCAAAACCAAAGTAATTACTCTGACCAATCACAGCAGTCGTAAACAATCCAATGAACCAATCAGAGCTCGAAGCAATTACATGTCGGCGGCGCCAAGCGCGGGAGAACGCGTGTGAGCAAGTCACGATTGGTTTTGGTTTAACTTCTGATTGGTCGAGAAAGTGGCGCGAGATTTTTTAGCCAATCACAAAGCGTAGATTTTCACACACAATTGAAAACTGCTCTATCCTGCTCTTAGTGTTATTAAGCATTTCGTTTTTCGTTGTGTGTTCGCTAAACCAAACAAAAGCCTTCGTTCGCTAAACCAATCAAAAGCCTTCGTTCGCTAAACCAATCAAAAGCCTTCGTTCGCAAAACCAATCAAAAGCCATCGTTCGCAAAACCAAACAAAAGCCTTCGTTCGCTAAAGCAAACAAAAGCCTTCTTTCGCTAAACCAAACAAAAGCCTTCTTTCGCTAAACCAAACAAAAGCCTTCGTTCGCTAAACCAAACAAAAGCCTTCGTTCGCTAAACCAATCAAAAGCCTTCGTTCGCAAAACCAAACAAAAGCCTTCGTTCGCTAAACCAATCAAAAGCCTTCTTTCGCTAAACCAAACAAAAGCCTTCGTTCGCTAAACCAATCAAAAGCCTTCGTTCGCAAAACCAAACAAAAGCCTTCGTTCGCTAAACCAATCAAAAGCCTTCTTTCGCTAAACCAATCAAAAGCCTTCGCTCGCTAACCAAACAAACGCCTTCTTTCGCTAAACCAAACAAAAGCCTTCGTTCGCTAAACCAAACAAAAGCCTTCGTTCGCTAAACCAAACAAAAGCCTTCGTTCGCTAAACCAATCAAAAGCCTTCGTTCGCTAAACCAATCAAAAGCCTTCGTTCGCTAAACCAAACAAAAGCCTTCGTTCGCTAAACCAATCAAAAGCCTTCGTTCGCTAAACCAATCAAAAGTCTTCGTTCGCTAAACCAAACAAAAGCCTTCGTTCGCTAAACCAAACAAAAGCCTTCGTTCGCTAAACCAAAAAAAGCCTTCGTTCGCTAAACCAATCAAAAGCCTTCTTTCGCTAAACCAATCAAAAGTCTTCGTTCGCTAAACCAAACAAAAGCCTTCGTTCGCTAAACCAAACAAAAGCCTTCGTTCGCTAAACCAAAAAAAGCCTTCGTTCGCTAAACCAATCAAAAGCCTTCTTTCGCTAAACCAATCAAAAGCCTTCTTTCGCTAAACCAAACAAAAGCCTTCTTTCGCTAAACCAAACAAAAGCCTTCGTTCGCTAAACCAATCAAAAGCCTTCGTTCGCTAAACCAAACAAAAGCCTTCGTTCGCTAAACCAATCAAAAGCCTTCGTTCGCTAAACCAATCAAAAGCCTTCGTTCGCTAAACCAAACAAAAGCCTTCGTTCGCTAAACCAATCAAAAGCCTTCGTTTGCTAAACCAATCAAAAGTCTTCGTTCGCTAAACCAATCAAAAGCCTTCATTCGCTAAACCAACCAAAAGCCTTCGTTCGCTAAACCAATCAAAAGCCTTCGTTCGCTAAACCAATCAAAAGCCTTCGTTCGCTAAACCAATCAAACGCTTTCTTTTTTTTGTAATTTATTAATTTTTTTTGCAACATTTTGCTAATAATATAATACAATACAATACAATACAATACTTACTAATAATATAGTACAATACGATACACTACTTACAGTATGTTACTTACAATAGACCAATTACAATGCATTACTTACAATAAACTATTTACAGTACATTGCATACCAACAATGCAATCCTTTTCTGTTTTTCGTTAATTACAGTGTAGAAACAGACAATACATGACAAAAATAAAACGATTAGAGAAGAGAAGAGGGGGATGGTTAACTTGTCGTCCTATATTTCTGAGGAGTAAGGCATGAGCTTTTTCCATTTTCCATTGTGAAATTGAAGTTTGTTTTTCCTTTTAGCTATTGAACTTTCAGATTCATACAACTTTACAAGGGAGGGAGCCGTTGAGTCTGCATCTAAAAATATACTGTTTGGAAATAAGAATTACGTGATTTTTAAGTAGTGCATTTTCAACTGCTTTAGTAATTCCGAAAATCACCTCACTTCCATTGATTTCGTAATCTTCCAATAAATGCTTAATTGAGTGCCAGAAACTTGATACCAACGGACAACTGAAAAATAAGTGACATATGGTTTCCTCCGAAGATTGGCAGAAGGTACAGACAAAACGCTTTCGTTCGCTAAACCAAACAAAAGCCTTCGTTCGCTAAACCAATCAAAAGCCTTCGTTCGCAAAACCAAACAAAAGCCTTCGTTCGCAAAACCAACCAAAAGCCTTCGTTCGCTAAACCAATCAAAAGCTAGCTTTCGTTCGCAAAACCAACCAAAAGCCTTTGTTCGCTAAACCAATCAAAAGCCTTCGTTCGCTAAACCAATCAAATAGCGTTCCGCCCAGGTGACGTCATATTTGGCAGCTTTGCATTGTGGGATCGAAATGCGGACAAATATTTCAAAATGGCTGCCTCGGAAACACCAGTTTTTGCGATTCCTGTACATGTTGAGGATAATTGTCGAGTTGTACCCAAGAACAGTACTTCGTAGCACCTGCTTTTTTCGTAGCTTCCTGCGTAGTTCTTGAATGTTTGTACGCATTTCAATCCCATGATGCTGCGCAAGTTTTCTTTTTTTAGAATCTGGGCGGAACGCTTTTGCTTCCTTACAGTTCGTTTGTTGTTTTGGTTGCGTTACGCGTAATCATTTCAGGGTCATACGAAAATCTCACAGTAGCCGATTTTCAGCGTGCTGTGCAAGAAAGAAATGATTGCTTGAATAAGTTCGAGTGTGCTGCCAAAGAAAGCAAAGAGTCTACCGTCTTGTTCTCAGGAGCACGTCCCCTTTTGTACTATAAACGTAGAGAAGTGAGTGAAAAACAAATTAATACTGAATCACACATCTTCACATGTGTTGAGACTAATGTATGATTTTTTATAGCGTTCCGCCCAAAAAGGAAAGGTCATGGATTGGTGGTTTTCGCGCAGCAATGTTGGTGGTCACATACAAAAAATAGGGAAAAAATAGAGTTTAATTCCCAAAGCCGGATGGAAATGTCATTGTTTTGATCACCAACATGGCTTCCGTGAAACTGACTACCTTTATTCTTTGAAGTGAGCTGCACGATCACATGAATATTCCTCGTTCTAAAAGTGGCTGTCGGCATGAAAGGTAGTTAATCTTCCTCGATCTATAACTTGGAGCTGCATGAGAAAGGAAATATCACATGAATACCGTGCCTTCCTTGTAGTCGATCTTGTTCTATAATCGTGCTACTCTAAGAAAACATCACGTGAATATTCCTCGAACTGTAACAGTAAGCGTACTGTGTAACAGAGGAAAGCTCCCTTCTGTTTTCCTGTTTCTATTAGCGTGCTGTGCAAAATCGGAAACATCCCGGTCATGATAATGCCGCGTTCTAACCAAGGGGTAAGCGCACTGCCCGATAAAAATAGAGACATTACATAAGTAGGCGTTAGGATTCGTAGCTCGGTACAGTGAAACCTCGATTTAACGAAGTGCCAATAAAAGGGACTGGGGAAATTGGTTCTTTATATCGAGGGGTCGTTATATCGAAAACCTCATTATAATGAATTTGCGGAAAAACAACCAAAATGTTCGTTATATCGAGGTATAGTTGATAATTGTTTTGTAACAGTGTAAAGTATTTCCTGATCTCAACAAATAACATTTGCACTTTAATGCCTTATGAAGGGTGTATGAAACTACAGTACACTGTACATATAACTACGGCACTGAAAAAGTGTACAGATTACCTTTGCCCTATAGCACACACTGTTGATCTGTTCCGCATGCATTCATCTTTTCTCGCGCGTTGACATTTGTTCGTTGTATCGGGGTAGATTTTACGTTTGGGCTAAAGAATTGTGTTCGTTATAACGAGGATTTCGTTATATCGAGGTTTGTTATATCGAGGTTCTGTTCCATACATTTAGGACTTGTAACTGACTTTGCCGGGCTGAACAATGTCGTTCGTTATACCGAGGCCTCGTTATATAGAGGTTCGTTAAATCGAGATTCCACTGTACTACTTTATAATGGTATTAAAATCGAAATGGCCACAGAGCCGGTTATTTTATACCTTTTAGTACATTTAAGCTATAAAAAATATGCTGACAGGAAAACCTTTTCAGAAAGAAATAGCTACCTCTTAGTGATAAAAGTTAATGTGAGCTGCACCCTCAAAACGGGTTTCTAGAGCCTTTTAGAGATTGCATGCTTTCGAAATTTTCGACGATCAGCCTGGTCAATTTTATATGGGAATCCCTCCCCGGGATAAAAACCATATAATGGTCCGAAATGGCCAAGTGACCGCCAAAACAATCTTGACAATCTCAGCGCTTAGCTTTAAAAAATGTAGTGATAGGCCTCATGATGATATTATGGATGCAAATATTTTATATATTTATTACAAAATACACCTGTCGCAGACTATTTTGGGCACTAAAGTAAGGCTAAGGTTTTCGAAGTCTAACTCCCAAAAGGAACTTCGAAGGCAAGACAGCTTCTCTTATCTTATTAATGTCACGGAAATCCGCCAAAACGTACAACAATGTCATATATTAACCGCATTTTTGCTAGCCTGCGAGCAAGCTGTCGGGTTCCAGGTAAGGCTGCATTTACAGTTACTGGTGCCCTGCGCTGAAAATAAACATCGGTCCGCGGCCGCGCTCACTGAATATTGTAGATGTATATTTACTATATATTCTGCGTTTTGCGTTCGGACTGCTGGAAAATACTCCTTCGTTCCCATTAGAAATGTTATTTTGGGCACAAAACAACTTGAAGTTCAACTAAGGTCTTCAGTCAGAAACGGCTAGCTCCTAAAAAGAAACGTCGAAAGCAAGAGAGGATCACTTGTTGAAAACAAATTTCAGCTTAAAATATGAGAACAAACGGTGCGATTCCATTTCCGAAACTTCCTGCCAACGAACTTGACCAGATCTTCTTCATACAGAGTCAATTATGGAGACATGTAGTGTAGTTCTAACCGTGAGTGTGTCAACGAAATCCTGTCACATTGGTGTGACCATTCAAATGAATCCTCTTCGGCAGTACTTTTACATGGTACCATTTGTTTTTTGATATTTTCCAAGGTGCAATTTGGGATTTTTCTTGAGTTTTTTTGACACTCTTGGAAGTTAAAGAGTTAGCAGACGCTGATATATATTGCAGTGGCCACTGGAAGGTTTATAATGGTAATTGAACTGAGTGGAGTGCAATTTGGTCTGAAATCATACGTGTGATTGCGCGAGTTCGATTTGAAATCAAAAGTATGATTTCAGACCAAAATTGCACGACACAAAGTTCAATTACCACTTTATTACATTCATTTTGAAATCGCACAATTTAATCGCCCAAATACAGGATTTTAGTCAGTACCAATGTTTTATTGATCCAGTAGCCGGTTTGTAAAGATGAGGAAATGAACCGGAAACGCTTTTACATCTCATTTTGTATGCAAAACAGAAAGACTTAGACGTCATGTGTCAAGATGCAATTTAGAGCAAAAATAGTGCGATTTAGAGCAAAGATGTGATTTAGAGCAAAAAATAGTGCGATTCGGGAATAAATCGCACTGCTGAGAGCCAATCAGATTGCAAGGATCACCAGTGATTTCAAAATGGATGTAATAAACCGTTAAACATGCCAAGAGTGCACCCGCAGGTTCATGTTTACCGTTAAGAATGTATTTATTTTGTCAACTGGTTTTTACACTGAGTTAAATCAAAATAGAATGAAATATAAAAATTTGGTCTGAGTAAATGCATAGGCCAATTGAGCCACCAAAATGTAAATTTAATACTATACATAAAGTACCATCCAAACCGTACTTTATTGCAACATAATGCTTCTTTCTTCATTTGCGTGAATAGCAAACATGTATAGTAATCAGAAAATTTGTAGAGATTAAGCTGTTTTGTTTAAAATTCTTTACATTCAAACAGATATAATTTACTGTATTAGTAAACAAGTAATTGTATTTGCAACATAGAAGCATCGGATCTTGTAGTAAAGGATATTTACGGCTTCAGCTTAGTAACGAGATGATTTGATAAAAAAGCAAGACTGATTCACGGTACGGAAACGACTACATTTGTTAATCCAATATTTCGAAGGCACGGCCTTTCCAGCCTTTCTTTTTCACGGTCTTATCTGTAAAACTCTGAAGAAGAAAGGCGAGCTATTGGATTAATAAATATAGTCGTTTCCGTACCCTGACTCAGCCTCGCTTTTTATCAAATCGTTTTATAGTTGACATACTATACCATTAATCTTTAGCCAAAAATCAAGAACATACAGTCCGCGCTCAGCTGAAAAATAAGATGATATTTTAAAAAGAAGAAACTGAGTGTAGGTTTTTTATGGTCGATCAGTGCCCCAATATTCTTATTGAGTACCCTGTATTACAGTCAGCCTAGGTTCCGTGTGGACAAATCAAATAGATAAGCGATAGCGTGCTTGCAGCGCATGACTCTCTTATCGACAATCAATCTTCCATTAGGAGACCTCTGACCACAGATAACACCGCGGTTTCCTGCCTTTCTAAATTCAATGTGATGAAGACAGACAATGAATCGCCGCCGGTTATTTCTTTGGGTGGGCGTCTGATTATCCACCGACAGAAAAAGGGAAACACTTTGAAATTCGTCAACAAAACTTCTGGTTAGTCGATACTTCCGAGCGCCGCGATCGTGTTTAAGCTAGGTAATTTTGTTAAAAGCTGTCTTCAGTTTGGAAAAAATTGGATTTTGCTGACGATGGGAAATAACAAAATGAGGCAATTCAAACTGTAAACTCGATATCCAAGATGAATGAGAGAGATTGTTAAGAAAGCGTGATACAAGATAGAGCGTTGGTTTGTTCACTTTGCATCGGCGCCGTGTATGTATTATACCCGGGTATTATAACGACTTGCAAGATTCCAGCGGCAAAACATGACGAACATGTACATTGAAGGTCATTCCACCCACGCCTTGCGGAAACGTCGCTAATACGACGGACGCCTCGCCATTAGCTAGAGCCTGTAGTGGCTTACCCTAGGTGCCAGAGGTTTTCTTTTTTTAGTGAAAACTCGGCGAGTTTGAGCGGCGAGCTTCTTCTAACCGTTTATGCGGTTAATTTCACTCATGATGTTCAGAGAACGGACCTCTGGATCCATGGCTGTAGTTACCATCTCAACTCACAGAGTAAATTTTGCAGACATTTAATCCCGGGGGGTACTCGGAAAATGATACCCTATTCTAGACCAAAAACCTCTGATTACTATACCCTATCCCAGACTAAACTGCCTGAAAACCATACCCTTCACAGCGACACATACCTATATAGCTCATATATAAGAGTACCCCCTCCCCCCGGGCATTTAATGCAGTTCTAACTTTTAAGTCTGTGAATCGAATGGCAAGAAACCGTACACAAGAATCCCGCTGCTTGTACGGTGGATCCCGTAAGGATCTGCTTCAGCCAAAAAAAAAATGAATATAAAACTATAAAGCAAAGCTGAAAACAGCGTATGTTTTGTTTGGTACAATATTTCAGCTGGCCAGACCAGCCTTCTTCAGGTATAAGATGTTACTAGATTTACAATGTTATACGATATAACATGTGAAATTCTCCTTGTATACAACATCGTATATTAAACATTTTGTAAATCTAGTAACATCTTATAACTGAGGAAGGCTGGTCTGGCCAGCTGAAATATTGTACCAAACAAAATACGCTGTTTTCAGCTTTGCTTTATAGTTTTATAAAGTGACCATTCAAATGAAACCACTTCGGCAGTACTTTCACAAGGTACTATTTGTCTTTCGGTAGTTACAAAATAAATTTTTATATTTTCTTGAATTTTGATTTCGGGCACTCTTGCATGCAAGTTAAAGGTTAAAAACGAGTAAAAGTTAAATAAAACCGGAATAGTACAAAAGTGATATTTGTAGCTTCTTATTCTTAATCCACGCAGGTTTCCGTTACAATGGGAATCCGGGGGGGTGGGGGAAGGGGACGTCGTACCTTTTGGGGGTTAAAATTAATATTCGTGGAGTTGGTATTTTCAACAAGTAATTTTTATACTGATCCAGGTCTACAACTGGGAGATCCGGCACCTCTGTGGTCTTGCTAATATTTTATAGTTGGTATTAAACACTACAGCTGGATTGCCACTTTTTACGTGCGCTTTACGTGCTAACAGGAACAACATTTTAGAAAAAATTGATACCTTTTAGGGGTGAAAATTAATGTGAGCCCATAAAACGGGTTTCTGGTCCCCCCCCCCCCCCCCCCCCCCCCCCCCCCCCCCCCCCCCCCCCCCCCCCCCCCCCCCCCCCCCCCCCCCCCCCCCCCCCCCGGAATGGGAGTTGACTATATGTAATGCACTCAAAATTTAATTAACCCTTCCTTTCGAGGCCGTATTTACGTCATAGAATATGATTATTTTTATAACGTTTGAGACTCTGATATGGATAAAATCCTAAGGTGTGATCTTTTAAATGAAATTTATTGAGTAGTACTTTCCGTGGTTCTAAAAATAACGTTGATGTCTGTGTAGCCTGTTCCAGGCGTTCAGATAGTGGGGAAAGCGCAAATAGTTGGGGAAGGCGCGAAGAAAAGCGAGCCAAGTCCCTCCCTAGTCTCCACGCATTTTTTTCGCTCGCTTTTCTTCGCGCCTTCCCCAACTATTCGCACTTTCCCCACTATCTGAACGCCTGGAACAGGCTAATGTCTGTGGATTGAATCATACATTGTGACCATTCGTATTAAAACACAGGGTGATTCATGGGCTTTATTCCTCCCGGATATTCCCCCCGGATATTCCCCCCGGATATTCCCCCCGGATATTCCCCCCGGATATTCCCCCCGGATATTCCCCCCCGGATATTCCCTCCGGATATTCCCACATTCCCCTCCCCTTTTCCTACAGAGTGTTTGTACTGACGATGGTCAATACAATATACAATACAATACTGTTTAATGTGTCATACGCTTAGCTATAAAAGAGTATGTTATCATAGACGCCTTTGAAAAGCTACGACGATAACAAACCAGCTAGTTTACAGGTATTCCACTTTAAAATGAATAAAACACATTTTATGAACATCAAGTTCGGTACTTTTCATGGAAGAACATGTAAATTTAAATCCTAGCGCCGTTTTACTGGCAGGGTCAGGCCTGTTGTGAGCCTGAGCTCCCTGTAGACAAAAACGCAATCATTAGCGTGACAAAGACCCGTTGTCACCCGTAACCATGGTAACGACTTCCGCCTTTTGGAAATTTTCGGCACCTGATATAAAGTCTGTGGTTTCCTATCTTCCTCGATTCAGATTTTCGAAGACAGACGATTACACGCCAGTTATTTTTTCACTGGGTGGGCGTCTGACTATCCATCCGCGCCGATGACAAAATTGACCTAACGGAAATGCAATGAACGAGCGGTGCGATCTTGCTTACAATGTACAAGACAGGCTTCCTTTTCAGGAGTGAAAAATTGCAATTTACTGATTAATTGAAGCAATTCGAACTGCGAACTCAATATCTAAGATAAAAAAAAACTCGTTGTCGAAGCGTGCCGGTTGATAAGAGTGATTGCCAGTTACCTTGGCTTAACCTATTTTCATGCCCTGTTCACAACCATAGCGAGATTACGGCGGCAACTTTTGACAGGCAAGTGCCATTATAGTGCAAGGTCATTCTTAAAACTTTAATATGCCTATCCTTTCATCGCTCCCGTACGTTCGCTAGCTTGCCTTGCGACCGGGAAAATTAAACCTCAGTGTTGTTGCGGACGCTTCGCTATTACGGAAAGAGGTGAAACGGTGTATTGCAGAATGAAAAAATTCCCGCCTTTACCATTACGGACTCTTGTATTTACGGCACATGTTAAGATGAGCTTCGGATGTCTCCGGACATTTCCGCTAGAATGGGAGTTGTCTAATTATCCTTTTCCCTAAAGCGTTACGTCATGAAACGTGGTTCAAACTTTTAAGTCTGTTGACGAATCCTTAGTTGTGACCTGATTCAAATGAAAGCTACTGAGCAGTTCTTTCCTTCAGTGCTGTTTATTATGCTGAACAAGGTGCTTCTCATATATAAAGAGCTACATTAAAACAATCCTACAGAGTGACTATTCGGCAAATGAAAGCTATTGAGCAGTACTTTCCTATGGTGCTGTTTATTACTGCTGCCAAGGTGGTTCTCATATATAAAGAGCTATAAACAATATTTATCTTGCAGAGTGACCATTCAAATGAAAGCCGGCTACTGAGCAGTACTTTCCTGTGCTGCTGTTTATTATACAGCTGTGCAAGGTGCTTCTATAAACAATCCTACAGTGTGCGTGCGGACCATTCAAATGAAAGCTACTGAGCAGTACTAACATGTGGTGCTGTTCACAGCATAAGCTTACTGTACAAGGTAGTTCTAACTTTTGAGTCTGTGGATGAAATCCTAAAGTGACCCATTGATTCAAATGAAAGTTACTGAGCAGTACTTTCCTGTGGTGCTGTTTATTATGCTGTACAAGGTGGTTGTAAATTTTGAGTCTGTGGATGAAATCCTAAAGTGTGACCATTCAAATGAAAGTTACTGAGCAGTACTTTGCTGTGGTGCTGTTTATTATGCTGTACAAGGTGGTTGTAAATTTTGAGTCTGTGGATGAAATCCTAAACTGGTGTGACCATTAAAATGAAAGCTATGGAGCAGTACTTTGCTGTGGTGCTCTGCGGATTTGCTATCTGTATACAAGGAGGTTCAACTTTTGAGTCTGCGGATGAAGTCCTTGGTGTTGTTTACAAGTTGGCCAAAAACTTTCGATTCGAAATAGGTGTGACCATAGTCCCCTCTACTAACTATGGTGTGACCAATCTAATGAACTTTGGATCCGGTTGAGGCACTTTCGTGTAGAGCTGTTTTGTTTTTCAATACTTTAAAATCACTAAAATCAGTTTTGGTTTAGTTTAGTACTTAAATAACCACTTATGGAAATCTTAAAAGGCGAGACGAAGACATAATAGTTTATTATCAGGACCTCTTTTCTCTCAGCATGAGAGTTAAACGAGTTGAACAAAACACGAAAACGTGCGTCGAGTTATCATAGAGACTGGGAACTCTTCTCGGCTTAGACTGAAGCAAAAAAAAACATAAACAAGGCGAATATAATTAATCTTAACGAAGCAAAGTGGGTTATAAGAAATGATTTATTACTTGGCGAGATTTGATTCAAACTATACCGATGATGAAGAGTTGCACGTAAGTTTGATTTGTTTTGATAACAGCTAAATGCGAAAAGGTCGCAAATAAAAAATACAACAGCAACACGCAAGTCTCAGAAGCAGGTGTTTTGTGAATCAACTGAGGTATTACTACAAGAGTTATGGTATTAGTATTCGGATTTATTTTGATAGCAACTAAGTGTTCCACTTGAAATGTCACCCTGAATATCACGACAACACAACATACGTGTTTTTGTTCATGCTTTACACAACAAGGTATATTTTCAGATTTCCCTTCGATTTTTCAAAGTAGTTCTCGTGGTTAGGTGGTCGACAAGGACGCCCTTGTACGATTCCGCTGGTTTTTTTCACGCATTGGTTTATCCGCCCTAACGGGCGTTTAGAACACGTTTTGAGTTTTGTATTAGCAACAAGAAGCATTATAACAGTTTTAATCTTTTCCCATGTGTTTTATATTCCGTCTAGCCGACAGAATCACATTTTTAATCTGTTGCCTTAGTGAGTAAAAAAGCTGTTTTTTCCTGTATTGCTAACTGAGTCGTGTGAATTAAATACTGAAGAGTGTTGTCAGTCAAATACTGAAAGCTATTGAGCAGTTCTTTCCTGTGCCCGTCCTGTGCATGTGCGGTGCTATTTATTATGGTCATTATGCTGTACACTGAAGTGGTTCTAACCCTAAAGCCGGACCATTGCAAATGAAAGCTACTGAGCAGTACTTTCCTGTGGTGCTGTTTATTATGCCGTACAATGTGGTTCTAACTTTTGAGTCTGGATGAAATCCTGAAGTGTGACATTCAAATGAAAGCTACTGAGCAGTACTTTCCTGTGGTGCTGTTTATTATGCTATACAAGGTGGTTCTAACTTTTGAGTCTGTGGATGAAATCCTAAAGTGTGACCATTCAAATGAAAGCTCAGAATGAGTACACTGACTTTCCTGTGGTACTGTTTATGCTATAGAAGGTGGTTCTAATTTTTGAGTCTGTGGATGAAATCCTACAGTGTGACCATTCAAATGAAAGCTAATGAGTACACTGACTTTCCTGTGGTACTGTTTATGCTGTACAAGGTGGTTCTAATTTTTGAGTCTGTGGATGAAATCCTAAAGTGTGACCATTCAAATGAAAGCTATTGAGCAATACTTTCATGTGCTGCTGTTTATTTTGCTGCATAAGGTGCTTCTAACTTTAGAATATGTAAATATTACTTTCGTGTCATGTTGTTTATCTTTGGATATTAAAAAAAAATGAATTTTTGGATTTTATTAAATTTTAAAGTTGCTTTCTGATGCTTTTAGGATTGACAAGATCAAACCTTTAATTGCGTCATTCAATGCTACTTTTGTGTTATTCCTGAGGAAAAAAACCAGCAGCAATTTCCTGTGATGCCTCGCGCACATGAGTTGGTTCCAACTGATAAATCTGCGCACGTGATAATTCGAGATAAAACTTGTTGCATCAGTATTTTCGTGTTTCACTGTTTATATTTTTATATTTTGCAAATGTTGACTTTTGGGATTCTATATAAATGTAAGATTTTTCACCGGACACTCTTTTGTGAACGGAAGAGTTAATCCGGAAAAGCTAAAATTATCTTGACGCATAAGTTACTCTCAAATCTTTACAAATAATTAAGGACATCAAGAGAAGTTTCGAAGGACATGCAAGCGTTTTAAGAAGGGCAACTTCAATTCTATGGCAAAATACTGGCAAATATTGTCTCGTTTCCGGGGAGTTAACCCGATATTTAGGAGGATCGCTTTCCGGTTCATTCGATTGTTTCCAATTCAGCTAAATCAACTCTTCTTTTATTTTTTCCCATCAGCAGTTCCGGAATTTGTTTTCACACTAATGTATCTCGATTTCATGTTTGACAACAAGCTTAAAAAAATAAATCACCCGCAGTAATTTGAGCGTTTGTGTTGTTTCACTTACCTTCAAGAACGGCTTACACAAAATTCCGGGGGGAAGTATACTGGGATTAAATGAAAGATACGTTCTACTCCAGCTGTCCCCTTTACACGTTTATTTCATCCGTTCCCTTTCTGTCGCTTTGTTTCAGACCGTTTTTAGAAATTTTATAGAAAATACAATAAGAAGGGAAGCTAAAGTAGTCAACAATTACAACGAAAGTGAGGGGAATTTATGGAAAAAAATCGAGACTAATTTTCAACTCCATACCCTAAATAAACAATTTGTTGTGCCCCCTGAGTTCTGACTTCCGGCATTTCGAGGGACATTCTGGGTTATCTTACATAACAAGCTTTATGATAAATAGTATTTGCTTAGGTGATTATTCAACTGCCAGTCACTGCCAAGAGGTCAAAGTTGTCATCATATTACACGCCGCGATCGACGTACACGATATATAGGCTTGTGTGCATGCCCTTGTAACAACAATCAAGACGCCTTAGGATCGATCACAAGTCAAAATGTCTTCGACCAAGCTTTTTCAAGTCGCTGATTTAGCGTGCCTGTTGATCGTAGGTCTTATAAACGCGCTTCTTGGTCTGGTCATACCTCCGTATCGCCGCGGCTTCTTTTGCAACGATGAAAGTATCAAATACCCACTCGCAGAGGTGGAAACTCTTCCAACTTGGGCGGTAATTTTAGTTTCAGTCATTGTCCCAGTCTTTGTGGTAAGTATCGATGTTTTTAGCGATTTCAAAATTTAAAATAGTTTCATTTAACATATGTTTCTCAGCGCGCCTTAGTAACTATCCTTCGAGAACTATCAAGCTTAGACCGTAAAGCGTGGGCGATGGATGGTGTGTGATGGTATGTCTTCTTACATGTAAAACATGCCTTTCATTTCAATTCGAGTTTTATTCGTGTTTTTGAAACTCTAAAGCCCAAGCTTTCAACAGAAAAAAAAAATGGCCGTAGTGTTTCCTGACCAATCGGGGGGGTCAATTATGTTTTTTTCTGCTCACAATCGATTTTATCAGACGAATGACGTATAGTGGCTAATATAGCCCCACAAAAAAGTGTTTTTGTAAACACGTCCATGTTGGAGATTACGATTCAGCTAAAGTTCCTTCAGTTTAACGATTTCTGTATTCGGAAGAACTCTTTAAAGTTTTCCGTTTCGTGGAGCACTTCGGCAGTAATCCACATAAGCTTTGGAAATTACATAAAACATTTAAATCTGTTTTTCGCCATTCGCTTATCCATCAACGGATGTACGGCCTGAGCGTGTTTTTTAAAGTTGATTCTAGCTCAATATTTTGATGAAATCCGGCGTATATTAACCCAGCGGCCTTAATTTATTTATGAGCGGTTTCCGAATAAAATCACGCAGAGAAAATATTGACAACAGTGGATAAAATATAGGCCATGTTCCTTTCATTGCAGTACACTTTTTCATGAACAATAAATTATTTTGTTGATCATAAAAAATTGAACTTTTGCCATCATTATTTCATTATATATACAACTTCCAATAGCAACCCTCCTCTCCCATGTTGGAGCAGGAAAGAGATAGCAGGGTTTATTTATAATACGTATTTAATATAATTCACTGGACACAAAACGTGCGTGTTATAAATATAATCTCCCCTTAAAGCTTGAGAATTATATCTTAGAATTTTGTTATCTTCATTTGATGTCTGAGAATGACAAAATCACATGGCAGAGATAACTCGGTACAATGGTTTAGTATGAGCACACCCTTTTAAATCTGGTACCATAGGTACACTATTTAAAGCAACAAATCAATTCAGTAATAATTCCAAAAAAAAGATTTAGCGATCACGTATTTCTACATGTAGCAATTAATATTTTTAGCATTTGTAAATGATTTTTAGCATGAATTTTTTTATCACTCCCTGAACAAACTTTCAGTATAATTTTTGTAGTAGTTATCAAAAAAAACCACATGCTTTTACATTAAATCCCTAAATTGGCTAAATTAGGTTGTTGTTTTTTTCTTGTCTTCTGATTAGGGTCTAGTACAATCCATATTACCATAATCCAAACACAAGTCTTAAATTTTATCCAACATATTTTCATAGATTTTGTAGTACTAATAATATTATTTTGCAAAACCTATTGCCTGTAATTAAAATTCCTTTCTTTTACAATACTGTACTTTTACTCAAAAAATGTTTATAAACCTTTTAACTAAAATTAATGGTAAAAATTCCAACCTGAGCTCTTGCAAGTCATAAATAAATTTCTAATTATTTACAGTGATATAGACATGTATTAGTAAGGGATTAAATACCACTTCCTTCCAATTTTGATTGTAATCTGTAAAATATTAGAATTTTCACCATAACCTGAATGCAAGACTAAATCTTTTTAATGCTTGAAAAACCTCCTAACATCCATAACCCCAAAATAATTTTTTTTGGTCAAAAAAATCCCAAATCTATTTCTTGTATAAAATATATTAAATAACAAATGGCACCATGCAAATGTGGTACTGCAGAAATGGTTTCATTTGAATGGTCACACCATAGCATTTCGTCCACAGACTTAAAAGTTAGAACAACACTACATGTCTCAATAACTGACTCTGGGAGTGAAAGAGTTAAAACTCTAAACAGGGGCATAGCTAGGGGGTCCTGGGGTGCCCATGACCACCCCCTCCCTTTGTGATATAATTTTAGTAAAACACAGCATGGATGTGGACATGAAAATCTGGGTGTGACACAGTGTGACCCCCCCCCCCCCCTAGGGGCTACAATTGTCACATGAATTGGATTGATTTTTTTGGTTAAACCTCTGCTAAGACTACTGATGAGTACCTTTAATCAGGCACAGAATTTTCTTTGAACCTGAAAAGACTTGATACAAACTGAATTCTTAAAGAGAGAGCTAACCACAGTCAATGTTTATAAATTGATTTTTAAAGACATGAGGAAACACCTTAAAAGAGTTGGCCTAAAATTGTTTAATTTCATCCAGGCCACCCACTGCTAAAAAGTCAGACATTAATAGTTTCGGTGTACTAATATAATAAATGTTAACAACACAAGACCATTATCTTTAGATTTCTTTTGATGCAAAATATCTCTTTTGTCTTTTCAAATGGATACTAAAATCTAGTGAAGTGGTTGCTTGTGATAGATCTCAAATATAATGATTAAAAAAAAAAAAGAATGTTCGCTATTATGTCCAAGTGTTTCTCACGAGAGATCTCAAATAAAATTATAGTGATCGAGAGTTTACAAATGTATTGATTTAAAAGAAAAATGTAATACAGTCAAAGCTGTCATGAGAAGACACCCTTGGGAAGCCGAATAATTGCACATGACTGGAGCTCACTACTAAAGCTTAATGGGTTCAGAATGATTTTCGTACGAGTAGAATTTAAATGGGGTTTTATCCTGGGGGAGGGGGGGGGGGGATATTCCCCAAAAATTTGGGTGGGGTTGTGCGGCACCCTTCTTAAAACCCTTACCCTATTTCACACCAAAATATGCGGTTTTCCCTTAAATCGATACCCTATTTCAGATGTTAATCAAACCGCATTTCTCAGGGGATGAAAAAAGTAGCTTCTAAAAACCATAGTGCGCAAAACATACCCAGCTATTTCAGACCAAAATGGCCAAGATCTATACCCTATTTCAGACCAAACCGGCTTGAAAACCATAACCTTTAGGCCTGCACATACCTATCTAGCTTATATAAGGGAGTATAAGATAGTGGTTGAGGCTCACAAGAAAATAATATAAGTAGTGACTTGAATGAAAAAAGAAATTTGGTATTGTGGATAAGCATTTCTCATGAGAGCTTTCAAATAATATATATTAAAGTGATTGACTGAAAAAAGAAATTCAATTGGTATTGTAGATAAGTGTTGCTCAATTCTCAAATAAAGTGATTTTAATTGACAAAAAAAAATTGAAGTCATGGACAAGAGGTCCATTTAATATGAGGGTTCTCAAAAATAGTGATTTGACAGTAGATAGAAATTTAATATTGTGGAGAACTAGTACTTAATATGAGAAGTGGCCGCTTTGAACAGTATAGAAAGTTGTTTACAGTGGCAGTATGGCTATAATAATTTATTTCCTATTAATTTTCAGATCGTTGTTTGTGAAGTGGGAAAGCATTGCTACAATGGCGATCTCGGAAGAGAGCAATATAGCAAAGATGGTGATGAAAACTTGCTGTGCGGTCCTTACACCAAGAAACCATTATTCCAAAGGTACATAATACAAAGCAAGTTTTATATAACTTGCAGCCCGAGTCATGTTCTTTGAATTGGAATATGCTGACAATGGTGATGAAAACTTGCTGTAGGGTCCTTACACCAAGAAACCATTATTCCAAAGGTAATACAAAGCAAGTTTTATATAATTTGCAGCCTGGGTCATGTTCTTTGAATTAGAATATGCTGACAATGGTGATGAAAACTTGCTGTAGGGTCCTTACACCAAGAAACCATTATTCTAAAGGTAATACTAAGCAAGTTTTATATAATTTGCAGCCTGAGTCATGTTCTTTGAATTCTTCAAAGAATATGCTGACAAATCAACTTTTTTACATTGTCGTGCACAAAAAATCATTTACTTGTCTAAACAGACACAGAGTCCCACTGAGCAGTTACGTCTTTTCACATTTCAGGAATAAGTGCACGATTTTGATATATATATATAACTTCTGCTTTAGGAATGGCCAGACAACATCCCAAAAATGTGCCCTAAAATTTAACCCATTCAGTCATAAGATAATATACGTAATAAATACGTAACATTTGACATCTGTTATTTGCGGGTCTCCCAGATTTTCAGTGGCCTTTGAAAATTTAAATGACAAATGTGTATATCTTTAGCAGTCCCCAACAGCAATCCTGCAGTATGCCAATGTCAAGTAGCGTGATCCATGGATTACTTAATTTCTGATAATGAATTAACTGCTTTCATCCCACCGGCACTTGAAATCCCTAATGAAATAATTGACAAAAGCAAATAGAAAAGGTTAAACAATGAAACATTTTTACAAGAAATTGTGTATTTTTTTAATTCAATTGGCATTTTTCTCCCCGATTGGTCTGGCTTTGTGGTATGTTAATTTAAAAGGGGATTTGTCTTGTAATTTGTCCCTTGAACCCAATAATACGACCTTGTTAATTGTTACATGTAATATGACCAATTGAAATTTTTTCATCCTGTCTGTGGTCGTATTACTGGGTTTCTATTGTATCTTTAGTTAGTATTTCAGTGCAGCACAGATTTGTGGTCAGGACACTGGACATTCATCACATTCCAAAAGCAAAATCTAGACTAAGGCACACTAAACAATTCATTTGGCAGATTTTCATTGACGTATGTTGTAATGACCCATAACCTTCAGTGATAAAACTATTCCATCATTAATAACAGTTCACTCACAAATAGTTTTTGTTTTAGCTAAGAAAGCAATTATCTAATTGCTAAAATAACACGACAGATTCATGAAAGCTAAAGTAATTGAAAGTGGCCAAATGATGATGTATTTTCACAAAACAGACAAAACACATTTAAAGCATGCTATATTATATGACACTTCAGGTCAAGAATGTGGGTTATTTTGGTCTAATTAAATCTCGTTTACACTGTAACCAACCATTATTATAGCAACAGAATGCTGTTTTGGAAAAAAAGAATACAACACAATGTATACATAAAAAAATATATTTGACAGTGAAAAATATCAAAATTTAACATAGGTTGTTTATGCCCCCAGCCCTTCCAAAACTGGCAAGTACATGTAAAACAAATTGCCCAGACATGCCGATTTTTATTGTTTTTGTTTGAGTGTAGGGTGTACACATAGGGATTTTGTGGGAATAGATTCAAAGTCATTTATTAAAGCCGATTCATAGCACACAGAACTTTTCTGTGCACTGTAGGTGAACCTCTAAACTAGTGGGTCCGCCAGTGAGCCGAACTTTAGACTTTACCCTCCCATCCCTTTCATAAGTGACTATTCCTCCCATAAGAGACCACATTTGCTCTGCAGTTTGGATGGTTGCTTACATGTACAGGAGGTTCGACTGTTGTTGAGACCCTTTAGGCCCCCTACTATTTTACTTAGAGTACAGCCTTGCAACCACTGACCTATTTTTCTCTCTCTCTCTACAGGGTGTATAAAATAGTCTATGTGTTCCTGTATGGCACTCTGATCAACCTACTGTTTACACTGTTTATAAAAATATATGTTGGTGAACTGCGACCCCACTTTATCGCAGTGTGTAAACCCAACATGAGCCTGGTTAACTGCAGCGATGGCTACATAACTAACTATGTCTGCACTGGTACTGATGAAGCCGCAATTGAAAAAGCCAGGTAAGTCTAGATCAGTAGTCTCAAGACATACGGGGGGTGACAACTCTAACAAACACTGTTTGAGCAATACTGTGTGGAACTAAAAGTTGTCCCGAAAATTTGGAATATCTTCCCGATTTTTTCGGAGACATTCTCGCAAAAATTTCAAACTTCCCGAAATTTTAACAAAATTATCTCATGTTTCCCCGAAAATTTTTTGGAGTCTCCCGATTCCCATCAAAATCTTCAGATTCCCAGAAGAATTTTGTTTTTCTCCCGAAACAGGCCTTCTTAGAGTTGTCACCCCCCCCGTAAGATATCATGTACCCAGGATAAATAACTCGAAAAGCAGTTTCCCTGCATTATTACAATCAAACCTCTACTAATGATGATATTAATTTTTCTTACAATGACATTCGGTGAAAATTAAGTCTTAGAAGATAACATTTGGCACGTGACACACACAAAAACAAGATTCCCCAATACCAGAACAACTTGTAATAAAAATCAAAACAAACTATATCACCATCTCAAAAACTTGTTAAGGAATATATATAATTGTTGTTTAAGGGATATAATTACAACAATATCAATGGAAAACAGATGACAAGGATAACTAAGTTTAGGATAGTGGGCAGGGATTACCTAATACACTATAACAGGATGTAATGAACTATATAGGTACCCTTTAATTTTCAAGAGTGCAAAAAATTAACATATTCAAGAAAAACCCAAATTTCATTTTGTAAAATATTGAAAAACAATTGGTACCATGCAAAAGTACTGCCGAAGAGGTTTCATTTGAATGGTCACACCATAGGATTTCATCCACAGTGGGGACTCAAAAGCTGAGTTAGAACTACACTTTGTGTCTTCATAGCTGACTCTGGGAGTGAAAGAATTGAGAAGGATTTAGAATTTACTTCAACCCATTGGTGTAAAACAGGTCCAAAGGCAAACAGGATAGATGGAGCAATGGGGGGTGAGGGGGCTTCTTCTACCCCTTTGCCCAGGGCTTATTAGAGGAAATATTCAGATACTTATTGTCAGAAACGTTTTTGGCTTACATTCATTTGTTAAATAACCCTTTTGTAGGAGATCATTTCCTTCTGCACATTCATCTGGTACAATGTATGGCATGCTGTTCTTAGCGGTAAGTAGCTGAATTTGTTTTGCTTTTTAACTCCCTTTTATCGTTCCATATTGTTCCTACATACACACCCAGGAGATCTGTTATCCATAGTTATGTTTTTTCTTAGCGGTAAGTAGCTGAATTTGTTTTGCTTTTTAACTCCCTTTTATCGTTCCGTATTGTTCCTACATACACACCCAGGAGATCTGTTATCCATAGTTATGTTTTTTCTTAGCGGTAAGTAGCTGAATTTGTTTTGCTTTTTAACTCCCTTTTATCGTTCCGTATTGTTCCTAAATACACACCCAGGAGATCTGTTATCCATAGTTACCACTGGCTTAAAACAAAAAAAGTTTCATTTTGATAATTAATAAAGATTAAACAGCACCACATGAATGTGACGTGATGCTTAATATACACTTTAACATTTTATCCAGACTCAAAAGTTAGAACCACCTTTCAAAGCATAATAAACGGTACCACAGGAAAGTACTGCTCAGTAGCTTTCATTTGAATGGTCACACTTTAGGATTTCATCCACAGACTCAAAAGTTTGAACCACCTTTCAAAGCATAATGAACAGTACCACAGGAAAGTACTGCTCAGTAGCTTTCATTTGAATGGTCACACTTTAGGATTTCATCCACAGACTCAAAAGTTTGAACCACCTTGTACAGCATAATAAACAGTACCACAGGAAAATACTGCTCAGCAGCTTTCATTTGAATGGTCACACTTTAGGATTCCATTCACAGACTGAAACTGACAGAACCACCTTGTACAGCATAATAAGGAGGAAATTAGTACTGAACTGAATAGAGTTACACATCTCTAAAACTGGCATGTTCTAGATATGACTTTGAATATTATTTCTTTTCCTATTTATAGCTTTACTTCGAAACAGTGTTCATGTCCAAAGACAAAGGAGTCTTCCTGAAGCCATTCATTCAATGTGGATGTATCATGGTGTCACTGTTCTTTGGACTAAACAGAGTACGAGAGCATAGGCACTCATGGGCTGATGTCTCAGCGGGATTCGTACTGGGAGGAGTCATGGCAGTCTATATAGTATGTTGCAACAACTATTTACTTTAACCCTTCAACTCTCAAGAGTGCCAAAATTCAAGAAAAATCCCAAATTTCATTTTGTAAAATAATGAAAATCAAATGGTACCATGCAAAAGTACTGTAAAAGAGGTTTCATTTGAATGGTCACACCATAGGATTTCATCCACAGACTCAAAAGTTAGAACAAATGGTACCATGCAAAAATACTGCTGAAGAGGTTTCATTTGAATGGTCACACCATAGGATTTCATCAACAGACTCAAAAGTTAGAACAAATGGTACCATGCAAAAGTACTGCTGAAGAGGTTTCATTTGAATGGTCACACCATAGGATTTCATCAACAGACTAAGTTAGAACTACACTCGTGTCTCCATAACTGACTCTGGTAAAGACTGTTTCCAATCCTCCATATTTCTATTATTTTAAATTATTGTCTGTTGTACATGTAATTAACCCTTTTTAATAGCTTGCACTAGGTGCGAGAGAGATAGTTGGAGGGGAATACATGTAGCCATGTTTTAATTTTCTTTCTCTTTTCTCTCACAGATGTTCAGAGTTCTAAAGCTCTCTGACTTTTGTAAACAGAAATCTGAAACAGGAAACATGAGGCAAGAAACATCAAAGACCTCTTCAGATAACAAGGTGTTCTTACATTCCCCAGTTAGCAGAGAGTTCAGATTTACACCTGAAACTGCATTACCATGAGTAAAGAACTAGTCAATACCTACTGGTACTTCACTTGCTAAAAGAGTGACAAGCAAACAGTGCCAATAGTAAAGTGATGAGTAAAGAACTAGTCAATATATACTTCACTTGCTGAAAGAGTGAAAAGCGAACAGTGCCAGCAGCACGACCTGCTCAGTAGCCAACACACAGTAGATGCACATCTGTGCGCAGGCTAACTGTTCAGTCAGTTGAGTGGAACCTCAGACTAAGGATTTTATCCGCAGTCTTCTAAGTTGACTAACATCCAAGTTAGAACCATGTTGCATATCTCACGGTTTGACTCTGAGCTTGAACTCAGTGTCATGGAATCATATTTTCTATGATTTACTGAGGAATTTCAATATCTTTTGATAGCCATTTACATGTAGCAGGATGGTTTTTGAGCAATGTTTTAACAAGTATTTTATATTAACCTGAGTGTTGACGACAATATTCTATTGATTGTCAATTTGATGATGTAATGTATATAATTCTAAACTAACCAACAACTATTATTATGCAATACCGTTTCAAAAGTCACATTCATATAGAAACCAGTAAAGGCCATTCACATTGTAACTTTAGCAATATGTCATTTAAGCATTTCATTAAGAATCCAAACAGTCCACACCTTATTGAATGCTAACACATACATACATGTAGTACAATGTACATGAACAAACATACTTCAGAACAAACAAATTATACAACTAACATTAGCAGCAGTCATGGAAGTGTACTTTGTACAGTCAAACTGTTTCATTTACAGCCATGCTCTGCCCTGTGTGACCAGTATTTTTGAAAATTTGAATGGTTGAGTTTTCAAGTTTATGCATCGGTTTTGTAAATTCATTCCGAGATTCGGAATTCCCGGGAGAATTTTATCGCATTTTTGGAAACAAAGAGTACCAAAGTATCATTTTATTTGAAATGTCACATATCCCAACAATATTAGGGTTTTTTATGGGTGTAATGAAGTTATTTTTTCGTTGACTCATGACTTTCAAAGTGTTTTCCAAAGAGATCTTCAAGGCTTCACTCAAATCTCAGACGTTATGAAGAAATATTCAAATGTTCATTTCAGCCTTGTGGATTACTGGTCACGCGTGATGGAGCATGGCAGTAAAATAGTTTAACAGGCCTCTCAAAATGTCTCAGCTGTAGGCAACATAAATGGAGTAGTAGACAGAAGGGACCAACTACAAAGGGGTCTTGGTAACCTGCGATCAGGCGCTCTTTTTTTTCGAAGCATGAGAGCGCGAATGCACGAAAGTCAGCGGAAAGGCCTCCCTGCTCTCTGCCGACTTTCCCTCCGAAAAAAAGAGCGCCTGATCGCAGGTTAGGGTCTTGGTGAAAATTAGTGAAACTAAGCAGCAAATAAATGACCTGTAGGCGGAAATACTAGTATCTCCAGCTACCAGCACATTTTGATAGGGCTGTTAGTAATACAAAAAACCTTGTAATATGTGTTGTTTTGTACAATAAAATATGGTCTTTGTTAGAGTCCTATTAAAGATGAAATATTATGGAGTTTGTAACTTATCAACATATTTGCACATTTTATTGAATGACCTTCATTCTTGAGATTTTCCTTTTCTTTTTTCCAACATTCTTTCCCTGGCTTTCTTTATATCCTCAATCGTTGTTGGAGGTCTCTACAGAAAAAAAGTAATAATCTTGTAAAGGAAAATTCTGTCATTTTAATGGTGAGTTCTAGGAAGTTGTGTGCCTAGGAAGTGTGAGCCGAGTGGGGGGGGGGGGGGGGGGGGGGGGGGGGGGGTCCTCTGTATAATTACAGGTATATGCTGCTGGAACTCTGAAAGTCTCACCCAATTCCAGACCATGCTCAGCTGCATTTTGAAACTATTCTAGATTAGACACCAAAATTCCAACCCTATCCCAATCTCGCTACTTTCACAAACTCTATCTTCATACCACTGATCTATTTCCCAGTAAATCCTATTCTAGACAAAAACTTGCAATTTCTATACCCTAACCCAGACTTGTCCTTTTGGTTTTATGATCGTCATGCATCATTACATTCAGATTCGTACTCTACAAGTGTCAAGTGTGATCAGTTCAGCAATGGCTGATTTTGTGTTAGTTTCCAGTTGTCTTTTCTTTTTGAAGAGTTTATTCTAAGAAGTCTCTGGGTTTCCCCCTTGATAAAACCTCTTTTTATAAATCAGAACAAAAAATCCCAAATTCATTTTGTAAAATATTAAGAAACAAATGATACCATTCAAAAGTAGCAGTGCTGAAGAGGTTTCATTTGAATGGTCACACCATAGGATTTCATCAACAGACTCAAAAGTTAGAACAAATGGTACCATGCAAAAGTACTGCTGAAGAGGTTTCATTTGAATGGTCACACCACAGGATTTTGCCATAGACTCAAAAGTTAGAACTACACTACATGTCTCCATAATTGATGACACTAATGGCATAACTGCGCCGATGACTTTTTGAGTCTTTTTTTGGCGGCTATCCCCCTGTTCTAAAAACTACAAAAATCGCCCCCACCCCCTCCCCCTGTTCAATGTTGCTAACAAATGACGCAAAATATCGGCTTTGCCAACACTTTTAATAAAACTCGAAATGTCTCACATATAGTATTTTTTCTAAAAACCATAAAAATTGCCCCCACCCCGCTCCCCCTGTTCAAAACAATCTTTTAGACTACTAAAACTGTTAGACTTTTAATAGGCCTTATTCACGATAGCCGCCATTTTGGTGGCAACATTATGATGCAAATTAGCCATGTGCTCTGCCAGGGGGCAAACAATGGATAAAAGAACAATTTTCGGAAGATCGGTTCTTTCTAACAGTTAAGTATCCTTGTAAAAATCATATTTGAGGGCTAGATAGTTGGCAATTTTGATTTTTTTAATTAGAAGTTTGGAATGGTTGCTCTATATCTGACTTCTTAGTTTTGTTAACTATGCAGACTTTACTAAAGCGGCGAAAATAACTTAAATTTAAGTACATTAACTACTGTAACACTGTAAAAATGCATTGGCTCCAAAAAAATATCAGCATAATAAATAATTGTTTTGAAATCTCCCGAGTTTGAGTTGTTTGCCCCCTCAGAAATCATGTGATAAATTTGCATAATAATGTAAAACCAACATGGCAGCTATCGTGAATAAGGCCTATTCAACTAACCATTATTATTGACTCCAGGAGTGAAAGGGTTAAAGGGTGCTCCGTGGCACCTGATGAAAAACGCATATTACAGCAATCCACTGCAAATATGCCAAAAATAAGATCCCCCACTAGATACAAATCAGAAATTGAATGATATCAACATTATTCTGTAAAAAGTAAAAAGAGCTCACATGACAATCTTTATCCACTGGGTAAATGGCTTTCTGTGGGTAAAAAATAAGATCAGTGTGAGCAAAAAATATATGTTATTCATGGGACTGGCATGAGGGTATTGGGGAAATACTGGTTGTTTTTATTTTACAAGTTAATGGATCGAACCAAACACAACTACGGGGTCCATAAACTGGCAAATAAAGGATGAGACCAATATTCCCCAATATCGACTGAACAAGCTAGTGTTTATTATTAATAATGGCTTTTGAAACATTTTGTTGACAAATTATATTTAATAATGGTAGTTATAACAATATTTATCCAGGGTGCCCACATCACCAAGGTGTTTTTCAGTGGGGCCCTGCAAATTATAAATTAAAAAAAAGAAAAGAAAAATTGTAAAAAACTTTAAAAATTTAGCAAAAACAAGGTCCTTTACATTTTGTTTAAAACTTAAAAGTGAGTTTGTATTCCTCACAGACTCTACTAAAATATTCCCTTTGGCAAGTCCTTAATACAAAATGCACTGTTTGCCATACTCTAGGAAGGTTCATATTTCATGTCTACGACGTACATGTACATACAAATAACACATATTTGATGTATTGCTGCATCCATTCTCAGTCACTTACAAAAGGTAGTTGCTTACAAGAGGCTTCAATTACATGTATAATGACTTGATTGGGAAAATTTTGAAATTTTGAAAAAGTGGATGCTTAGGAGAGGTGGTCGCTTAGCAGAGGTGGTCACTTAGGAGGGGTGGTCACTTAGGAGAGGTGGTCACTTAGGAGAGGTGGTCGCTTAGGATAGGTAGTCACTTAGGAGAGGTGCTGGCTTAGGAGAGGTGGTCGCTTAGGAGAGGTGGTCGCTTAGGAGAGGTGGTCACTTAGGAGAGGTGGTCACTTAGGAGAGGTGGTCGCTTAGAAGGGGTGGTCGCTTAGGAGAGGTGGTCGCTTAGGAGAGGTGGTCATTTAGGAGATGTAGTCAATATAGGACAGGTGGTTGCCTGGGATAGGTAGTCGCTTTGGACAGGTGGTCGCTAAGGAGGGGTGGTCGCTTAGGAGAGGTGGTCACTTAGGAGATGTAGTCAATATAGGACAGGTGGTTGCCTGGGATAGGTAGTCACCTAGGAGAGGTGGTTGCTTAGGAGAGGTGGTCGCTTAGGAGAGGTGGTCACTTAGGAGAGGTGGTCACTTAGGAGAGGTGGTCACTTAGGAGAGGTGGTCGCTTAGGAGGGGTGGTCGCTTAGGAGAGGTGGTCGCTTAGGATAGGTGGTCATTTAGGAGATGTAGTCAATATAGGACAGGTGGTTGCCTGGGATAGGTGGTCGCTTTGGACAGGTGGTTGCTTAGGAGAGGTGGTCACTTAGAAGAGGTGGTCACTTAGGAGAGGTGGTCACTTAGGAGAGGTGGTCGCTTAGGAGGGGTGGTTGCTTAGGAGGGGTCGTCGCTAAGGAGAGGTGGTCACTTAGGAGAGGTAGTCACTTAGGAGAGGTGGTCACTTAGGAGAGGTGGTCACTTATGAGAGGTTGTCACTTAGGAGAGGTGGTCACTTAGGAGAGGTGGTCGCTTAGGAGAGGTGGTCACTTATGAGAGGTTGTCGCTTAGGAGAGGTGGTCACTTAGGAGAGGTGAACACTTAGGAGAGGTGGTCGCTTAGGAGAGGTGGTCGCTTAGGAGAGGTGGTCACTTAGGAGAGGTGGTCACTTAGGAGAGGTTGTCGCTTTGGAGAAGTGGTCGCTTACAAGAGGTGGTCGCTTAGGAGAGGTGGTCGCTTGGGAGAGGTGGTCACTTATGAGAGGTTGTCGCTTAGGAGAGGTGGTCACTTAGGAGAGGTGGTCGCTTAGGAGAGGTGGTCGCTTAGGAGAGGTGGTCGCTTAGGAGAGGTGGTCACTTAGGAGAGGTCGTCACTTAGGAGAGGTTGTCGCTTTGGAGAAGTGGTCGCTTACAAGAGGTGGTCGCTTAGGAGAGGTGGTTGCTTGGGAGAGGTGGTCACTTATGAGAGGTTGTCACTTAGGAGAGGTGGTCACTTAGGAGAGGTGGTCGCTTAGGAGAGGTGGTCACTTATGAGAGGTTGTCGCTTAGGAGAGGTGGTCACTTAGGAGAGGTGGTCACTTAGGAGAGGTTGTCACTTAGGAGAGGTGGTCACTTAGCAGAGGTGGTCGCTTAGGAGAGGTGGTCACTTATGAGAGGTTGTCGCTTAGGAGAGGTGGTCACTTAGGAGAGGTGGTCATTTAGGAGAGGTGGTCGCTTAGGAGAGGTGGTCGCTTAGGAGAGGTGGTCACTTAGGAGAGGTGGTCACTTAGTAGAGGTTGTCGCTTTGGAGAAGTGGTCGCTTACAAGAGGTGGTCGCTTAGGAGAGGTGGTCGCTTGGGAGAGGTGGTCACTTAGGAGAGGTGGTCGTTTAGGAGAGGTGGTCGCTTAGGAGAGGTGGTCGCTTAGGAGAGGTGGTCACTTAGGAGAGATGGTCACTTAGGAGAGGTTGTCGCTTTGGAGAAGTGGTCGCTTACAAGAGGTGGTCGCTTAGGAGAGGTGGTCGCTTGGGAGAGGTGGTCACTTAGGAGAGGTGGTCACTTAGGAGAGGTAGTCGCTTTGGAGAAGTGGTCGCTTACAAGAGGTGGTCGCTTAGGAGAGGTGGTCGCTTGGGAGAGGTGGTCACTTATGAGAGGTTGTCGCTTAGGAGAGGTGGTCACTTAGGAGAGGTGGTCACTTAGGAGAGGTGGTCGCTTAGGAGAGGTGGTCGCTTAGGAGAGGTGGTCGCTTAGGAGAGGTGGTCACTTAGGAGAGGTGGTCGCTTAGGAGAGGTGGTCACTTAGGAGAGGTGGTCACTTAGGAGAGGTGGTCACTTAGGAGAGGTGGTCACTTAGGAGAGGTGGTCGCTTAGGAGAGGTGGTCACTTAGGAGAGGTGGTCGCTTAGGAGAGGTGGTCACTTATGAGAGGTTGTCGCTTAGGAGAGGTGGTCACTTAGGAGAGGTGGTCACTTAGGAGAGGTGGTCGCTTAGGAGAGGTGGTCGCTTAGGAGAGGTGGTCACTTAGGAGAGGTGGTCACTTAGGAGAGGTGGTCGCTTAGGGCAGGTGGTCACTTACAAGAGGTCGTCGCTTAGGAGTGGTGGTCGCTTAGGAGAGGTGGTTGCTTAGGAGAGGTGGTCGCTTAGGAGAGGTGGTCGCTTAGGAGAGGTGGTCACTTAGTAGAGGTGGTTGCTTAAGAGGGGTGGTCGCTTAGGAGAGGTGGTCACTTAGGAGAGGTGGTCGTTTAGGAGAGGTGGTCACTTAGGAGAGGTGGTACGTCACTTAGGAGAGGTGGTCGCTTAGGAGAGGTGGTCGCTTAGGAGGGGTGGTCGCTTAGGAGAGGTGGTCGTTTAGGAGAGGTGGTCACTTAGGAGAGGTGGTCACTTAGGAGAGGTGGGACGTCACTTAGGAGAGGTGGTCGCTTAGGAGAGGTAGTCGCTTAGGAGAGGTGGTCACTTAGGAGGGGTGGTCGCTTAGGAGAGGTGGTCACTTAGGAGAGGTGGTCGCTTAGGATAGGTGGTCGCTTTCAAGAGGTGGTCACTTACAAGAGGTGGTCACACATGGAAGTTGGACTGCATATGCAGTTTGTAGGTTACACAAGAACTATAGTAAGCTAAGAAAACAGGAACTTTAATGCAGAAACCCAAGCATCACAGCTACATGTAGTTTCATGCTAAATAAACATCAAGGAAGTAAGGCCAAACTGTACATCCAAGAAGAACAAAATATATAGAACAGAAACCACCTACCAGTACTTTTAATGTGAATAAAGGAATCACTTTTATTTCCCCAAAATCAAGCAATTAATATTTTAATATTCTATGGCTACACTTTGAAATATTTGTAGGTAGGTACTTAAAGGTATAGGTATAGGTATTTAAAGTTGATGACACAGAGTGCTTACTCAGTGAACTGCTGACAGTGATGGAGGACAGAAAAGGATGTGAGGAACGAATCAGAGGGGTCTGAGGTACCTCTTCAACTTGATAATTATGATGATGAAGTGTCAGGAAAATTACCAGGAGATACATGTATTTGTATGCTGTACATCAACAGTTGCTGATTTTTATGAAGTTATTTAGGACTTTTTTCTATACACCCTTCACTTCCCATCATGCTATGCTCTCCAACCCTCAAGAAGAAAGATTATAATATAAAAACAAAATAAGCAAACCTTTTTCTGTGACATAAAATCCTCGTATGATTCTGGCATATTGAAGTAGGCAAACATGGCGACAGGAAAGAACACATACAAAACAATCTGTGAAAGAATAATGTTGTGATAAGTGAATTTATGCTTGTCAGTGCTGTTGCAAAATGGCATTGTGGTCTGGCTAAAAATGAGAAACCATTAGTGGTGTAAAATAATGTAATGAAAGACTAATACTACAGCCAACTGACAAAAAAACTAGAGTTTTTTTTTATCTCCGAAGAGTGCCAAAATTCAAAATTAAGAAAAATTCCTGAAACTTCATTTTAAGACACATCGAAAAACAAATAGTACCAAGCAAAAGTACTGCCCAAGAGGTTTCATTTGAATGGCCACAAGTTATCGACACTAGGAGTGAAATATTCTTCAAAGTGTAGGTGTAGCCTCGTATTCAGGAGTACGAATTTCCAATGTCCCTTGTAACTCATGAATATGTGAAACACCATTGGATGGTGACAGAAATAGCGCTATATATAAGTATTTTATTGTAACAGTCAACTCTCTCCTAACGGACACCTCTATAAGACGGACATCTGGTGTTGGTCCCTGTCGTTTTTCAGTCATTTTACTGACTAAACTCTACAAGGCGGACACCTCTCTAAGACGGATAACGGACACTTTGAAACCGTCCATGTACACTTTACAAGTTTTTTTTAGTGAAAAATACTTCATAACGGAAATGTAAGTGCTGAATTTGAACAAACGAGTCCACTTTTGTAATGTTATTTTTGTTCCAGTTTGTAGGTTTTGCTTAAATAAATGACTTTACACAGATTTAAAACAGACGTGTATTCATTGTGCACAGGTTCAGTTTTATTGTCTCAGAATAACTGGTGTCGTGTTACCTCAACTCTCTATAAGCCGGGCACATCTCTAAGACGGGCAGTTGGGGCCAGTCCCGACAGTGTCAGTCTTAGAGAGAGTTGACTGTATTAAGTTATAGCAGTGGAAGACAAATATGCAAATTTTCACTCCTTAAATCAGTCGATCAACTATCAACATGAAGCCTAAATAGTCACCTGCGTTACCTACGGGGACAGCGTTGGAGGAAGGGAGGGGAGGGGCAGGGGGTGGTTGTTGGTGGAGCATAGAAGAGGATCGTAACGTTTTGTATTCACAAGCTGGTTTACAGGAGCCTTTGATTCGCACAACCTGCACATGCTATGCATGAACTCTTCATCACTAGTAATTGTATAAGCAGGGATGTCGCTAAGAGCCGGCTACCGGCTAATTTCACCACCTAAAAGAGAACTTATCACCAGCTGAAATTTCAATGGGAGATTTTGAAGGTGAACAAGCCAGAAAAACCGGCTGAACTTGTTAAGTGTTTTCTTAGCTACACCACTGTATAAGTCCTGCATTTACATACCAATGTACTCATGCAACATGGTTTTACTTGTGTTTGTGATTTAACGCTTAATTTCTTTTTTGTTTCAAGAGTCAGAATCATGATTTTTTGTTAGGTTTCTTTGATTTTAGAACACTGTTCTCAAGCACAAGCTAACTACATGTATTTCATAATTATTCTTTTTTCCCATTAAAATACCTGTAATTTATTTTCCTGACATTGTGAAACCATATTTACATGTAATAACCATACTATTTTATGACTCTCAAACTTGGCCTTTTCACTATTTCTAAGTGCTCTATCCAGTAGTGTCAATAGATTTTTGAAATCTAAACAATGGCCATTATGGGATGCCCTGGGGGCAAAATCAGTATGGCTGCTGTATCTGCGAAACGGGCTATGGGGGAGGTATGGATACTTTTTGGAACCACACATTTGAGTTCCCCTTCACCAAGGTCAGTTGAACTTTGTACCCCCCCCCCCCCCCCCCCCCCCCCCGTCCCCCCAATAAAAAAAAAATTCTCTCTTTCCCACACATATTATACTGCACATTAAACTCGAAAATATGCAGAATTTTTAGCAAAAGAATTGCTGCTGGGAGAGTTTCAATGTCTAGGAATTCGTGTTTTGACGCAGTTAGTGTGTAATGTGTAGCCAAATTGGCGAGTTCACACGTAGCTTAGTAAACCGGAACAGATTAAGATTTAGTCTTAACGCTGTTAAGATTAATTATTACAATGACACGGATAATAATTTAGCTTAGCTCTCTCGAAACCAATATTAGCTCTTACATGAAACAAAATTAACCTCAATTACATATGAAAATACGAAAAAATAGAAATAATCTCATTACCCGGCCAAGCTCAATCTTCGATCCTATCGCCATCTTGGACGAGGAGACTGGATTCTAACTGCGCAGAAACACTTTTACGCATATATCAATGATTGTGGACCGCGCTAAAGAGAGTTGAGTTTGAGCCTGCTGTATCTCCGGATATAAACATGGCCGCTGGTATTCCATCGCTCTCCCAGGTTAGCGTTGTTTTTTTTCCTGTGTTACTTTAAAAAATAACACAATCGCTATATTTTGTGTTACTTATAGATATTTTATCTCGTGATATGTGCCTGCTTTTGCGAGTTTTCTGTAATTGAGCGTTTATAATTTCATATCTGCGCCTCGATTACTGTAAGCTTGCGTTCGCGTATGTAAGCTGATTGCAAGCCATGAATTGCCGAAGAGGTGAAATGAAAAAGAGCATTAATAACTATTCACAGCACCCGGTTGTTCCAGATGTCTTTGTTTTTAAAATATTGCTTTGTGAAGTTTCCAATTGTGAACTCAGTTCCCTGTGGATTGTTTACGAACGTAGCCTTTCTTCAACTACAGCTTAATATTGACTGCGACCGATACGTGTTTATTGGCCATTTTGTCAAGTTTGCAAAATAGCACCTCGAAGTAAATTAAAGTTTGTTTAAAAACGATTTTCCTAATTTTCCTATTTGAATTCGAATTCCACTTAAGCACGTATTCATCGCGGTTATTTTTCATTTCTTTCAACAGCAATCCATCTCGTTTCTTTCGTGACATTTTCGTGGCATCAACATAGATGAAATTTTTAAGATAATTTTCTTATCATGTTGTAGCAAACATGCACTCACTTTCTTGCCGTTTCTTTGTTCATAGCTGTCTGCGGGACATGCAACTGTCTATGAAGGTTTCTTCAGACATGTAAGTCCTTTAATTTATAATGTATATCTTTCACAGCTTCACATGGTCAGCAGGTACTTAATTTTGCTGTGTTTTATGCGTGACTGGTGAGCTAATTTTGTAATAGTGTACTTTTATAGCTACACTTGAAACACTCACATAAAAATAATGTTACTGTTATTAAACTTCTAACTCTGTCAGTAAAGCTGTTTGTTTAACTTTGATAAACAGCATTTTTGCTTTTTTTAATAAATGTTTCAAATTGAAAGTAGGACTCTCATGCTAGAATTAGAAGAGAAATCAATATGCACCATTTAAAATGATGGACTGGAAGGAACAAGTCTTAAAAAAAATGCCCATTCTCACTTACTAACTGACTTGTCTGGCCAGCCATTTCTGACAAATGTTAAGCACCCTATTTCTTCCCCTTTGGGCCAATTTTCAATAAATTTGAAATAAATAAGACTTAAATAATAATTTAAAACATTGAAAGATGTGTCAAACTGTACCTTAAGCAACATGATTATATTTACAGTGCAGGTGTGTGTGTGTGTAAAGTAAATGTACTTTGGGTATCTTAAAGGGTTTGATTAAAGTAGAAATTAATTCATGCTTTCTGGGATAGGATAGTCATTATGTTTCTTATAGCAGACTTACTTGGCAATCAAAATTGTGCTAATTATTTTATGTTGTGTTTTGGATTTGAGCCACTCCCATAAAATGAAATTCTTGTACCTTTTAGATATCCTTGTACTGCAGTAAATGTGAGTTTCATCTCCGTTATATGCCCTGACCTTACTTTTACAGCATCTTCTGATACAAACAAAAGCTAATAAGTCATTTTTCTGTTTCTTTTTTTTTTAGCCTTGTGTATTAAAATATTGTGACCATCCAATTTAGAGGTTATTTATTTTATACTATGGGAGGCAAAACCATGCAAAAAGTGGGATGGAAGTAGGAGGGTGAAGGGGGATTTCCAATGTGGGAGGCAGTCCTAAACCAGGAAAAAAGTGGGTGGAAGTATTAAGGGGGAAGGGGGATTTCCAAGGTGGTAGGCAATCCTAAACCAGGCAAAAAGTGGGTGGGAATTAGGAGGGGGAGGGGAGATTTCCAAGATGGTAGGCAAACCAAGCAAAAAGTGGGTGGGAAGTAGGAGGGGGTGGGGGATTTCCAAGGTGGCAGGCAATCCTAAACCAGGAAAAAAGTGGGTGGGAAGTAGGAAGGAGAAGGGGGATTTCCAAGGTGGTAGGAAAAGGGAGAAATGGAAATTGAAAACAATCAACATCCATATGAGTATGGAAAGTGGGACATTCAGAACCCCTACCCTGCTCCCCCTCCCATCCCCCACTCTCCCCCCCCCTTTCATTTCCATCCCTGTACTCTATACTGAGGTAGACCATTACTCAGTTATGTTAATTATTTAACACTTATACATTTTATTATTCATCAATGATTTTTTGTTTTATTTTGGTTAATAACAGGCAGATGTTTCCAATACTGGACAGATAGGAGCATCAGATGCTGCAGCTTTCTTGAAAAAGTCCGGTTTAAAAGAAGGTGTTCTGCATAAGGTCAGCACAACAGTCGCTAAAAGCCAGTTGCCGTATGATCACCAACAAAAATAATAATAATAATAATACTTTATTGGCACTCCCCCAGGGCTTTTCAGTTGAAACTCGAAAACTGCCCTTAAAATGTAATAGGCCCTTTTGCACTTACATGTAGCTCTTCATGTGAAACAACCTAAAATACCTGTGCATAAAGGTACATGTTTTAACTTAACAAATAAATATAAGAACGTTCACTGGCTAAAATTAAATCTTTTAAAAACCGAGCTATCGGTTGCCTGCACTGCAGTCCTTGAAGGGTGAAAGAGAATGGTATATTAAAATGTGCATGAATTAAAAAATACAAGAAATAAAAATGCATAACTTGTAGAAACAAATTACGGTAAAATGCTAGTTCAAAAGAAGGCTGTATTGTCTTGGTACATGTAACAGGCAAGAGTTATTGTCTGCCTTGTTAGTTGTTGCTGTGTGCCAGGATTCTAAAGAAAATAGCAACAGGTATTTACTTGTTAGAAGTTTTATCTAGTATATAATTAAATGAAAAATGTGTTAAGTTTTTAAAAGGAAAATACTGTATTAGTGACACAATAATTTCCCTCCGCCCCCAGAAGTACTTTGTTTCTTACAAATGCCCCCTTCCCCCCCCCCCCCCACCCCACCTACAAAAAGTACACACACCTTTTTCACAGGCACTAGTGGCACTTAGGCACTAGCTTGTGGACAGCAAATCTTTCATAATTAACTGGGCAGTTGCTTTTTTCTTACAGATTTGGGAGCTTGCCGACCCACAAGGGACTGGATTTTTAGACAAACATGTAACTATAATTCCTTTCATTGTTTAAATTACCGGTAAACAGATTAATAAATATGGCTATAAGTCATCTTAAACAGTCCTTGAATAACTACCAAATGGCGGAATATTAAAGATTTCATATCCTCCCCCTGCCCCACCCCACCCCCCTCATGGAAGGTCACTGGAAATTCCAGGGGAAGGAGGTTCTTAAGTGGCAGTCCCGCTAAAAGCGGTCCGCTCGATTTCGCGACCAAAAATAGTTTCCCTTTATTTTTTGCTGGTGAAAAGGCTTTGGTACACATGTATGAAATACACAATTATTTTTTTCAAATTCTTTATTTTCGCCCTGCTACAAGCAAAAAACGAATTCAGGCCGTCTCGGCCTTTTCGATGGTGTTCGGAAGACTAAATTTGATGGTTTTTGAGAGGCGCTCTACGTAGAAACAAATGCAGTTGAAGACATTTTGTTTAGGTCATGTTTCTAAGCTAAACTTGAGTAGTTCACGGGCAAAGTGTAAAAAAAATCAATAAAATGTTAAGCAAGCTGAGGCAACTTAAAGACAACCCACTCTGAAGCCTATATTCAGACACTGAAAATGGGGCAAGAACGAGGGAAAATTTCTCAAACGTTGCGGCCTAAACTTGGTTTCAAAACCACGTCACAGTAAAGTTCTTACCTTATTTTATCGAGTTATAAGCTCAAACGTGTGGGTATCTCCCGGGATCGCAAGCGAAAAGAGATTATAATCAGCCATTGACAGCGTGTTTACATAATTATCGGTCGTGCCAAAGGTCACTTGCATTACTCTTCGGCTCTTCCAAAATGTTTCTATTGAGGCTTGAATTCGATTGTAGTTCTCTAAGATAAATGTCGACAACTTCTTTAATACTTCTGCGTCAGAATTAGGTCGAGAACAGATGTAAAAGTTACAATAAGTTGAATAATCTTCATGGCGGCGACACGGTCCGGGCTCGACAAAGCAAACAACGAGGCCTTTTAGCATGTTTCGGAAAAATCTTCATTAAAATCAGTACTTGATCCAAATTCTCTGCTCCAGTAACGAGTATTAAAGGTATTCCACGTCCCTACAATAAAAAGAAAGTCAAAGTTTATTCTGATCCACGATTTTATACTGTTGAAATTCACCCGTGGCGGAAACATAAACTTGACCGTGGCATGCAAATATCGTATACTTTGAAAAAAATTAACGAGAACCAGAAGTTTCACTGCGATACGTGAAATACTCACCGGTGAGAGGTTGAAATATATGAATAACTTGAGTTTAAGATTCGTTTTTAAGGGCTACTCGCCAAGCGACAGCAAAACGGTTTTTCGCTTGAAAATGTGTAGATTCGTTACAAGGTCTTCGAGCACGTGTCTTGTCATAACTTGTCACACAATGTTATCAAGGTCGCGTGACAAAGAGTTGGCCGCGCGATGTAACGGATCTACACATTTTCAAGCTAAGAAAACTTTCTGCGGTCGCTTGGCGAGAAACCCTTAAAAACGAATCTGAAACTCAAGTTATTCATATATTTCAACCTCTCACCGGTGAGTAGTTCATGTATCGTAGTGAAATTTCTGGTTGTCGTCGATTTTTTTTGCAAATTATATCTACAGTATTTGCATACCATGGTCAAGTTTAGTTTGTACCACGGGTCAGACGGGTGAATTTCAACAGTATAAAATCGTGGATAAGAGTAAACTGTGACTTGTAGGGACGTTGAAAACCTTTAATACTCGTTAGTGGAGCAGAGAATTTGGATCAAGTACTGATTTTGATGAAGATTTCTCCGAAACATGCTAAAAGCTTCGTTGTTTGCTTTGTCGATCGAGCCCGATGTCGCCGCCATGAAGATTATTCAACTTATTGCAACTTTTACATCTGTTCTCGATCTAATTCTGACGCAGAAGTATTAAAGAAGTTGTCGACATTTATCTTGGAGAACTACAATCGAATTCAAGCCTCAATAGAAACATTTTGGAAGAGCCGAAGAGTAATGCAAGTGACCTTTGGCACGACCGATAATTATGTAAACACGCTGTCAATGGCTGATTATAATCTCTTCTCGCTTGCGATCCCGGGAGATACCCACACGTTTGAGCTTATAACTCGATAAAATAAGGTAAGATCTTTACTGTGACGTGGTTTTGAAACCAAGTTTAGGCCGCAACGTTTGAGAAATTTTCCCTCGTTCTTGCCCCATTTTCAGTGTCTGAATATAGACTTCAGAGTGGGTTGTCTTTAAGTTGCCTCAGCTTGCTTAACATTTTATTGAAATTTTTTACACTTTGCCTGTGAACTACTCAAGTTTAGCTTAGAAACATGACCTAAAGAAAATGTCTTCAACTGCATTTGTTTCTACGTAGAGCGCCTCTAAAAAACCATCAATATTATTTTAGTCTTCCGATCAACGGCGAAAAGGCCAAGGGGGCCTGAATTCGTTTTTTGCCTGTAACTGGACGAAAATAAAGAATTTGAAAAAAATAATTGTGTATTTCATACATGTGTACCAAAGCCTTTTCACCAGCAAAAAATAAAGGGAATCTATTTTTGGTCGCGAAATCGAGCGGACCGCTTTTAGCGGGACTGCCACTTAAAAGGCAATTTTTTTCAAAGGAAAGTTTATAGCTAAAAATGAAACCTTATGTGGGGAGTATGGATATTTTTAGGAACAATGCAATGTGATATATAGTTTTTGTGTTGATGGGAGCTGGGAAATAAGAGAGCCCAGAGTTAAACTTTTAATCCCTAATATCAATACAAACTCTCCTTCCTCGTCTCGGCAATGCATTAATTATGGCAGTAGTAAGGGGAAGTTGTTAAAATATCAAGATACATTTAATTCATATTGGTTGATTATCTCTTCTTGGATTTTTCATTATTCATGCATTTAACATGCATTAAACTCATCAATCAATGATGAGCTTGGGAGCTGGTGCCTTAAAGGATGGTGGAGGCATGGCAATTGAGGTAACCATGGCGACCCTGCGAGCGTCAACCACTAGGCACCGTCACACTGATGGAATCAGTGGAGTACTTACCTGATACTCACCTGCATCTGGGTGGGAGGAGTGGGAGCAAAGATCCGCAAAGATCGCTAAGACTTGACAAGGATCCGCAAAGAACGCTAACGCTTGTATGTGATCCGCAAAGATCAGCAAACTGAGCTTCAAACACGTGCAAGAGGCGAAACACCTAGCTGCCCCTTAAATATCCCAAAGCCACCCCGCATGAAGCATACTCGCAAGTAGCGCCACTGCTGACCCAACTTAATGTCTCAAATTTAACCTAGCCTAAATTGCATTTAGCCCCAAGAAACTTATTCCTTAACTCGTCATTAATAGTTAAGGTTTGGGAAAGGTGCCTGTAAAGGTGCCTGTAAGGATGGTGGAGACATATGACTTTGAGCCTAGTGCAAATGGTGTCCATGGAAACCCTATGAGTGGCAGCCACTAATAGCACTATCACATCAGTGAAATTACTTTAACTGTGCAATTAATTGATGGAACAGGGAAGAAGCCAGTACAGTAGCTCTGAAACTCACCAGGCCCCTAGCCCCCACCTCCCACCCACCCCCTCCCCCCTCGTCCTAAAACACACATGAGCGGCCATGAGGGAAATCACTGGCCAGCATTGTCTCCTTGGCTTACATTTAGCTACATCACACTAAAAGTAACTAAAAATGGATCTGTTTTTGACTGACAGAGATTTTTCTTGGCACTGAGACTGATTGCCTTGGCACAGAATGGAAAAGATGTTTCTCTGTCAAATCTAATGTTGCTTGTTCCGGCACCCAAAGTGGTACGTGCAGGGCATAAAATTAATTTTGCTTGCTTTTTCCGTGTAGTTCAAATCTTAGGATGGGTTGATCCTTTTTTTTTGTAATAATACAAGTTTTATTTATCGCAGGGCTGTTATTGAGCCTTGAGGTTGTCGACTACACAAGGAAATTAGTTGGCCTGGTCATGAGCTCAAAATAGCCTTCCATAGTTGTTGTCGTTAAGTCATTTTCAAACTTTAAGCCCTGACATCAAAATTTAAATTCTCATTTACAGTCCTATACATTTCCTATAAACGTAGTGGGCAGAACTTGTTTGGATATCAAGAAAACTCATCTTAGCTTGTGTGATCCTGTCCTTAATTCTCATGACCTTTTTGATTGATACTTAAGGCATTTTTAATATTACCAGGAGAATTTTGATGCTGATCACTCTTAGGGCTTAAAGGGTTAACTGCAATTGCCAGCCACAAATGACAGCACTGTATCAATATAAAAGTGTACTGGGTTTATTACATACACAACCCCACCCCTCTTATCTTGCAAACATTGCTAACATTTTCACTTTGCCACCCCCTTCCCCACAAACTGCCTCCCATTCACTCCCCCCCCCCCTCCCCTACAATGGAATCTTGAATCTGGCTCTACCCTCTTTGGAGCACTGACATGTCTTTGAACTCAAAGAGCTGCCTTTTGCATGCTGAGTTGTAGATAGCCACGAAAAAAAGATACATGTACAGTCAACTCTCTATAACATGGACACCGATGGGACAGGCCCCAACTGTCCATCTTAGAGAGGTGTCCGGCTTATAGAGAGTCAAAGTAATGTGACACCAGCAAATCTGAGATAATAAAGCTAAACCTATGTACTCATTTGTTCATATTCAGCACCTACATCTCCGTTTTGAAGTATTTTTCACTAAAAAAACACTTCTCAAGTATCCGTTGATGGTTTCAAAGTGTCCATTGTCCGCCTTATAGAGAGTTTAGTTTAGTAAAATGACTAAAAATCAGCAGGGACCAACATCAGCTGTCCATCTTATAGAGGTGTCAGTTAAGAGAGAGTTGACTATACACTGACTGTAATCATTGAGTGTTTACCATTTACAAAAACAATGTGGAAATTTTGGTTGGGATGTAAAATAATGAGAATAAGACTATTTTGGTTTACCGGATCCTTCCCAAGGTAAAAAAATAAAACAGTAATACCCAATTTACTCAAACTCTCAGGAGAGATAGCGGGGGTTTAAGTTATCCGATAGTAAGTGACTGAGAAACAATCCAAGGGAAATAGGGTCAGTGTTTGAATAAGTGGAGTGTTGAGTTATCCAAGTTCAAGTTAGCTGGGTTCTACTATACAAGAAATTCAATTGGATTTCTTAATGACTGTATTTCTTCTGGGTATTTGTAGCTGGATCATAATTTTTCTGTAAGTTCAAAATTTTGTGCACTTTCTTTTCATTGACATAGAGAAAAATCACATGACTGACTCAAATAACAAGTGTGGTTTTCCGCAGGCTGAGGAACGAAAGAAGCGGAAAACGTTTTTCTCACACACGGCTGGGAGTCTGGGTTCTAGTGTGCGGGGTTTTAGGTCACGTGGTTAATTGTGCTAGGTACAGTTGTTTGTTGCCATCCGCCATTGCCTGACCTGCCCCGCCCACCCACCCCCTTTTAAAGCCAAACCCGCAATATAAAAGGTGGCTGGACTGTTCAATTCATGCAAATGAGCAAAATCTATTGTTCTTGCTCATTTGCATTAGATTCAGCGTGGGGCTTTGCCCTTTTATACCACAGGTTCGCCTTTAAGTGATTTTCAAGTTTTTTGAAGTTGTAATGTACTTATATCTGCTAAGTTATTCTGGTCTTGTTTCCTTTGAACCAGTTCTTGGCAAAATTGTAACGTCATATTAGTGGTTGTGTTAATAAAGATCAGGCCTATTTCGGCTTGGCATGGCTCCCAGTTGTGTGTGAGAAGTGAATGTTGTTACAGTTCAACCTCTCTAGTATGGACAGTTTCCTTTGTCCCAACAAAATTCTCACATATTTTCTTTAAAAAAAAAACCTCTTTAATGTGGACCCTCTCTGATACGAACAACAGACACTAAATCTGGGCTCCAGAGAGCAAATTCATATAAACTTAACCTTTTTATTACGGACACTCCGGTGATCAGGGGGTCATAGTTTGTGTATGTAAACTTATACAATTTTCTGTTTGCGGTTACAAACAAATATCAAAAGACGTTTTCAGAATTGTACTTTGTATTACTTTTTTACTTGCAGCATTGTGTTGTTGTTTGTTTCGTTTCAAACAGTGATTCGTATACAGTATGTAGCTGAGATGTACAATAAAAATATAGTACTTACAGTACTGATAGACAGTGTCTAAATGCTGTATATTAATCAATTTAGATACAGTTAAACCCGGAGTTACATGTAAAAGACGAGTGTAGGCCTGTTTTTAGTTACTGAACACTTAAAACTGTCAGTGGAGTCTCAAAAGTGACGTCATCATGGTGACCTCTATAATACAGACACTTTGCCCCGTGTCCATATAATAACAGTGAGCTCTTTATTGATCTCTTTTAGGATATTTTACCCCCCACTGTCCCTCCACCCCAGGAGAGCACATTATGGGCTGTAAAACCAGCCGAGAAAGCGAAGTATGATAATATTTTTGAGGTAAGTAAATCCTGCATAGATACTGTAGTATTTACTATTACTTCACTTGATTTACTGAAGGTTAGAATACTAAGGAAGAGATGACATTTGAAATAAGCACCACTCACTGGTGCTTTTTCCAGAAACAATATTTAAGTAGCAAATGTTAATATTGAAGATGTACAATCATGTATATGTGAAGTCATATAGAAAACATAAGATTAATGTTATGTCCTGCCATTGATTTTTTTTCTGGTGTTTGATTCTAGGGGCTAAAACCAGTTAATGGACTTCTACCAGGAGACAAAGTCAAACCTGTAAGTTAATGACTTTTCTTAACCTTGTAACTCCCAAGAGTGCCAAAAATCAAAATTAAAGAAAACTCACCACATTTCATTTTGTAAAATATTGAAAAACAAATGGTACCATGCAAAAGTACTGCTGAAGAGGTTTCATTTGAATGGTCACACCATAGGATTTCATCAACAGACGCAAAAGTTAGAACAAATGGTACCATGCAAAAGTACTGCTGAAGAGGTTTCATTTGAATGGTCACACCATAGGATTTCATTGACAGATTCAAAAGGTAAAACTACTTTACATGTCACCAAAATTGAGTATGAGAGTGAAAGGGTTAAAGGACCTTTAATGGAGACAGGTGAAAGCTGAATAACAGTATGGTGCTGTTGTATTCCAGGTGCTATTGAACTCAAAGCTTCCTATTGACGTGCTTGGTCGAGTGTGGGAGCTGGCTGACATTGACAAAGATGGCATGTTAGACAGTGATGAGTTTGCTGTGGTAAGGAAAGAGGTTTTATATGTGATGTCACACTGGGATAATGATACCCTGTTACATGTACCTACAGTTTACTCTGGAAAGGCTGCCGCAGAATATGCATTCTTTTTGGAAAGTTTTGGCAGTAAAATCATGCATGCCCCACCAGGGATCTCCACCACAAACCTTGAACCTGCATTTGCTGCATGTCTCGTGCTGCACAAAGCCCTCAGAAGACAAAAACATGTATTTCTTTGTCATCATCTTCCTTACAGTAACTTTAAACCCTGGGCACTCTGAAAGACAATATTAAAAGAAGGCATTGCCTAACGGGTGGGGGTGACAGGTTAAAACTTGCAATGAACTAGGATCCCATGGTTTGATCCAAAGGTCAAATAACAATGTTGTCAGGCACTTCACATCATGGAAACAAGAGATAAACACCAGCCCAGTTGACCACTTGTCTCAGAAAGAGTTATTACCCACCTGAGTTGATTGAGTGTTTGTTTTGTTTAAGGCGATGCATCTGGTTTACCGTGCCCTGGAGGGAGATCCTGTACCTCTCTCGCTTCACGGCAAAGTTATTCCTCCTTCAAAACGGAAGTTAAAGCTGACATCATCAGCGCCTTCTTCGCCATCTCCCCAGGGACACACGCCTCCTTCAATCAGCAGTTCTGTTCTCTCTATTACAGTGAGTTATTCAACAATTTTATCTCCAATTAGTGTTTATCCCCAGGGGGGGGGGGGGGGTACTCTGTACATTTAGTGTTTATCCCCAGGGGGTTACTCTGTATATTTAGTGTTTATCCCCAGGGGGGGGGGGAGGGGTACTTTGTATATTTAGTGTTTATCCCCAGGGGGGTACTCTATATATTTAGTGTTTATCCCCCAGAGGAGGGGGGTACTCTGTATATTTTGGAGTGGTAGTTTAAATGAATAAACATTATGATCCTAAAATGTTCCAACTATTAATAGTTGGTGCTTTTATGAACCACATGACTTGTCACATAAAAGGTATTGATTTCTTTTTTGTACATCAATATTATTATTGCACACTGAACATTTTAATGGGGCAATGTCACCTGTATCACTTTGAAAATAAAAACCTATTTGTGAGGCCTTGTTAGGAGTAAATTCCAACAAGTGACATGGCCTTGAAACAGCAACATGAGAGCCATGAACTAGCAACAAACGACAGTCTGCTCTGACGAATTACCAAAATCGTCAGCGAATTTCCTAATTACTTAGATCTCAAAAGCGTTTGTATCTGCTCTTAACGTACACATGATAAAATCAAGTCATTTTACTGAAATACATATTTAGTCATAATAAAAACCCAACAAGGCGAGTTGTAGGTTGTTAATTATCAACTTTCATTCAGTTGCGCAACTGACTTTGTGAATCATGTTTGTGTCCCCACACGCTCAGTTTAGTTTCTTTCTCGAATGGGAAACACAAGAACGTCCGAAAATTATGACATACATGTAGCTGCTTGTGAAATTCAGATGGTGGACATGGGTACCCCCCCCTCCAAACAGGGCCTCATTTATATGAATGGAAACCTAAACATAATAGTCCAGTTTTGTTAACAAATACTCTACTAGTGCACGGAAACTAGCATGCTTATCTTTGGTTGAGGATTTGCCAGGATGGAAATGGATTGCCACTTGAAAAAATTGGCCAACTTTTTCAAGTTCTCCCTGTGCTTCTTGGAAACATCACCAAAAAGTGATTATGGTTCTTCCTTGGAGTAATCACTCAGTATTTTCGTCTCCATGTTCCAATATCAATTTTCTGTTAAAGCAAAGGCACTTATATTTAACGCAGTTTTGAAGAAAACAAAACAAAACCCCCATGACATTGTGTTAAGAGTTAAGAAGGTTTTTGTTCTGTTTTGTTTTCAGGCTCCTCTAGAAAGCCCTTGGGTGGTTACGAGTGGCGATAAGTTGCGATATGATGCCATGTTTAAACAGGCTGATAAGGATGCTGATGGACTTGTTTCTGGTAAAAAAAATATGTTTTGCAGGCTTTGACTCTTTGATTTCCATGTAAGGTTAGCCAAGTTGAAAATTAAAAAAAAGTTCCAAATGTGTTGTTTCAGAAAATATCCACACCCCCCACAAATCCCTGGATGTGGATATTTCCTGAAACCTAACAATCCATTTTGTGAAATACAAAAAAAGAAATGCATCATATGTTAAAATGTACTTCAGACATATTCAACATTCTCTAATAATGTGTTGATGTTAGTCTCTGCAGGAAAGCAGGTCTTAGATCTTGTATTTTTACATTTATTTTAATTGTTAATTTGTCTTTAATATGTATAGTATGTTAAGATCTGTATAATTAAAGTTGAGTAAATTAAAAAAATAAATTAAAATTAAATTATTGAAAAAAGCGTTTTTGAGCGTTTGAGTCCCGTTTCAAATGGGTTTTTCAAACCCTTGCAAACCTTTACAAACCCTTTCTTCATTGGATGACTAAAAATGTTTGAGTGTTTGCTTGCAGGAGAGGAAGTGAAGAGCATTTTCATGGCATCTGGATTACCTCAACAAGTACTTGCTCACATTTGGTATGGCAGATGTCTTTCTTTACTGAATTTGCTATTATGCAATGCTGTACATGGTGGCACTTCTCCTTGATCCACCCCTGTATTCTGGGAGTGGAAGGATTTCACTATCATGAAATCTTTCTGGTTACGACTAACACTTTCTTCTTCTTGTCTGTTTTTGTTAAGGGGGCTCTGTGACTTAACAAACCAAGGCCGGTTGAATTCTGAGCAGTTTGCGTTGGCCATGTTTCTTATTCACCAAAAAGTAATGGGTGTTGATCCACCCCAGACCCTGAGCCCAGAAATGGTTCCGCCCTCAATGAGGAATGGAAGCGCAACCACCCCGGCCACCACAGGAGAGGACAGGGTAAGACTTTGTCTATTATGTATTACATGCAACGGCTTTAAGGGGCAATGTTACGGATTTTCAGTGTCACTAAAGAAAGGCAAAAAGCATATTTTTACTTTACGAAAACCTTAAAATAAAAGTCCAATTGTGTCAACAGCTTCTGTAATAATTCACTGAAACGATCATCAACTGTCTTTGCCTGCAGTTGGCCCGGATGGAAATGGATTCAACTTGAAAAAATTGGCCATTTTTTTTTTTGTAAAAATCAGTATGAGTTGATTACTCTTTTTTCTTCCTTCAAGGAATCCCTATTCCCGTGTAAAATCCTTGTGCCACTGCCCCCTTAAGTTATTGTTACTGATGCTGTCATCTGGTGCGTGAATTTTTTCATTGTTTATTTTATGAGAAATTCAAGGTGAGATTTAGTTAATAGGCTTGTGTTTTTTCAGCGATTTCAACAAGGTTTGGTTTTTCTTTTCTGCAGGAAGGAGCAGCTGCAGGGAATGTTATTTCAAGCCTGAGTGATTTTTCTGCTATCAAAGAACTGGACAAAATAACCAAAGATATTGAAGATTTGGGAAGGTATTAGTGATGCCTGATTTTTGTTGTTGTCATTGTAGTAGTAGTAGTAGTAGTAGTAGTAGTAGTAGTAGTAGTAGTAGTAGTAGTAGTAGCAGTAGCAGTAGCAGTAGCAGTCGCAGTCGCAGTCGTCGTCGTCGTCGTAGTAGTCGTAGTAGTAGTCGTAGTAGTCGTAGTAGTCGTAGTCGTAGTCGTAGTCGTAGTAGTAGTCGTAGTAGTCGTAGTAGTCGTAGTAGTAGTCGTAGTATTCGTAGTAGTAGTCGTAGTCGTAGTAGTCGTAGTCGTAGTTGTCGTAGTCGTAGTCGTCTTCGTCGCCGCAGCCGCCGCCGCCGCCACCGCCGTTATTGTTGTTGTTGTTTGTCACTGGTCATCTTCACAGGTTTATTGTATTATCTTACCTGTAAAACTTTTTACAACTTTTCCATTTGCATTTCATTTTTGTTTCGTAGGGAAAAAGCCAGTTTACAGCATGAAATTGAGGAGAAAGAAGACATGATCAGACAAAGAAATGGAGAAATACAGGTATGCATCGTGATGTTTATCTAATGTTTACCCCTCAGTCAATAGCTTTCTCAATAGCTCCAGGATTTCATCTACAGACTTAAAAGTTGGCACAATAAGATTTAATTTAAAGGAGATAAGTTGGACAAGTAGCAGATTTACATTATTTCTACATCTACTTATTTGCAGAATCTACAAAGTGAGCTAGAGAAAACCAAAGTTAAGTATCAAGAATTGGAGAAACAGAAGACTGATGCTCAAAGCAAACTTGATGATCTAGACAAAGAGGTAAGATTACCTAGGCCACAAACATATGGGCTTTAAGGAACAAGTGAACCATGTTTAGCAAGCGCGCCTGCTTTAAGTTTTTTACTTCTGACATGAGATCAGTGTCCACACGATATGTGATTTGCACACAGTCAAAGCTCCCGTAAAAAACGTGTCTATGACTAGAGCTGGCCGCTCACGGGAATGATTCTTGTAACCGGAGAATTCAAACCGGGTTTTTTCAAGGCAGCCTTAAGCAGAGCTGTCCACTTAACGAGAATGTCCGCCCAGAGAGCATCGGCTTCACTCCATCATTCCAAAATGCAAAGTTTGCCGCATTCGTAACTCGTAACCTTTTCGCCGTCACACAAGATCCAAACAGGAGAGCAGCTAATTTTCCCATGATAATACATTCTCAATAAGTCAGTCGATGCAATGTTTTTATTTCTATTATAGAAAACCAAATACGAAGAAATGTTAAAAGACGCAAAACAGAAATGTGATGAAGAAACAAAAACGGTATGTACTTTTGGTTTTGCGACAAATGAATTCTAGTCACTGCCAACAAACGAGACATCAGCTTATTTATTTCTTCTTTCTCTCTCATCAGATAAACAGCTTACAGGCGCAAATTTCCTCCTCAAGACAGTCGGCTCTGGTGAGTGGATTCCCCCCCCCCCCCCCCCCCCCCCTTCTCGCCTTGGGGTATGGGAGGGGGGGGGGGGGGTCTGGGGTATTTACTTTTCCTGCTCTATGAAAGTAAGAGGGCAATGTAACAATAATATTAAGGCAATGGAGCAAGGATATTGGGGCAATGTAACAATGATATTAAGGCAATGTAACAATAATAATATTAGGGCAATGAAGCAATGATATTATTTAACAATATTGTTTTTATTTTTCTAGCACCAAGAGGAGGAACTAAGCGAAGCCAGAGATGAATTGAACAAGCTAAGAGAAGAAGAAACAAAGCTTGAACGAGAAGTAAGGCGTGAATTCTTTTCTTTCTTCTTCGAAAAACGTTCTCACGTGGTGCCTTTAAATAAAGATGGGTTTCAAAATTATATATTGCATCATTGTTTTTAACAGATCGAATTGAGTAAAGAGCATCTGGAAACTGTACAAAAACAAATTAAATCTGTTCAGACGGAATTATCACAGGTAAGCAACTCGTCATTGCCGGTCATGTTCTTTTCTACCAAATTCTGATTTCTGCACTACTATATATATTGCACCTCCTTCGTGTATATAGACGAAAATACATGGCAAGCACTTTTCCGAAGACTTTCCGAAGGTTTCAAAAGATTTTGGAAAATTATCCGAATATTGTCCGAAGGTTGTAAGAAGGTTTCCAAAGATTGCCGAAGGTGTCCGAAGATTTCGAGGAAGATCCGAAAGTGTTTTAATTTTGTAACACCGTTTAGCTCTTTTGACTTTTAATAAGGGCAAAATATGGTGGCCAATGTAAAGATATTGATATATTCACTCTTCCAGTAAAGATAAAATTGATACAGATATTGTTTTTCCACGTTTGGAGAAATCCTTGTATTTCGTTGAAGTTTGTATAATAAAAATGAAACCCTTTCACGGTATCAAGTGCATCATGGGTAATCGGGGCAACATGGCGGAAAATATAAAGGATTGTATGGAAATTGAAAGCTAAAAAATATGTCCTCGAATGTATTTTGTAACTTTTGTTTGTATTTTATTGCCAAAGTTTTTTTTTTCATATATTTCATGTAATTTTTGCTCTGCCAAGTTACAAACAAGTTGGCCACTCCAGGCGCATGTAAACGTCACAGCGAACAATTTGTTAATGCAGTTTGTATTATTGTTTCTTTAGGTTAGATCCAAGGTGTCAACTCTAGAAGAAACAAACAGTAGTTTAAACGCTAATATTGCACATTACAACTCGCTAATGAACTCCAACAGTTTATCCAGCGGTCCTACCCCCATTCCTGATTTTACTCCTCTCCATGATGCGTTTGATATGACACCAACTCCTTCAGAAGCAGACGCTATGAGTGTCAGAGCGACGGTAAGTTACGAGCCCGAATAAATTATACATGGATAATTTATACATTGATATTATTGTAATGACCTTGTAATTAATTATAGCGATAGCAAGGGTAATTTTCCACTGGATGAGAGAAACGAAATAAGTGGAAACAGGTGTTAAGGGCTCTTGGTGGAAAGCGCGGGAAATAATGAAAGCAGTGCCAAGCGCGGGAAAACACAAAACCAGTGCCAAGCGCGCGAAAACACGAAACCGGTGCCAAGCGCGCGAAAACACGAAACCGGTGCCAAATGCAGGAAGACCTGAAACCGGTTCTAAGCGCGGGAAAACATGAAACTGGCTCCAAGCGCGGGAAAACACGCGTAAGCCAGATCACGATTGGTTTTGCAATTGGTTTTGAATGCTTTTGATTGGTTAATAAAGACGACTTTACTGTGTTTGGTTAGAAAACGTGGCACGGGTATTTTGAACTAATAATAAAAAGAACTATAGAAGAGTAAAATAAATAGTAAGCTCGATTTCCGTCGGTCAGTAAACTACAGAAATCTTCTACAATACTTGGATACACACGGTGTATCAAAGCGTTACGTATCTGACGTTTTCTGCTTTGTTTGATATCCTTTAGGCTGGTAGCAGTCCCGTCAGTAGTATAAGTGGTTTTAGTGTTGGATCTGGTCGAGTTGATGAAGCTGTAGATGATTTTAAGGTAAGCTTAATTTTCATTTTGTGGGTTTACACACACAACAATTCGTTTGTTCTCCATCGCACTTGGCACAGTCTGAGATAAATGCTTGGAAGTAAAATTTAATCTTCCTTCTTTTAGGATTCAGATCCCTTCAAGAGTAAAGAAAATTTATTTAGCTCTTCAGAAACAGGTGAGCTTTGTTTTTCATTCCGTTTCCTAACAGCCTTTCTTGCTTCCTTGTCGCTTGCTTGCTTACGATAAACGTGTTTCTAGTTAATTTATAATCCACGTCATAGGGTATTCCTGTTGTACTGTGTTCAAGCTTTTTTAGGGTAATGTTCTTTTCTATGTAAAATAAAGGCGAATAAATATAGAATATCTTTTATTTTTTCAGAATCTAATGACCCTTTTCACGTAGACGATCCTTTTAAAACGGACCCATTTCATTATAAAAGTGTTTCCTTCGCAGATCCGTTTCCCGGAGATCCATTTGAGGTGAGAAAACCGTTTTGACTTGGGCAGAACCTTTCATGCCCGGATGCACCTCGTCAGCCATACATGGACGCTTTTACCTAAAATAAAATAAGAAATGTATACCACGTTAAGAAGAGAGTAACATTATAAACTGAACATATGCTGTGTACACACTAGGGCGAAACATGTTTAGCCGGATAGAGCAGTTTTCAATTGAGTGTCGAAAGTAATTACACAATTGCTTTGGTTTTGTATTGCTACGCTTTGTGATTGGCTAAAAAATCTCGCGCCACTTTCTCGACCAATCAGAAGTAAAACCAAAACCAATCGTGACTTGCTCGCACGCGTTTTCCCGCGCTTGGCGCCAGCGACATGTAATTGCTTCGAGCTCTGATTGGTTCATTAGATTGTTTACGACTATTGTGATTGGTCAGAGTAATTACTTTGGTTTTGGTTTTACGACACTCAATGAAAACTGCCCGAATAATGATCACGAATGAAACATGTTTCACTATGAAAAGAGTTCACATCAGGCGGCGCATTGCGCGAATCATGATCGAAACATGTTTACTCTGAGCATAATTGAAACTATCTCACGAGGTAGTTTCGATCTAAGCCAGACGAAACACGTCAGCGCAAATCTCGTCTTCTTGTTAAATACTGCATCACCCTTCGTTCCCGAAGAGCTTGGCAAGTGAGATCACGAGTGAAACATGATTCGTTATGAAAACTGTTCGCATGAAATTCCAAATATGTTCGTTGAAACATGTTTAGTCTAAACATGTTTCGGTGCAGATGTGAACGCAACATAAGAAGGCTCAAAGGGCCGCAAAAAAAAATTGTCTCTAACAATTTTACTCCCCCTCCCCTAATTCACTCCGAGACCATTATAATTCACTTCCCCCCCCCCTCTCCCATTACGATGGAATCTGAATCCGCTACTGCATAAGCACACAAAACGCGTGAAGCATTTTTGTTATGAACTTTATGTTTTCAGGGCGATGATTTGTTCAAAAGTGATCCCTTTAAAAGCGATTTACCAGCGAGTGGGGAAGCCAACGGTACTGCTTCAGGAATATCAAATGGTGAGTCGTAATACTCGGGAGGGGGGGGGGGGGGGGGGGGGGGGGGGGGGGGGGGGGGGGGGGGGGGGGGGGGGGGGGGGGGGGGGGGGGGGGGGGGGGGGGGGCTCCCAGGGTAATCGTACATGTTAGGGGTTAAAATTCGTGGTTTGGTATCACCAAGGGTGTTTGAGTACAAAATAACCACTGTCAAAGTTATTCTGATCATACCTTTTAAGGTATTACACTACAGGTAACTGAACTCTGAAGCCAGAAAAATATGCTGACAGGAGCAACTTTTCAGAAAGAATTGGCAAATCTTAGGGGTAAAAATTACTGAGAGCCACTCCCACAAAACACAGGTTTCTTGCCGGGGGCCGGGGGGGGGAGCTTAAGGAAAGTTTGCTGACAGGAACAACTTTTCAGAAAGAATTGGTAACTTAGGGTAAAATTACTGGAGCCACACACAAAAACACAGGTTTCTGGCCGGGGGCCGGGGGGGGGGGGGGGGGGGGGGGGGCGCTTAAGGGAAGTTTGCTGACAGGAACAACTTTTCAGAAAGAATTGGTAAATCTTAGGGGTAAAAATTACTGAGAGCCACTCCCACAAAACACAGGTTTCTGGCCGGGGGCCGGGGGGGGGGAGGCTTAAGGGAAGTTTGCTGACAGGAACAACTTTTCAGAAAGAATTGGTAAATCTTAGGGGTAAAAATTACTGAGAGCCACTCCCACAAAACACAGGTTTCTGGCCGGGGGCCGGGGGGGGGGGGGCTTAAGGGAAGTTTGCTGAGAGGAACAACTTTTCAGAAAAAAAAATTGGTACCTCTTAGGGGTAAACATTACTGTGAGCCACACACACAAGACACAGGTTTCTGGCCGGGGGCCGGGGAGGAGGGGCTTAAGGGAAGTTTGCTGACAGGAACAACCTTTCAGAAAGAATTGGTAAATCTTTGGGGTAAAAAACGTGAGCCACACCCATAAACAGGTTTCTCGTACCTTTTAGGCAAGGAGTTCCTTTTAAAACTTCCCACCATCGCCCAAGTCAATTTTATATGAGAGGCCTCCCTCCCCGGGTTATATAGAGACTGTTATAACCTGTAACTGTAACAAATACGAGCAAGTCATGTCCCCGCCTCTATCCCAACCACCTCCTCCCTCCCCCGCTAGGAAGTTCGTGGCCTACAAATACGAGCAAAGTTAAATTTACAGGACTTTGTATGATGTGAATTTGTTATCTTTTTTATCTTCAGGATTATCGGCTTCACCTTCGAAATCAGATCCTTTTGCTATGGATCCCTTTCAGAGTACATTTCCAAGTAGTAAAGTGAGTTAAACAACAAGATGAACTACGTAGCGTAGCACCTTGAAACTAAGGCCGTATTTACAGTCAACTCTCGCTCTAACGGACATCTTCGGGGCCACAGTTTGGTGTCCGCAACGAAAACGTCATTTTTAGCCAGGGTTTTATCTAGGGAGGGTGAGGGGTGGAAGCTCCCTCCCCCACCCCCCTCGCCCCCCTAAAAACAATCCCAACTGGCAGTGAACACGACCGAGTTTTAAGTGACCTGTAACTCTAACTGGGACGTTTTCGTTCTTCTGTTAATGCATTTGTTTTTAGAGCGGTTTTCGCTTGAGTGTCGTAAGACCAAAACCAAAGTAATCACTCTGACCAATCACAACAGTCGCTCACAATCCAACGAACCAATCAGAATGACTTAAAGCAATTCGTGTAACCGGCGCCAAGCGCGGGAAAACGAGTGCGAGCATGTCACGATTGGTTTTGCTTCTGATTGGTTGAGAATGTGGCGTGAGATATTTTTAGCCAAGCACAAAGCGTAGCAATGCAAAAGCAAAGCAATCACGAAATTATTATCGATACTCAATTGAAAACCGCCCTAGTGCATTTGTTTAAATAATGTTTTTGTGTTTTGTTTTCTTGTAGAGTCCGACAGATAACTTTTTTAGTTCAGATCCCTTCAAACCGTCTGGTGGTAGTTCAGATTCCAAGAAAACCACAGACGGCAAAGACGTGAGCTCTACTGTGAAAGATCCTTTCAGCAATCCGTTCGGTTCTGATCCGTTTGGTTAGTTATTCTTGTTCTGTTACTCGACAAATCTTTTAAACCCTTCCACTGCCATTCAAACCTTGAGCAATTGAAAGCTACTGAGCACCACTTTCCTGTGGTACTGTTTATTATGCTGTACAAGGTGGTTCTAACTTTTGAGTCTGAGGATGAAATCCCAAAGTGTAACCATTCAAATGAAAGCTATTGAGCAGTACTTTCCTGTGGTACTGTTTATTATGCTATACAAGGTGGTTCTAAGACCTTCAAACATTTAAGTTCGTGGATGAAATCCTAAAGTCTGGCCATTCAAATGAAAGTTACTAAACAGTACTTTCCTGTGGTACTGTTTACTATGCTGTGCAAGGTGGTTCTAACTTTTGAGTCTGTGGATGAAATCCTAAAATGTGACCTTTCAAATGAAAGCTACTGAGCAGTACTTTCCTGTGGTGCTGTTTGTTATGCTGTGCAAGGTGGTTCTAACCTTTGAGTCCTTGGATGAAATCCTAAAGTGTGACCATTTAAATGAAAGCTATCGAGCAGTTCTTTCCTGTGGTACTGTTTATTATGCTGTACAAGGTGGTTCTAACTTTTGAGTCTGAGGATGAAATCCCAAAGTGTGACCATTCAAATGAAAGCTATTGAGCAGTACTTTCCTGTGGTACTGTTTATTATGCTGTACAAGGTTGCTCTCATATATATAAAGAGCTATAAACAATCCTTCAGTGTGACCATTCAAATGAAAGCTACTGAGCAGTACCTTCCTGTGGTGCTGTTTATTATGCTGTACAAGGTGGTTCTAGCTTTTGAGGTAGAGGATGAAATCCTAAAGTGTGACCATTCAAATGAAAGCTGCTAAGCAGTACTTTCCTTTGGCAGAGGATGAAATTCTTAAGTGGGACCATTTAAACGAAAGCTTTTTGTTGTGTTTTCTTCCTTCAAGTCATGTGACAATGTTCTTTTTTTTTTCTTATTAGCGTCGTGATGAAACGCGATCAATTCAAGATGTACAAATAAGAGTAACAAGTGAATAACTAACAGAAGAAGATTATGGCTCATATCGAGTCCACTTCGTCGCAGTGTTTTGTTCAAATACTCCCAATATAATAAATATCAAGTACGTACTAAATCGGGAAACCCGAAGGAATCCCGAAGCTCCGAGTATTAATTCCCGCGTTTTTCGTTAGAATGGTTGCTATGTAACCCGACGTAAGCTTATGACGTAGAACTGACGTGACAGCTTTCGTTTTGTCCTCGCCAATACTCGTGTTATTTTCTGATTAGTTAATAATAATCGGACACCTTTCGGTTGTTTTACCGATTTATCGAAAACGGCAGTGGTTCCCTCGACTGCAGAACAAAAAGACTTTTTAAGAGCGCTTGTAAAATACGTAATGATAAAAAATAATTCAAAGTCAAGAGAGTTCATTTATTAAGGGTCGCGAATAAACTGTACCGTAGAATTATGAGGTTAACGTTCATTTTAAAGAACTTAAGTTAAGAATGGCATGTTTGATTTCTTGACCGCCTGTCATGAAATGAAATTTGATGCCGAACTGTAATCCACTTCCATCGTTGTAATCCTGCACTTTCTCTCCAAACTACTGCTTTTGTTTTGCTCTATAGAATCCTTTTATCCAATTTCGTTGTATATTTGGTGGTATTTGGCGATATGACATGGAAATAAAGTCGGCAAAATTTCGATATTTCGGCCGGAAACTGACCGTTGAACCTGACTGGCCTCGATATGGAAACACGCATTTGCGATGGTCAGCGGTCCATCCAGAGTGCTCGTCTCCTTACGATTCAATGCTATCGATCACGTTATCGCAAAGCTTTTGGTCAGTGACTTAATAATCGTCTGCAATTATATAGAAACCAGCTTTAACTCAATTAAATAAATTATGTACAAATGGATACATTTTATCCTCCTGTCCTACGTAGCATGCGTATTTGCAACCTCATTCCCAGAGCCTTGTCCGCCTTAAAATGGCGGGCGGAGAAATCTCTAGACAAGGCTACTAAATACTCCAAACATCTTGAAGTATTTTGTCGCGTAAAACGTAATAAAATGTCTTCATTAACCTCCGAAAACACCAATTCATCGTATGTCACGTGGTAAATGCCCTACGAATCTTGGAGCATTTTGGCATCCTTGTCCAGCGGTTTCCACGCCCGGCTCAACATTTGGAAAGCGGAGAGAGCCCTGAGGACGAGGTTGGTGTATTTGTGCGGCGAACAAGCGGATTGGGGCGAGCCAAAGACACGGCCAAGAACGTGAGAGAGAGGCTGAAAAGCCCCGACATTTCACGAATCCAAAATGGTGACCAAACACTTTAAAACAAATTTCGTCCACCAAGAAACACCTGCACTTCAGGCTAAATGTACCGGATAAGAATTTATCCATTCAATAAGTTACATTATCACTCTTTCAAAAATCGAGACCAGTTACGTATGTTTTAGCGTAGCCTGCGAGCAAGCTGTCGTGCTCAGGGGAGGGAGGAAGGAGCACTCCTTCCCCACTAGGCATTACCGTGCCTAAATAAAGTTATCGTATTGTACTCTCCCCTCCCTCTCCCCCCGTGCCCTCCCCCTTCCCGACCCGAGAGCTTGCTCGCGAATAGTTTTTGGGTTTCTTGTTCTTCTGAAATCGAACCAAGCTTATTCATTTTCTGTAAGCATTTACCCCGGTTTTAACGTGATTTAATATTCACTCTGTTTCACTGCAAAAAACCCGTTCCAGGCGCTCAGATAGTGGGTAGCCTGTTCCAGGCGCTCAGATAGTGGGTAGCCTGTTCCAGGTGTTCAGACAGTGGGGAGCGAAGGAAAAATATTGCAAGGGCTGACGAGTTTCCTCGCGTTTTTTCTTTGCTCGCAATTTTCCCTTCTCGCTCCCCACCATCTAAACACCTGGAACAGGCTACACGCCAAGGACTCTTATAACTTAATACTGATGTACTACTTGAAGTTTTTCGGGTTTCTTCGGTATATAATCTAGTAGAAATTATCTTAGATTAATGTACAGAGGAGGCGCGTATGCTCGCGTTTCCGTTTTAATTTTAATTTTGTATTCCTTAATTTCCAAAAGGCTCTATATTTGTTTGCTTGAGTTTTAATTTTCCTGAGCTCAATAATTAGTTTAAAACGCGTTCATGGTAACACTAACCACTGACGACAACTTTTGACTCCTCGATCAATCAAGCAAAAGCCGCTCGTTTTCCCGCGCTTGACACTGGTTGCACTTTTACCCGCGCTTGGCACTACTCGCATGTTTTCCCGCGCTTGGCACCAGTTTGTATTCTCTCCTTTGTGTAATTGGAAGTTTTCCCGCGCTTCGCTCTGGTTGTGTATTTTTTCCCGCGCTTAGTTCTGGTTACACACTTTCCTGCCCTTGGTACTGGCTGGTTACAAAAATATAACCGACGTCTAAATAAAATTGAACTTAGAAGTGCGATGTTTAAGTTGGAAAATGTTTCATAAATAAGCCTATTTGCGCTTTCTGGCCGCCGTTTTAACTGGGCATTGACGTGGTTTCGGGATCACCATTTTGATGATAACGGAAAAGTATGTCGCAAAAAGATTTCACCCTAAATTATATCTTAAGTGACATGCTTCAGATTTCAACAGTAAAGTTTACAGACTGCAAACAATCCAATTCTTTTTAGACGAGCATGCATTTTCTCGTTGTGTTTGTCCCGTATTTGAACAGGCGGTCAAAAAGAGGATTAGGGCTTATAATGCTAGTTTTTTTTAGTTTTTTTGCTTTATTGGTGTTCAGTAATATCTTGCGTTTGGCGGTAAGAATGCTATTTTGATAGAAATGCTATCTAAGATCAGAAAAAAATATATGAAATTTTCGGCAGCTGATGTCCACTTTCACTGTTTTCTTTATTATTTTCAGAAGAAAAAGCCCAAAACTGTTGCAGTACCTATTATTTACACTTAAATAAAGAGGCTTCCAATGTTTCACGTTTATCTTTCCCGTAATTTTGTTCGCGCTGACTGATGAAAACATTTTGCTAGTTTTGGCTTTCCTACAATGAAGCCCCCGCGCCACACGACAACCTCCTTATTACGACCATTTTTTTTAGGCCCGAAAAAAAGTTCAGTCTCTTTCTTATATGAAACCCCCATTAATGCGACCAACAACCACCGTTTGGAGTCCCCAACTGCTGTTTTCTTCATAAATTTACCTCGTTAATATGAATAACATGACCATGCACTATGCAAAATGAGATATAGGTGACAGAGAAACAACTGCTTAGAACTGAAAAGCCCTTAGCTTTCATATGAAAAACAGCGCAATGCTATTCCCAGCGTTTTCCTAAGCAGTTGTTTTTAATCTAGTATTACGAATTTTTAAGATGACTAAGGCATTCCAAACAGCTTTCCATTGAAATGATTCTTTGGGTGCTTTACAATCTTCCTTTCCAATTAGTATGGTTCAATTAAAACTATTTTGCGGTAAGTATATATAAAAGGGTCTTGTGTTTATTTTTATGACGCGGTAGTGGTCGTAACAAGGTTCGACTTTATCTGGAAGGCCCCCGCCGCCCCCACTGGAAGCGAACGAAGGGTGAAAGTTGAACCAGACTGTTATTCAACTCGCATATAGACAGCCACGAAAAAAGCACAGGTTTGTTATCCTCTGTTTGTGCATCTGTAATGGCCCCCTATCGGTTTATAAAACTAGCCTCGCCAAAGAAGAAATATAATGCTCTTAAAACTGATAAAAATGAAATAAAAACTCTAAAAATCACTGTCATGTTATTTGACTTTGTTTTTCTGTGTTTATTTTGGCGATTTGTGGCTCGCAAAAGCGATATTTTCAAAGTAACAGTTCGATTCACTCAAAAGTAAAGAACGAAAACATTGAAACGAGGCGAAATCCTTGCGAGTCAATGCGAGATGTCCTGAACACTTGAGCAGGTTCAAAATGATAACTGGCGGTCAATCGATCGAGGCTAAAAATATCGTCGTTTGTAATTAAAATTCGCGCGAATTTTTACTGTAAGAGCGACACGAAAATCGACGAAAGAGTGCGAGAGTCGGCGATCCAATGGGAATATTTAAAATTCTTAATCCCATTTTGCTTGTATCTTTTACTATTCTGCTTTTTCAGCTTGAATGCTTGTCTTGTTTCGGTGAAACTTTCTTCCAACCGTGAAAGTTTCCGCAAGGTGTAGTTTCGGGTAAATGTTTTCCATGTAACGCAACGTTTTAATTTTTACCATATCATTATTCTTAGCTATTAAAATTTGTCAGGAGAATATTTCCTCGCGTAGCCTTGTTTGCCGGAATCAGTTTCCAACTATAATAAAGAAAGAAGAAATAACCGTTAACAGCTTAACTGGATTTTTAGCCGCTGATACAAAGGAAGTAGGGAAAGTTTGTCTAAAATATTTGGAGAATAGACCTACAGTATTTTATTTTATACAACAAAAAATGCATCACTTGTTATTAAAAAAGTTTATTAAACAGTTATAACAGTGTCTTGACATCAAAATGTGACATAACGCTTTATTATAAATAGCCTAGTGTCAGGGGGATTACAGAATGCAGCCATGCTCTTGTCCTTTATTCAAAAAGAATACTTAGGAAATTACACAAACAAAGGAACGTTGAGAAAATTCACGTTACACGCGTTGCGACTTCTCTGTCGTACTACCTGCGCTCAAATACAGCGCTAAAACTCCAGAGTTAAAATAAAAATGTTCAAGTAATTTGCTCCAAGTTCCATGCACGTGCGTTCCGTAGCAGCAACAGTCGGCTTAATGTCGCCAAGTTAAGATTTTTCACAAGGATGACAGCAGTTTACTCACGCGCCGCAAGTGACACATTTAGTTCAGTAGGCTCGTTTCTCCAGGAGTAGCATTGTTCTTTACATTTAAACTTTGTCTCCATCTCCAAGGCGTGTAAGAGTTCTTGAGTTCAAGCCTTTTATGCTCGTTCTCCACGGATTCGTCGGGCCAACTGCATGTTGCTTGGTATGTTTGCATTCGGGCTTTCTCCCTGGCGTGGAAAGTTCAAACGTCGTATTTCTGTGCGAGCTGTATTTCCAGGTCTGTAATACGTCTTTTTCTCCCCGCCGTTTAAGCAGCCATTTTTCATCGGTGTAATTTGACGTTTTTCTTCATCGGTCAGCATAGCACGAACCATTTTACCAGCAACAAACGAAACCACGCGACAGTTGATTAAAATGTTTTGTTTGTGGTTCTAGAATGACGCTTAAACCAGCGTTTATAGTTAATTGGAGGAATACCATTGGTCGAATGATAAAACAAGCAAAGATTTGATTCGTCAGAAAAAAACAACAAACGATTTGAATGGCCAGAATAAATGAAAAACTATTTCATTGGTCAAGAAGAAAGAACAATTACTGGTAACTTGAAGAAACATTTCAGGTTCCAAAAGCTCGTTGATTTATAAAAACGAAGTCCTCTGGTAAAGTAGTTTTAGACAAAAAATAATAAGCATTGCATCCCGCCAAATACTTAAGTACCTGCAGTCCATCTTTTCTCTCAGAGATATTACTTTAGGTGATTTTCGCATTAGCTCGTGTGCTCCAACGCTCTAGCCGAACGCCTTGTCGGCTTCGCTTGCTTAATTTTCAGATTCCGGAATCTTTTCTGCGATAATTTCGCAAGTTAACATAACAGGAAGTTTCCAACAAACGAGTTTTTGTTGCGTGTTCACTACCAGAAGATACACATACAATTCTAAGTTCTTTGTCAACTAATGAAGTTTTTCGCCACCGTGGCGGTTTATAACAACTAACGTTCAAGCTTTTGCTGCTTTCGAATCGCTTACGGTCGAATAGTCAGCGCACTAACTGATCGCAGCATTGCCGCTCCTGTTATCAGAACGAGTTATTTTCGGAAGAAACGTTTGCGGCATTTTCATTACCATTCTTTTACCTTAATTCCTTGACAAAGAAGTTTCTTTCTTCGATTGGCTTGCAACTCCTATTTAATCTTTCCTATGTTGCATGGAGTTCTGCGCTGCAGCAAGCGTCGGCAACTTACCTCCCCTCACCTTTGCTCGAGCTCGCGGCTTCGCCATTCATATTCACGACTAGACTGCCGCCAAAAATTTGCACCCGCGCGAACAAAACTGACCTTCGACCAGCCTATTAATTACACAGGTTTTCGAGTGTCTCATGGTGGCGCGGTGGTTTAGTGGTTAGCGCGTTTGACTTGGATGGTTCGAAGCCTGCTCTCTGCCGTCGTGTTGTTTCCTTAGACAAAAACTTTACTCCACATTTGTCTCTCTCCACCAAGGTGTATAAATGGATACCGACGTCAAAATCCATGCTTGAGTAACCGCGCGATGGACCAGCATTCTATCCAGAGGGAAGTTTTCTGTCGGCTTTTAAGCAGGACTTTTCCTGGTTTGTATTCAGCAGCAGTTCTCTCTCTGCGGTCTTCTCCGGTCTTCTTTGTCCCCGAGTGTCTTTGTTAAGATACTTCATTAAGCGCTATTGTTTCAATCGCGGCTATAATAGCCGCGGTTACACGTTTCAACTTTAACCTAGGTAAATTTAAAATTGTTCAGTCAAATTAAGCGCGTGCAGTGGCTATTGTTATTTCGAATTTACCTAGGTAAAAGTTGAAACGTAACCGCGGCTGTGTTAAAAAAATTGGTTTAAATGCGTCACTGGATGTATAAGGGCTATTAAAAAAGAAAAGACCCCAAAATCTTCCAGATGAAAATAAAAAAGTTTTAAAGCGACAAACTGTCAACGAAGACAACAAAACGCAACATAAAGCCACAAATGTTCTGCTGAAAATACATGTTAAACAGAAAGAGGTTTCCGCGATGTCTGCTGTGAACACACTGATGATATCAACGAAGGAATGCCCCGCTCAAAAAGACAACAGCCGGCAGAAATCAAATTCTCGGGGGAAAACAGTTCATTCTTATATGATTCGCTCGAATATTGAAGCATGCTTGAAGGTTAAAAGGAATTTTGCCGATTTTTTTTCTTTTTTACTTTATTGTATTTAAAAACGCAATTTCAAACATTTATTGTAAAGTTTTTTCCTTGCGCTCTCTTACCGCCGAAGTTTGTTTTCTTTGCGCCTTTTTTCTCTCTTCCGCAGGAATACGTCTTTCGTCTTTCGCGTCGCGATACTAATCGAGCGGAGGCTGGGAAAAAGAAAAAAGTGAGACCCGCGGGGAAAGCTGGGAAGGTAAAAGAGACTCTTCCCATCGTCTCCCGCGAGTCCCCTTTTTATTTCTTATTGTATTCGCTTTACTGAAGAGACCATCTTATTAATGTAAAACTATTGACTGCAAGGAACACACTGTACCAACTAGTTCTCGTTCCCAATGCTCCACGTTTTTTTTAATTGCGTCAACCGCTGACCAAACGAAACGAGGGCTCTAGTGACGAGAATGCGGTATGGCTAGTACCGCATACGCACAGCCGTATCACCCGAGCAGCCATGAATGTCGACAGCTGTTTTGTCCTTGTTAGGACTCATCAGCATGAGATAGCTGTCGGTCAACACAGGACTCGAAAGCCTTGTGTAGTCACTTGCACTTTACTACCGAGGGCGGGTCGAAGAGGCCCTGTGTGTGTGGGCAACAGCTGAGCTGTTGGCTGAGGACTTCAAAACCGTCTTCGGTATGCGCATGCGTGTGGAAAGGTGAACCATTTAACAGCACCGCATCATTCTCGTTCCCAGATCCCTCGTTTCGTTTGTTCAGCGATTGAAACGATTGTGACGCAATTTAAAAAAATCCGTGGAGCTCTGGCCTCTGGGGACGAGAATAATTAATGACACCGCGTGTACTGCAAAAACAACATACGAAATTAATGTCTCGGGGGAGTTATGGGTCAGTTGTTTTAGAATACATGTATAACTGCATTTTCTGTGTAGTGTGCCTGGCTTGTATTTTGGCCATGAATATTTGAATTAACGCCTCTTCCAAGCTACTTAGTTAAGAATTCAAAATGTAAGGCTAGTATAACGGAATTTAAGAAAGATTTAATGACCAATATTTTTTCGAACAAGTTTTCCACCGGCGCAGCTAGTGTAGGAGTGAATATTACACAACGGCTCATAAAATTTGAATATACCGTGCAGCATGACATTTTTGCGGAGTCATTTTGCGGATTGTCGATTTTTTGTGTTTTGCGGGAACAATTTTTTGCGGTTCGAGATGACTGATATTTCTGCTGGGAACTATTTTTTGTGATTTCCAGTTCAAGCAGCATGACAATGGAGGAAACTTAATATTTTCAACTTTTATTACCTGTTGAGTTACGGTACGCTATATTTAGAGACATTTCACTGAATTCTATGTAATCATCGAAGGTGAAACTGTTGTGCCCTATAAAAGGACTGACGTAACAACAAAATCAAACGAAAAGCCTACCCCTGCCCCCTGCCGTACTCAAGAAAAATTGTTATTAGGGACGGACCATTTAATTTTTGTGGGGGGGGGGGGGGGGGGGGGGGCGGTTGGGCAATTTCTTCTGAGTATGATTTTTTTTTTTTTGGCATCACTATTTGCAAGAATTTGTTTTACCAAAATGCTTGAATTTTTTTTCACAAAATTTAAATGGTCCGTCCCTTACAATTGAAAACAACTGTGTTGTTTTCTATTAACAACCAATTTTAATAGTTCTTTTTTACGTCCGATATCAGCCCAGTAACGCAAGTTTATATTAAAAAGTAGAGTTCTTTATTTGACAAAAGGGAGTAATTTTTTTGCGGAGTATTTATATTCTGCGACAGTTTTTTTGTCCTTGAACTCATTTTTGCGGATCGAAGGCAATCCGCAAAAATTAAAACCCGCAAAAAATTTCATGCTACACGGTAGATAAAAAGTATTTGATCTATAAGAGTTTGATGAAAGAGAACTGCATCGGTACAAGCATTTATTATTTGATTTTTTTTTTAAATTTGTTATATCATCATTAAAATTCCCGAATACCGTACGGTATTTTTATGTTCCGGTGTTTCTAAGAAATTGAGACCCCCACCCTCTCATTACACATCCCATGCCATCCTGGTGCTTCGGTAGCTAGTGTTTAAGTCTTGCTTCAGTTGCTTATCGTGTGCCACTCATTCTAACACATTTGACGCCGCCAAGGTATTATTATTTATATAATGTAAATTATTTGTCCAGTTTATCAAGAGGTAGTTTAATAATGTCAATTTATTATTTTCTATTTGCCTTTGAGATCTCTTGGCTTCTTTAGCGTTCTTGTTAACCGAACTTCCGTAGTTCACTTTGTTGAATCGTAGCTAGTGTTTCGGGTTTCATGAGTGATTTCTGAGAAGTTATTTGTTATATACTGAATCAGATTGAAAGTGAAAATCGATTGAAAATCAGACTACGAGTCTTTAGCGCTAAGGTCGCACGCGATTTCTAGGAAATTCATCAATTAATGTTGTCGACGGTCGGATTTATTTAGCTGAATCATGATTCAGTTTTTGCAACAACTGGATAACAATTCTGAAAGCGTGTCTTGTCGTCAGTTATATATATATCAAGGAGTAAATTAAATAAGTTCTTATTCAGAAGACAAAGAAAATGACTTTCACCAAAGATAATAAAAGAGGAAATCGTTTCAGTAATGTGGGAACAAGTTTAAACACTTTAAGAGCGCCTGTCCGTAAAAATCAGACAAATTTGAAATTTTCTGGCAAGTAATAAAAATTCGATTTCTTTCATATTTTAAAGTTAGATAGATTAAGGTATAACAAAAATCACTTGATACTTTTTTCGGCCAAATATCTTTTTATTTAAAAGAAAAATTCAAAAAACGAAAGTACGTTAAAATCGCCATTTGAGGTGGAAAATTATTGCACAACTTTGACAGCTTCGCTTGCAAAAACAAGTAACGCTACAGCATTTAAAACATGAAAATCATATTATTCAATCTTTAGTTATCTAGTAGAGTGATTTAGGGAATTATTTTGTTGTTCTTTGCTTGCAAAATAATTTTATTTCGAAGACATATATTTTAGTTCTTTAAAAGTACCTCGTAAACAAAACAACTTTTCACCATGTGCTAAACCTTCAAACGGATTAAGTTTCTGTTGGTTAATTTGTATAAAGATGATCTTAAGATTGCCGTAAAAATTTCTTTGGGCAAATGATTCAGAGCGACGCGAGAGCATTTCAAAGTTAGTTAAATTAAGAGTTATTTGACCTTACGAGGTCAACAATCAATTTGCGGGTCACACAAACATTTCACTTTCCACCACATGTCTTAACACAAATAAGGTTAAAGTAGCCCATAGAAAAAATGTTTTGAAATTTTCTTACCTTATTTGTTGTAGAAGACTTATCCAGAGATCATTTTCTTGCATTTTTTCCACCGTTCATGGTATGTCCTTTAGTCTTGTTTACAACGTCCGATAAACGTCGGACGACAACAGGGTCAGCCAATTTTTGTTAAACTTTCGACACTTTTCAGTATCACAGCATCTATTCAAAGGGCTAAGTACCTTTTGGAGCGTTCCTCGGTTTTGTAGTGCGCTAAAAGATTTGAAATGTTACTTTGAAGTACAAACAAAACATGTCGGACGTTTGCTTTCAGTCGTTTTTCGGTTATGTCACGCAATGCAGTTTTGTTTGCATTTAAGGGGGTAGGGGTGCGGATAAGGCAATTAAATTGAAACACTTTAGCAAGTAAAAAAACAATAACTGTTTAGAAATATATTTCAGCACCATTTAATTTTCTTCGTTAGTCAATATGTTCTAAAATATATTAATTGGTAGCAATAGTCTTTTGCGAGCAACGATTTTTAACTCCTCTCCCCAGTCTTGCTTTCCATATTGGATGCCTTTTTCTCGTTTCCTAAATTTACCTTCTTACCATACGAGTCGAGGTGCTCTACTTGATGGAGCTGCCCCTGAAAGATGGGTATACCAGGATTTCCTGTGGATAGCATCATGCATGTGATCTCTTTTTCACTATAAATTTCCAGTTGCGGATCCAGCTTGCTCATAAGGAGAGGGGGTGGGAGGGGGAGTGAAAATGGTCCTGAAAAAAAGTTCGGTCCCTCGGGTCTTTTTCTTCGCCAAAAAAGGAATGGAAAGGGGCCGCTTCCCTAGATCCGCGCCACTGACAACTTTAGTTTACAACTACTTCCTTTACATTTCTAGTAAACGCTGCTCGACATAAAATAAGTTCGATCTCACCTCAGTCTCTCATCTTTGTGCGCAAAAAGTTAAGGGACAATTTCCGTTCCACGCTTTCGATCGCGAATGTCATAACCACAAACTCCACCAACAAAGGACTTAAACGAACAAGTGCCTTCCATTTTTGTGTAATACCTAGAACTGAACTCGAATCTTTGATGTACAAAAACATGCACTTTAGCGCCGCCTTCAAGTGAAGACACTAGGTAATTAGCAAAACCAGGTAGTGTTTACTTTTTTGTCAACTGCACTATTTAAACAGTATTTATTTTTCTTCTCGACAATTGGCGATACTGTATTAAACTTAGTAAGTTCTTCAATTTTTAGATATTCTCTCGTTATCAACTTTAAAATCTGAGCGGGTTTCTAATTATTTTGCTACTGCCAAAAAAATACTTAGGTTTACTTCGTTTGTAACACCGACAAATGCAACAAATGGTTCTGAATTAAGGCATGACGTGAATTTGAAGTAGGGCAGTGAGACTCCCCCGCCCCCTCCCTCTCGCCCCTCCCCCCCCCCCCCCCCCCCCCCCCCCCCACATCTATGGTACATATCATCGACGGAATTCACGAACCACAGGTAACCCAAACTCACAGTAAGATTATTGACAAGTAGAAAACATCCAAATAAGTCCTCTTTTGAGGCTCCTTCTCGGTCAATTAAGAGACAAAGGAAACATCAGTTGCGGTGTGTAACGTTTGACAAAAGTTTACATCACTAGTTGCACTGTACAAATTGATATATTTTGGGGGCCGTGCATGTGGCAAATATTAGACTGATTTTCCCTTTTTCACATAATGTTTCATGAAGACAGCATCCTTCTGATAAAAAGAAAAAATAAACAATACGAAAAAAGGACAGAACTAGCTTAATACCACAGTGATCTTAATCAGGTAAAAAGCTAGTGATGTCATTTGCATTTCATGAAGACAGTAAAAGAAAAAAAAAGAAAAAACAATACGAAAAAAAGGATGGCTGAATAATCTTTCCGGAGTAGAGCAATAGAGAATAAAAGCGCTTAAATGTGCTAAATGTGACTGAAAAGACTATTTATTTTTCTCCGCTGCAAGAGTTTCAGACATAAATTCGGTGTTTTCCAGCTCTTTAGCCCTACCCCTACCCCGCTAAAATGCCGAAGAACAGCTGCATTGCGTGACGACACAAATAACTGCCGTCACGATCACGGCTTACATGTAACGGCCCGACATGTTTGTTCATTCAGTACTTCTCAAGCAGTGATTAGATTTATCTATCCGTTAACTTCAAACCGAAGAACATTCGACAAATGCTATAGCCTTTAAATAAGACGCCTTAATGCTGAAATGTGTCGAAAGTTTAACAGAGGTTTGCGTGCGACCTTGCATGGCAGGCCGCGGTCGGCGTGCATCGGACGTTATAAATTAAAAATACGATGAACGAAGAAGGGATTTATACACAAAAATGGTCTCTGAATCTGTCTTCTACCGCAAATGAGGTAAGGAAATTGCAATGTTTTTCAATGTGGCTATTTTAATTTCATAATGGGTTAATACAGAAGCAGAAGTTAGAATATTTGTGTGACCCGCAAATTGATTGTTGACCTCGTACAAAGGTCAAATAACTCTTAATTTTAACGAACTTTGAAATGCTCTCGCGTCGCTCTGAATCATTTGCCCAAGGAAATTTTTACGGAAATCTTGAGATCATCTTTATGAAAATTAACCAGCAGAAACTTAATCCGTTTGAAGGTTTAGCACATGGTGAAAAATTGTTTTGTTTACGAGGTACTTTTAAAGAAGTAAAATATATGTCTTCGAAATAAAATTATTTTGCACGCAAAGAACAACATAATAATTCCATAAATCACTCTTTTAGATAACTAAAGATTGCAAAATACGATTTTCATGTTTTAAATGCCGTAGCGCTACTTGTTTTTGTAAGCGAGACTGTCAAAGTTGTGCAATAATTTTCCGCCTTAAATGGCGATTTTAACGGACTTTCGCTTTCTGTATTTTTCTTTAAAATAAAAAGATATTTGGCCGAAAAAGGTATCCAGTGGTTTTTGTTATACCTTAGTCTATCTAACGTTAAAATATCAAAAGAATCCAATTTTATCACTTGCCGCGATATGTTTGATTTTTACAGACAGGCGCTCTTAAGCATTTCTTTTACACTTAAGCTTAAAACTTCCGCTCTGCGCGGATTTTGTCGACTGGATATGTATAAATTAAATTCATTTGCACCAGAAAGATCAGTGCGGTTAATGAATAGTTAGTTAGGTAATTCGACAGGGCGGGCAAAAGCACTTTTATAATTAAAATAAAACCGCTTTTCAACGTTCGTAGATGGTAAGATCGCGTTTGGCGTTTAGAGTGGACAGATGTCATTGTAGACTCGGATTGTTTCATTCCTTTGACTTTGCCTCAATATATAGATTGCTAGAAATAAATGGTCACCCGTCTTACAAATTATTTCAAGGACAAATTGTTCATTACAGAGGTAGAACCCCGGGGGTAGAACACGCGAAGTTATTAACCGATCTGATGGACCAGCCGCATGGTTTGTCTAAAAACCTATTAGTAATTTACACAGAGGCAAATTATCCGAGTACCGTATTCATCATATCCCGCCCGCGGTATAAATAAAACTAGACAGAGAACGTCACGCGAGAATAGTTTCTGTCGTTGCGAAGTAAAAGCAGCAAATTGACTAGCCCACAAGTCGACTTTTATTAGAAGAGCGACGAAGTCGCGAAAGCGAGCGACGAAGTCGAGACGAGACTCAAACAAAACGGACTTTGAGAAAGTCCAGCAGTAACTCTGGCAGTAAATGTGTGAAATTATCACTGGACGCAAGTTCAAATGTTTTAGAGGACCTAGATGGGGTCATAGTTAGTAGAGGGGACCCCTCTACTAACTATGATGGGGTTTACTGGTTTTAGTGTTTCAATGGGCGTGATATTTTTACTGTTGAGTGCTATAAAGCCTGAAAATTTAATATTATAAAACTGTTGTATTCTATGTTTTATTATAATATTATAAAACTTTTATATTATAAAATATAAAATTTAGTTTTATAAAACTGTTATTAGAAATTATAGTAAGTATTACAATGTATAACACAAACTTTGGCCTTGATAATTATCGCTATCATGCTCAACCTCATCCAATAATTGTTGATTGTTGGATATTATATGGCCTAAAAATTTATTGTTGGATATTATATGGCCTTAAATTTTATTGTTGGCTGTTATTTACGGTTATGTTATGTTTATTTATTTATTTATCTATTTTTATGTGTTTATATATTTAACAGAACGCTTCTTAATCTCGTGGAGGCAGGCGGGAACGCACTCTTTTGATCTATGATTACTACTAGTTTATCTATCTATTTATTTATTTATTTATTTATTTATTTCATAGCCTTTAAATATGGCAGACAACAACAATGATCCACCAGAGGTTAAAGTTATCTTGCTCAAGAAAAAGGATCTAAAAAAGTCAAAACCTTGGGAAGATGTTCACCTCCCAATCGACATCCTTTTACTGACGGCAAAAGATTGTGAATTCTTAAGTTGTGTTTCTCATCTGGATACGGGATTCTTTAGCAGCCATCACACAAATCTCGAATACGTCTACTTCGGAGAAATGGGTGCCGTAGATGAACGTAGAGATGGAGGTGAAGATGAAGCGAAAAAGCTAAAAGTTGCTGTGATTCAATGCAATGTGGGTTCTTCGGGTCCTCAAGGTTCTATTGTTGTTGTAAAAAATGCTGTTGAAGTCTTGAAGCCCAAAGCTGTATTATGTGTTGGTTACTGTGGTGGCCTGGACGACAAAAAAGTCAAATTAGGAGATGTGGTAGTTTCAGCGAAGTTGAGAACCTATGCCTCCATCAAAACAACGGAGAGTGGTGATCAAGACCGTAACTATGCTGTTCCCCCTCCCAAGCATCTCTTAGGCCTCATAAAAACCGCTGATCATGGCTGGGATGCACCATTGAAAGACCCGAAACAACTTGAGGTGGTGGTGCACACTGGTGGCGTGTTTCTGAGCGGCCCAGAGGTTGTAGATAAAGAAGAACGACGTGCGCAACTTACCAAGAAATTCCCTGAGGCCATTGCTGTTGAGATGGAGGGGGAAGGTAAGGGATTAATCGTAATTTAATGACTGGATTGGTCATTGTGTAGTCACGTACCAAAATTCCCTGATGCAATAGCCGATTGAAATGGAGAGATCTAACTAGCCTTATGACGTACGATTGTAAAAGTTGTGTCCTGTGTAATTCTTAATTCTTAGTTTGTACACATATTTTACATTTGAATTGATATTTTATAAGATTTTATGTAATAGAGTTTTATACAAAATCCTACTTACTTATAATTTATTTATATAATTTAGCTCGTATAATTATTTAGATAGTTTAGATAGGTGTCCTTACTTAGTGGGTAACTGCTATTTTTTCTTGACACAGAAATAAAGTTTTTATTATTTTATTATTTATTTAATGGAATAAAAAAAAATGTTTAACACTGATTTCACGGCAGACTATATAAAGTCAGTGTGTAATGCCCAAATGAAACTACCACTGCACTCGCAAGTGGGGTGGCTAAATTTGCTCTATGCTACAAAACGGCAGCCAGCTTGATCGATCAAGCGTTTCTTTTGCTTCTGAAGTCAACTCACGGGAAGATTTTGCGATATGTATTTCATCGCTGAAAGCCATAATTAATAGTCGTCGACATAAACTAAAATATGCGTGCATAAATTTGCACTAATGTGACACGAAAAAAAAAGAAAACTCAAAGCCGGATTTACAACTTCGTCGGCTGACCCACGAGTAAAAAAGACGGCTTCCCACGGACAGATGTCAGCTTAAAAGAAAAATGACAGAGATAGGTGTCGGTGGGATAACGGGTTATGACAAAATCGCGAATTTATATATGCCTGGCTAACCTATAAGTAGAATGGAGCATACTTCATGTCGCCACGAAACATTTCTATGACACGATGTTTGCAGTGCAAGAAAACTGCTCATTTGAGATAAATATAACGCCAATCAGTTCACAAATTTGATTTTAGGCGCCAACTGCAATTTGCTTGGATTTTCCCGGCGCACTCTCAATTTTCTTTTTAACACGGACCACAGAACAAGAGCTTGTTGCATTTGCAATACATCTCTCTTTTTTTGTTTCATTTTTGTTCGATCCCAGGATCCAAAACCTTAAGCAAAAAGGGTTTAACTTAGAAATCCTGGTTCTGTTTTACTGATTGTGTTCTTAGTATCTACATTGTTCAATGAGCAACATGGCAGTATGGTTTGTTCACCGGTTGGTCCCTGATTTTTGAGCAAATGGAGTGTACAAGCCCCGCACAGAAATTTTGTTTATGGCTCAAGTTAAATAACCGCAAACAATCTAAAAAGATGTTTAGAAAAGCGCTTTTACGCTGGTACCTTGCTTAATACTAATGAAACATCTCTTTTGACATTTTACCGAGCTTTTTTATAAGTTTTCCTTTACTTTTTTACTAAAAAATTACAAGTTTTTGTTTATACTGGGCATGATGTAACTTAATGGGGAACAATATTAGTTTATCTAGATGCGCCCCTCTCCTCTCCATCCTAAATATAATGTGACTTAATTTAAGTATTATCATCTGCAAAGGTTTGGAGAAAATAATAAATGAATGAACCCCAAGAACTGTAGTTGCTCATGGAGGCTCGCTTACGCTGATAGCGCGCGAGCAGTACATTTGCTGGAGCGTACAGAACGCGGGTTAAGGGACGGGTGGCGATTACAGCTTAAGGTGCCAACTGTATTTCAAACATATGCATCTCTCTATCCTTATTAATAATTGTACAGTCTGATGTTTTGTATTTCCAAGAGTATATGACTTCACGGGCTAGCTCCTTCAGTTTATCCCTTTTTGTCACATGTTCACCGAGAAAATCAATCAAATCTGAAAACATCATTTTTAGGTCTGTTTGCAGCAGCACATGATCTGGACGTTGAATGGGTGGTTATTAAAGGCGTCTCGGACTTCGCCGATGGCAAGAAGTCTAAAACAAATCTTTGGAGACCATTTGCAAGTACAATGGCCGCTTCCGTTACTGCTCATATGCTAAAGGATCCCAAGGTTTTCCGGGGCTGGCCTCACTATGGAAGTAAGTATAACGGTGTTAAACCTTTTAACTCAGTAAGACTGCCAAAAATCAAAATTCAAGAAAAATCACAAAATTTATTTTGTTAAATATTGAAAAACAAATAGCACCATGCAAAAGTACTGCTGAAGAGGTTTCATTTGAATGGTCACACCATTGGATTTCATCAACAGACTCAAAAGTTAGAACAAATGGTACCATGCAAAAGTACTGCTGAAGAGGTTTCATTTGAATGGTCACACCATAGATTTTGTCGACAGACTTAAAAGTTTGAACTACATTACATGACTGGTTAAACCTCCGGTCGAGGCTTCGCAGCGTAGCGCAGAGCTAAATAAACCATCTAAATGCAATGGGTCACACGACACAGCAGAGAAGAGTACAGCTTAAGATCGTACCACTTTTGATGTCATCATTTTTTACGTCACATGATTATTTTGATAAGTATCAAATGCACATTAGTAGAATAAAGAAATGGGTAAGACAGAACCAATGTGGACTAAGTTTCATCCTCAAAGACAAAGAACGTTTCTTTGAGAAATTTGAAGGAATATTTGGTTCAACTACCGATTGCTAAGTTTTGTTCAAATTAGTGGTAAGCATGTGCAGTAGTATAGTGGTTAGCCTGTGCGGTGGTGTAGTGATTAGCCTGTGCAGTGGTGTAGTGGTTAGCCTATGCAGTGGTGTAGTGGTTAGCCTGTGTAGTGGTGCAGTGGTTAGCCTGTGCAGTGGTGTAGTGGTTAGCCTATGCAGTGGTGTAGTGGTTGCCTGTGCGGTGGTGTAGTGGTTAGCCTGCGGAGTGGTGCAGTGGTTAGCTTGTGCAGTGGTGTAGTGCTTAGCCTGTGCAGTGGTGTAGTGGTTAGCCTGTGGAGTGGTGCAGTGGTTAGCCTATGCAGTGTTGTAGTGGTTGCCTGTGCGGTGGTGTAGTGGTTAGCCTGCGGAGTGGTGTAGTGGTTAGCCTGTACGGTGTTGTAGTGGTTAGCCTGTGCGGTGGTGTAGTGGTTAGCCTGTGCGGTGGTGTAGTGGTTAGCCTGTGGAGTGGTGTAGTGGTTAGCCTGAACGGTGTTGTAGTGGTTAGCCTGTGCGGTGGTGTAGTGGTTAGCCTGTGCGGTGGTGTAGTGGTTAGCGCATTGGACTTCAGATCTGACAGTCGGTGGTTCAAGGCCTGTTCTCTGCCGTCCTGTTGTTTTCTAAGACAAGAAACTTTACTCCACATTGTCTCTCTCCACCCAGGTGCATAAATGGGTACCGGCGACAAAATGCTGGGGGTAACCCTGCGATGGACTAGCATCCCATCCAGGGGGAGTAGCAATATTCCTAGTTGCTTCATGCTACGGAAACCGGATTAAGCTCCGGCCGAGTGGGTTACCTGTGGCTCGTTACCTGACCTTACCTTCCATTTCCTTAGCGTAAGAAGAAAACCTTTTTCTACACAAAGAAAGACTACTAAAAATCCAACAAAACGATCCAAGTAAACGAAAGAAAAAGAGAAACAAGAAGAGTTTCAAATATCTGATAAAAGTTGGGCTAGATTAGCTTCAATTATGTCCATGCCAAAAAGCTTTAGTTCAATTTAGTTCAACTGAGGCGAAATGTTCTGTAAGTCCAAAAGGGTGAACACTGCTAAATCTTTCGTTAACAACGAGTTTCTTTTCTTATTTTCTTTTCTTTCAAAAGTGAGCTTGGATTGTAGCTAATCTTTACAAACGTTTCTTTTGTTTTTTTTGTAGACGCTTCAGCTTTAAAGAGAATGTCGTCACATGCTAGTAGTGGTACCCAGGCCACTAAGCGACGCAAATAGACTGCGGACCCTACAGGTAATAACATTTTATTAATTTATATGTTTGGTATAATAGGCCTTATTCAACCGTCTTGTTTAATTATTTTATTACAGAAAGTTTTTGAATGACTCCGAAGTAATTGTTATCAGCGGGAGCTACGGTTCACAAGGAGAATTGATTTACACGAAAATGACTGAGCGTCTATAAAAAATGGAAAAAACCATATCATAGTTTACTGAAATACAAAAATAAAGATTTTGAAGCATTGTCACTCTTGAACTAAAGGCAAAAATTGACCCTCGCCTGGATCTTCCTCATTAACGGGTTTGTAGTTTTTCAGAAAACGGCAAACTGATCTTTACGGCAAGGCGATGAAAGAGTAAACAAAAGAATAAAACAAAATATATATATTCAAACAAATTTGCCCAATATTTCGGTTTGAAAACAAACCTTCTTCAGGGGCTAATCCGGCACCTCTCAACGGTTTGTCGCTGTGGTCTTGCTGATATTTTATATTTTTGTAGTTTTTCATGGCTAACAAAAATTATCCTTTTATCAGTTGTAACTTTGACTGCAAAACAGCCGTATTTTTTGCGTTGTTCAAACGAATGCGCGCGGTCTTTGAACGAAAGGTCTGGAGCGAGTGTGAATATGAAGAGTGGGACTGGGGAGAGACGCTCGCCTTACGCGCGTGTGAGGCGCGCGCGAGTATCCACGCTTCAGACGTTTTCGGCGCCTCGCGCCTTTGCGAGCGAGCCAGCGGAAAAAACGTCTGTTTTGCAGTCTACGTTGTTACACGAGGCAATGTTTTCCTGCAACGTCTTGAAACGCCACGCTGACGAGGGTCTTTGCGAGACAATTTGCGGATGAAAATGCGCGGGTGATACTTCTTTTCGTAACTTGTCTCGCACCGAAAAATTGCGTTGCGAGTTACAGAAAAAGTTAAACACTTCTCTACCTTTCGCCGCCTTCCGATATACGTTGCACGCGTGTTACATAATCTGCAACTTGTCTGGATGCTCTCGCGGTCAGAGTTGCGTTGCAAGTCGCAAGAAAAGATTGCTTCGTGTAACAGCACCTCAAGTGTCCTCAGCAAGCAGCTCCAGGTCTGGGGACAGGAGAGGAGGGGTTGGGGAGATTAGCCAAGATTTCACTTCTTTCTTTCCTCCCGCCCCTTCCCTAGCCCGTCGTATTTTTCTCCTCTTCACCAGTCTCTCTCCTATCCTTTCACTCGTTTTGTTCTTCGCGTCTTAAGAGGTTCCTGCGAATGAGGCTCAATCATATTTACGTTTTCATTCAACTCCAATGATACCCTTATTTCGATTTTCTTTATCTACAGAGTCAGTAATGGTGCCTATTCCACAGCAAAGTAATTTTATTAGAAATAGCAGCTGGTAAAATTGATTCAAGTAACAATGAACTTTATCCACTGGTGAAATGTTGTTGACACTGCATGGCGATATCTAAACAGTCTCTTTTAACGCATGGGACTTCACACATGAAAGTCGATGCTTCGAGGACTGGTCTCGGCTGTCGAGTTGTTTCCTTAGACAACAAACCTTAATCCACATTGTCTCTCTCCATCCAGGGCCCGATTGTTCGACAGCCGATTAACGCTAATCCTGGATTAAAAGTTAACCGAGGATTTCATTTCTCTGTTTAAAAATGTTTTCAAAAAGTCATTTGTAGCTAGTAGTGAAGACAAGTTAAAGTCGAAACTGAAGGGCAGAACACTTTGGAAAATTTTCAACTGTTGAGTTGTTTAAGACGCTAATCCTGGGTTAGCCTAATCGTGCTTTGAACAACCCGGCCCGGGTGTTTAAATGGATACCGGCGACGAAATGCTGGGGGGTAACCCTGCGATGGACTAGCATCCCATCCAGGGGATAGTAGCAGTACTCCTAGTTGCTTTATGCTACAAAAACTGGACTGGGCTTAGCTCCTGCTTTGTGGGACTTTACCTTTATCAGATCTGTTTTCCGTCGGTTTCACTTAGCTCTAGAATGCACTTAAACTATAAGCCTGGTGGTTTCTTGATGCCTCCTCGCTTCTATTTTTTAAAAGTGTTCTGTTTTTTAATATTATTATTTAATATTATTTTTTAATATTTAAAATCCTTCCTACGACGATCTCGATATTTCAGTCATTTTTGTCACGGTCTGAGCATAACCTCGTTCATTTTCTTTCTTTTTTCCCCTCTTAGAACTCATTTTATTTATTTTTTTTATTATTATTATCCAAAGCTTAAAATTTATTTCATTTCCTTGTGTGAAAACCTTGTAATTCGACCACCCCGCTAATACAAGGATAGGCGGCGCGCGAGGGAAAAATGTTGCGAGTGCTGACGGAGGGGAATGGGCACGAAAGAGAACAAGGCGAGGCCTCTTCCCAGTCTCCCCTCGTTGTCCCCGTTCGTTCGCGCGCCGATTTTTAGCTTCTCCCTGACCTCACATAACAGGTTTATTTTATTAAGTGAATAATATTTCCTTTCTTATTAAATTGGTTTTATTTACACTAGTGTTTTGTGGAAAATAGATTCAACAAAGGATTCATACCATAAGTTCTGTTTTGTATATTGGTTTTAATTAGTATTTTGACTGCGGCGGTAATATTGTAAAAATAGTTTTAATTAGTAATTAATCCATAGTTTTACCTGATGTATTGTGATATTAGTGTCGTTTAGTTGTTAGGTTTTAATTAGTTATTAGGTGAAATACCTGCAAACTAACTCTCAAGCTAAGTGTATATCCACGTTAAATAAAGTATGTACTGATGTATGTATGTATGTATGTATGTAAGTTCACCTCTTCCCGTCACTTAGACCACAACCCCGTAATGCGACTACATTACAGCATGCGCAGGGCTTAGATAGATTTTAAAAGCATCGAGTTCTACGGCAAATTGTCGTTTGCGGTCCGCCGTGAAATGCGTACAAATTTCTGCGTGAGCATCATGAAAACTCGCTAGAGAAGATAAAATGCAACAAAACGACTTCGTGTATAAATGATTAACTAAAATAAGTAAGGGTTAATAAAAAAGTGTGGTTTGGTAAGATTTTGAGACGTTATAAGTCTTGTTTACCTCGGACGGCTTCCTTTTTACCTTTTTGCTCTATTTGCGTGTAAATTGATATGTCACAGTTATTTTACGTAGAACGTAGGATAAAAGAACCTAGGGCTTAAAAATAGAGTTGTTAATGCGACAGAACAATTAAAAATATCAAAATAAACACTCGCGTTGTTTGCGAACGTGAAAATAATCTTTATCGCGTTGATAACGGCAAACGCAAAAAAATGGCGGGAAAAATGGTGATCACGTGGTACTTTCTGCCGTTCGTGTTTGCCATCCCGTCGGTGGTGGTATAAACGGGGTTCAGCCACTGTACTTCTTTTAGTCTTGTAAAGCTTGGTGGAAAATAATAAATACCGTAAATGACCTAATTAACGTCCACTCTCTAATAAACGCCCCATATCTAATTAACCACCCCATGAAATTTCATATTTTTCAAACGCCCTGTGTCTAATAAACGTCCCTCCCCCTAAAAATTCAGCGAATCTACCCCATAGCAAACTGCGTTTTCAGAAAGGCATGAAAAGAGCACAATTACAAGTGAAATCAGTAAGTTTATTCATCGGGTTCTTGCTTTATTAAAAAGGTTTGCGAATCACATCCTGTTCTATTTCAAGTCCAAAGTAAGGATAGCGCTCCTTGATGTCCTTTATCTCTGTAGTAAGAATGTTTGTACTGACATACACTCCTGTTATTCCCACTTTTTCATTCCTCTTTTGATTTTTCTTAAACGTTATAGTACCGTTGTTACAGTTGAAGTTCGATGTTGTAAAAGTCAACAAACGCCTCTCTCTGACAAGAGGCTTGGATTATGTTTCCCGGGGGGAGAGATGATTCCATATAAAAATGACGGGGGTGCTCGTCAGAAATCTTCGAAAAACACCATAAAAGGTACCAGAATCTCGTTTGACTGGCGTGGCTCAAATAGAGTTTTACCCCTAAGCTGTACTAATTCTAAAAGTTACTGTCATATTCTTTTCGGCCCAATAGCCTAAAAATTACCGCGATAATTCTAAGGGTGGTCATTGTGTAAGGTTCGAGATATATTCACGCGAAGGCAATATAATGACAAACAGCTAGCTAGATCTGACATCAGTTAGCGATCAAAACTAGAAAGCAGCCGTGGACAGCTGTTTCGTCCTTATTGGGACTTGTCAGCACGTCGTAGCTGAAACACAATGAGACTGAGTGACAAGAAACGAAAACGCGTCGCGAGAGAGTCTCGTTTTCAGCGTGGAAACACGCATCACACGTGTTCGCCACCCGTGTGAGTGCAATCAGTCTTGACGACAAACGCCTGATTGCACAACATTTTCCGCTAAGGGGTGTCTTTTGTATGTACACTTTAATCAGTTGGCAGCACCTCAGCAAAGCAGTGGGAAAGAAAATTTCACTTGTGACTACCACAGTGACATCGTTTATTCAAGTACCGGGGGTACGTATAAACGTAATATTACATCTATTGATACCTTTTGATGTAGTGTAAGTTAGAGATCGAATCCAATCGAGCCTAAAAAGAATCTTAAGCGTGTTTATTAACTACATGCAATGGAAGCAATAGTTTGTTCAATAGGTTTTGTCTAACAGTATTTTTGATTATTTTTAAAACCGGCAAAAGTCATGTCTTTACGCCTTTGGTGTCTTATGTTTCCTTTGAGGAAGTATAACTTTCGATGAATAGGTCCAAAAACATAACTCCACAGTCAGTCGATCGGGCGAGCTAATCGCAAAAATCTCTCTACATTGATCGCCGATAGCGTAGTTTGCTTGCCCACTCGACTATCCGCAAAGGGACTGCTATCAGTCTTGTAAATTAAAAGTCGCGTGATTTTCATATCTTACCGTATTTGAAATGTACATTCGGTTGTGGAAGTGGAATATTTGGACCTCGCTTATTCGTTATTTATTGTACTGTTTCCTGGCTTATTCTTTATTTATTTTTAGCTTTTCACCGATATTTATTATTCATTATTGCTTCTTTTCAACTTTGAATTTGCTGAGCAACTTCAACGTTTCAATTATCTCCTTACCGTTCGTCAATTCAGAGAGAGAAATGTTTAACAGAAACTTACGGTATTTACCCCATCTACGCGCGAATTATCAATTTTAAGGCTGGAATCCTGGCTGGAATTCTGGAAGAAAACAGTTATTGCGTGAAGCAGGACTGCGCTCTTTCTTGTTGGCGGAATGCGGGAAACTGTTGAAATCTTGTAGGCCTACTAGTGAGCCAGGGATCTTGAGCCAGCACACCAAAGGACTCAGTTCACTTGACTGACGCGGAGTGAGTGAATGAGTGAGTGTGCGAGTAAATAAATGTATGATTAAATCAATGAATGAAAGCATGTGTGCAAGTATTTATTAAAGTGGTATAATTTAATCATCAGTTCCAGTTATTTCGAAAGAAAAGTGTTAGTGGCATTCGAGAGAGACAGTCCATAACTTCAAATTATATCTTAAAATAATTAAAAGTATTTAGCACTGTCTTTCAATGACGCACATCAATTTAATTTGCAAATGAAGCGTAACATAAACAAATCTTCAAGAATGTTTCTATTATTCCTTTTTTAATAGGACTTTAACAGTCAGGTCTCTCAATAGTTTAATTTTTTTTAAAGAAAGTCTTAGCTGACACAATATGAGCTAATAAAAAAGTTTGCAGAACGTTGTAAGAATGAATAACTACTTTCGAGGGATGAAGTAATGTCGCCCAGCTGTTTACAAGACGTAAACACGCTTTAGAATTCGGCGTTCTTTACTTAGTGGTATGCATACCGCTGGTTTTGACCTTGCCACGTAATTGTGGATTTGTAAATTAAAAACCCTGTTGCGTCGGATATAAAAATACTTTATCTCAAGCGTAAATGTGGATAATTTTGATTGTTCCGTCAATTTTCAGAAGGTTAAACTGCAAAACTGAAAAGAGAATATTAAAATTCATTGGATTTATACCTTTAATTAGAGGTTTGACACAATTTATCTGATGCAAGAATTTGTACCTTAATCAACCTCTTGGAGGCAAGGGAGATGATTATGGTACAAATTCTTGCATGAGATATATTGTGTGAATAAGTACGGGTACGTATAAACATAATATTTAATCTATTGATAGCTGTTCATAGAGTGTAATAAGAAATCAAATTCTCTTAAAGGGAACCTCCATTGTTATAACAAATTGACGTTAAATTGTTGGAAATAAAGTCTAAATTAAAAATTTTTAAAATGCAGGTGCAAATATAATTTTAGTGTACAAAAAAATGGACATGAATATCGCCTATTTTCGCTTTCCAATTTCCCGCGCGCCGCCATTTTGAATATTTATGAAGTGTTACGGTTGTCTAATTGTTGCATAAAAAAGGACTTCGATTCGTAAAGGGAAGGCTGCATTGTTATAACAAATTGACGTTAAATTGTTGGAAATAAAGTCTAAATTATTTTTTTTTTAAAAAAACAGTTGCAAATATAATTTTAGTGTACAAAAAAATGGATATGAATATCGCCTATTTTCGTTTTTAAATTTCCCGCGCGCCGCCATTTTGAATATTTATGACGTGTTACGGTTGTCTAATTGTTGCATACAAAAGAACTTCGATTCTTCTAAAACAACCGTAACATGTCATAAATATTCAAAATGGCGGCGCGCGGGAAATTCGAAAGCGAAAATAGGCGATATTTATATCCATTTTATTTGTACACTAAAATTATATTTGCACCTGCTTTTCAAAAATTTTAAATTTCGAGTTTATTTCCAACAATTTAACGTCAATTTGTTCTGACAATGGAGGTTCCCTTTAAACGACACCACAGCTAGCTAGATCTGACATGATTAGCGATCAAAACTAGAAAGCAGCCGTGGACAGCTGTTTCGTCCTTATTGGGACTCGTCAGCACCGCGTAGTTGAAACATAATGAGACTCAGTGACACGAAACGAAAACGCGCCGCGAGAGAGTCTCGTTTTCAGCGTGGAAACACGCATCACACGTGATCGCCACCCGTGTGTGTGCAAAACGCCTGATTGCACAACAATTTCCGCTTAGGGGTGTATTTTGTATGTACACTTCAAGGAGTTGGCAGCACTTCAGCAAAGCAGTGGGAAAGAAAATTTCACTTGTGACTACCACAGTGACATCGTTTATTCAAGTACGGGTACGTATAAACGTAATATTTAATCTATTGATAGCTGTTGATAGAGTGTAAGTATTAAGAAATCGAATCCAATCGAGCCTAAAAAGAATCTTAAGCATGTTTATTTACGTACTACATGCAATGAAAGCAATAGATTGTTGAATCGGTTTTGTCAAACAGTTTGAAACACTATGTCTTTGCGCCTTTGGTGTCTTATACTTCCTCTGAGCTGAAGTATAACTTTCGATGCATAGGTTCAAAAACATATTACAATGTATGAACTCGTCCGCAGTCAGTCGATCAGGTGAGCTAATCAGAAAAACAAGTTCTCGCTCGCTCGATGCTCGATCGCTCGATCTTCCGCCGCTCGACTATTTTTCCAGAGAGTGACTGCTAACAGTCTAGTACTTAAAAGTGGCGTGATTCTTATAGCTTATTTGAGATTTACATGTTCATAATGTAGCATTTTTTCTTTTACGTTTAATATAAGCGGGTTATTATTCTACAAATCTCGAAAGCACGATGTTTATCTACATGCGAGACAACGGAAGCGCGCCTGATTGTACTAAGTTGATTTCGGGGTTGAAAATAATCATGTTACATCCAAATTAAGAAGTTCTAAGGCTGTTACTATTCTACAGGCAAATTACTCAATAACTGAGTTAGCCGGTTTGTAGAGAAATTTGTCAAAACTTGGAGACAATTATTACGTATTTAGAATTGTAACGCAAATCGAAGGGAAAAGTCCCACAATAACCGAAACCAAATTCTAACAATAATGCAAGCCTTTATTTCGACCACCTTTTAAAAATATTAAACGCAAATGATTTACAGTGAAATCCCAGCAACACAACCAATAGCCATGATATCGGTCCGGCCTTTTTAAGGTTTTAAATCCAGGGAATTAATGTTCTCGTGTAAATTATTCTGGTGCATGATTTTGTAGACTGAATGGCCTCGTATTTTTGTTTAAGTTTGACCAATTCTACACATCTGTGTGCTTATTTAGTAATATTATTTCCATTTTGCTACTATTTTATCAACCTGAACTTCCATTTGTACGTTTTAATCGAAAAAAGACAACTTTCAAAATGACATAATCTCTAAAAATATATAGCGTGACTATTGTAAAAAGATGCGTGACTTTTTGATGAAGTTCATTTCCCTTCAAGATCGTGTTACATAAATTTCGCAACAGGATAATAAAAGTCACGTCGTACACGCATCAAGTACAGACCCACTGCAAGAAAAGGAAAAGACACGAAACATCAAATAACTGTGATGATCTCCCCTCGTGTTTATTGCATATAAATACGAAGGAACTAATAAAGCAAGGCTGACTGTACAAGTTGGATATAAGTATATTCTTTCCAATATTTCGTCAGGCACGGCCTGACTTCTTCAGGGAATAAAATGACTACAACAAAAACGTTACAATTAAAATCGCCAAGAAACAAAAGGATATGAGATTACAATGGAATACGTTACATTTAAAAATATAAGATGAAACGTTACAATTCAATTGCCACTGATACAAAGAATTCTAAAAGTATTTTTGTTAGCCTGGTAAGGGGGGGGGGGGGGGGGGGGTGGGGGAGACTGTACACAGGCTTTATTTTTGTTTGCCATTGTAATCGAACACAATCGAACTTTATCGAACACAATCTACTAAAATCAAACTCACCAACAATATTGGACAATCGAACCCAACCGAAAACTTGATTGGTCAATTGCAAATATGTAAATCAGAAAAAATAATTGCGGAGTTAAATAAAATGATAGTGGTACCCCTAATTAAATAATTACCATTACATTTGAAAGGCTATTTCTATTCTACAGGCAAATTACTCAATACGACTTGCAGAGGAATGTGTTAAACCTTAAACATTCGGTAATCGAACACAATGTAACAAAATTGAACTCCGCCAAAAAAATTGGACAATCGAAACCGGTCAATTGCAAACATGTAAACATATGAAAATATATATAAACTGGTTTTCAAAACGGCAACATTTACAGTTCTTCTTTGCCCACACCTGACTGAGCTGCAAACAGCCCTAAAAGCCGGGAGCGATGAGGGTCGGCTGTATTTGCAGGTTATTGAGTGACCTCTTGGCTCGATTTCCGCGGCTCTCTAGTAATCATTTCATCCTCCTCTGTTTGCGGCTTTTGCGCATGCTTAAAAAGTACCTTAAACACGAAGTTCCGTTATAAAAGGCTTAGCTTCTCCCCCATTTCACACCTTTTGGGTGTGAAATGCAAATTAAGGCGTCTTTCAGTCACAAAACGGGGTTAACTTGCGTGTCCTTTAAGTAATGATCCGCATAAGAAGGATAGTGCTGAACGGCAATGCACGATGGAATGTTAACTATTTTCATTGTTACAACTAGTGATCTCATTGGCCTAGACTCAAAAACCGCTAAAAAGTTAAGGTTCAAGGTGTATAAAGTCTAAATTTTTTAAGATTTCAAGTATTTGGAAACCCAATCGCACAACATGCAATTTTTAAAAGATATTGTATTTGGGGAACTTCATCAAAGAAGCAAAATTAGTAGCTATTGTCTTCTGCTATTCTGATTGTTATCCCAAAATATATTTGACGCAAATGGATTTTCTGTATTTTTATAATGGAATATAATTAAGAACCATCACCCCCTCCTCTATTCTTAAAATCAAAGATATTCTATGTGGGAAACAGCCATTGCCGCATAACAATGAAATTTACTATAGTTCTTATGTGAAGCATTACTTAAATATAATTTGCTTCAAAAATCTGATAAACCAAGATTTTACCTAAGCACGAAAAGAAATAGAAGTTCATAAAGACTTCTGATATAACTTTCATAAAGTTTTTCCAAATTGTACTAGCAATGGTCTTTGTGGACGCATGTTATTTTTCAGTTGTTAATGCTTCAGTGGTTGATTGACGACTGGAGGTGAGAATGGCCAGGCCAGGCTTCTTTTATACCAGAACTTCGTGTTTAAACCATGTTCGGCGCCATGTTCGAATTCGTCCCCATAGTCGTTTCGTTTGGTCAGCGGTTGAAACGAGACGTATGTAATTTAAAAAACTGAGTGAAGCTCTGGAGACGAGAATGTGTTACCGCAGGCAATTTTTGCGTAACGGTATTGCAAGATTCGAGTAAGGATTAAGGTGGTTAGCGAAAATTTCGCGAAATTGACGAATCCCTGGCGAAAATAAGTGACAACATATAGGTGACGGATAAAAACAGGAAACACGGTCGGAGGAAATTACCGTTCCCGGGATAGAAAATTGACTGGGGTGATCGTCAGAAATTCTAAAAGGAACCCCTTGAAGGAATTCTTTTTGTAAAGTTGTTCTTGTCAGCAAACGTCCTCCCCCCTCCCCCCATCCCCCCACCCCCGGCCAGAAACCTGTTTTGTGGGAGTGGCTCACAGTAATTTTTACCCCTTTTAAGTATGATTTCTTCTGAAAAGTCGTCCTTGTCAGCATATTTTTCTGGCTCAACACCGTAAAAGGTACCGCGATAATTCTAACGGTGCTCATTTTCGATTTAAACACCCATAGTGGTAACAAGCCACGAATTACATGGGATCCCCCCCCCCGGTACCAAACCACGAATTACATGGGATCCCCCCCCCCCGGTATAGTCTCCCACGCAGCCGTTATTTGTCTCGTCACGCAACGCTCCTCCCCACTAACGGCTGCTCAAACCTGGACCACATTCCTTTCCCGATTTAAGCCAATCACAGCTGCAGTGCCATTTTTGGAACTTGCTCGCGCCAAATTCTCTACGCGTGACTCGTCCAATCATAGCGTGCGTTTTATCGTTGACTCAAATGGATTTTTTCGAGAAGTTCTTAATTATAAAAGGTGACAGGCCTAGCACAAATCCTGCTCGTCGCTAAAAGCCCAGCTTTAGAATAAGTCTACCCCAAGTAAGTGCCTGAGAAATTTTTCCTTTTAGATAAAAATAAAGATATAACAGTCCTGTTGTTCTAAATGTTGTCGTTTCTTTGATCTTAGGAAAAAATCTCTAGCTGTGATACTGACAGGAGGAATTTACGCTTTCCAGAGCCGTTTAGAATATTTAGTTATACAGTCGTTTATTTGCTAGCACTTGGCATAACAATGGAGTTTGTTTGGCTCACTTTGAAAGAGTTGCAAGATCAGTAGTAGCCGCTTAAGTTGGAATTATTCGCTGCTTAGGATCTGTTCATTTCTCAGTCCGTGATTTAATGTGAGCGCAAGTCTGCGGTTAGCATAACTTGCGAGATTTATTTTTTTTTTATTTTAATAACTTTTTATTTCATTCCATTTCATTAAAATTCGATTACAATTAACACACTCACACAATACACACATTACACTCACAAAGACAGTACCAATATAAAGTAATCCATTTAACAATGTCAGCAATTGCATGTCAAGTGCCGACATTCATGATCAGTTTTTGTTATTACAATATTTACGCCATTTCCATAAATGAATGGACATTTTGTTTCGCGATTTAGCAATGATAGTTTCTATTTGATAAACCTTATTGAGTCTTGCCAGAAAAACCCTAAGACCAGGGTTTGTTTTGGTGCGTCTACAATTATAGATATACTGTTTACCAACCAACAAAATATGATTCATGAAAAGATTGTCTTCACATTCCTGTATACCAAATAATATATCCTTATCTGAAAGGTTATTTATCACTACACCCAAATCGCTACACCATTTAATAACTTCAGCCCAAAATCTCACGGTTCTTTTGCAAGATACAAAAATATGTTCGGGGGATTCATTCGCCATATCACACAAAGAACATAAAGGTGACGAAACTATACCAATTTTATACAAAAAGGCATTAGTTGCCAGAAATCTGTTTAACAGTTTACATTGAAACTCGCGCGATTTTGTATCGAGAGCCACTTGGTAAGGTAAGCTATAAATTTCTTTCCAGTTTAAACTGTCATTTTCAAATTGTTCGATATATTTCTTTTGAGCGGTGGGTTGGACGATGGCCCTGTCATAATAACTTGCGAGATAGTGTTTCTTCATCACGGCTAAAAGAGTCTAAGATTCAAGTCTTATGCGGATAGTCACGGTCTATATTGGAATAAATCTTGCAATTGTTTTTAGCTCCTCAGAGTTTATTCTGCGTTTAATTTGACGTGTTTCTCGGAGCGAGGCAGTATCTCTATTGTCAGACGTATGGCATCATTGCATCCGGTTTGAAATATTTGAATCTCCAGCATGGTAGGTGTTTTGTAATTCTTATGGATGCAAGTGGTTACTTTTGTACACTGAAAGCGATGGACACGTAAAGCACCTAGAGCTATCTTCGACGACTTTTTTTGGAGTTTCATCTGCCATAACACCAAAAAATTCAGTAAAGAGCCAGGATGTCTGGCAACCTCGTTCCCAGGGTCTCTCTTCTTCCGTCCCCTGGCAGGGGGCGGGAAGAAGAGAGACCCTGGGAACGAGGTTGGATGTCTGGCACATGTAAACCGGAAAACTCCGGCCTTTTTTCGCGCGAAAACTTACGTCATTTTCATATTGCTGATACATGATTGGTTCGCTGAATCATAGTTAACAAGACGCTGTGTAAGCGTATACTTGGGCGTCGTTGTATTAGGCATATTGGAGAATAATTGTCTTGGGAATCTGCATGCGCGTTATTTCACGGTTTGATGATAGGGAGTATTCGGATAGTGTGAGCAGTCTAACAAAGAAGCGCGTTAACCGCCAAAACAAGAATACACAGTACACTTAGCGTGCGAGATCGCACGCATTATTAAAGTAGCGTGTCCACTGTGTCAAAAGACGAGTACATACTGAAAAATACAAATCGATGCCTACTTTGTACTTACCGTTGAAAAAAAGGCCGCGTGTCAGAGTTTCCCGATGGTTGTTATTGGTTTTAGCTAAATCTTGTAACTAGCTGGTCTGTGTTTCTGACACTTTTGAAGTGAATGCAAATGTGGCCGCAAAGTGGCCTTTCGAAGCCATGTAATTGCCTGGTCCGGACCCGAGATCAAAACAACTTTTCCAATTGAAAGTTTTGCTGGAAGTATTCCCGCCGTTATTATAATAAAGTTTGAATGAAACTTATAACTTTAATCAAAGTTAACGACAGAAGTGATAATTTAGGAGGAGAGAAACAAATTTAGCCCTTTGAAACATATTTTTGCAGTTGCGGTAAAAATGTTGCAATTTGCATAATGTGAAAGTAATTTGAAACCTTGCATAACGCAGCTGTTTCATAAAACATCTCGCAATCAGTCACACGAAAATATATCCAGTTTTTATTCCTCTGTATCCGAAACACACAATAGTAAATTAAATGAAAAAGTGATCGCTTTAAGGTTATTTTCGCCCGAGAAACATTCACTAGCGAAAGCAAAACTCGCAAGAAACGTCTCGCAAGACACCGCGTGCATTGTTTACATCTTCTCTCGGCGGTGAATTTTTGCACCCAAAGTTCAGTTGGCTGTTCTGTTCCTTCAACTTCACGAAATAAAAATTAATGAAAGGCAAACAACCGAAAGAAGTGAAATTAATTGGGATTCCTACCACGCTTATATATATATTTCTTCCTTCGCTGTCCACTGTTCATTTCTTATTAAATAAGCGCTATGTATGTATTCGTCTAAATTATCTTCTTCATGTTCGTTTGAACATTTTTTAGCGGGTTTCCGTCATGAAGGTATCGTAGAATTAATCGCGAGTGTCAAATACTTTCGCAGTGTCTTCTTGAGTAATTTCTTTACGCATATTGAATATGAAACTGTTAGATGCAACAGAGAAAACACAACTCGCACTTTGTCACGTTCGCCTCGCATCAACAAACAACAGGTGTACTCCACCGCGGTTAAACGAGAGAAATTTGCAAAAGTTAACCAAAGTACTTCAAAGTTAAGGTTGTCATTTTCACTGTTTATTAAAAGTTTCATATATTGACAATACACTGTCAACTCACTAAACGTTTTGAAAGTTTACTAAAAAAAGTTCTAAGCGTTTGAAAACTATGAACCGCAGAACTGTCGGCGCCATTTGCCAACACAATTTTGCTCAGGCACGAAGCGTTTTGATCAGTTTTCAACGATCAAAAAAGAAGCTCGTTATTTTGAGCCGGAAAGATGAAAAGATAGTTACATAAACTAATTATTTTATACATCCTTGCCCACGTTTCCACTTAATACTAAATGAATCCCACCAAATAAAACGAAAAACGCCTCGGACGTGTGACCGCGGTGAAGGTTTGAACAATCCCGCCATCCCCAGAGTTGCGCAATACTGCACATTTGTCGACGACCAAACTGCATTTTAATACTTGGTCGCTCCGCCCAAGTAACTAGGGCTGAATTTATCGCAATCACAATGGGCAAGGAATGTGGTCCAGGTTTGAGCAGCCGTTAGGCCGTTCATAGTTAGTGGAGGAGACTGGTTATGAAAGCCGGCGGACTTCAAAGGAACATCTCTTTGTTATGGTTCGCTTAGTCACGTGATCCCGACCCTGCACATTCAAATCAACAAGACGGCGACTCGTGAGTAACTTTGCTACGAGTCGCGCTTTATTTGACAAGTTTCTGCACTTTCTGTGTATGTTTCGAAATCTAATGAGAAGAGTTTAAAGAGAAAGTGATGCCAGGAGAGAACTGCGCAGTATTTGGCTGCGGATCAAGTCGAAGAACGAAAGGAATTGGTATTTGGAAGTTGCCATTGGCGAAGAACAAAGCTCATTCAACATGGAGAAAGGAATGGCTTGGAGAGATCAAGAAGACGAGGGATTTGGATCGGAGTTTCAAGGAGTTGATAGAAAAAGACCGTGTGTTCACATGTGAGAAGCATTTTGCAGCTGAAGATATCGAAATCTGTAAGTATAGTTCTTATAACTGGTGCGATTTGCGCTTTTATTTACACTTCGACTTGATCGCACTGTTTACAGTTTGGCCTTTCTATATAAGCTTGCTGTTCTCTTGACTTTAATGGTTTTCGAGTCTTAATTTTGCCTCTTTTTTATTGTTTACAGTTCAATCTGACAAAATGACCAAGAAAAAACCGCGATTTGGTGCTCTACCGACGCGGAATATGCCGGAAAAGAGTCACGAAACGACCAAACCAGCGCCAAGACCTGGCAGATCGGTGGTGAAAGACTGCGAGCAACCTTCGTCGAGTAGTGTTTACTACAAGACATTCAATGAATTATGTCAAAGAGTGAAAGGCTTAAAAATTATTAATGATTGGAACCACAAGTTATTTGCTGACAGACTTGTTCTCAGGAAACATGTCGAACGTTTTCTGCTGCCAGAGCTAGAGATAATCATTGATGACAGTCTGTGTTTTACTGTGAAGGTATTTGGATCATTTCTCGTGGAAGATCATGACCTGTACCTCAGATACCGACGGACGATGCGCAATGTAACTGTCTCTGTGCTTGTGAAAGAGTTGGAGGCATATAAACTATGTTGTGGAGTGAATGCTTCCGAAATGACAAGTAAACTTTACCATCATGTCATTCCTATGAATCAAGACTTGGTGGTGGATGAGGACAGTCAGCAGTTCCCACATGAGGGATATTGGAGAGCAAAGGGCTGCTTGCTCCTGTGTGAACAGGATTCTGCATGTGTAACTTGTACCGACTACTTGGTGTCTGCAAGAAGTTCCAGTAATGCAAAGGAGAGACGACAGTTGAAACCTGCCCATGTTAAGGCACCGGTGTCCAAGACAGACCCAGAAAGAATTAAGCTGACTTTGCAGGGGCAGCGGTTACAATGCGCAGAGCTGGAAAGAGAGTTGAATGAGATGCGTGCAGAACTTGCGAAAAGAAATATTGAAGTGGATCATGAACTTAGCAATGACTTTTCTAAGATTCTTAATTCAGCTGATGATATAGTCGAAGAGTACTTTGGAAGTCAGCGCAAATTGGGCAGACGGAATGACAATCCCGACATTCGCACATTTGGCTACAATGACAACACCATTCGCATTCAACGGTCAATATCTTGTCAGAGTGGAAATACTCGAGGAAGAAAAGATAAGCGCAAGTCATGGACAGAAGTTACAGACGATCCATTATCATCCCGAAAGAAAAGTAGAAAAGAAAATTAACTGTTTTGTCTTTGAACAGAAGCAAAATGCCTGTTTTTTTATTTGTATGAATTTTACAATGGTGGTTGTAACTAGGGCTTGGTCACTTATGCATGGTCCAATTCTAGCTGTTCCCCCCCCCTCCCCCCTCCCCGGGAATTTGCCAATTTTTTAAAACTTGATGTTCCATTCCCCACCCCCAGGACAAGAATGCTTGAAAAATTCCCTACCTCCAGGGGGGATGGTAACAGCTAGAATTAAGCCATGCATTAGAAGAGCGGTTGCAAGGAGAACTTCAACTGTAGTTACCTTTCATTATTTTAGGCAAATTTCCACATATTTTTAATGTGCATAGAGAGTTAAAACCGGTTTCAGTGTTTCGTGCATAGGCAGCTTTTCAGGCAATCACTCGACATGCTCACTCCCCTAGCCTGTGAACAGGCTTCTTATTAGGGGAATTGGGTTAGGTTAAAATCGGCGAGTGAAGCGAGCCGAGCGCGGACTGGAGAAGAGGGAAGGGGCGGCGAAGCCTGTGGACTCGCCTTTGATGCCGCCGTTCCATGATACCAGAGTCTGATATCATGAGCTGATTGGTCAGATCACTTGGTGTTGACAAGTATGCGGTGACAGACGACACATGTTGACATCTCAAATACCTTGCGCCTTAAATTTGCATAAATATTCCATTCGCTGGCTCAAATGATAAACAAACATGACGACTCGTCGCATGCAATTTTCAGATCTCGATTTTGAGAAAGCTTTGAGCGATTCGTTGCGAAATTTTTCGCTTAAACCGAGGCTTAAAGAAGAGCAAAAGCTGTGTCTAAAGTCTGTGGCAAAAAGCAAGATGTTTTTGGAATTTTGCTGACTGGATTTACAAAACAGCAACCATGCTACAGATTATCTGTTGGATGCCAAATCAAACGCTATTACAAAACAACGGGGGACACACTACTCAACTACAGAACTTTAATACTTAGGAGCTAAAAATTATTGCAATAATTCATGATTTCAATGCAGTGGAATTATAGACAACAGCTTTTTGAGACTTGGATCTAAGATGCCTATTACCGTGTGGCCGGAAACACTATAATTCGCCGAGATCAAAAGGTCAATATCATCGAAGAAAACAAATTCATAACTGTGATCTGAAGTCTTACTGGAAAAGCTTTATACTTTAGGTTTTTTAAATACTTTTTTGCGAAGAGTGGGAGTCGTGTTTAGCCTGTCCATTTTTATACTGCTACCGATGCATTCAACAGACTAAAAACATGACAACTTGTTGACATTTTAAGTAACTTGTTGCCAATATAATAACAGGATAATTACTAGGGGGCGGAACGGCGGCATCAAAGGCGAGTCCACAGGCTTCGCCGCCCATTCCCTCTTTTCCAGTCCTCCCTTCGCTCGCCGATTTTAAGCTAACCCAATTCCCCAAAAAGAAGCCTGTTCACAGGCTATCACTCCCCGTGTTCACTCAACATGCTAGGTAACCAGGATGTGACTTCCTGATAATTAGTTTGAGTTTTGAGGTAGTCACCAGCTTGCAACTTTATAAAAAGTTAATTTCGAGCCCTGATAATAATAAACTATTATAGCGCTCAAGCTTGCGTGATATCGCCTAATACTTAGCCGACGAGGCCGTAGGCCGAGTCGGCTAAAATTAGGCGATATCACGCAAGCTTGAGCGCTATAATAGTTTTATAATTCAACACATTGATAACACAAAGCACAGTTTGAAGAGAAAATATCGCCGACAAGCCTTTTATTTTTAAAAAAGCTTACATATGTTTTAACGCGCGAAACTTGCAACATCACACAGTTCAGGAATGAAAGTGGCGCCTTTGTCATTATTGCGCAAACTTGAACACTTAACTGTTTTATAATTCAACACATTGATAACAAATCACAGTTTTGAGAAAAAAATCATTGAGATATACAACCTTTCATTAAGTAAAAAGGCTAACAACAATATTTTACCTCGGACCATTTCTTAAACAACAAACAGCGAATGCCGAAACTTTTGCCAGGCTAAAATTAATTTAGCGTACACAATCAGTTGAGAGTTTCTACGAAGAGCTTTCGTCTACTCAAAGAATGGGACAGAGTAGTACTACAAGAATTAAAACACAGTAAAATGGCATAGAATGTCTTAGTTACAAGTGTTTCGTATCTTAAAAAGTTCAATTCAGAATCAAAACAAATTGAACAAACACACGGCTACGAACCTAAACATAGCGGCGAAAAGTCGGAAGGAACTGCAGCGTACAAAAATTCACAGCTAAAGGATACAAGAAACGGTTAAAACATCGTACCTGTAGTTGATTTGGCTTTTATTCCCTTCCATCAGCACCAAATTTTCAAACATCGAAGTACAAGCTGAGTCGATCAATGGGCTATTACATTTAATATCCGCACCCCCCCCGTTGAGGAGTAGACTTTTACAAGGGATGACCCCTGAAGAATCCTTAGGAAATAAGATCACCCCCTAAAGAATTCCTAGAGGCAAAAAAACAACCGGGCAGAGAAAGTTTACGCCTCTAGTTTGCGCCCCCCTGAAGAATTCCTAGGGCAATCATGTACCCTCCGAAGAAATAAAAGATTACCCCTAAAGAATTCCTAGGAACCCCTAGATTACCCCTAAAGAATTCCTAGGAACCACCCCCCCCCCCCCCCCCCCCCCCCAAAAAAAAAAAAAAAAAAAAATTCCTAGGGAAATCATGTACTAGAAAATTTCTATACTTAGCTAGTAATAACCAAAGGTTAGGAAGTGCGGGCGAGGGCGATGCATTGTGTATTTGGGTTAATAAAAATGTAACAGAGGCGTACTAAGTGATCAGTGGTGCATTAAGATTAATTTTAAAATAGGGAGCGTTATACATTTTGGTTCTTTGGGTAATTAAATATTTTGGGGCCCAAAGGGAAATATTTGCCTATAAGGGTAGCATGGCTCCCCTGCCCCACCCCCTTTGCCTCCTCTATATTTGCCGGTTATAATTTATTTGCCAGAAAGTATACGTGGAGGTGTTGCATAGAGTGATTTTATTTAACCTATGAAACAGATACCTACACTATAACATTCCATGAGACATCATTTCCATTGTTTAGTTTTGTTTAGTTCTACTAATACGCTGTAATTGTTTCTTGTTGTTCCACGGTGTTAATAAAATCAGTCTAGGTTATAAATTGTGGGTATATTGATTGAGTCAAGATGAATTGATCTAACGCAACAATGATTTATTTAAAAATTATAGCATGCAAAACTTGAAGATGTCTTTGAATGAATAATAATGAAATCAAACAAACACGGCACTTGTTGATATGCATAAGTTGAAATGTCACTGAACTGAAACTGAAACTAAACGACTATATTATAGCTTCGCTATGCTTGCTAAGATTTTTTGAGAAACACAAGGCTTTGTTTAACAGCTCAATAACATATGAATTTGTTGTCTATTATTTCTATTTACTGATCGGCTCCTTCATTTGCATATTACATCTACAGCCCACCATGCTGGGGCCATGGTACCCCTCAAAGGGGTCGTCAAAATGTGGCTACTTGCAATATATAATATATTTGTTGCTTTTAATTCTTTTTTGGCAAAACTTGGTCAGTATGGTTTATTTGGCCCTCAAATGTCAAATTGTGACTTCACATTTACACGGAGACGTCATTCACGCTCAAATTTCAAAGCTTTGAATTTTCTAATTTTGGCATTAAGGTTTCCAACATAAGTCTAAAGAAAATTTCGAATGTCCCATATAAAAGTTTTATTTTACCAGAACGAAATCTTAAAATCATTTGGTCAACATTCGAAGGCGAAGTGAAAATACAGTCGAACCTCTCCTTACGAACACCTCTCTATTATGGACATTTTGGTGACTGTACTTTTCCGGGTGTCCGTATTTAAAGGAGGTTCGACTGAAGGCAAATTCACTTCGCCTTGGAATGTTGACCAAATGATTTTAAGATTTCGTTCTGGTAAAATAAAACTTTTATATGGGACATTCCAAAGTTTATGGGGTGGTTTGACCCCACAGTGCATTAGGCATAGGACCATACATTGATCCTTCTCTAAGGGGCCACGTAAGTCAGCGTAACTTTCCAAGCGCCAGTAACGGTGTTATTTCTATTGTGTATACTGCATCCGGCTCACTAAGGTAAACGACTTTTACTTCATCCGTCTCCATAGATGCAGACTGTACTTCAGCAACATACCACCCTGGACGCCATCCGGAATCGCCAATTTCATCGGCTGTCCACTTAATTTTCAATTTTTTCCCAATTTCAAAGTAACTTTCGTGGTCATCTTGCTCCGGTATTTTGCTTCTGGTCAAGTAATTCTCGATGCTGTTCAAGACTTGAGAACCTTCGGCAACCTCCCTTTTTACATTTGGAACTCTTTCAATGAACTGAAGTAGTGGTTCAAACAGATCACAAAGGCTTTCTTTGTTAAAATTCGGTGACAACGAAATCACAGATCTGTCAGTAAGGGCTTTAGAAAACTTCCTAATGCGACGAATTTCTGGTAAATTGATTACTTCTTCTCTTAACTGATGAAACACGATTGTTTTTGATGTATCGATAAGTCGTTTGATTTCTTGCAACTCCCGGTACGATGTCAGATGACTTCTTCCATTGCGCAAAAGAAAAAGTCTTAACACTAGTTCATCTTTATTTCCTGAAATGGGCAGGTTGTGTTGTTTTAAAATAAACTGTAGAGAGGCAACTGGAAGCTTTTTCAACTCTGCCACGGTTTTAGGTAGATTAATGAGGTTGCCACTGTAGTCCACTTGAAAATCTTTTGGAGGAGCTTTGCCTTCAGCTTTTGCTATAGTTTTGACCAGGGTACATTTTGGGCCTTTCAGCGTGATATTGAGGGCTTTGCATTTCTGTTGAAGTTCACTCACACTCAGTTTATACAACTGATGTTTTCGCCAGGTTTCTCGCTCCATATTCTCGCGGAATGACTTCTCATATTTTCGTTTGCGTGCATCAAGGTACTCACGAACACTTTCCACTGGTATCCACGAAAGAATAGCGAGCTGTTCCAAAATCTCATCTGGAGGAGCAGGCTCGATGTTAAAAAAGGTGTCTAAAATCTTCCGCGGCAGGAATAAATCACTCGAAGCTGCAATCTGAGTGTTTTCTCTTACGAGATGTGTGGTTTTTTCTAAAGACAGATAATGTAATTCCCCTTTCTCGGTGACCCATCTGATGTAGTCTGGGACTGGTTGAAGCACTAATACATCTTTTTTCTCCATTCCAGCCTTCCAAATTTGTGTTCCGTATTTGTCCTTTTGCGCGCTAGAGATCAGTTTGTAATCCTCCGCATACAGACCCTTGAAATTTTCATCAACTTTCCAGCAATTCACTAGACTGTGAAAATAGTCGTTTTTAATTGGTTCGTATGTCCAATCGCAATCGAGTTTCTTCTCCTCACTCAGAACAAGAAAATCCTTTAGCTTATCTTCATCATTAAAAAGGTTTCTTTTAACCCCTCGAAAGCACTCTAGAAACCGACCTCCAAAACGTGTAAAGGACAAACAGTCTATGACCTCCTGAGCCATAGCTTCCATGTTTTCTAGATGTTCTTTGCTGTATGAATCTGCGTTGGGGTGAATTTTCTTGCTGCTAAAGGCGCCATGCCTTGAAAGGGACTCGTTTTCCGCAGCGTGTACCCGCTCTACAAAATTTCGTTTGCTATGTCTTTCAGCAAAACTTCTTTGGTTAATTTGTGTCAAATGAAGCATACAAAGGATGCGAACCATGCACATTTGTGTAAGCTTGCTGTCCGGATCTTCGCCATGTCCGTTATCTACAATTAAACTTAATATTTTTTTCAAAGTACCCGTTTGGGGGTTTCGAAAAACAGCATCCAAAGATGGTAGTGTAAGCAAGTATAGCATTTCGTTCATGGCTCTAAACGTTGTTTCTGGTTCCGAAATCCCGAGATAAAGTAATGTTACTGGTTTTCCAGTTCTTGTAACATTTAAGAAGTTACTTTCGCCATTGTTGAGCTGTTTGTAGTTTTCTTGTTTCAGTTCAATAAATAAATGTGTCATTGGAACAACTGCGTTTACTCTGCTTTGATCAAAAGTGTGATCCTCGTATGAGAGAGGTTTCCAGGACTTCCCGGGATTTTGTACTGGCTGTATGTCCCCACATATTATTGCTTTTGCATCTCGCGAATCTACTATGTTGTCGTCCGGGTTGGTCTCTGCCTGTTCCAGAAGCAAATTTACACTTTTAGTCGACCAATGTAAATTGATTACTTGCTGAGAAACAGAGTCACGCGGAGGAGGTTTCAGGGATATTTTGGCGTTAACATTTTTTCCCGAATGATGTCTCTTTGCTGACAAGGTCTTCTCCTTATAGGAGTCTGTGTAATTAAAGCAGGAAGACAATGACATAGAAAATTGAGGTGGAGCGACCTGAAGTAGAATCTCTCTTGCTTGCCACATGTACAGGTTGTTATCTCTGCTCCGAAACATGATATCGGAGGTTAATCGAGGATGACACTCTGTTCCCCCACCGATACCACTTTTACCACTCTCGAATATACTTTGCAACACCATGCCTAACTCTGGAAATGTATCAGCTAGGAGTGGGCGGCCTCTGTTATCGAACGAACATTTAAACTCCTTGGATTTCCTTGAACATATTATTCTTCTCGTTAGCCTGCGTTGTTGTTCGTTCGTCATGTCGTTTCTGACTATCTGAGAGCTCATTTCGATGTCCCTATATCGAATGAGGTTTCCCTTCAACTCATTTTTACAAGCCATTATCGAACTTTTGTTTTTCACACCTTGCAATTTTGCAACAAATTTTGTGCTTGTTGCAGAAGCGAAGAGACCCTTCAACAAGTCTCGGTCTTTCTTGGTATCGGCAAACCGTAATGCAGTATTAAAAAGTCCGCCTATCTCTTTTTCTATGTGAGCGTTCATCTGTTCTCTTAAGCCACTTTTTAACAATGATTCTAATTGACGAGCGATGGCAATAAGGTTTTGATTTCGGTTTTCGATAAAGAAGGCCGTGTCCTTTATGTGTATTTTTTCCAGATCTAGGTAGGGAGACAGAACCACTAACAACTCGCTGGGCTTAGGACATTTCTTTAACTTTTTTCCAAAAACTTCGTTTATTTTGTCACTGTAGACGTTTGCAAGTTCTTTTGCTTGAACAATTGGACCATCGGCAAGAAAGTAGTTCGCAACGTGAAGGATAACCATACACTTCTTTCGCACGTTAGGGTTACATTCGATTAAGATTTTTTTTTCGAGACTAGCAATGTTATCCTCCATAGATCCCTTTGCTTTTGATTTTTCTTTGCGGCTATCATTTTTGACAAAAAGCATGGAGCGTCGCTTATACCATTCCTTGGACAGAGCCGGGAATACTCTTGGGTCGTAATCCGAGAGTTTTTGGCTACCCTCGGGTGTTATCGAGTGCGGCTGTTGACGCGCGTACCACGTGGATGACAAGGATGGAAACGGTAGAATTTCATCTTGCGCATTATCACCAGATTTCACTGATTTTGACTGCGTTTTGTGACATCGCTTAGACAGCAGTGGAAATGGCACCTCGTCTTCAACCTTCATCATTTTTGACCGTTTATTGCAGGAACTGGGATTCTCCAAAGGAGTCGATGCCCTTTTTGTGTTCGGCAAAGAAACTTTCTGTTGCTTTTTGGCAGCTTCCCTGATTTTATCGTTTTCTTCTCTTTTCCTGAAAGTAAAAAAAAAGTAACATAGAAGGGGTAACGCCCTCTTGTAAAGAAGTTTGTAAAAAAATTACCACGTTTTTTTAATAAGCTATGTTTTTTACTTTAAAATGGAGAATACCAAAACAAAAGAAAATATTAGGTGACCGATGGCGCCTCCCATATATGGTTTTATCGTGCCTGCGTGCAAAAACGGGCGAATATAAAAAGGTGCACGCAAACCATACTTTAAAGCTTGGCAAGTTTGTAGGTGTTTCAGAATTGTCAAATTTAATGTATACATTTATAACAAAAACAGGTTGAACCTGCTACAATAGCGATTAGCCTGTGCGAGGCTCTGAGATGGTCGTAACAAAAGCCAAAAGAAAAACCACGAAGTTAGGTATGAAAAAGAACAGGTGACGACTAATTTCGTGCTCGCCTTTCTTTTCCCTTGTTTAGACCAAATGAAGTAACGAATGACTTGTATTATAGCAGTAAGATAATTAATTTGACCCTGGATAACAAAGCATCGTACCAAGTGAACGCTGTGTAATATGATGACCATACCTTTTCAAGATGCGGTTGCTTTCTTGCAACGAAGGAAATTCATCTTCATTAAAAGAAAAGGGTGCCGGCGTGAAGTTAGTTGATGGAACTAGTGGTACAAAGTGGTTTGGCTGAAAGGTGGTCATATCTTGTAATGAGGTCCGTGTAAACATGATGTGAAGCACAGTTTCTCGAGTCGGCGCCATTCTCGGATTCACCAGTCCGTGGCAAAATGCACTGATCGCTGTTTCCTTCAAATCTGGGTACACTGAAAAAATTTTACCTCCAATGACAGATGTCATGGCCATTATTTGTAGCATGGCTCCCCACTTTCCTACGGAGATAAATCGTATTCTAAATTTGGAACAAAGTACCACTTTTATGAGGTGTATCTTGAACTGTTTATTGATAATTCAGGGGCGGATCTAGGGGAGGGATGCAGGGGGTACGCACCCCCCCCCCCCCCCATATTATGTTATTGCCTAGTCTACGTTGTTCGCTTTTGTTTACGTCACCCTTCAGTTACGTCATTCCTTAGAGGTGCACCCCCTCATAAGAAAAATCCTGGATCCGCCCCTGTAATTCACCCACACAGATTCAGGAACTGTGTTTTAAGCAGTGAAATTTGCTCTCTAGTCTGTAAGGAAATTTAAAAACAATTGCTTTGACACTTTCCGTTCTTTTAAAAACTTATGGCCAAAATTGGGTAAATGGCAGAAATCGCGCAACAACAATTGATTCTTAATTTTCTTGATCTTTGAAAACGCTTTATTTTTATAATCGCCAATTAAAGCTCTCTTGTGTTACAGTCTGTGATTTATAGACCGCAAGGGAGGGTAAGATATCTTCTATTGATTATGGACAAAGCCTCTATCTAAGGCTTGTTCGTTCACAAAGGTTACCATTGTTTTTGGTAGGGAGACGGTAGGGGAAAGTTTGCCGTTTTTTTTTTGGCGGGGTGGTGGGGGGGGGGGGGGAACACAGCAACTGTGGTTTGCCAGTTTTCTTCTTTTTTTGTTTCTTTGCACTAGTTAGACCCACAGATAAAGAAAAAGACCTGCAGATTGATATTAAAAACTAGGGATTGTTTCGGTGGTGCTAGATTCCTGTACCAATCGACTTTTTATGTTTGCAAGCCTGTCTCACTGTCAAACGAGCAACGCTAAAAAAAAGTAGTATTTGAAAAATATGAAAGTACAAAGGCGAGTAACATATAAAAAAATATGGCTCCTGATATAATATAAAAGTACAAAGGCGAGTAATTTAAAATCGGCCTCACGCGATTTGAAATTTCTCGCCCGACTACTACTTTTTAAATTGTATTTCACTCAGTTCTATTACCATTACTTTCTATTACTATATTATTGTTACTATTATTACCTGGGCGGCAAGTGATTTTTGCCTCCTCGACCACGATATTCCGCCTATTTCTGACATCATCGTAATCTCTGGATAAGGCTAATGCAAAGACAGTGTTTTCACTGTAGTGTGTTTTTTGCGCTATTTTCTTTGAAATATGGATGTTGAGCGTAAAAGTCAGCCTCCAAGAAAAGTTCCGCTGCCACAAGCAGCCTGAGAACGTGACACAATGCTTCGTTCCCTACCAGCAAAATTGATGTGCTGTTGTACAAGCAATTGCCATCTGCTGTTGCTTTCTTTGGTACAAGATTTTTGTCAATGTCGGTGCGCATCAACTGCCTTGAGATGCGATCCTCTGGAATAACAGCTACGATCTTTTGACGATTTTCGTAAGATGTCTGAAAAATACTTTGATATTTTTGGAACAAACTCTTGCATTCAGGCGTTTTTTTGAGCGGCAATTGCATTTTGTAAGTGCAGCAAATCCTGTACAACTGTTTTGATGGAACACATATTTCCTAAATACGGGGCAAAGTTTACCGAAAGCAATAACTTGTTATCACCAACAGGCCCAGCAAACAAATACTCTCGAACAAGACGACGATGTGACATGTGATGCTAGCTCCACGTGCACTAGCGACTATTTTTAGATCAGGTAGAATGAAAAGGGTTGAATATGGGAAACATAGGAGTCTTAGTATCATTTTATTTATTTTAGCATCAGTGTCTATTCGTAAGTCACCAAGAAGGTCAAATGACTTATCTATCCTTGTTTTGCCGAAAAAGCTGAAGGTTTTTACGCTTTGTTGCAAAAATAAAAAAAAAGGGAATTTTATTATTTTAAAGCTGTTTTCTCAGCGTTCGTGGAATACGCTAGAAAACTCACCAATGGTCACAGCTAGCTATTAAGAAATTATTTATTATTAAAGACAAAACGTTACAGATTTTTTCCACTTTTACTGAACTAACAAGTTGGCGTGACACCAACATTTTTTCTTGTTTATACATTGATCCAAAGTTAAGTCAGTCAAAATGAACGGTCAAAAATGTGTAAAACGTAATAACTTGACAAGAATTTCTTTCGAGGATTAATCACTTTCGTATTCCTCTTTGACATCCTCAGCGAGGACTGACACTTCGTCTTCACTGAGCCTTACAGCCGGAGTCGGGCTCTCGCACTGCTCACTGACACTGGCGTTGTCCTGTTTCTTCAAAAACTCCTCGATCGACTTCTGAAGATTTGCCTGGCTCTTTTTTAGTGCTGAGAAGACTTTGTCAAAGTTGGCTTCCAAAACTGGGCGGTTCGCCTCGTTCTCCCGAATCTTATCAGAAAACTTAGCGTATTCAGCGTTTACATCAAAGGTTGCTTTTTCCACGCTATCAAGATTACGCATTAACACTTTATCGCGCCCCTTACAATCTGTTGTTGATGAAATGTCTTGAGCCAGTATTTCTTTCACTTTGTACTTTAAAAGTCCAGTTTTCTTCATAACCCACGATGACTCGATGACTCCAAGTAGCTCCTGAGGGCCCCAGTTCGAAAGTTCTTCGTTTCCTTTTATTTTTTCCAACAAGCCATTATGATATCTCATCCGTTCTTTCGCAAAAAGGTCTTGGGCAGCTTCTATTTCAGCTGAACTGAAGCGATTTATTTTTAAATCTTGCACTTCATCTGGTTCTGGTGCATCTTTTGAAGGCGATGTCGGGGATGGACTTGTTTTGACTGAAGCCGTGCTTGCTCCATCTTCGCTTGAAGGCGATGAGGTTACGGAGAACACTTTCTGAGGTTTCACTGTACATGTAGTCTTCACTGTCAACTCGATCCCTCCATCCTTGTTGTTCCGTTGTGAACAGTCACGCACAAGTGTCTTGCTTTCTTGTTTGGGTTTGAGAGAAATTCCAAATAACAAAAAGGAGAATTCTTGGCATGGTGTTTCCTCAAGTTTTTGCCGAACGGAAAGCAACGTTTCTTCCTCTGTGATGTTTTTGAGTACAGCAAAAGTGTCACCTTCATCGGTCTTCAAAGTTAAGGTCCGTTCCATTTTTGCCATTTGTTTTTCTGAGTTCAGTCTTGCAAAAAAGTAGGAGGTTCCGCCTGTCACTCATTTAACCGCGCTGTTTTCGTATTTTTTTTGTTTTGTTTTTGCTTTGTATTTTTTTTCAACCAGTTATTACTTGAAATTTCGACTGAATAAAAAGGGAAAACAGAAGCACATTGGATGGAAGTTAAAATTAAGCAAAACAAATATTATTTATTTCTGAAACGTTTCATCGTCGGTTCTTCGAGTCGGTCAGTGACACGCACAGTGACAAACACAGTACTTCGCGTGCCTGCGTGCATGAGAACTTCTAAAAAGTGCATTTCTTTCGGGAGAATCTCTTGCATTCGTTATAAACATAAGAAACACAAAAATCCAAAAATGGATTCTTAAACGTTAGTCAAATAGAAGGGGGCATTTACTGCTTTTTCAAGATCGTTTTTGTGTTTGCTCTTGAAATAGCAAAGCGCAAAGATGACGTCAGCACTCATGTTTGTCCGAGTTTTTATTTATTCGTGCTTATTCTTGCATTTCTGACAAGAAATTCGTTATTAGGAATCCCCTGAGAGTCATTTTTGGTTATTTGGCTACGTTTTAGTTCTTTAAAGGCAAAATAGGAGGAAAGCGTTTTTTTTTTTTCCGTTTTCCGCGTTTCCACAACTAATTGTTTTGTCTGGGGCTTCGTTTTTTCTTTCGGGCGCTTGATTTCCAAATCGGCGGGTCTGTTTAAAAAAAAATCGAATAATTGTTTGACTGAAAGATTCAACGAGATTTATTTCACAAGTGAATACAGATAAATGTGAACAACATGACTGTGATTTCGGTAAGATAAGAGATCACATGAAACAAAAAATTCTTCTTGGATTGCAACTTTGTTTGAAAAAAAAAATGGACATTTTTCTATTAAGATCACTCAGACTAAATTTACCCTAACTGCAGTTATTTTTCGCTGTCCACGAGAGCATCGATTTTATGTTTTTTAACTTTCAGATTCTTGCGCATGGCTTCCTGAGCACGTTTCAGGTTGGACCGCGCTCTTTGTTGTAGTGCTTCGACATCCTTTCTTTCACTCGCGGAAAGTGATTTCTCTTCTAGCTTAGCTGTTTTATCCTCAGTTCTTTCTTTGCCTCGTTCATCCTTAACACGTTGGCGTTTAATGTTCCAGGCTTAAGAGAAGCCGGTGGAGTTTCAGGTTGTTTTCATTACGACTTCAGCTTCCTTTTCAAGAATTTTTCCTTGCTCTGTCCTCCACTCGTCATTTATTTGTTCACTCAGTGAACGCTTGGAGATGTTAGGCTTCTGTGAACATAACGCTCTCGCTCTTTCATTCCAAAAACGATAATACGCTGCCCGCATTCCCCTCGCTTTGTTTATTTCTTCCGTGCTGTAAATCTTAATGTTCTTTAATTCCCAGGAATTCTGGAACTTAAAAACGGCTCGCCAATCTACCGGCTTGGAGTTTTCGGCACTTTTCACAGGAGGCTCGTCTGTCTGGCTCGTTTCTTCACACCGCGTTGCATGACAGTCCTCGTTGCTTGTGGTAGCTTCTTCCATGAACTTGACTTCTATGTTAACCAGCCCATTTTTTGCATCTGTTGTGAGATGGTCAATAGTCAGAGCGTCTTCTTCCTTTCTTGTGTATATTCCCTCTTCTTTTACGAACATATAATTACCCTTTCTAACAAGTTCTCCGTCGTCAATCTCTTTTCGCAGGTTGCTTAAAGTACCTTCTCTCGGGAAGCTAGGTATGATAGCCAAGAAATCCTGGCTATCGAAAACAGTTTCAAAAACACGGATACACACGTTCATCTTTTCGATATCTCAGTTTGCATCCACTGGTGGTGCAAGCACACTACCGTCGCTTGCAACTACCTGTCCACACGCGTGACAAAAACATGTTCTGCTGGCCAGTCAAAATTCAAAGTTTTTACCCGCCCATGCCACTTGGGGACGTTTGCGTAATTGGCGCCAAAACCTGCAAGTCAGGAACTTGAACCGATTTACTTTTTTTTTTTTGGGGGGGGGGGGGGGGGGTGGGGGGGGGAGAAGGGGACAAGTGAGCAAATGAACAATCAATTTAAAAGTAACAAGACGCCTCAAGTCGTTTCCGTGGGATGCATTGGCCTATACAAGGGTAATGTGGTTCTATGTTAATGGGTTGTTACGGAAAAAATCCATTCCCCCCCCCCGACGGATGGCATTCCGGAAAATCTCACGGGAGGGGGGGGGGGGTTAAGGGGCTTGGAAATCTAGACGGGTGGGGGGGGGGGCGAAACCTAAAATCCACGTCTTCGGGGGTTAATTTTGAGCGATCGATGTTTCGACTTGAAGACCAGTGAATAAGGAACGTGGTTTCTTTTACGTAAACAGCGAAAACAAGCGGCTTTTATAGTCACGCAAAATTCACGCGTATACAACTGTAATTCTATCTGAACTTCATGTTTAAAATAAATCTTGATTGAAACTAAACATAATAATCATAGTTAAGGCTGCAGGGAAAGGCATGTAGCAGAAAAACAAATTTGTTGCAGTTGTCGGTAAAAGGGGTTAAAAAGTGCACGGAATTTGCACATGTCAAAAGTGTAATTTGAAAGATGAATACAAATAAGCGCTTCCAAGAATTCTCTGTTTTTCGCAACTGTAGTTTCGCTCTTTTGAAGTTTCTCTGCACCTTTCGATCTCGCATGTTATACTGTTCTAATTTTGTATCACCCATTAAATTTGTGAGATGTTTTATGAAATGGTTGCGTTATGCGTTACTGAAAAGGTTTTGACATATGCAAATTGAAATCAGTGTCAGCGAACGAAAGCAAAACAATCAAAGATTGGAACTTTTCGAAAGCGGCTGGATATTCTTGTGGTCCAGATACATTCTATCTATTTAACCGCACAGAAGTTCTTGTGATTTTAAGCTTCAAATTTCTGAGATGTTCTTGCGGCTTGCAGGATTGAACGAGGGCTAATCGTTCGTTATTGTTATTTTAACCCGTTTCTTACGGTTGGAAACGATGGAAACGACTTAAACCAAACGATGGAACCGATTTAAACCAAACGAACGATGAAAACGATTTAAACCAAACGATCGAAACGATGGAAGCGATTTAAACCAAACGAACCACACGATTAAACGAACGATTGGGGCGATTGGAACGCTGGGCAAAACGCTTTAAACGCTCGTTAAAAAATAAAGATTTTACGCAATCCTATTGGCTGGCTTTGCAATTTTGGGTACAATCAGAGGAAGCAAATCGATCACAAATCGATAAAGGTTTTGTACAATCCCATTGGTCGACTTGGAAGAAGAAATAATCGATAAAGATTTTAGGCAATCCTATTGGCTGGCTTTGCAATTTTCGGATTTATACCGTGGGAGTGCCACAGGCATCCCACGGAAATATTAATGTTTACTTAACTTGTATTTAAACATGCCTAGGACACAGACCACAGAGGGGGCCAGGGGTACTCGTTTTAATCAGAAATAAAACACAAGGCATTGAAAGGCCTTTACACCAAATGAGATTCGTTCACCCCACGCAATTACAAAATAAACCTTATATCGATACACTCACGTATCAACGTTAACGATCAGAAACAGAAACAAGCTAAACAACCCTGTCTGGTGCTGAAGAATTCCACTCTGGTCTAGCCCTAACTCCTGACGGATTCCAGTCCCCGACCCTGACGAATTCCACGCTCTCCAGCCCCCGACCCCTGACGAATTCCACGCTCTCCAGCCCCCGACCCCTGACGAATTCCACGCTCTCCAGCCCCCCACCCCTGACGAATTCCTTTGTTCCTCAACGGGGGGGGTGCGCATATTTAATGTAATAGCCCAATGTTGTTTACAAACTTGCTCGTTTTTTAGCTCCTACAGCCGTAGTGACGAGATCAGAAACTTTTCTGAGAAAGCATCAAGTCTATATCATATTCCAGAGGTGATTACCAAAGGAATTTTACGAAAATTGTGCTCCTTCATTCACTCCTTGTTGAGCGGTTAAACTTTGAACCAGTTTTCATTCAGCTACGCCAAGAAACACTGCGACCGCGACAACGCGAAAATTTCGCGCCTTTTTTGTCCAATCATGTGAACAATATTTTTTCTCTTTTCTTTTCTTCTCTTTTTTTTCTTTCTTTTCCCTTTTTTAACTAATAGTTCACGCACTTTTTCGCCCAAAAACACGAAATTGCAGGCAGCAGTCATTTTCACTTTCCTTCAAAATGCCAAATTTACCGCCATCGCTGGTTATACGTCATGTGGACATAACATATATCGATAACATTTTGACCATATTTGGGCAGTGTATCAATGTGTTGAATTATAATTATTGCATTTCTTTTCATATTACGTTGTGTGAGTGAAAAAAATCTGGTGCATCATAACTGAACATATGATCTATCAATTTATACCTGCATTACTTTCAGGTATTACATAATTATTGTGGTCATTGCTGACTTTAAATTTGCTTTCTACTGAACTGAAACTTGACACAATAATAATTATGATAATTGTTGAATGTTAAAGAGGGGGAAATGTCATTTTCCAGCAACAAACAATTCATTATTTTATATTATATTTCAAGACAAAAAAACCCTAGAGCAAATTAGCTTGCATCCAAGAGATCTAATGTTGTTTTTTTGGACATTTTCCCCTACTTTTCTTAAAATCAAAATGTTTTTTGTAGCAATCTACTACAATCTACTACTAACTATGGGTCGTTAGTGGGGAGGAGCGTTGTGTGACAAGACAAATAACGGCTGCGCGGGAGACTACCCCCGGTACCAAACCACGAATTACATGGGATCCCCCCCGGTACCAAATCACGAATTACATTGGATCCCCCCCCCCCCCCGGTACCAAACCACGAATTACATTGGATCCCCCCCCCCCGGTACCAAACCACGAATTACATTGGATCCCCTCCCCGGTACCAAACCACGAATGCAGCCCCTAAAAGGTACAACGATCATCTCCGTATCTTTTATATGGAACCCCCCCCCCCCCCCCCCTCCGGTTTGCCCGTTCCGTTGACTTCCTGCGTTAATAATTAACGATAAATATGTCACGTTCTGTTGATACAGAATAAATAGCCAAAGCCGGAAAAACAAACTGCTTATGTTGATGAAAACAAGCTATTGATGATAAGAAAGTATTCAGTTACAAATCTAGAGGAGGAGATAAAAGAAAAAAATTAAGGGAATATTGCAGAAATTTATAAAATCACTCCATTGTTGACGGAAAATCCCAAAATTTATTCTTCACTCTTACTTTTATCTGGTATGTTGAATGGTCCTTCTTTTTTTCAATGAGTTATGGAATTTATCACTGCATGAAAAATTGCCTTCACCACACGCCTTTGACATATGCCAAAGGTGAAGGTGGCAAATTTACTTACAAGGTAGAGCACCTTTGACACTTATCAAAGGTAAAGTAAAAACAGGTGTTTAGTCACCATGGACAACTCACTTTTGACTCTGGCGCGTTTTCTCGACCTGGGAGAACACTCGCTGGCTTCGGGGAGTCCGGGATCTGTTACAGCCGATAATATCTCCGAGACAAATGAAGGGCCGAGAGCATGTCCAGCCTATATGACTTTTTAGACCTTTTTTTATTTTTTCTTGCTCAGATTTGTCCAATTTTGGCATGTGAACTAGAAATTAGTTGCAAAACATTGTTCCGAATTTTTTTCCGTTGTTTTTTCCGTCGTTTTCGAGAAATACCGTATGCAAAAAATCAATCAATCAAAGGCTCCTATTGTAACGCAATATTGCGGTAAGCTTCTGTTTTCGCACTGACACGGTTCGATATTTTTTTAAAATTAAACGTAAGGAATTTTGACAAACGCAAAAAAAGTAAATCACTTTCATAATGTCCAGATCGAAGAAAAAAAAAAAAATGATGCTGAGCGTGATTCGAACCCGGAGCCGTCCGAGCGCAAATCCCCGACCAAACCACTAGACCACCGACGAACACATGCTCACTTCAGGCTAAGTTTTATTATTTAAAGGTTGAAACGCATCAAAACGCGTATCTCGATTTCAAAATCCTTTTAGATCGAATTTAATGTTGCATTAAAGACTCCAAATGCGAAACGTCTTCCCGCTGGCCAGCAACAACTCACTTCGAGCTGCCCAAAGCTGTATTTCAAGTGCCCGACCACGCACAGCGGACCCATCTATCACTGTCGCAAAGCATGTCGGGAAATCCTACAACAAAACCGAAATGGAGTTCCCGCCCGAAAGTTATTGCAAAATACTAGAAGTCTCAAAGCACTTCGGATATCGGGCATTTCGACCACGGCACGGGATGGGAAATGGCCTACAACTCTCAACGCTGCCCCTTTTCTGATCCGAAGTGATTCCAGACTTTCCCGCCGGCTCGTCTTCCCGACCAAGGTCCGTTTTTCACCTCGAGCGCTAAATGGCGCTTCAGACACAAGGAAGGACAAGAAACACGACTCGTTTCTTTGAGAAGTGCTAGAGACTCAAGGATTTCCGGACTTAATGATGTCTTTCAATCACCGGACGGGCCTCATACACGTTGGCTTACACACACGCTACAGAGGCGATGTGTTGCCGTAGTGAACTCACGATAGATAAGCGAGCCAGGCGTGCGTAAATAACGGTATTTTCGTTTAGTTGTTGGCACTGGTCAGAAGTATTGCAGTCGCGTATTCTCACGGCCAAACTGCTTTCAAACGGCTTCGAAATTGCGCTCTGAATGTACTGTCAAAACACTGGAGGGCCAGAACTCTGCTTTTTTCAGGTGAAATTGGTCAAATTCCTTAGGGTTAGTGCAAATTCGACAAGGGCTTGTGATATTATTCGTTGTGCGATAAAATGAGGCTATTCTGAGCTATTCTGAGCGAGAAAAAATAAAAAAAGGCCTAAAAAGTCATATAGGCTGGACATGCTCTCGGCCCTTCAAATAGAAGAGACAGACGTTTGGTCCAACGTTGTTTATTCTACTTGCACTCAAGAATGTCGCCCAGAGTATATTAATCAGAATGTTACCAAAGAATGCCTTACAATTCACTTCTATTTAAGGCTTAGTTAGTGACGCGATAACTTACATCATAGCCTGAAGAAGATTTTGGAAGTTATGATTGGAGAAAACTGAATTTGACTTGTGAAATGGTACCTTTGATTCGCCTGTGACGTGCATTAAATGTCTAGTACTTCTGATACGCATCAAAGGTGTGTCAAAAGTAACGTTGATCACATTTGATGCCTGTGTCGCGCAACTTTGTTACCTAATGGAGATCAAAGGTGATCAAAACCAACGTTTCGTGCAGTACATATACGTCCCAAAGGCTTAATAAAAAAAATCTGTTTAATAAAAAAAAAAAAAAAATGAAGCACAGCATCAGAAATTTTCTAGATTCCAAACATAAACTGACGCTTAGATTTTATACTTAATTTCTCTCAAAAGCTCGAGGGAAGCGCGCACATCGTTGAAAGTGTGAAGACACACGTGCGACCTATGGGGAACCATCTGTGCCAAAAACACAATTGATAATAGTTAGCGATTAACATCAATCAATAGCGCTTAACAGATATTGCTCCTAAAAAAATATCATCTCGCCAAATATTATTTCTCACAAGAAAACACACTGAAAATTGATCTCCTAGACAAAAGCAAATAACGGTAAAATCGTTAATGTATAAAATCGCTCAATCCCTTGTGGTAATATCGATTCCTTGATCACCTTTTGATCATAGTTAATTTGATCATCGCTTCTTCGCAACCAATCAAATTTCCCGAAAGAACTGCAGTCCATTGCCTCCAATCGGAGAACTCCTTTAATACGTGTAGCCTCGAGCATATGACTACTAGCATAACAGTAATGCAGTTTTGAAGACTATTATATAATTAACCACGCACAAAACCAAACCAATATGCTGAATTCCCTTACATCGTGCTCCGGTCGACTTCTTGTTTTATAACCTACATCAGTCAGAGTTAATACTACTTCAGCAGTAATCTCCTAGCTTCAATTTTTACTGCCACGCTTTTTTCAACACCGATTGATTCGAGAATTCCCAGACGCCAACGATAAAAATGAAGATATTCTGTACCATGTGCTCGAGTCTACCCTTATAAGGGTTCCTTCAATTGGAAGAAATTGAGATTTGATTTGTTGCGAAAAAGTGATATTACCACTAACGAGTAAGTGATTAACAGTAGCGATTTGCCATAGTTTACGCTTTCTTGTTAATAAAATAAAATCATGTAATGCTTGGCAAAACGATAAAGTTTTTGGAGCAACATCTGTCAAACGCTATCGATTGTTGTCTATAAAAACCAGTGATTGGTTTTCAAACTAGCGATTAGAATTTTGACGGCAGCGACTGACAAGCTCTTTGCTAACGATTTGTAATCAAAGGCAACTCGAAGAGCCAACTCGTGAATACCAAACGCTCTAAATGAAAGATTCTTCGTCAAATTTGCAGAGGTTAATGAGTACGACCCGAGGGCAGTTCTTAGGTATTTACTTTTTGAATAGATAAAAAAGTTCCGTAAAGGAGTATTAAAGGGTTTTACGTTACCCGATCGCGAATGCAAGTTGAATATTTCATCGAATCAAGACTCGAGTCTCCGATGGGAAAAGAATCTTTACTTTGCTGGAGCCCTAATTGTTGCTAAAGATGGAACGATATTACAAATTAAGTTTGTGGCAAACATTAATTCGAAAGTGTATAAAGTTTGCATGTTGAATGCCAGCCTTTACCGCGAGCTAACTCGTAACGTAATATTTAATTTATTGCAGTAAGCTTATGTTTTTATAAACACGGTTCGATATTTTTTTTAAATTGAACGACTTCGAACGCAAAGAAGAAACAGTACATCACTTTCACAATGTTCTGTTCGAAAAAAAGAAAAGAAAAAGGAAAAACTGCGCGTCTCCCCCGTCTCCCCGCCGGGATTCGAACCCGTTTTGTTAGTCTAGAAGAGTAACCCCGTCGGGCCATATCGGAATACTTCTTTTTGATGGTTAAATTTTATTAACATATATCACACAAGAGCCACACAAGTGCTTTTCGCGCGTTCCAATTGGCTAACTCGGAGGTGATTAGTACTATTCACTATTCACTATTCACCTCCGAGCATCGGCGCGCGCGAGATTTTAAAATTTCCGACCATATATTTGTCGGTATATTGTCAAAAATAAAGTAAGTCTTAAGTCCGATAGTTATTCAGCTTGTGCGGTATATACTAAAACAATTATTTACAATTATTAACAATTATTCACCGCCACTTCGGTGAATAATTGTTAATTATTTCAACGTAGATACGCGTTAAAACGCGCGTCTCAGTTGAAAAATCCATTTGAATTCTGCGGATCGTTTTTAATGTTATGGCCCTGTCACACTATTGCGTATCGTACTAGCGTATGCCAGCGTATGAAAAATATCACTCATACGCTGGTATACGCTGACATACGCTTGGGGTACGTTAGGCATAGGTTGTATACGTTTTAAGCATGGTCGCATACGGTGACATACGCTGGCATACGGCGAGGCAGAAAAAAAATTTTAAGCATGCTTAAAAATTTTGTGCGTATTCGGACGTATGGTTTATACGCTAAGCATACGCTAGTATAGGCCTACGCTGAATACGCGAGAGTTACGCTAGAGGTACGTTACTCATAGGTCAAGTACGCTGGTCATACGCTGTATTTTCAAGGGCATTTTATGCGTATGAAAATTATTTTGTGAATTTTCATACGCAACTCATACGTTTATCTCATACGCAATAGTGTGACAGGGCCTTTACATCAAAGGACTTCAAATACAAAACATCAGAGCTGCGATCTCAAATTTTAAATGTCCCCTTCTTCGGCGGTCGACTATTCTCTACACTATATTCCATTGCATTTGCCACGAAAGCATTATGCATCGTTCAGCGGTTTTACCAAGAAAAGTTTACAGCTGAGTGATGGAGGGAGTTAGTGAAAATTTCCATAATTGCCACCGTCTGCGATAACCCTTCATTACGCTTCGCGTATTCACGAGTTAAAAGCACTAACGATTTAATTTTTTTAATTTTTTTTTGGTACAAATGGGTTCCCATAGCAACCCTCGCCGCATTTGCACTCACTCCAGGCCTTTTGTTCTAAAACCACGCGCGCTCGTACGCCGAACCTAGGGATGCATAAACACAGACTTTCTTACAGCGCTATATTTGGTGATACTGGGCAATTAATTTTCAAGTATCGTAAACAGAAAATGGTGACCTATCCAACTTCATTTAAAGAAAGCTAAAAGGGTAGTTTCTCTTACAGGGCCATACATGATGGAATACTCACAGGAGCAATTAAACTACTTCCGACTCTGCTACGTGGGGTTTAATTTGGTTCCGGTAGGATTGCGACAGATCTTTAAAACAGAATGGGATTTGCTTTATAAGACAGGTCGGCTAGGAGAATGGAAAGACACCGCAAAAAATGGACTTGACTTCTACAACAATGAATCTAAAGCAAGTCGCAAAAAGAATAAGCGATGTCTAGCGACAATACAGAATGGCAACACAGCAGAATGGGACTGCACCTGTCTGTTTTTCGCCATCTTGTATTCAGACAGCATTGGCACCACCCTCAGTCCAGCCGTCAATAAAGAAGTCGATGATATTCGTCAGGTGCGAAACGATATCGCACATATCAGTGAGGCCAAACTTACAGATGCCGACCTCCAAACTTATGTAGGGCGAGTCTTAAACGCATTCACATCTTTGGGTCTTCCTATTAATAACATCGAAAATATCAAGAATCAGACGAGCTTTCCAACGGAGGAAGTCGAAAACTTGAAGAAGCAAGTTCTTGATCTTCAAACTGAGATAGACCAGACGATATCTAACTTAGAGGAAACAAAGACCATATTACAGAGCACAGAAGCTGATCTGGTGTTTGCAAAAGAAGAAATCAAGACCATTACACAGGAAATAAGTTTCAAGCTGGAGCCATTTTGTTTTCTGACATCGAAACCACCACACGAAATCATTAGCCGTTCCAATGATGTGAAAAGAATCACAAACAAAATGCAAGAACTTTACAATGGCGCTAATGGAGCAGTTAGTACAATGTACTTGTCAGGAAATCCTGGATGTGGCAAGAGTCAACTTGCCCGGCAAATTGGACATGACTTCTATTCCAAACCAGCCGATAACAATGAAGATTTGATCTTTGCTGCAACACTGAACGCAGCAAGCATTGAAACACTCGCTGACTCTTACATCATTCTTGGTAAACATGTAGGAGTCACGGAATATACCCTGACAAGCTTAGAATCCTCAAAAAGTGAAAAGCCTCGTAAAACAATTGAACAGCTCGAACGTTTGATTTCGCCGAAGGTTAAGAAGTTCTCCAAGTGGATGATTATAGCAGACGACGTGATTGACTTAGGCTTAGTCCGTGGCTTTCTGCCTCAAACTGGCAGCGAGGAATGGGGCCATGGACAAGTGTTGATCACTACTCAAGATAGCGCCACAATTCCTCACAACGCCCCCCATACTTACCATGAATCGTTCAGTAAAGGAATGCAGCCAGATGACGCAGTGGAGTTGTTGGAAACAGTGTCGCAAATTTCTGTCAGAGAACAAGGAGAAAATGTCACTAGGTTTCTCGATTACCAACCGCTGGCCTTAGCAGCTGCTGCTTATTACGTGCAAACGGTTGTCAATAGTGGGTCTCCAAAATACAGTTGGAGCGAATACCTAGAATCATTAACTCAGACTCAACGAAACATGACAGAAAACCTTCTTGCAAGTGAAAGTTCAGCTTATCCTAAAACAACAACAACCGCTGTCAAAATGGCCACCCAAAGAGTCGTTGAAACTGATGACGTTCTTAGACAGGCATTTTCTTTATTTGCGATATGCGCTAACGAAGTTCTCCCTCTTGAAGCTGTTATGAATTTCGTCAAAACTCGCATAACGGACCGACCGGACGAGTTGATTAAGGCAAAGATAGTAAGGTCTTCTTTAATTCTTGTTGAAGCTGAAGAAGGGGTGGAACAAATCTATTTGCGTTTGCATAACATTGTACACACAGTGGTTAAAAAAGAAGAACTTTTTAATCTGGAATCGAGAGAGAATGATCACAACATGGCCGAAGCCCTTAAGATTTTCAAGTTGCTACTGGAATTACACGATGAAAATTATTTACTATTAAATAAACTGAAGCGCCACTGTAAATCTTTGCTTGAACATATGACATCCCATTTCAGTTCTCCTGAAAGCATTTTGTTAGAGAAGTTGACACCCTTCGTAGATTTGCACAAAGTTATTGATTGGCTATGTTCTCTCGCTGTCGTCTCTAGTAAACTCTCTGATTTTAAATTTGCAAAATACGTGGTCGATTTAGCGTGCAGCTTTCTAAAGTATATAGACGATACCGACTCAAGTGTCACAGAAATAACTGAAGCGCGGACTTTCAGTATAAGTGGCACAGTGTCCTGTAATATGGGGGAATACAATCAAGCCAAAGAGCTTTACGAGAAAGCACTGGTGATTCAGAAAAAGATTCTCGGTGAAGAGCACGCTGCCGTTGCAGCAAGTCTTAATAACTTGGCATCAGTGTACGAAAGAATCGGAGAATACAATCAGGCCAAAGAACTTCACGGGAAAGCACTAGCGATTCGGAAAAAGATTCTCGGTGAAGAGCACGTTGACGTTGCAGCAAGTCTTAATAACTTGGCATCAGTGTACGAAAGAATCGGAGAATACAATCAGGCCAAAGAACTTCACGAGAAAGCACTGGCGATTAAGAGAAAGGTTTTCGGTGAAGAGCACGCTGCCGTTGCAGCAAGTCTTAATAACTTGGCATCAGTGTACGAAAGAATCGGAGAATACAATCAGGCCAAAGAACTTCACGAGAAAGCACTGGTGATTCAGAAAAAGATTCTCGGTGAAGAGCACGCTGACGTTGCAGCAAGTCTTAATAACTTGGCATTAGTGTACGAAAGAATCGGAGAATACAATCAGGCCAAAGAACTTCACGAGAAAGCACTAGCGATTCGGAAAAAGATTCTCGGTGAAGAGCACGCTGACGTTGCAGCAAGTCTTAATAACTTGGCAATAGTGTACGAAAGAATCGGAGAATACAATCAGGCCAAAGAACTTTACGAGAAAGCACTGGCGATTGAGAGAAAGATTTTCGGTGAAGAGCACGCTGCCGTTGCAGCAAGTCTTAATAACTTGGCATCAGTGTACCAAAGAATCGGAGAATACAATCAGGCCAAAGAACTTCACGAGAAAGCACTGGTGATTCAGAAAAAGATTCTCGGTGAAGAGCACGCTGACGTTGCAGGAAGTCTTAATAACTTGGCATCAGTGTACGCAATAATCGGAGAATACAATCAGGCCAAAGAACTTCACGAGAAAGCACTGGCGATTCAGAAAAAGATTCTCGGTGAAGAGCACGCTGCCGTTGCAGCAAGTCTTAATAACTTGGCATCAGTGTACGCAATAATCGGAGAATACAATCAGGCCAAAGAACTTCACGAGAAAGCACTAGCGATTCGGAAAAAGATTCTCGGTGAAGAGCACGCTGCCGTCGCAACAAGTCTTAATAACTTGGCATTAGTGTACGAAAGAATCGGAGAATACAATCAGGCCAAAGAACTTCACGAGAAAGCACTAGCGATTCAGAAAAAGATTCTCGGTGAAGAGCACGCTGACGTTGCAGCAAGTCTTAATAACTTGGCATTAGTGTACAAAAGAATCGGAGAATACAATCAGGCCAAAGAACTTCACGAGAAAGCACTAGCGATTCAGAAAAAGATTCTCGGTGAAGAGCACGCTGCCGTCGCAACAAGTCTTAATAACTTGGCATTAGTGTACAAAAGAATCGGAGAATACAATCAAGCCAAAGAACTTCACGAGAAAGCACTGGCGATTCAGAAAAAGATTTTCGGAGAAGACCATCCTGTTGTAACAAGAAGTTATCGTAACCTGATAGCAGTAAACGCGAGAATCGCTGAGATCACTCAATCAAGCCAAAGAACTCGCGTAGGCTTCGCGACTAACAACTGAACTGCCAGATATCGTTGTGATCTTTTGTAATTGTGACTCTTTTCGAGGACATATAAGGCGCACTGGGGCTGTATTCTGACAAGAACCGATCAATGTAAAGACTGAAACACACGCAACAAAATAGCAGCGTGTGTCCAATGCGCCATCGTTCTACTTCGGATTTGTTGCCTGCAACAATTTTAGGATGGGGAGGTGGGGGGGGGGGGGGGGGGGGGGGGGTGGGACAGTGACTTTGGTGCAACATAGCGGGCAATTACTCCGCGCGTTTTTACCTTATCAATTCATGAACCCCAGGCGCAATAAAATTAATGATAATGCGTCACCTTTATACTCTTTATATTAGTATGATTTCACATAAAGAAAAATTTGATGGTTATGAATCAAATAAAATGATAATGATCCATCTGTCAAATACGCCATTGAACATTATGACAAAATATAACATTGTATGGGGAACTGAAAGTTAGTCACTACTGCAGCTTTAAAAACAGTGTATCCAGCATGGACAAGGAGAGTGAAAAGAAAAAACTCGGCTTCTGACTCTCTCTTCAGTACGAGAATTTACAATACGTCACCATCTTGCATTTGAATCTGTGATATCAGCCATAACTTTGTGCCACATAGACTATAACGTACTGTGTAAGGTGCATTTTAAGGCAGGCAAAAACAACGAAATTTCGCATTAGTTTCGCTCATCGCTTTGACTGTGTGATATATTGCTGAACGGTTTCAAATAAACTGGTTTTACGAAATTTCAACGAAATTTCACATTAGTTTCGCTCATCGCTTTGACTGTGTGATATATTGCTGAACGGTTTCAAATAAACTGGTTTTACGAAACACAACTTAACATGTGGTTTTAGGACAAAGTTACGTAAAGTTCACGATTGCACGGATTTGTGGTGTATGTCAATTTCGGTAATTTGCACATTCTCGTTCACATTAGCATCAAATTTTTCGTTTATTTATGTGAAATCATACTATTGATAACATACCCCTTATTTGTATTCTTTATATAAAGAATACCAGTAAGGCTAAAATTCGACAATAGGTTTTCTTTCCTTAGTCTATTAGTATTAGAGTGATTTTACTTTTATAGTAGAAGAGTACGCACTATTAGACTATAATTCCATTGTTTTCTTTTGTTTAATTTGGACTGTCACACACTATTTGTTAGATGAGTGATTTTACGAAGACCGTGAAACAGTACCTAGCAATTAATCAAAATTAGTAAAAACTAAAGAAAAGAAAACAATGGAATTAGTGTCTAATAGTTACTACTAGTGCTTCCTAGCTTAGTAACTGTTTCACGGTTTGAAGAAAATCACTCTAGTGTTTCACGGGTTTAGTAAAACCACTCTACTATGGGCAGTATTTATTTAGGATTCTTAGAACAACAACAAATGGTGACTTTAATATTTTTGTTCAGTACTATTTTACGATATCTAGTTTTTTCCCATTCTATTTGGAAACTTCTCCAACAAAATAAGCAAACAACAGTTTAGCAAGTAAGCCGTTATTTGAATTACATTAGCGCCCACGTCTAAATTGGTAGGAAAGCGAGTGTTCAGAGATACAAGCTGCTTATTTCTACTCGTTCTCTACAACTGGAAATTTATCCACCGTACCTGTCAACTTTGGTATAGCATTTTTCATTAGATTATGTTTTCCTTAGAACTTTAAATTCCCTAAACTTTCCACAGGAGGCGTGAAGCCATGGTCACTTCATCGAAGACAGTCGGTATATTATGTGGCACATGTGTTATATGCTTATTATTCTACTTGTTTTTCTCGTATGCTAATTGTTTAATCTCCGTATGGACACGCCTTTTGTGAATTGTTTTTTAAGTCGTTCAAAAAACTCGTAGCACATGTTTTATCAGGTCTAAAATCCTCCCCTCTGATAAAACACTGCAATTCGTGTATTAAACTTAACTAAAACGTTAAAGACCCATGAATGGTGGAAATTTGGCCATGGATACTGTGGCAAATTAAGTAACGCCTGGTTCATTTATGAAATTTTGTTGATTTCAGAAGTGACGATTACTGAATAAGGGGCGTTTTTTGTAGATAGGTTTGTACTTATTTTTCCTAGCAAATGTATAGAGAAAACTAAAACTTTTCAAGATATTATATAAATATAACACAACATACAAAAATGACAAAACAAATAATGTAACTGAGTTCTCAAAGTCAATATATGTAGGGCTGATTCCGTTTCTGTTTAAAGTGTGTAGGAAGAGTAAAGGTAATTAAACAAATACCTCAATCAATTACAGATTACAGTACTTGAATATACATACATACATAAACTTTATTTTAACTCGAATTTAAGTGTAGCTTGTGAAGCTAATTTCTTCGAGTAAAATAACATATAAGAAAGCAAAAAATAAAATTTACAAAAAAAAAATAAATAAATATTTACACTATATACATATTTTTCTATACTAATTAAAACTAATACATTGGTTAGATCACATTTTAAAATTCAAGAAGTATAGAAGACAATCACGTCTAAAAAGATATTACTTTAAGAAGTCTTCTAAAACTAGTTAAAGTAGGCTCAGATCTTACATTATTAGGTAGGGAGTTCCAGGTCTTAGATGCAAAGTAACGAAAGGAGTTGAGACCAAAAGTAGTGGTAACAGGTTTGCATAGTGATAAAATATTAGTACCTCTAAAAAAGTATTCTGACTGACGCAGACTAAACATGTCTCTAAGATATTTAGGAAAACTATCATAGTTCAAACATTTGTAGATAGTTATTAACATATTTTGTATCCTTTGGTTGTACATTTGGTTGTATATCTCATTGTGTTTTTTATGCAGTTCGGAGGGGTTGGGGAACCGATGCCAACAGCTACTAGTGGCCTACAAACGACTTGTCTACAGAACAGACAAACAGTACACTGAACTCACCGACAAATTTGACAAACAATACATCGACAAAAATTACCCTAACAATACACAGATCGAAACGCATCAATCACCGACTTGAGCCTCAACAGCCAATAACATCATTGTCAACAACAACAGTTCCTTTTCAGTGCAGGCCAGCATTCCCTTTTGGCAAGAGATTATAATTATTTTCTCTTGCTTTTTGGATATTCTGGATTTCCACACATTTAAAGGGATAGTTTCATGGTTCGGCGCATGCGCACAGATTAAAATGCTTTATTCGCTTTCTTACCAATTTTATCGGTTAAAAAAACACTCATGTTTACTTTAATAATCATATATACTATAATAAGTCCAAACAAAGCGAAGGATGACCAAAATTCACATAAAATTTTCAACGGATTATACCGACAAAGTGAACACTGAATAAAACCTTTGACCCTAAGGATTTATTCTACACTCTGCATGACTCTGGTGGCTTTCATGGCGCACATGGGTATGCATAATCATTCATTCAATCAGCTGACTGACCGCGACATTTTAAAGGGAAAAATTTCCCGCCAGAGTTATCTACTCGCTTCCGGTTGGTCTAAACAATGAAATTAAATGGGTAACGTCATAGCTTGCACATGCGCCGAACCGTGAAACCCTTCTTTAATGAGCAAGCAGGGCTGACATCACAATTTAGATTTCCTGCATATAAATTTAGATTTCTGGACTGATGTCACAATTTCAATTTCCTGCATACGAATGAAGTCTTCAGAGTGGATAGGCAAGTCTTTTCAGTAATTGACTTACGCGTCCTCCTCAAAATAAACAACAGGAACATTAGACACACTCAAACTTGCCCGCTCTATTCCAACACTGACTTGCTTTTAAATATATCTTATTGACCAAGCGCGAGGGCCGTACTGGGAGAATATCGGCCCGAGGTCTTGACAGTACGGACCGAGCGCAGCGAGGTCCGTACAGAAAAGAATGAGGGCCGATATTCTCCCAGTACGGTCCCGAGCAAGCTTGGTTAATAAGAGATTTATTACACGACTCCTGCCGGCGGGAGGATCGCACGGGATCATGCGGGACAATGCCCGGTCCAATACTTAGAGAATATTGGACCGGCAATCGAGCATTCTGATTGGTTGATTTTAGTTATTGGCCCTCTGACAGTCTTAGTCGTGTAATAAGCTTTTTTATTGCCTGTTAGGATAAAAGAAGCAAAATTTTTGATATTTTATAACTCTGATTCTACTCAAGCAAAGGACTAAATTTTATTCCTATATGTGATCTGTTTTCACAGATGGTTCGAAACTAGCCTGTTCAAGGCGTTCAGATAGTGGGGAAAGCGCGAATAGTTGGGGAAGGCGCGAAGAAAAGCGAGCGAAAAAATTGCGGGGAGGCTGGGGAGAGGAAGCTATTCGCGCTTTCCCCACTATCTGAACGCCTGGAACAGGCTAGTTCGAAACATTAAAGTTTAAAGGCTGGTTTTCACTAGCGCATAAGCATAAGCACAAGCCAACATAAGCAGACTCAGTAACGTGTTATTCATTAGTTCCAATTGTTTGAACAAAACAGAACAATAGGCACTAATGATCAACATGTTACTGAGTCTGCGTATGTTGGCTTGTGCTTATGCTTATGCGCTAGTGAAAACCAGCCTTAATTAATCGACTCCTAAATCACAATAAAAGTGAATATGAAAAGCGCTTTCTTCTTCTACAATAAAATACGTAACATTCTTATAGCCGCTACATCGCTAGACTCAAAGTATTTTAAATTTCTTTTTCCAGCTTTCATCCAACTATTATAAGCTTTTTTTCAAAATTTTGATTGCGTGATTAGCGCGCACACAGCACAACTCAATGAAAACCGACCGTTCAAACAAAAACAACTTCAGAACTCATCTTACCGTTAACTTTCCATAAAAAGCCGATCGTTGCATTGAATATATTGTTGTTTAATCTGCCAAACCTGACGAAGTTATCAACATATTTTCCCTTCCTTTCACGAAAATTTTAAATTCTAGTTTTGTACGCGAGGAACCCAATAAATTGCTTCGATAAATTTTTAAGCAATCACGGGTTGTTTTTGAAGACGTCTCAAAAGTAGGCAAAAGTATCTGAGAAACGTGGACCAGTATGGAACTCCGTTTTATGGCTCCCCGCTGAATACAGGCAACTCATTATTGCGAACAAGTAGCACTTTTTGTCGCGCGTCGCGTGTCGCGAGTGAAAGTCGCGGGTGCGGGTGCGGGTAAAAGTCGCGGGTAACAAATTATCAAAAAATTAAAATAAAATACCAAAAATGAAAAAGAAAAAATCACCCCAAAAAAATACTTCGGCAATTGTATAGGATGCATGGTTCGTCTTGGAAAAATTAAAGAAAAACCTTACGGTGGGGTGGCATCCAAGACCCCCTCCTCCCCCCCTCCCCCCCTCCCGTGGGTTAACACCCGAGGGTTAATCGGTACATAAAGTTACAATATTACAAGGAAATTGCCTGTTTGCTCACCTCTATGTAACAGCAACGTGCATTGAAAAGGGAGTGGAAAAAATCCATCTGTCCACTGTGTTACTTGTGCCAACTTATTTCAAGTAATGCTACATTTTTTTTCTTTTTTCTGCAACTCAAGGCATAGTTTTGGGGTCGGATAAATGCGTTATCTCCGCAATTATTTTTTGTTGTATGACAGTTTTTCTCCTTCGTTCCTCTGTGCTCTGCAGTTCCGATCTTGTCTCATTCTTGTACTACTGACCAATGTAACTTTAAAAGAGAAAATTAAGAACGCAGATAATAAATTGGATAACAACAAGGATCGATTTTCCACGAGTCCCTGTAATCAGAAATACACAGTATTATGCGAGTGTATTTGAAATGTGCTAGATGGGGAGAATATTCAGAAACAACAAGGCCAAGTTATCCTAAAAGACTATGCGACATTAAAGCTATTGAGACTTTTGAGTGTTTTATCCGGTGGATAGGACTTCACTGTAGACGCCCGCTATCTCAAAAAAAATCACCAATCCGTGAAATGAAACTCCCGCAAAAATTTCATGTTACACGGTACCTCGAATCGTCCGCTATCTCGAATCTTAAGTTTATTATACTACAAATAAACGTTTGAGGGGCTTACTTACAACTTCCTCTATTATACCCGGCGTTTATTCGGGGCCCGGCGTTTAATCGAGAAAATACGGTAATATCAAACATTCTACACAGTATTTCATCACAAGATCAAACACCTCGAAGCCGTCAAAAATACTCCGCTGCGCGTCATATTTTTAACATTCTTCTCAGTGTTTATCTTGTGATGAAACACTGTGTCTCATTTTTTATATATTACGTACCTTTCTGGTGCCCTAATCTCACCAAGGACATTCATGCACTAGGGAACCAAGAGGGCGCACAGAGAAGAGCGTCTGACTGGTTCTTAATCAACGTAAAGGTGATATGTCGGATGAAGATCGATTTCAACTGCTCAAATGGCCTACTCTATCCGACCGAAGAACTCATTTGTCTTAGTTGAGTGTTAGAGCAGTTTTCAATTGAGTGTCGAAAGTAATTACACAATTGCTTTGGTTTTGCATTGCTACGCTTTGTGATTGGCTAAAAAATCTCGCGCCACTTTCTCGACCAATCAGAAGTAAAACCAAAACCAATCGTGACTTGCTCGCACGCGTTTTCCCGCACTTGGCGCCGCCGACATGTAATTGCTTCGAGCTCTGATTGGTTCATTGGATTGTTTACGACTGCTGTGATTGGTCAGAGTAATTACCTTGGTTTTGGTTTTACTACACTTAATTAAAAAATTCTCTAGAAGATAAATTTTGGCTTTTATCATTTAAAATTTAGTATAGTTAGTAATAGTTAAGCTATGGAATAATCTACTGTCAAGAAACAAAGTGGAAGCTGAAAGCCTAAAGTAATTTAAATCCAAGCTCAAATTGTACCTGAATTAATTTTTATTTTATCATTTATTTATTTACTTTTGTTTTCAGAGAGTTTTCACATTGGGTTAATCTCTTAACTTCCTTTTTAAGATGCCTTTTGTAACTTAATTTCTGTTCAAAAAGTACATAATTATAATCATCCCGGCGTGTTCCATAATGTTTGCGTCTTGAATAAAGTATGTATGTATGTTTCCGTTAATTCGATTTAATATTTTCACCGAAAAAAAAAATCCCATGATCTCCATAACTGACATACAGTATAGTATACAGTTCTATACATATACAGTATACATACTGTTTATATACTACTGGCCCCGGTTGTTCAAAAGGTGGATAGCGCTATCCACCGGATAAATCACTATCCAGCGGATAACACAATGGATTTTGTTAATGCTTATCCACTGGTCCGTGATTTATCCGGTGGATAGCGCGGCTATCCACCTTTTCAACAACAGGGTTCTGGGCCAGGTTGTTCAAAAGGCGGATAGCGCTATCCACCGGATAAATCGTTATCCAGTGGATAAACGTGTGCAAAACCAATCCTCGGTAGGAAAAAAGATGGCGACTGGTACATTTACCCATAATTCTTAGCGCACAAAAACCTTAGCAACGCTCATAAAAATGTAAAGAAAAGTTATAAAATCTTCAAACCTAGTCTACACATTGTCCTTAGTACTGGAACAAATATTGTAAAAAATTGGCTTTCTTTGTGCCTTGTGTGCTGTGTTAGGTCCGCAAGGTATTGTGGTAAAATGAACAGCCGCCATCTTTTTTCCTACGGTGGATTGCGTTATCTCTGGATAGTGATTTATCCGGTGGATAGCGCTGTCCACCTTTTGAACAACCTGTAGTTAAGTTTTGTTGAAGATTACGAAATTTGACACCACCCTCGATATCTCGAGCAATTTTCCGTTTCAGAGTTCGAACGAGAAGAGAACCGCGCGCGCGGTATGCGCGCGCGAAAACAGACAAAACGCAAGCTAATCAACCAATCAGCTTACTGCTATTTTAGTACTCGATTGCATCACCGGTTGTAAACGTAAACGAAAGTCCGCCATCTTTGATTTTGTCGGTGTATATTTTGCACACATCACAACTTGGCTCGCCAGTAATCTGTACATGTAGCAGCGAAATGGGTGTCTTCAACGTGCAAGAACATTTGCGACATCGTCGAAATCAAGAAGGAGAAGAACTTTACGGAACAGATCTGTAAGTATCGCTTAAGCTTATTATTTATTTTGATGTTTTGCGGTAAAAACCGGCAGAAATACATTTAAGCTTAATCATTTAACCTTGGCCCCTACAAATCAGCTGAATTTTACTGTTGTTTAGTTAATAGTTGTTTGATTTCTCCGTTAAAAAGAGGGATCGACAATTATTTTTTGAGTGATAAGCACAAAATTATTGTGAATTGCTTGTCGTTTGCAACGACGATTTTTATAGTCTAGACTGGAATAACCTCAGTATTTTGTCTGAAAACGTTAGCTTACACTTTTTAGCAAATAATTTGCAATCATTCAGTGATGTGAACATTATTTCAGCTTTTAGTAAGATTTCCGTATAACCCCATACATTATTAATTACATTACATTACATGTATGCGTATGCGTATGCGTATGCGTATGCGTATGCGTATGCGTATGCGTATGCGTATGCGTATGCGTATGCGTATGCATATGCGCTATATAATTGTTTTTCTTTAGGCGGTTTATTGTTATGGCTTTTGTTTCAGTTTTAAGAACCGTATGCATAACTAATGTATGGGGGTCTGAGAAGCCAAAGTTTTCAAAGGAAAGTATGAAGCCAAACTGGAATTTTCATAGCAGTGGGGTAGGGTGGGGGGAGGGGGGAGAAGGGGAGAGGGGTTAAACCTAAAAACCTTCTGCTGGGGCAGTATGGATATTTTTAGGCAAAAACATTCACTGATTCAGGGGATGATTAAGGATTGAACTCGAAAATGAAAACCAAATTTTATTCCCCAGGGGTTGGGAAGAGGACTTTTTAGAGCCTGCAGAGGTTCCACAACCTGAACAAGAAGTGAATGCAAGACGCAATGCCCGTCAACGATCACAAAAGAGCAAAATACATCATTATAACACGAAGTACACAGCACGAAAAGTCAAAACTGGAAACAGGCAGATGAGGAGACATGAAAATAGTAAGTATTTAACTTAAGATAGAGAGGGCTTGTAAGTCATGCATGCAGCATTGTGATCAAGCAGTGATGATTTATTCTAAGAGTAGGAAGGCTGAGAAAATACTAAACAACAGAACAATAGACTCAGCCCTGAAAAACAATAGAGCTTCTTTTACCCATCTCCAATAAAATTAAAGGTTCTAAACAGCTGGGAAAAGCCTGTTCTGGGGCAGGGGTGGGGCTTCATCAATCATGGAACAAGAAGAAAGGGACCTTCAGGTCCGTCTGCAGGTGCCATTTTAGGTAAATCCTCATGACAATACTGAGAGTTAGAGTTTACTGTTGTCCAACTAAAATAGCACACAGTCAGGCAATGAAGTGTAGGGAAGTGTCATAAACCATTCAATTCTCCAGAGTGCCAAAATCACAATTCAATAAAAATCCCAAATTTTCAATTTTGAAAACAAATGGTGCCATGCAAAAGTACCAGCCAAGAGGTTTCATCTGAATGATCACACCATAGGATTTTGTCCACAGACTCAAAAGTTAGAACAAATGGTACCATGCAAAAGTACTGCTGAAGAGGTTTCATTTAAATGGTCACACCATAGGATTTCGTCAACAGACTCAAAAGTTAGAACTACACTACATGTCTCCATAATTGACTTTGGGTTGTTACTGAATGTCTGATGGTAATGGCTTTGGTTTGGTTTGCAGTTCCTGTAGTAAAGTTTCTAAAGCAACTGTGAGTATTAATTCTTACTCCCCCAAATTCTTGGGGACACATTTAAACACCTGGAAAGAGACAATCGTCATTATGAAGTTGATGTTTCTTTTCTTAGAAAACTAGACAATGGCAGAGAGGAGGCGTAAACTTCTAACTGTCAGATCTAAAGTGAGACACACTTCCCGCTAGACTAATGCACTTCCTCATCATATCTAATATGCAAGTTAATTTATTTCAGCGTGTTTCCTGCTGAGTTTGGTCGACCATGAGGAGATCAGTGAACTTGATATCAGTGACCTGGTAAACAATCATACAACCGTGTTTACCTCACTTTTAACAAATGCAGAAAATATGAAGGTATGGTGATTGATTCATTTGCTTTCAAAGTAAAAATGAATGTAATTTAAGTTAATGGGACAGTTTCCTGGCTGACAACAACAACAACTTTATTTTCTACCCCATACAATCAAAAAACAAATTTACATAAAATGGGGCAGGGGTCTCCAAAGCCAAAGTTTTCCATTCTCTATTTTCGAATTGCCCATAATACACTTTGTTTGCCCCCCAAATTTTGCATAAACTATTGTTTTGAAATGCTCTTGGGAATGTGCAGTTCTCCCAAGAGCATTTACAAACAATAGTTTAAATGCACAATTTGGGGGGCAAACAAAATGTATTATGGGGTTAAACCTAGAAACCTTCTGCTGGGGCAGTATTTTGTTTCATGTTTTCATGAATATATTTCACTTGCAAGGTGCAAAGTGGTAGTAAACCTATGAGATCTCCATGAAGGGGAATCTTTCTTAATTTCAAGATTAAAATGGCGTTAAATGTTTGTACATGTACACAGATCTGGAATGAGTTTGTGAGTCTGTCCGAGGAAGAACAAGAAGTCATCATAAAACGAAAGACAATAACATCTGCTCGTGATAAGGAAGTTAACCGGGGAATTACTGATGATGAAAACGTCTTTACAGAGAGGGGTTGGTGTAAAATATACTGTAGTCATGCACACACACGTAAAACAACTTTTCCTAAAGGTTTAGTGATTGTTTCAGACCTACCAACTCTCACGATTTTGCTGTGAGTCTCACAATTTTTTATCTTTTCTTACGGCCTCATGACAACACTCCCAACCTCATGGGTTTTTTTTTGGGAAAATCATTCTGAAATGAAATATGACCTTGTTGAATTAAAAAAAATGAAAATAAATGAGAATGCTAGTACCATAAACTAATAATAAAAGTAGAACACTATTACCCTACTGAGGAGTTCTGTTTAATTTGTACTTGTGTTTACCGTTTTGTTGCCTTAGTTCCTAGGCCCCTGCTAGTGCTTTTATGCAACAGTTAAGTTAATCATTAACAGAACCTCAATTCCATGCTTAAAGTTTTCCTTGAAAAAGGGTTTGTTTAATCATGATCTGGTCAAAAAAAAATCTCACTACTTTTTGTAGAATCTCCAGATTTTTTTCATGGATCTCCAGATTTTCCTTTATAATTTGGGGGTTGGCAGGTCTGTTGTTTGTTAAGCCCAAACAGCACACTTGAGGATCTGGGGCGCCACGAAGCTCTCGGAACGGCTCATAGGATTGGCTTAGAAAACAATACAACAAACAGAAGAATGGTTCCTAGACCTAAAACAATAGAGCTTCGTGACACCCAGGGCCAATGAAATTAGAGGTTCTAAAGAGCTTCGTGGCTCCTGGAAGATCTCTTATCATATGGTGCTGTGTTTTACATGTACAAGCTTGCAAACAGTTTGTAGCCTGAAAAACTACTCTTTTTTCACCTGATATTTGAAGTTTTCTTTTATTATTCACACATACATATATTCTAATATCTAATGTCACACAAAATTTGTCTGTTGCTTAGATGCCATGGCAATTGCAGAGAAGTCTTTCAACAGAATTGAAGGACGAATCAGGGGAACTCTTATGAACAAACGAGTTCCAATGGTAATTGACAAACTCTACCACTTTTTTTTCTGATACTTGGCAGGCCTATTTTCTGCTGTACAAGTCAGTCTTTCTGCTAATTGTTAACCCATAAAGCCACAATTTATCAAGACACAAATTCTCCTTTCTTGTCCCTATAAGGAGGGAGGGGAGGGGAGGGTGGGGAGTTAGTGGAATAAAATAACGCATAGTTAGTTTGAGAAGCTTTATACCTGTTAAACAATAGAGTTTTATAACTTGGATAATGAACACTTTTATGATTTTCATCCTCCAAAACAATTTTCCAGTGAATCCACATCAGCTTTTTTCAAACTCATCAGCCGGGCAAGTATGCCAAATGACATACTTGCCCAGCTAAAATTTTACTTGCACTGTAGATATAATTTCCAAAATTATGTAAGACTCGGGTATTGCCAGAAAATTTCCTACAGCGTGTAAGAAAATCAAATAATGTCCAATAACCTTCCACTGGAAGTCATTTTGTTTGTTTTCTTTTACAGGGCGGGCTAAAACACCATGAGGAGGAATTGATTTCGTATTTTTCAGATGACCCAAGTGCCGTTATGATCACAAATGTACCATCCAGGTACAGTGTATATTCTTTCACCTTCTTGATAATTTTCAATTGTCATTCATTGCTTGTTACAGCTCACATTGTAACGCTGTTTTTATTTCAATTTGTTGCAGTTTTGACAGATTGTTGGTACATGGTGTTTGCCAGTTCCTTGATTTAAAATCAACAAGTAAGAGCTGTGATAAGAATTTGAAAATAATATTAGTCAAGACTGCAAGCAAAATATTTTCTTTTATTATATCATGGCTGAACTGGTCCGTGATGAAAAGGAGCATTCTGATTGGTTTCCTGAGCAGTCCAAATTTTTGTACATGTATATACTGACCGCTAAGATGGACTGCTTACGAAAACTTTTTCATTAAGTAGAAACACTTTTTCTTCATGTTTGGCAGATAATTTTGGTTAAACTGTTACGAAAGTGGCCTGGAAAATGCAAAGTATATATATGCTTAACTTTGGCGTGCGCATTTGCTGAGAACAGATGCATTAATTTATTAGCAAAATTTTAAAAGATCCATTGATAATAATAAAAACTTTATTGAACTAGCTTGTTCGGTACTGGGAAATATTAATATATTAATCTGATTTATAATTATAGCTTAATCTGTGTCTTTTTAAAACGGAACCCATATGGTGTAATACGGCAATATCTACTGTGTAATACGCTCGGATATTTTGCATGTTCTCTTTTCCTTATAAGGTAAAATGACGTCAGAGTCAAATAATAAAGGCTGTTATTTTGCAGTCTTGTCAACTGTTACTTTAATTTACTTCAAAAATTTCAGACATTCAAATTTTGGATAAAATGATGTCACATCCAAACAGCTGCAGCGGCAGATCACACCACTGCAAGGGGACACCTAGAGTAAATTGGGGGGGGGGGGGGGGAATGGTTAGAATGCAGGACAGGAGGCAGGACAGAAGGGGCTTCTCTACTACTAGGCAGTAAACAAGGCTTATTATTTTTCTTTCCTCAAAGGCATGAACCGCAATGGCGATCGAATCATGGAGATTGAAAATAACCAGGAGACGTTTTGTGTGCCGTCTCTTCTACTCTCGCAGTATATAGAACAACACAGATAGCACAAGATGAGGAACATTTCTGTTTAGCTTAGAAACATTTTAGTGTAGCAATATATTTATGAAGAATGATTTTACTTACATGTAACCTATAAAACAACATGTTACAGTCAGTAATAATGTTGAAAATTGTTTGTTAAGAGTGCTGAAGAACTGTTTCAAATACAGTCAGACGTTTCAGGGATAACCCCTTCATCATTATTTGTGTTCTCACAAGACAAATCATTGTGCTCATGTAAAATATGTTGAGTGTATGGCATTCAAAAATATTCAAATAATACACAAATTTGAGTGCGTGCTTAGCATGCATAAATGTGAAAAATGAAGCTAATGTAGCCTCATGGAAAATTCTATGTGAGCATGAGCTAGCGTTTGTCTCATCTGAACAGAAACGCTGATGAAGGGTTAGACCCTAACTCTAACCCTAACCCTAACGAAAAGTCTGACTGTATTTTGAGCACTCTTAACGAACAAATTTCAACATATCATTTAACACGAGTGCTGCCTAGATTATAGGGAGCAATGGATATATTACTCCATAATCTTTTTCACAAGTTAAACGGGCTATGTTGCCATTTTTACTTTTGAAAGACATGGTATTTATCAGCAGAAACCCAACAAATAATGGTCCAGTTTTGTTTATTACTCTTCAAGTGCTCTAAGAGAAAAAATAAGCATCTTGGGCTGCAGATGGCCAGAATAGAAATGGATTCAATGCACAAGTTTATCACTTGTGTCTTGGAAAACTTGCCAAAACTCTGTTTATGGCCAATTCTCTCTTTGAAAATTTGCTTCATATCTTCCTCTTAGTGTTCTATAAACGTTTCGTGTATGACAAACTTAAGGTACTTAGGCATTTTTGACCCAAAATTGTCAATATCCCCTTGACATGGCTCTTTTAAGTAAAATCATTCTACACTGTACCTGTCAAGATAGAACTTTTGTTAGAATGTAGGAAGAAGTAGACATAAAGAATCTTGTGGAATTACTCCACAACACTGTATCATATTCCATAGAATTAAAAAATTAGTGGAACCCAAAAATAACCAAGGTTCTGCATGATGTGAAAAGTAATAATTAATTTAGGAACTTAATACATAGACAAAGGCCTTGTGTAATATAATTAAGATTGAAATTTTTTTTTGTTCATCTCTGTAGAATTTTATTCAATCAATTCCTTGCTGTTATGAACAGCTTTAAAACGTTCTTATCGAGTGCATATCCAACAAAATCTTCTTTACAATTTCTGAGGCAGGAATACAATACGGATCATGCAGAAAAAAGTTCTCGTGTTGCAATCAAATAGTGTGATATGTATAGAGAAACTCCTTTGTGAGTTTATGGTATTAGTGAATCTATAGTAATAAAATATAAACCACAAACATAATTTTGTTGTTAACCCTAACAATACTATTGCATAGACGCAACTCGAAAACGGCCTCTTGGGAACTCCAGAATTAAGGTGACTGGGATGTGTGAATGGGGAAAAAAAATCAATACCCAAAAAAAACCCTGGGCTTCCAGTAAAACCCAGCAAAATCCCCTGAACCAAAATTAAACCCCAAAAAATCCCATGCTGAATTATCAAACCTTAAAAATTTTACCCAGAATGATACAAGTTTGGTTGCAATACATTTGTTGCAATACATTCATAGCACTTTGCGGGCACTCAGCACAAATCTTCATATTGTTTTGAATACCCCCAAAAAAATCCCAACTTCACCCAAGCTAGCCTGTTTAGCAGGTGTTGGGGAGAAGGGAACTGGGGAGAGAGAGAGGACGCCTGCAATAAAGGCCCCCTTTTGTTCATTTCTGCAGAGGCTGGCGGCCACAAATTCTGATTGGCTAATTCGTGCTGAGCGGTAAACATAGTAAATTCCCGCGTGAAGTCATCCATGCGTAAAAGCGTGTGCCAGTTTCTGATTGGTGAACATATTGACAGTTGATGTAATTCGATTACAAGGAAATCGGTGGGCGTAATGCGAATAGCCTGGTTCTTATAGCAGGCGTTCCTTCCCTTCTCTCCTTTTTCGCACCCCCTACCCCCTCCCTGTTTATGCCTGCCATGCAGGCTACACTCAAGCCGCTCCCCGAAAAACTTGCCAAAATTTTCTTACCCCCAAAAATCCTGGAATCGAAAATTTCAAACTCAAAAAAATCCTTTGCACATCCCCATCACTTTAAATTCCAGAACCCACCCAAATGGGCTTGGCCCCAAATAGTAAATTACCATGTTAGCCTTTTATTTTTTAACCATTAACAACAAGACCCTATGTGCCACTTAGGCTCAGTTAAGACAACAATGCCCTACAAGTGACAGTAACTGAATGAACTGACAAGACACAATGCATTTTCACACTTCATGAAACTACCAGGAGTCTTAAAATACTCATTTTAATAACAATTTCTCAATGTTGCAGTGAGGCATAGAATATGATTCCACCCACTGGGTTTATTCAAGAATATAACAACAAATTAATCTCAATTTTTACATGAAGTTAGATAATTTTTTTATTACGTTGATCAAATTATTAATGACCTTTACACCTGATCTTAACACCTCGCACCATTGCCTTCATTAGCAAGGAAAAAGAAGCATATTTCAGGAAAATAAACTAAAGCTAGATACTCTTTTAACATTAAATTGCAAAAATGTATAAACTATTTCCAAAACAAGGCAAGAAATTTATTGAGAACTGTGATTTTGATCTTAAGGACCTCAAGAGAGCAAGATACCTTGTGGACTGTGTTTACAAAATAGCAAATTAAGAATATTGAGAAAATCCCCCTTTTTCCAGAAAAAGATCATGGATATTTACTGTGGCTAATCCAGATTCCACCATAAGTGGGCAAGAGTAAAAATGTTATCTTAAACTGTAAAATGTTTTAGTGCTTTGGGCCTTACTTTATTTGACAAGATAAGGGGGGTTGTGGGGAGTGGGGGGTGAGGAACCCCGAAGCCCCTTTCCCTGGATCCGCCCTTGGATACATAACAGCGTACAATTTTAAAAAGCCTAACTAATAGTACATTTTAATAACAACAAACCGAATTAAACCAAATTGAACCTGCATCCCAGCAGCTTTTACTTTAAACCCTGGGATTTAAAAACTCGCACACTATAAAAATCACGTATTATCTTGTGAAGAACAACATTCTCGTTTGGTTCTCAGTGATCCTTGATTCACTGAGTGCCAGCTTGCAAGTCCTGTACATACAGTACTTTTTCGTCACTGTTTATCGTTTGCAAGGTTTGGCTTGTATTCTGTAGAACTTGGTTCCAACAGGAACATGAAACCTGTTGTTTGGCTGCAGAAAAACAAGACCCAAATGCAACAGTTATGTTCTGAATGTAGAGAAAAATAATATGAAATAATCATTGTGTTCGACAATAGGAGAACGCTTCCTTATCTCTCAACTGGAAACTGGTACCCCCTCCAGGCCTCACTTTTGTTCTCTCTCATGCTCTGAATATACCCCCACCCCTCCCCCTGGATTTAACACACTCTTTTAATCTGTGGTTACTACTAAGTATAATTACATTAGAGCTGTTTTAAGGTGGTAGACCTGACTTTAGGTCAGAAGTTGATTTTGCACAAAAACTTAATAAATTGAGAGATTTTATACTATTTTGCTTAATTTCCAAAGTTGACGGCTCTATGTTATCCCGATGCGAAGAAAATGACGATTGAAGTTAGTTACTACGGGCGGCCATTTTGAGGCGCCATGTTGGATTTAACGAGAAACAACAAAGATTTTCGGCATTATTCGTACTACAATCGGCCTGTTATTAATGCAAACACTTTAAACAGTGGTTTTGCAAGGAGAATTCAAAATGGCGCTCGATAAACAAGGATTTACGAAGAGATATCGGCGATTAATTGACGTATTTTAGGGCCTCCACCGACCACACTGAAAGGTATTTTAAGAATAAATACGTGGATTTTAACGTACCTGGATGAAATTTGCGTAGCTTGTTGTTATGATGTGAAAGAAATTTTTCACAGGAGCCCGGAGTGAATGGAGCTTTTTTCTCGATATTATCCCCGCTCAAATGAAAGACACATGTTTGAAATTTAAAACTCGATATCTGAAGAAAGAAGGGGTCTTTCTTTCTGGGCTCCCATGAGAATTTTCCTTTTCTTTGTGGGAGTTATCTCTTTCATTTCTTTTTTAATTACCTTTTAACATACAGCCATAAAATGACAAAAACTTATTTTTGAGCCCGCAATGCAAACAGGCTTTGTCACCTGAGGTGTGAAAATTGTCACCTAAAACATCGATTTTTCTGAAGCTTAATTTTAGTTGTCTCGGCCTGTGATGTTTTTACTTCTGCCAGTTTTCGTCATTTTGTGAAATTTTTATCCAAAATGGGCTTGCTGAAGTCAGGTCTACCACCTTAAAGTGCACCTAAACCCTAATTTTTTTCTTTTAATCAACTCAATGTACGTTGAAAAGTTGAATAGTGAAATATTTCTTGTTTTTTAACGTCGCATTAGTGAGTTATACACATTTGAATTTACAAAATGCTAATAAGTTGACGTCAAATGCAGACTTTACCATTATTTCTACTTCAATTTACAATACGCAGTTCACAGCTTAAGGATAATCAATTTAAGAAATACTAATAAAAACTGTTTATAGTCAATTGATTTGTACTTGGAGGTGGAAACAAGTAGTTGTATAATAAACGAGTCTGCATTTGACGTCATCTAATTAGCATTTAGTAAATTCAAATCTCTATAACTCACTAACGCGACGTTAAAAACAAGAAATATTTCACTATTCGACTTTTCAACGTACATTGAGTTGATTAAAAGAAAAGAAAAATTGGGTTTAGGTGCACTTTAAGTTGAGTGTTGTAAAACCAAAACCGAAGTAACTATTCTGGCCAATCAAAGCAGGCAGACAATCCATTGAACTAATAATAAATTATTAGTACTTAGTTCAAAATGTGTGTAGGTATTTTTTTAAAATATAGTTGTAAAAAATGAGTAAATAAAGAAAGTTTGAAGTTTGAAGTTTTGAATCAGAGCTTGAAGCAAATAGTCGGCACTAAGTACGGGAAAATACATGTGAGTAAGTCACAATTAGTTTTGGTTTTACTTGTGAGTGGTTGAGCAAGTAGCGCAAGATGTTTTAGCCAATCACGACGCATAGCAATACACAACTGAGTATTTATTATGAGAAGAGAGAGGATCAACATTTTAGCCAATCTTGACCTACCTTTTTAGCTTGACAATATTCCTTGTCTGTCATCTGTGCTAGCATCCATGGTCTAAAGGAAAATAATGAAAATGGAAACATGGGCTACATTCACACTGAACTGGAAAATGCTCGCACAGATTGTGTACTGGTATGTTTAGATCTGCTCAAGTTTTCTCTACAGGGTTGTCATTAAGCTTTGCTGAAGCCGGTCCCACAAGGAAAGCAGTCGGTCATAAAACAAAGAATGTCTTCCATGCTTGTTGTCCTTTAGTCATTTTCAAATTCTTAGCAGCAAGTCTTAACTGTAGGTTGTCAGTTGCCGTCCGTTAAGATCTACTTATGCAGCTCTGTTTCTAACAGATGAATGCATCATGATATCATAGATTGTCATTGTAAGACTGCAGTAGTAATGTAGGTGTCTGCGAGTTTACCTTTTTTTAGGACCACCTGTAAAGGAAATAGAAAAAAAAAGAACGTTAAGGCCCCATAAGTACAGACTGTATATGGTCTCATGTATCCAAGAGAAATTCCGCAAGTACTCTGGGCGAGCAAACTTTTCACTTATTCTTTGAATAATTTAACCAACTGTTTACATGAGGATTGCAGGGGGGGGGGGGGGGGGGGGGGGGGGGGGGGGGGGGGGGGGGGGGGGGGGGGGGGGGGGGGGGGGGGGGGGGGGGGTTGGGGGGGGTGGGGAGGGGGATGAGTTAATAAATAAAAGAAAGTCAAAAAATGTAAAACTCTGATAGCTATATTCATAGTTTTGGATATTTAAGTAGGGCTACCTTTGAATTACTCATCCTCGCTGTCATGTTTGATTTTAAAAACAAGTATCAAAACAAAAACTGACTAAAATGAGGAAATTTGAAGAAAGATGGTTGCAACTACCCCTCCCCCCCCCCCCCCCCCTCCCCCCTCTTCCCACCCTTGTACAATGGTTGGAGTAAAAGTTGGCACACATCCAAGGATTAATAGGAATGAAGTATTGGGCACATGAGTATTAATAGTACATTATATTGATCAGTGACTTATTCAGCTCATAAGTGGTACTTACTTGTTGCAAGATCTAGCCCAGCCATAGAATCAGGGTGTAAGAAAAAGAGCATCTGCCCTGTACTCAACACAAGATAGTTTTGATATCGTTCATCGAACACCAGAAGAATCACGTCACCACTCTGAAAACTGAACAACAAATTGACAATCAGTTCAGTAAAAACAACAGAAATAGGGTCACATTTTATTTATAAGTAACAGATAGGACAGTGAAGTTCTGTCTCTTTAGGGGGAGGCAGGGGAGGGGCATGTGCAGGGGGGGTGCGCAGAGGGGTAAGAACACAAGAGAAAGGGCGAAGGAGCAGGGAAAAAAGGGAGTAGGAACAGGGAGATATTAAAATTTGTCTACACATTGTGGAGTATTTTCTCACACAGCATGAAATCTTGTTTGTTTGTAAAGTTCTTAACCCACCTTTCTAACATGCTCTAAGGTGGACAGTTAGAACTGGTCTGGAGGGTGTGAGGGTTAGAGAGAGTTCCTGTAATACACAACTGGTCACTCGATAACAATAAAAAAAATAATAATTAATAATAATAATAATAATAATAATAATAATAGCAAGCCTTACTCTTTAAGGGAGATTTTCTCTGTTTTTGATGTTGCTGAAGCTGCCCCAGCTATTTGCTGCATCTGAATCTGAAAAATCATTTCATTATGGAATACTTAATCAAACATCTGATAATTTCTTCTCATACATTATAGGCCAGATATACTGCTAACTAGTGCAGGCGCAGTGATGTAGTGATTAGCACACTGAACTTCACTGTAGGATGGTGGTTTGCCTGTTTCCTAACCCTTTAACTCCCAAGAGTGCCAAACATCAAAATTCAAGAAAAATCCCAAATTTCATTTTGTTCAATTTTGAAAAATAAATGACACCATGCAAAAGTACTACAGAAGAGGTTTCATTTGAATGGTCACACCATAAGATTTCGTCCACAGATGCAAAAGTTAGAACTACCTTACATGTCTCCATAATTGACTCTGGGAGTGAAAGGGCTAAGACAAGAAACTGTGCTCCACATTGTCTCTCTCCACTCAGGTGAAAAATGGGCACTGGCGATATAATGCTGGGGATAACCCTGCAATGGACTAGCATCCCATCCAGGGTGGAGTAGTGATACTCCTAGTTGCTTCATGCTACAGAAACTGGGTTAAGCCCTGGCCGTGTGCATCACCTGTGGTTTATGTGTGACCTTTATACCGGTAACTACATGTACATGTATGTATGTGGATATATTTCACTCACTAGCTGCTGTTGGAGAATTTTTATTTGTTGATCTTTTGCATTCAAAGCCTGGATAAATAAAAGCAAGTTTAGTATCCTGCTGTCTACAAAAATTGTATAAAAAACAAACAGCCAAAAACATGTGTTAGTTGCCTTCATTGAGAGGAGCAAAATAGCCAATCATCGCAGATAAATCACTAACAAGAGGCTCCAAGCAGCCTATACTCATGCGCATGCATAAGAAAGTTGTTTATGATATATTTTAAACATGATAAGAAGATGTTCGACATGGAGAAGAGTTACTCCTTTCATTCAGTCATCGTTCCTGCAAACCACGTTGTTTACTATTGAATGTTTTGGAAATGAAGGCTGTACCACAATGAAGCCAGTGATTCTTCCAAGTCTTATATATGTTGTGGTTCAAATTTTTCTTTGGTTTAAAATTTTTCAAACCAGTTTAGTTTTTATTTTCCTTTGTCTCACATTCATTATCATATTCTGAGACAAAGAAAAACAAAAATCAAACTGGTTTGAAAATTTTCAAACCAAAGAAAAAATTGAACCACAACATATATACCAAACATGAACATTAGTAATGTAAGTAGGGTTGTAGGAGACGCTGCCGTGACACTTCAGTAACGCTGTTTTACCGGAAGTGGGAGTAGCCGGAAGTCACTAAACAGGAAGTGTAAATGGCACAGCTGTGAACCGGAAGTGCATAATTTAAAATATGCGTGCATAAATTTGCATGCAAAATCGGAACACCAAAAAAAAGAAAAATAAGAAAAACGGAGGCCATTTTATAACTCATGCCGCTACGCACATGAGTAATAAAATTAGGGGACTATAAACTCTTGGTGTTAATGTGCTAATAGCCATTGTCAGCCACTGCTGGCAAACAATCACAAGGAATAGAAACAAGAATGGTTTGCATATGATTCCATGAATGGTATGAAAGTGCGTGATCACAGGGTTTTTGACCAGGGATTCGGCAATCATCTACAGTCATTGCTGATCATGTAAAAAACAATACACCATAAGATAAGTCTTACCTGTTTCATCTCTCCACCATGCTGAACAGAACTGCTCTCGCCTGATAAGGAATAAAAGTAATAAATAACCACATCAATGGGTCAACTAATGAATACAAAACGCTTTAAATAAAAGATTCTCCACACCTTCAGACCCTCCCCTCTCTTAGGCATTTTGCTCCACCAATCTCTCCCCCCCCCCCCTCCCTCCTACCCCCTGTGTCCAACTTCCCACCCTCTCCTCCCTCCAACACCATCCCCATAATACAGCTGGGTTAGTATTAGTAAAGTTTAGGGGACAATGCTGCAATATTACTTCTGCACATTACTCCAACATACCAGTTTGTACTGACAACTTTTCAGTTAGCTTTCTATTTTCCTGTGAAAGATAAAAATTAAATCAGTATTTATTTGGTATCTGCAATTTTAGTTTCTCGCCAAATGTCCCACACAGTATAGGCCTTTATCACACCCTGCCATTTTGTATAAAAACAAAAGATTTTGCCCGCCCAACCTCATTTTCAACTTTTTCACTGCGAGGCTGGGCGGGCAAAAACAAAGCATTTTATTCTCCGGGAAGTCAACATGGCCTCTGTGTGATAAAGGCCTTGACTCAAACTTAGACCCATAAGACTAGAATCTGATTCACTCGACCACACAAAGCTGACAACATGAAACTATAATAAATCCTCACCTCTTCTAGGAGTTGATTTCTTTGTTGATAGTCTTCCTCCAAAACAACATCAGTGTCACGCCTGCAAAAAAGGGTAAAGTCTAACAACTGAATGGTCACAATGAGTAGAATGTCAGAACTGCATTACAAAACTTCAGGCCACAGAATCATTCATTAGTGACTTTCTCCTGTGAGTGACCACCTCTCCTGGTGGACGGGACGGGTCGGGTCGGGGCGAGGCGGGGCGGGGCGGGGCGGGGCGGGGCGGGGCGGGACGGGGCGGGGCGGGGCGGGACGGGACGGGACGGGGCGGGACGGGACGGGACGGGACGGGACGGGACGGGACGGGACGGGACGGGACGGGACGGGATAGTCACTTCCAAGTGATTGACATTTAACTATAAAACAGCTCACTCACTCAGTCTCTTGATCTTTGGCTGCTAACTGCTTCTTTCTCTCTGCTTCCCACATTTGCCGTTCAATTTGAAGCAGTGCCAGTGTTGATGCTTTCTCTTGTTCGAGCTGTTCTAAGAATTCTGCCTGTTTGTTTTGCAGTAGGATTTCACATTCTTGAATCTTAGATTCTTTTTCTTGCAGAGCTGAAGTTCAGTAAAAAATAAATCTTACAAAATTTATTAGAACTACAGTCAAACCTATCCTTACAGACCCTTCCATAACATGGACACCTATATAAGGCAGACGCCTCAGTCTATAATATGGACACCTCCATAAGACAGGCACCTCTTTAATAAGATCACCCTTATAAGGCGGACACCTCTGTAATGTGGACACCTCTATAATACAGACACCCTAAAGTATATAATGTGGACACCTCTATAACACAGACACCTAAGTACATAATGTGGATACCTTTATAATGCGGACACCTCCTGGATACGGCACCAAGGCTGTGCTCTTAGATGAATCACAGGTAGCCCAAAGGCTCTCAACTCTGAAATCTGGGGTGCCCGGCACTTAAGTTTTATGCAAAAGTGCATTTTTCTTGTTGCCCAAAGATAAAGGAGGGAGCCTAAGGCCCCTGGGCACTGCTAGAGCACAGCCCTGGGCGCGTCTATAATGCAGACACCTATAATATGGACACCTCAGTGTGGCACTTCTATAATGCGAACACCTCTATAATGCAAACACCTCTATAATGCAAACACCTCTATAATGCAAACACCTCTATAATGCAAACACCTCTATGAACCCAATCGCACAACATGCAAGTTTTAAGATATTCTATTTGGGGAACTTCATCAAAGAAGCAAAATTATTAGCTATTGTCTTCTGCTATTCTGATTGGTTAAGCACTAACATTTCCTAAAATTTAATTGACGCAAATGGATTTTCTTTATTTTTATACTGAAATATAATTATGGACCATCAGCTCCTCCTCTATTCTTGAAACCAAAGATATTTTATGTGGGAAAGAGCCAATGCTGCAGAACAATGAAGTTTGCTATAGTTCTTATGTGGAGCATTACTTAAAGCTAGAACTACTGACTCTAGAAGTGAAAGGGTTAAGGATGTACACTTCACACAGATTTATTATTGTGCTTACCTGCCAAAAATTCTTGTTCCCGCAAACAGAAAGCACCACGTGCTTGTTTAAATTCTCCTGTCACCTTCTCTTTCTCGATCATCAGTGATTTAATATTTTTCTCTTGTTGCTCTACACACTGCGTTAGCTCCTTAATCTTTTCGTGTGCTTGAAACAAAGCATTCTCCTTCTCTCGTTTCAATTTCATCATTATAGCATTGAATCGTATCTGTTGATCTTCCTCATACCGTGATTTGCTCTCTTGAACCTTCTGGGTTGCTCCTTCATGTTCCTCGATTTTTGCTTTGTACTCACTCATGATCAAACTCAACTTTTCAGTTTCCTCTTTATGCAAAGACTCGCTTGTTTCTTTATCAGCCTGTAACTGTTTTATCTCTTCCAGAATTTTACTTTTTTCAAACTCAAGTTTAGATTTAACTTCTAAGAATGCATTTTTCTCTTGCTCAAATTGTGAATTCAACTGCGCAAGCTCTTTTTCAAACTCTTCCCTAGTTCTTTTAGTTGTATTTTCGTTTATTGTTTCCCTAAACAGATCTCCTTTTTGCTGCACATTAGCAACAGTTACCATAACATCCTCCTTCATCTTTGATTCCAAGTCTACGATCACTTGCCTACATTCATTAAGACTCTGACGAATTACCACCAACTCTTCCTTAAAACAACCTCTAACTTTCACATTTGCATCCCAAAGTTTCTCTTTCCGAGAATTAGCACCTTCCAAAGATCCTTGAGTTGTTCTTAACCTCTCTTCTAACTGTTCCAATCTTTCAACCATTTCTTTCACTGTGGTTTGATCAGTTCTTTCAATGTGTTGTGAATCCAAAGCCACTTCCTCACAAGATTCTTGCGAACCTGACACCTGAATTGGCAAATTGCTGTCGGAACTACGCTCTGTCTGAGTGCTGTGATCCGTCAAACTTTGTGAGCCAGAACTTGCAAGAGTTGTTGTCTGACTAGCGTCATCAAGAAGTGCTGTACAGTCTTCCTTAAGCACCCCTACCGGCTGGATATTCTCTTCAAGATTGACGGCCAAATCCGCATCAAAAACAGTCACATAATCTTCATGCGCTGATCTAAAAACAAGGTCGCTATCATCAAGTGCTGAGCTTTTTTCTGAAGCACTATCACTACTGCTTTTCTTCCTTTCATGAGATTTATCATCATCAAAACACTCAGTGGTCTCTTCTGTAACATTTTCACTTATCATGTTTGTCAGTTCACTAACAACTGGTATGCCTAGAGTAGAATAAAACTGATTTCCTTGTTGTTCTGATACAGCAGATTTTTCTTCTTCGCATGTCCATTCAACTTGCGTGGAAGCGTCCATGCTCATTTGCGTGGCCTTCTCAGAAGAAGACATTTCAGCAAATGGTGTCAATTTCTTGTCTATCACACTTTCACTGGTTCTGCGTCCTAAATTCATGGGCAACTGAGAAATAGTGCCAAGATTTTCAAGTTCTTCCAGTTGTAGAAAACTTGTTTTTCCAGTTTCGTCTTTCATGCTGATATTAATAGAGCTAGACTCAAGGTAGGTGGCTAATTCTGGGATCTGTTCCTGCAGTTCTTGAAGATCTTTATCTGTTATGATTGGCAGCTGTTCATCAAAGGGTCTGGGTGGCTTTTCTAGAAATTTGGAGGGTCTGTCACCAAATCCGCAAAACAGATTCTGCAGAAAATGCTGGCCTAAAAAAGAAAACAAAAATGTTTAATTATATTATCTTTAGTTGACGATTCTACACTAAATAAGCTATCATAAGCCCATATTGTAATTATTATATTAAGACTAGTTTATTTTTAAGTGAAGAAACCTGACTCATTATAAGCCTCGTGGTTTCTTTCAGGTCTCCTCGCCATTCACTTTTTTCTCTAATCCTTTATTATTTTCATCTTGCTCTGTAACATGTTGTATATATGGCAAATAAAGAATGAATGAATGAATGAATGAATGAATGAATGAATGAATGAATGAATGAATGAATGAATGAATGAATGAATGAATGAATGAATGAATGAATGAATGAATGAATGAATGAATGAATGAATGAATGAATGAATGAATGAATGAATGAATGAATGAATGAATGAATGAATGAATGTGACATGCCTTACCATGAGCACCCAACAAATGTTTTTTACACAAAAAAAATTCACCAGCTAATTCTTATAATTACTTTGATTCATACTGTGGATACGTGTGAAGCAATCATGTGAATAAAATCTTCATATTTTGTATCTAACTTTACACTCCTGTAATAAACACAATGCTGCAAGATTACATTCCATCGTGTTCAACCTTATGAAGAGGCATGCCGTAAATTGAATTTGCGCTCTCTGATTGGCTAACTTGTAAAAAAGGTTTGTTGAGTGCTCATGGCAAGGCACGTCACACTGTAAGTGATACACAAGCATAGAGAGTAGGACTGTGAAAATACAACACATCTTTTGTAAGTGAAGCACCATATACATTACCAAACTGTAATTCAAATTCTTCTCTCCTTGTAGTTTCCTCTGATCTTGCCTGGATTGAGGTCTCGCATAACTTACTTGCCCACTATACAGAAGAAAAAAAGGTTTAGTCAAATGCCGTATTTTCAAATACAGAATAAATGATAATAAAATAAATAAATAAACAAATAGGAATTTCAGTAGAATCCAGAATGTGGCTCTTACTTTCGTTGCTTCCAGATCAAATTGAACTATGGAAATGTTGGTTTTTGTGGAGGGAGAAAAACCGGATTACCAAGAGAAAAACTCCTCTGAAGCAAGGACAACAACCAAGAACAAAGTCAACCAACATATGGGATTGCCTTTAACCCTTTCACTCCCAGAGTCAATTATGGAGACATGTTGTGTAGTTCTAACTTTTGAATCTGTAGACGAAATCCTGTGGTGTGACCATTCAAATGAAACCTCTTCTGCAGTACTTTTGCATGGTACCATTTGTTTTTCAATATTTTAGAAAATGAAATTTGAGATTTTTCTTAAATTTTGTTATTTGGCACTCTTGGGAGTTAAAGGGTTAAGATTCGAACCCGGGCCACATTGGTGGGAGGTGAGTGTTCTCTTCACTGCGCCATCCTTGTTACTCTATAGATGACTATAATTTGTGAGAATCTTATATAGTCAACTTCGCAGTTCTGGCTCTTAACAGTTCTTTGTTATTATCACTATTCTGACTCTTTAATTCCTTGAGGTAAACAATGTCCTACCTTCTGAAACTGTGAAGAAAATGACCTCCTCCTGACCACTTCAGCTACTGCTAAGATGTAAATGCGCGGTGCCTCGTTCACTTGTTCAATGATCTCTAGCCTAAAGGAAATCAACAAAGTCATTCTCTTAGGGGAAAGGGTGTATAGGAGGGGGGGGATAGGGAAGGTGTCTATGAAAGGCAGGAAAACAGAAAACAGAAAACTACATTGTATGTTTCCAAGGTGGTGGGAAGGAGAAGAAGAAGGAAACGCTTTGCAATAGAAAAAGTCCGGGGGGGGGGGGGACTCCCATATAACAATGACGGGGGTGCTCATCGGAAATTTTCGATAAGCACCCTAAAAGGTACCAGAATGTTGTTTGATTGGCGTGGCTTAAATGAATTTTAACCCCTATGAGGTACCAATTCTTAAACAACACATGTCATATTCTGGGCTTAATACCCTAAAAGGTACCGCGATAATTCCAACGGGGTCATTTTGAATTTTAGCACCCTAAGAGGTACATGTACCAATGTACAAATTTTGACCCCTAAAAGGTACGACGAGCACCCCGTCATTTTTATATGGGAGCCCCCCCCCCCCCCCCCCCCCCCCCCCCCCCGGAGAAAAAGAGCAAAAAGGTAAGGACCACAAAGGAAAGGGTAGGAAATGGGAGTAAAGTGCATGGAAAGCATGGTGTACAGACTCCCCCCCTCCCTCCCCCCGTCAGAAAAAGCAACAAAAAGACAAGTTTTTCTGCTACATACATGTATACATGTCATCTGATACTTACCTTCGTTTTATTCTCCGGATGTTTTCATGGTACATGATTACAGTGCCATCACAATCACATATTTTCTTCTCCACATACATGATCCATCTGTGAAAGCAATAACAGATTGAAATTAGTTAGTCAAACTTGTGCATATTAGAGATGTCCTAGAGGTGGGACATTTTGCCAATTTATGACCTGATTAACCCATTGACACCTGAACCGCCCGTAACCGCCCGTACAAGACTCCACTGCTTTAAAAAATTGTAACTTTCTCAATCGTGCGAACATTGCCTTAACTAGCAGTTGTGAGCATTGACTAGAAAGTCTTTCAAATTGAGATACCCAATAAACACAAAAAAGTCAGCGATTTTTGCAGAATATCAGCGTTTGAATTTGGACAATAACAAAAATTACCGTTTTTAACGTCATAGAAAAACAACAAAAATCACGTTTTTGCCTTTAGTTTTTTTTATTCAAATCATCATGGCAAACCCAAAAATCAACATTCACAGCAAAATTCAGTCATAGTCCTAGCTTAGCAGTGAATTTTTTTGCTCTTATTCGTTGCTCGGGCCGAGCTCTAGCCTCTCGTTCTAATGCATACTGACCTTGCCTCAATTTTCAATATCACCACCGCACTGCATGCTGGGAAATGGCCAAGAATTTTGACAGCGTTCGTTTCTTTCCGCACACATTTCATATTTATACTAAGTCCACAGCCACTCCGACCCACCGCCAAAATTTCGCGCTTGTTGTGTTCTCCTGTGGTCGCAACTTCCAAAATATGCCGCAGTAGGTCGAGAAATTCATCCAGAGTCGAGTCCCAAAGCTGCTTCGTTTCCAGGCGGCCATTTTTCCAGTTCAACGAGCAACGAGCCAAATTCGCAAACGAAGTACAACAACTAACTCGCTTCATTGAGAAGTGGACTCTGAACTACCTCCAAGCTTAATGATGCTCACCAGGCAGCTACTAAAGATGAAAAATGGCTGTGAACTTACCAAAAATCGTAGATAATTCATATTGGACCCTTTATTGCAAATCAAGCAAGCAAAATGAGATCGTCACAATGACGTTTCCAGTAAACTCGAGCCTTCAGTGTTTTAGAACAGCAGCACTTTCAATGGTAACTCCAAATATGCAGTCACGAAATCCTATGGGGCGTGTGTATGCAGAAAATCACTCAAAAACGTAAAAATCCTCAGGTGTGAATGGGTTAACAGAACACTGAGTACATATTTTTAAGTCCTAATAAACAGCACCTAAGGTAAAATAGTTCGTTATAAAGCAAAACATACTGGAATTCTAAAAAGAAAATCAGCAAGTATGTGATGCTAAGTGTATGTTCTACTTCCATCCCAATTCTTTATACACATGCGCAAACAAGGACATGACCACCTGAAAGAATAATATTATGGTCGAATACCTTAATCTAGTGTGTAGATTAACAGCCAGCTCATCCTTGGCTTTTGCACATCTTTTTCTTGCATCCCTGGAATCAAATGAAATAAAATAAACTACATGAATACCACATCAGATTTTCACGTTCGAAGAACGCAATCCTAATTTCGTGTTGGTTGTCCTGTGGTTTACATGCAGTAAATTTTGAGATTTTTTGGTAGACGGTCTTGGTTTTTTTCAGGGGCTCATTTCCGCCGGAAATTCCTTCGAACACGTCTCCATAATCTGTGATTACTGCTAGTTATAAGTATAGCATACCAGGACACAACAAGTAATAAAAGTTGAAAACATTAAGTTTCCTTCCTTGTTAATATTCTGCTGCTTGAACAAGAAATCGCAAAAATTAGTTACCAGCAGCAATTTCAGTCATCTCGAACTGTAAATGAATGTTCCCCCAAAACAAAAAAAATTGCCAATCGGCAAAATAAAACTCCCCCAAACATTTCATGCCATACGTTATCATGCTGTACAAGGTGGTCGTAACTTTCTAGTTCTGAACTTGATAACCAGGGGTGTAGCTAAGAAAGCACTTAGCAGGCTCATTAACATGCCCAGCCAGTTTTTCTGGCTTGTGCAGCTTCAAAATCACCCCAAGTCTTTGTTTTTTGGTGAAATTTCAGCCAGTGATAATTTCTCTTTCAGCTGGTGAAATTAGCCGGCAGCCAGCTCTTAGCTACATCCTTGGATAACTGTTAGCCATGACTATACACCTTATTCATAAATGGCAGCGGATTTATTATTCTTTTATATTCATGCTAATCAGCCTACCTAGCCTCGTTTTAGAGCAAAAATTATTTTGAATTTTGGCCATGCTGACGAGGCTTGGTAGGCTGATCAGCATGAATATAAAAGAATAATTAATTGGCTGCCATTTATGAATACGGTCTATACCATATCAAAACTTTGGAGTACAAAATTACCTCAAAAGTGAGTGATTCTTCATCAACATCATGAGCTGTTTTTGATGACTAGCACACAGATCAGGAAGCACAGAAGGGTCACCAATGTTCTGAGCTCTAGTTTGGTTCTGCTGAAATCCTTGAGACATCTCTGCTTGAGACTGCATCAAAGTCTGTACATTCTGCAGGATTTGCTGAAGTCCTGCTAGTCTCTCATCAAGTCCTTTGATCTCTTTCATGTTCGTGTTATCAAGAGATTCTGGCATGAACAGACATAAAATGTGTGTGAAATTAAGCCTGGTTCAGACTAGCGACATAATAATAATAATAATAATAATAATAATAATAATAATAACTTTATTCAAGTGTCAATAAAAAAAGAATATAGCAGTTAAAACCACTAATTGGGGACACTATCTAAAATTACCACTAAAATATAACATAACAACATAACGGCGACTCAGGTCACGCAAATGCAAAACAGAACTAATATCAATGTTTTATGTCACCAGTGTGAACAACACAACATAACGAGATAAAAGGAACATAGACATAGACAAAATGATGTAAGAAAAAGCTGATCTTTTCTTTATATGTTGTTATGTCTAATAATTGGCCATAACGACATAAAGATAAGATCAGTTATCTTGACAAAAATAAAGGGGTTAGTTTCTAAAGAAACTGTGTTGGTGGGAGAACTTTGACGTCACCTTATTCTAAAAAAATGATGGGAATCTGTTATTAAATTTATGGATAACTTTTTCTTGAAAATGGGCAATTTTAAATTTCAGGCGTGGGTGGACAAAGAGATGAATGCAATAGAAAAAAAAAAGAAAACAATCATGGAAGGTTTTCTTACCCAAAACTTGATTAACTTCCTTTGTGATCTCACTCAGGTGTGATTCATCAAACTGAAAATGGTACACAGTAAATATTGTGTTAATCATTTTTATTTATAAACCTATTCAGATTTCTAATTAGGGTAAGGAGGGGAAAAAAGTGCCTGTGCTTACTCTCTTAAACTTCAAATACTGTAGACACTCTATAAGCCCCCCACCCTACGCCTATCTCTTGAGCTTCAAGTTTTTAACAACCCCACCCCCCCTCCCCGGAGTGGTACTGTAGCTCTTCCAGACCTCTATTTTTATTGGCCCCGTAGTACTGTAGCTTCTATTGTGTTTAGTTCTAAGGCTATTGTTTGTGTTGTTTAACCTATTGTTTCGTTAACCAATCACTGAGCTTGTTTGGAAAGGTACAGCCTCTCCCCCTCCCCGCTCTCCATTAAGCCCACTGCACCCCTCCCCCACAAAACTACAGAAGACACAGCCACTTAGGTCAGGTTAGAATCGCATTATATTCTTGATCTCAACATTTCCAACTTCAATTTCATATGAAACAGTTTCATTACATCCCACCGCTTGAGGGCCTGAAAATAACTAAGCCTCCAGGAGGCTTTATAGAGCAGTTACGGTAACATGCTTTGCTTTGCTTCATGTAAATTTCTTTTTTGGATTGTTTGGGTAGAAAATGAAGTTGTTGGTGTTGTTGTTGTTTGCTATAATAAAAATTATTAGTCAATGCAACATCTTCATATCATGTGACCAACCATCCGAGCACCGGCAGTCCAAATAGAGTCAAAAGCCATTGAATATAGCAACAGAACACCAAAGGTAGGGGAGGATGACATCATAAGAGCATAAATATGACTAATAAATGTGTCACTTGACAACAGTCAGTCATACATCAAGGTGCTGCATTTAAAGTTTTCTGTTACAAAAACAGTCCTTATTTGTAGATGTCAGACAATTTATTATTCTTTCATATGTATGTTAATAAGCCCTACTGGCCTAATTTTACAGTAAACATTCTTTTGAATTTCGCACATGTTAACAAGACCAGTAGAACTGATTAGCCTGCAACAATTTTAAAGAGAAGGCCTTGCTCACAGGGTTGTCAATTAAGGATAGGATATCACTACCTGCTCAACTGCCTCTATACATTGTTTTACCATATCCTGCAGGCTATTCTTATTGTCCTGTCAAAAAATAACAATTTCAATAGTTATTATTAAATATTTAAGAATAAAAATTAGCGAAATCACACAACATTTTGATATCACCTTAATATCATTTTCACACAAAGGAATAAAACTGTTATGTTAATATATACCAAAAAAGTGTCAAACAGTTCCATATCAATAAATAAATGATAATAAGTAAAAGTTCAGGGTTGATTATTGTCTATTTATTCACATGGAGCTATTTGCCGTCGTGTTGTTTCCTTAGACAAGAACTTTGCTCCATGTTGTCTCTCTTCACCCAGGTGTATAAATGGGTACTGGCAACATAATACTGGGGGGTAACTTTGCGAGGGACTAGCATCCTATCGGGGAGTATAGTAATAATCTCAGTTGCTTCATGTTGCTTCATGCTACAGAAACCAAGTTAAAGTGCCCATAACAATTTTTTTTATTTTCTTGTCTAAATCTACAGGTCACGTAATGAACATCTGCGAAAAATTTTTTTGATTTCAGCAAAACGTGAATTTTTTATGAATATTTAAAATCTTCCAAATCCTATATTTTTTGCGGTATACCCGTCCCGCTGTTAAGAAGGCCAACGGGCTCACATGTTCCTTAATGTACGTCACAGTTCCTTTCAAATATTGTTTGAAGTCACAGGTTCCTTTGTTTGAAGTTATGTGTTCCTTAATCTACCTCACGGATCCTTTGTTACCCGAGAGAGACCGAGAGGAGACTAATGCGAATGGTGGACCAAAATAATGGCAAATTTCGAAGACTTTAAAAAATCATAAAAAATTCACGTTTTGCTGAAATCAAAAAATTTTTTCGCAGATGTTCATTACGTGACGTGTAGATTTAGATAAGAAAATAAAAAAATCGTTATGGGCACTTTAAGCTCCCGCGGTTGTGAGCCATCAGGCTTGTGAAGACTTACCTCTCTATGTTATCATCCCCTATAATCCCTTATCCCAAAGCTGCTTAACCTTTAACTCCCAAGAGTGCCAAACATCAAAATTAAAGAAAAATCGCAAATTTCATTTTGCAAAATATTGGAAAACAAATGGTACCATGCAAAAGTACTGCTGAAGAGGTTCATTTGAATGGTCACACCATAGGATCCACAGACTCAAAAGTTAGAACTACACTACATGTCTCCACAATTGACTCTGGGAGTGAAAAGGTTAAATGACTGGGTGCCTTAATATTCATGTATTACTGCAGCTTACTAAGCATTATAGAGTTTAGTTACAGAAAAACAAGTAAAATTTGGCCAGAACTGGCTAATAGAGAGGTGCCCAACTTGTTACATGGTGTCTGTCTTAACACTTCACTTCCATTATGGAGACATGTAGTGTATGCAGTTCTAACTTTTGAGTCTGCCAACAAAATCCTGTGGTGTGACCATTCAAATGAAACCGCTTCAGCAGTACTTTTGCATGGTACCATTTGTTCTAACTTTTGAGTCTGTTGATGAAATCCTATGGTGTGACCATTCAAATGAAACCTCTTTGACAGTACTTTTGCATGATACCATTTGTTTTTCAATATTTTACAAAATGACATTTAGGATTTTTCTTGAATTTTGATTTTTGGCACTCTTGGGAGTTACAGGTTTAATAGAGCTTTACAGTATTGCAAGGAGAAATTAGATACTGATCACTGTTACCTGTGCACTGATCCAGTCCAGGAGGCTGACTTTAGCCTGTGATCTGTCTTTGGACAGCTGTCTTGTGATAAGACAGGGAAGGACAGGTATTCTGGCTAACAATGGCAACATCTGTTTGAACCTGACAGAAAAGAATCAATTAACCCATTGACACCTGAGGATTTTTACGTTTTTGAGTGCTTTTCTGCATACACACGCCCCATAGGATTTCCCAGCATGCAGTGCGGTGGTGATATTGAAAATCGAGGCAAGGTCAGTATGCATTAGAACGAGAGGCTGTAGCTCGGCCCGAGCAACGAATAAGAGCAAAAAAATCCACTGCTAAGCTAGGACTAGGACTGAATTTTGCTGTAAATGTTGACTTTTGGGTTTTCCACGATGATTTGAATAAAAAAACTAAAGGCAAAAACGTGATTTTTTGTTGTTTTTCTATGACGTTAAAAATGGTAATTTTTGTTATTGTCCAAATTCAAACGCTGATATACTGCAAAAATCGCTGACTTTTTTGTGTTTATTGGGTATCTCAATTTGAAAGACTTTCTAGTCAATGCTCACAACTGCTAGTTAAGGCAATGTTCGCACGATTGAGAAAGTTACAATTTTTTAAAGCAGTGGAGTCTTGTACGGGCGGTTACGGGCGGTTCAGGTGTCAATGGGTTAAAACAACATACGAAAACAAAACAAAAACTTTTTAATATTGTAAGTTGTTTTGGATGAAACTTCATCCATCTTCAGTGCAAGTAACAGAACCCGCCAGTGGGTGTGATATATTAATGCAAAAAAGATACAATGGTTTGGAAATATAGCTAATTACAGCATAACAAAAAATGTGGAACATATTATTAAGTAATTGCAACTTGACAAGAAATGAAGACAATATAACTAATTACGGTATGATAGTAAAGAAACGGAACAGAAAATATATACTAAATATACAAACAAAACTAAATGGTCAGTCACTGTGAAAGATTAACATGAAAAGTTTGTCCATTGAGTCAAGGTTTTTCCTAATGAATATGCTGCGCCTCCTTGATTTTGAGCTGGAAGGGAGTGGGGTGGTGTCCAGGATGGAAAAGCAATTTTCAGAACGTAAAGCTCAGCAGTTTTCCAACTGAGCTTTTAAGGTGACGAAGAATGTGGGAATTCTTGTCAGTGGAAATGTGCTCTCGGATTCGTGTAGCAAGATGCCAGTTAGTCTCGCCGAGATAACAGGCATCACAGACTGCAAGAAAACTTGTAATCTACACAAGATCGAAGTGACTTGGGTATACTATCTTTCATACTGAACTCACTTTAACTGAAAGGCACAAATTATGTGGGACAAGGTAGGGGAGAAAGTGTTGTCCAGGACCCAAAATTTTTGCTGCCTGCTGTGTGCCAGGCCAGTTAATGGGGCTAGCCAGTCAGCGAGTGGCATATAAACCATGAGATGGGTGTCATGGAGCACAGCTACCCCTAGCAGCATATACCTATGCCAAGCTAGGCTCCTAGAAGGTTGCTTAGTAAGGGGAAGTGAATGTCGATAGCTACCATTTCTTACCCAAGCTAAGGCAACCCAGGCATCGCTTCAGTGTGGGACTGAAGGAATGTTGCCAACAACAACTACAATGGTCACCCCAGGACCAAATTTTCCAGCCATGGTAGAGAGGTGGTCGTAATGGGGAGGGTTTCAACAAGACAGTGTATTTGAGTGAATGATGAGAAGTCGGGACAAGAAAAGATGGCTGTTGTAGAAAGGTGGCAGTTATGGAGAGGGTTTCAATGAGAGGATTTGGTTGAAAGGATAAGACGTGTGGACAAGAAAACATGACTTTAGAGAGGTGACTGTTGAGTGGAGGTGGCCACTAAAAAAGGGTAGACGGTACTTTGAACAATTCCTGTCAAAAGGGTTTTGTCATAAACAAGTTATTTTAGTTGTTATTGACCTTAATTGCACCAAAATGATAAACTAAAAAATTGATACCTGTCTAGAAGCTCTATGTATCTTGCCCTTGAATCAAGAAACTCAGAATAGATTTGATGAACACTGCTTGATCTTGCTCTAAACTCGCTGATGGAACAAAGGAATAAAATATTAGCTATAAGCAACCAATAAGGAGATAACTGAACAGAACCACATAAGGGTACCTTGCAATACTTTCTAAGTTGGCCACAACTGCTGCCCATCCCTTCTGCTGCAGTTTTTGTTCCAAAACAAGGTTATCACAGCTCTCTGCAATTTCTACTGCAAGTGAATGGAAGTCCTAAAAATTGAAAAAAAAAAAAGAAATGGATGAACAATTGAAGGAAAATACTTCATGTAAAGCACATTGAGACCAAGACCAGGGGGTCAATTTAATAAAACTTTTACAAGACAGTGTAATTTACAAGTGTAGCCATTGTTTCAGAGGTTGAAAACAATAGCTTCACATGCAAATTGCCAGTGTAAAAGTTTTATTGAATTGACCCCAGAATTAAGACTGCAAAGTTATAGTCTGTGATAAGATCAGACTGTCATTTAACTTTGAGGTTGGCGGCTACACAAGGACAATAGGCAGTTATAAACACAAGATAGCCTCTCATGGTTGTTGGCCTTTAAGTTATTTTCAAACTTTGAGTTGCCGTGCACTTTTATCGCAGTTACAAGTCATAATAGCCGGCTATGGGCTACTAATAACAGCTCTGATCATGTTTTAATGGTTATTTTTTTTATGTCATTTGTGAATACAGGAATAACTTACGGATGCTAATTGAGCCCTAGATACAAGCGTTTCATACGTAGGTGGAAGGTTGAAGGACTTTTCAACTTGCTCCTTCAAATTCGCTTCTGAAAAGAACAAAAACAAAGTTATTAATAGCAGTAAAAGTAATTGACATTATGTAAATAGTACTAGTGTTGTTCTGAGATATGTTAAATGAACTGTAAGTAGTGTTTTAAGTAACGTTTGAAATGTTAGTTTTGTAGTAACTTATGTACTATTGTACTGTAGGTGTAGTATGAAGTGTAAGCTTGTGAGATGTAAATAAAAATTATTTGTGTAAAAAAAAAAAAGTAATTGAAATCCATTAGAATCACATGAACAGAGAGAGAGAGAGGAGTCTACCTTGTAGGTAGTTTAGTTACCAACAAACAAGTAAAATTTGGCCAGAACCAGCCAATAGAGAGGTGGCCAACTTGTTACAAGGTGCCTATCTTAACCCTTTCCAGGGCTTGAAAAAAAAGTAAAATTTAAACTTGCCCTTTGGGCAAGGAAGTCTTGAGTTTTCTTTGCCCAGACAAGTTTTTTATAAATTGTTCCTTAAACTTAGTTCATGGGCAGCTTGTCCACATCCTTGCCCATCGGGCAAGTGAGTGGGGAAAGTTACTTGCCCAACACAAAAATCTACTTGTTCTAGATGACTGGACAGGCCTTTTTTGGAGCCCTGCCTTTCACTCTCAGAGTCAATTATGGAGACATGTGGTGAAGTTCTAACATCTGTCAAAAAAATCCTGTGGTGTGACCATTGAAATAAAACCTCTTTGGCAGTATTTTTGCATGGTACTATTATTTTGTTTTTCAATATTTTACAAAATGAAATTTAGGATTTTTCTTGAATTTTGATTTTTTAGCACTCTTGGGAATTAAAGGCTTAACCCTTTAAGCCCTAAGAGTGATCAGCATCAAATTTCTCCTTGTGATATTAATGCCTTATCAATCAAAAAGGTCATGAGAATTAAGGACATGATCACACAATAATAATAATAATAATAATAATAATAATAATAATGACTTTATTAACGTGTCAGTCAAAATCTAGCAGAGGGAATTCCACACTGCTAATAGGGGACACCTAACTATCTAAAATATAATAAAAATACAAAAACAAATCAATAAAAATTTGATTAATATCCAAACAATTTCTCCCCCCCACTACTTCTATAGGAAATTTATAGGACTAGAAATGAGAATTTAAATTTTGATATTAGGGCTTAAAGGCTTAAGAGAGTTTACCGTACATGATTGGATGACTTACCAGATCCTAGGTTGAGGCTGGGAGATGGAGGTATGGAGGATTCAATGGTGGATTTACTGAACAGGAAGATGGGGTTGGTATCCTAATACATAAACATATGGTTGGCATGTGTTAATAAGTAATAAACAATTAACAAGATAATTACATGACAAGGTACCCGATTAAGCAAAACACACCTATATTACGCATAGCATCACTTACAGTACTAATGAAAAAATAACTTTCTCTGTTATGTGTAATTTCATTGAATGAATGAATGAACGACGTCTTATAAAGTGCACAAATCACATTTTTCATGGCGCTTTACATTAACATACACTTAGGAGAATGAGATTGGATGTCAGCTCATGATTACATGATCATTATTACAGGAACAATTTAATAATGTTTTGCATAAATAAAATCATAAAGACTGGCAACATAATGACATAAGAACATGGGCATAAATAAAAGACCAGTTTTCATTATGTCATTATGTTTTTGTTATTATGTTCCTATCATGTCGTTATGTTGTGTTGTTCACACTGTTGACATAAAACATTTTTACAAGTTGTGTCCTGTATTTGTGCAACATAAACGTTGCATTGTTATGTTGCTAGTGTGAAACAGGTTTTAACTCTTTTGCAGCCAAGTTTCCTCTAATTTCATTTTCTCCATGGCCAAATTTTTTATTTCCCGAAATAGCATTATGGCGACTATAGTTGCCTTTGGCCATCAATGGGTAAGGCAGCTATAGTTGCCTGTGAGCGCGAAAGGGTTAAATGTTATGAATAAAAATAGGTCCGCAATGCGTACATGAGTGAGCTTACGATGAAAATTTGCACGGAAATATCTAGAGACGGAATTTGTGATGTCGAAAATGTTACTGTCAAAGATATTAAGGCGGGACTTAACCTAAATTTGAATGAAATTTGATGAGGTTTTAAGAAGGGATAGGAGTAAGAAAATGATTTTTGGAACACCAACAGACAGTCGATACCCACGTAAGAGCACCCCAGGTTGCTAGTGGACTAACTTGGTATCCGTCTATTAATTATTAACTACAAACTTCACTAAATCTTCAATATTTCTTATTTCTCTTAATTTTACCAATCCTTCTAGAAAAACTATCTCCTCCCAAACACACCCAAAAATCACCCAAAAATTCACAAAACACCCCACAACATAGCTTTACGGGATGAGCATAGGGTTTTTAGATTGCTTGAAACGTGAACGAGATATTTCCATTAAAGCCATGTCAAGTGGCGGAAAAGTGGCGTTTAGGTTAAATCCTGCCTTAAGCTTAATGAGAAATACACCATAGGCTGTCTGCCTCTGATTTTTCATAAAAACTATTTAACAATATAATGTGGTATTGTCACAGGTATGGAAGCACAACTTAAAAAATGGTTCATTGACTGTATAACTGGTGCAAGTGTTCCAAGTCCAAGAGATGTGATAAAAACACATGTCCACCAAGCACCATTGTGGCTTGCAACTTAACGTGTCAAGAGCTTCTGTATTGGAAAAGTATCTTGGTTTGTCGAGGATGATTTTTAGATCCTTTGTTAATTTGGTATCGTTTTTGTCACGCTATGTAATGTCACTACAAGGACCGAGTTATCATCATTGTCATCATCAAAGTTATCATATTAGCAAATTTCTGAAAAAAAAATGTAAATCATATACAGCAGTCCCTCTGTTAAGCTGAAACCCTCAGGACCTTGAGAAGCATTTCCAGTAAAGGACTGGTGAATACATATTTTGGGTTTTTGAGAAATGACCACTTAATAGAGGAAGTACTGTAACTGTGAACATGAACAAAATTCTAGATCTACCGCACATGGATTTACACAAGGATAGGTGCCTATTTGAAATAGGTGTTTATTTGAAACAGTGTCTGACAAACAAACGTGGTCGGGTTTCACATGTAAGGAGTGGTAAAACCCCATACTGACAGTAAAGATTGACACCATTTTACTCAAGGCAGGCAATGTTATCTTTTAATCAAAATATATAAATTTAAAGATCAATTTAATAAAACTTTTATGCTTGTAGCTATTGTTTCAGAGGTCTGAAACAATAACTACACTTGTAAATTACAGCTGTAAAAGTTTTATGAAATTGAGCCCTGGTTGGTGCTTATAGCATGTAGCTGTTTGCATACAGTATCAGCATTGCCAACAATAACAGTAAAACATTAACATTTATTCTCAAGTTTTTTTGGAATGTAGGTAGCTGTAACAAGTATAGTTAACTTACATTTTAAACTTAGTAACTCAACGTTTTCAAACAATAACTTTTCAACGTTTTAGTGTAACTGCACTTTACCCAGATTTGTGTCTCTAAAGACATTATTTGTTCTCCGAAGAGAATTCATCGTTTCCCGAAGGAAATATTTTGTTCCCAGAAGGGAATTATATGACCCTGAGACAGGGTTATGGATTGCCAGATGTTGTACATGGAGCAATTCGCAATGCTGGACTGCACAAGTCACTCGGCGGCCATCACAGCTGTCTTTAAAACTACATCTCGGTGATTTGGGGAACCTTTTGTTGGCGAAGATTTTGTCTACACCTTCAAAACATCTGAAAAACTCTTTACGTGAAAACAATAGACATATTGCTTGAATGCTGTGCCTGATTACTCGTGCAATATAACACGAAAACATCGTAAATTTCGAGTCTCTTACCTCTCTTTCTCCAACGGCGAAAAAACGTGGTTGCTTCCACGTTCCGTGTTTTTGATATCGAAAATACGTCGTTCGTTATCCGGGATGATCCGGGATCAGTTCGCAGCACTTCGTGTTCAACCTCGCTCATATTCGCGTATTCGTGCTCTCATCGTTCGTACGGAAATAAACAATATCTGTTCGAGACCAGGCGCCGTGATACCGAAGACAACCCGAAGATTGGACTACCACGGACTTACGGACACTTCCCATGACATAGAGTGAGATTACACTTCATGTAAGCTCACTCAAAAATTGCTGTTAGAATTTCACTACTCAAAAAAATAATTTAATACTGGGCAAAATTTTCCAACCCAAAAGAATCACAAAAATTGCAAATTCCAAACCCAAAAAAATCTTTTGCCTCTCCCCATCAATTTTAAGCTCAAGTTCCCCTGGGGGTTCAACTCAGCTCGTAAACATGTAGGTCAGTTTGTTAAAGTGTATATGACAGATATTTTTTTATTTGCTTGATGAAATCTACATGGCATTCTGATAAGAAAGTCAAAAAAAGTTGTCCGTGATTTAGCCGTCTAAAAACGTGAAATTTCACTTCCGGTGGGTTACAAAACCGCGCAAGAAGAAAGACTGGAAATAGTCCGCAGTGACGTCAATACAAGAATGCCAGTGTTGCGGTTTCTCAGTTCCTCCGTCTTTTGGTGCGTGTTGTTACGACCATAGATAACACACCTCAATAGAACCATGTTTCTTCCTCAGGGTGCACCAAAAAGTGTGAGGAACCAAGAAACTGTGACACTGGCATTCTTGTATTGACGTCACAGCAGACTGTTGCCAGTCTTTTTTCTTGTGCGGTTTTGTAACCCACCGGGAGTGAAATTTCATGTTTTTAGACGGTTAAAACACAGAAAAGAAATCGATATTGAAAAAACTCTTTTCAATTTTCTTATGAGAACGCTATGTAGATTCCATCAAGCAAATAAAAAAATATCTGTCAAATACACTTTAAGGATTGTATCATTTGTATAATAGATTATCCATGCCACACTTACAGTGCCAGCACTACTGTAACTGCAAACCCTCTCTGAAGGATCAAGGGCTTCACCATTGGATATCAAGAGTACTTGCTTATCCTCAGCGATTCCAGTCACAGATGCCACAGTACTCATTAGCAATTGAACACTGTTAAAACAATCAGTATGTATTTAAGAAATAGATTCCATTTTGCCATGTGTCTGTTCAGTTATAGATCACAGATGATGTCAAAATGTGGTAAGAACCAAAAAATTCGCCAATGAGCCACAGGCAAGTTGGTCGCTGATGTTCTTACCACATTTTTTGTCTTCTGTGATCTGTGATGTTAAGGCTAAGCTCCTCCCCCATTTCACACCTTTTGGGTGTGAAATGCAAATTAAGGTTTCTTTCAGTCACAAAACGTGGTTAACTTGCACGTCCTTTAAATATAATTTGCTTCAAAAATCTAATTTAACCAAGATTTTACCTAAGCAAAAAAAGAAATGGAAGTTCATAAAGGCTTCTGATATAACTTTCATAAATTAGTTTTTCCAAATTGTGTTAGCAATGGTCTTAGTAATGACGCATGTTTTTTGTCAGTTATTAATGCTTCAGTGGTTGATTGACAACTAGAGGTGAGAATGGCCAGGCCAGGCTCCTTTTATAACAGAACTTTGTATTTAACTGAATTGAATTCTACATGGCAGAAATTGGACATCTGAACAAGCCCTAAGATTCTGTTCAGTAACTTTTTACAAGAATGGGTATTTTAACAAGGTTTTACCCCTCGCCAACAACAATATAATTAAAAGTGGTAGAATAATAATAATAATAATAATAATATAATAATAATAATAAACTAATTATAAACCAAATGCGCTTAATGTCCTCATTACTAATTCAAAGCCCAGTTTAAAATATCGTACATCTGAGCAACATTATAAACAAACGACCTCATTTTTTAAACTGAAAGATAGGAACAGTTTAATTTAAAAAAGAAGCGATATAAATAATATTGTAATTTGTTTAGTTGAATACAACCAAATTGTCTGGTGACGTTTTTAATTTAAGACTGAGCACGTAATACATATAAGCTTAATTGTACAAGCTGTACAAAATAATCAAGATTTTTTTCACGTACCTCTCCATTGCAAGCTCCATTTCGAAAGTATATATCGTCCCTAAGTCTACATGAAACACATGCAGCATCTTGACAGCGTTTGTGCCTTCCGAGCGTCTAATCCCGTCGTTAAAATGCAAAAAATCCGAGCAGTTTTGTTACTCTGCAAAAGAATTGCTGAGTATTTGTGTGGGAAATGTAGAGAATCTTCGATAGGTATGCCCGAGAAGACAGCGACAAAAATCGTATGGTTTCGCCATCTTTTTTTCTAACTGCGTCGCAAGTTCTTTAAGGACCTCTCTTCTTTCATTTTAAATAGCTCTTTCTTGGAAAACAGGAAACCATCGTGCTAATTTCGTGGTCTAAGGAAATAAGATTTTTGATGACTTCACCTCTTCCATCATGGAAGTCACAACATCTTGCAAATGAGCATGCGTGACCAGTTTGTCTGCTGGCCGGAAGTGACTCTGAGAAAGCTGGGAGGGGAGAGTGCGAAATACCTTCCGGTAGCATTTTAAATTTCGCTTTCGCAAATTCAACAGAATCAGACAAGACTATCATACTCCAACAATACTCCCCTTGCTAAAAAGGTTTTTAACATGTATGCAATTTTCATGCAACTCAAACTTTCAGGCCAAAGTTCAGGCTCATCCTCGGTGTAAGAACCTGTGAAACTCACGAGTGATGTAAAACAAAGAAGACAAAAGGCATAAAACAATAGAGTCAACTGGGAATACAATACTACAAAGCTAAAAAACAAAGGAAAAAGTCACAGGTTCTTACACCGAGGTAAACCCCAAGTTCATCATCATTGAAAGGCGGTTGGTGCATGTCACCACTACCTACCTTCCCCCCCCCCCCCCCCCACCCCCCACCCCCCCTCCCTTCGCCATATTCTTCCAAGGGACTCCCATGTGAATTTTGACTCGGGTAAAATAGACCTCTTTAGCTTGTATGTTTTGTTTTCCCAATGTAGGTCATGTGATGTTCTCAAGGGAATTTGTCCTTTGTCTTTTCATAAATTATGCATACATAATTATGCACGTGAAGAAAACAAAATTTAAAAGAAACAGTTCTCTAGGGTAACATCGCATGATCTACATTGGGAAAACAAAATATAAAAGCTAAAAGGTTTATTATTTGTTTAGAGTTATCATATTATTATATTTTTTCACAGGTAGCCCAAGCACTATAATGTATCAAAAAATATGGGATGTATGTTGCTTTACAAGCAAGAATAAGCTTTCTGAATTGGTTTACAATTTTGCACTAACTCAAAAGGGCACTTGACTTACTCTTGCTTGTACGGCAAGATACAGTACAATTGAACTTAAACTCCAACTCAAAAAAGAACTACAGAAAATTGATGGGAATTTCTGTTTCACTTTATTACTGAGTTTTTGACAGTCATGAACACTATACAGTTGTTGACAGTTTCAAACAGTAAATATCATCTAACTTTTGTTCCTGAAAAGAAACTGTCCATACATTAACCATTTAACTCCCAAGAGTTCCAAAATTCAAAATTCAAGAAAAATCCCAAAAATAATTTTGTAAAATTTATATTGAAAAAACAAAAAATGATCCCATGAAAAAGTACTGCTGAAGAGGTTTCATTTGAATATTTACACCATCAGATTTTGTCCACAGAGTCAAAAGTTAGAACTACACTACATGTCTCCATGACTGTCTCTGAAAGGGATAGGGTTAAACATGTATATATGAGAGTAAAAAAACTTTGAATAAAATGAGATTATGATTTAAAAATCTGGGAGACACAATGTAATATATTTGTAGATATTAAGCTGCTGACAAATTGCATGTTTCATGTCACTCACTTTGTATCATAAAAATATATTTTACTTTTTGATTAATGGTGTTTTACACCAGTTCATGTATACTATAATTTATCTACTTTTTTGTTTTTATGAGTTGTCATTGGGTAAGCTACCACATACTTTTAAAAGAAGGCATCAAAAATATAAGACCCACCCTTAGTGACTTTCAAATAAACTTCTCATCACATATATCTTTATTTTATCAAAAAAAATGGTGGTAGTTTCTTGGTGTTGCGGATGGTGTGATCACCAAATGACGTAAAACAAAAGATTCAAAAGACACTGAACAATACCCACACCACAACACAAAATTTATGTCCCCTTGTTTCCTTCTTCTTTTTTTTTCAAGCATCTGTCTTTTTTTGACAAGGGCTTCAAAAGATGTTGATTAATCAAGGCCTATCATCCAGATTTATAGAATTTTCCACTTCTCCCAAACTCCACTGATCTTGTATTTGAAGCACACACCATAAACAAGTGAACACTTTGCAATACAAAAGCTTGACATATGCACCAAAATGTTTTGTCTCGAAAGTGTTTCAAATAACAAAGGGCCTCAAATAAAAAAAATTGCTATAAATTATATTTTTGGCTGCCTGCCTGACCACAAAAATTCTACAGTTAATGTCTCGACTCTCTACAATCCTTTGTTTACTTACTGCCTTTAAAACGTAGTTTTATTTTAAACTTATAATCCAACTACATGAACTAAGAAGATTATGGTTTGATCCTTGATATTACCCCAAGTAATTAAAATAATTTGGATGATTCAATCAATAAATTATTATTATAGTACTTAAAATGCAAAAATAATTTATGTTTATGATCATGACATGCCAGTGCATTGTTTCTCGCATACTTATAAGTAAGTCGATAATAAAAAAGGGAAAATGGCTTACCGCGTGGCATGAAAGTTTCCCAGGATTTAATTTCTAATGATCCGCGAAAATAAGATCCCACGAAAATAAACTCCAGGGAAAAAAATCCACGAAAATTTATTTAGATCAATGAATTTCAATTTAGTACTAGTATTTTATGTGTTTTGCCTGGCCCAGATGGCATACGAAATCACACCTTACCGCAGCCGCTGAATTTTAATCGAAAACTCGCCAACATGAGTATAGAAAATTTGTAGTAAAATAAACAAGACAACATTATATTAATATTTTCCTTCTTGTTAAATACAAGTACCATCTGTGAAAAAATGAGATCCCCAAAACGTGTTCCCATGAAATGCAAAAAATCGGCAATCCGCAAAATTAAACTTCTGTGAAAATTTCATTCCACGCGGTATTCACAACCGGTATGGTGGGGGTATGCTGCTGGGACTCTGAGACCCTTAACCTATACTAGACCATTTTAGCTGCATTTTGCAACCCTATTCTAGACTAAACACCAAAAAACCCTACCCTATCCTAGACCTATTCCAGACTCGCTATTTTCCAGAAACTCATTCACTATCAGATCACTGTCACAGTTATTAGTTAACAGGGGTCAGTAAAAATACCATACTGCCCGCCGTACCGATTGTTAGATGCCATTTGCCAGTAAACCTTGTCAAGACTAAATTATATTCATGCAACTGATCAGTTTCGCGGAAAATGATACCTTATTCTAGACCAAAAATCACTGATTACTATACCCTTTCCCAGACTAAACTGCCTGAAAACCATATCCTTCACAGCGGCACATACCTATATAGCTCATATATGGGAGTAACCCCCCCTCCCCGGGGCGTGACACACGATGAAATGGCATTTTCAAAGGTTCTTTCCAGCAGTTGGTAGCCATGTTTGTTTTCTGGTAATCTGAGGCCATTATTCAAACAAAACAAAAAAAATTTCATCTTGTTTTGCACAATAAAATACCCCAGTATTTTTGGAGTATTTAAGCCGACTATGCACAACCCCTCATTTTAAAAACAAAGAAACCCCTGGGTATGAGGTTAGTTAATTCAAGACTTTGCTAGATGGCGATACTAACATTTCACCGTGGTCAAACGTCCGAGGCGTTTTTCGTGTCATTTAGTGGGATTTTATTTAATATTAATGTATTAAAAAAATCAGTTGATGTTACTTTCTTTTGATTTTTCTCAAAATGATGAGCTTTTTTCCATTGAAAACTGACCAAAACTCTTTGCGCCTGATCAAAATTATGTTGGCAAGGGGTGCCGACAATTCTGCAGTTCACAGTTTTTAACACTTAGAACTTTTTTGGTAAACGTTCAAACGTTTGTTAAATTGACAGTGTATCGGCAATGTATTAAACTTTAAACAGTGAAAATGACAACCTTCACTTTTAAGTACTTTGCTTAACTTTTGCAAATTTCTCTTGTTTGACCGCAGTTAATACTAGCATTGACCAGCATTTTTCTCTGGAAGTCCAAGACTTACTTTTGCACTTTTAAAAATGCAAGACTGAGATTTCAAGACGGCTTCACAAACACATTGAGACTTCGAGAAAGAGAAATGCTCAAAAACAGACTGTGAAACCCTTGAAATTTGACTAAACTGTTGTGAGACCCAAGTTTTTTGAAAGACCATTATTTTGTCACCCGTATAAAAATGAAGGTGATATACTTGTCAAAATTAATGATGATATTATGATCAAAACTCCAATTTTTTGGGCACTTCCCATGGAAAACCAGGTTTAAAATGACCAAAGACACTTGTGGCTTTGAAAATGGGTTTACGCAAATCAAGATCCCTAATGATTGCTCCTGGTCTGAGATCAAAATTCTTCTGAATGATCCTTAAAAGCTCGTCATCAGACATTTCACTGCTCCCATAGCTGAACACAGCGACTGACAATGGCTCAGCAATGCCTATTGCATAAGCTACTTGGACTAAAACACGCTTACAAAGCCCTGCTGCAACTAATGATTTTGCAATCCACCTGCAGGCATAACTTGCCGACCTATCAACTTTTGTTGCATCTTTTCCTGAGAATGCCCCACCCCCATGTGCACCCCACCCCCCATATGTGTCCACAATGATTTTGCGACCAGTAAGGCCGGCGTCACCCACGGGACCCCCAAAAACAAATTGCCCTGAAGGTAGCAGATGATAAACTGTTTGTTCATCAAGGTATTTTTCAGGGATTGCACCTTTTATGATTGTCTCTTTAAAATGGTGTCGGATTTCCTCCACTGGCATTCCTTCCGCATGCTGATTTGAGATCAAAATGGTGTGGACCCTCTGTGGTATACAAGCGCCATCTATCAAACTGTACTCCACGGTAACTTGGGTTTTCCCGTCTGGTCTCAGCCACGGCAAAGTTCCATCTACTCTACAGTCTGCCAGTTTTTTAGTCAGCTTGTGCGACAACACGGTTGTCAGGGGCATCAGCTCTTCAGTTTCATTAGTTGCATAACCAAACATTAACCCCTGGTCACCAGCTCCAATCTCCAACTCTTTCTTGTCCAAATGCACACTCTTGGCTATCTCAGCGACTTGCTCCTCAATAGACAGCAAAACACTGCATGTTTTGTAATCAAAGCCTTTCGAGGAATCATCATAGCCGATTTCTTTGACAGTGTTTCGAATCACAGTTTGATAATCCACTCTCGCTGCGGAGGTGATTTCTCCAAACGCCATGATCATTCCAGTTTTGCTCGCAGCCTCGCAAGCAACTTTTGCGTGCGGGTCTTGATCCAAATGTGCATCTAAAATCGCATCGGAGATCTGATCGCACATTTTATCTGTATGGCCCGGGCAAACGGATTCTGAAGTAAAAAGGAACTTGCTTCGATCGCTTGCACTGTAAGGTCCCGTGACATAGCAGCGAAGAGATCCTGAAACCACCGGTCGAAGAGCTAACTTTGTCGTAAGCAAAGGAACGAAGATTTTTGATCTAGAACTCCACATTTCGGCTTCAGAAAATGTATTCGAAATAGATTTATGTATTGTTGGCTCCAAAACAGTTGAAAATGCAGCTAAATAATCAATTCCTCGCGTGCAAAACTATTAACTGGCTGAGCAAACAAGAGCTCAGGTGGTGCAACAGTAACAAAACAAAAGTATAAATCGATATAAGGTCGCCAAAAATCGTACCTTATCGTTTTGCGTGATAAAACATTAATTTGCATGAAAAGAGCAGCTGAAATGAAAAGCTGGTGGAATTTAATTAATATTTGAAGAGTTTTTAACCACGGATTAATCCCCAGTGGCTGACTTCAGGTATCGGTCACAAAAAATAATAGTCTCGCATAGCAGTCGGAGAATTCGGTACGCCTTCGGGAATAGTCGGCTATGCTCGGAATTTCCCGTATAAAATATACAAGCAGAACTATTTCCGCTGAAAAATTAGTTAGTTGAACAAAATGGAGGCAAGAGGACAGTCTGTTGTTATTGAATCTGACCACCACTCTTCGTCAACAACTCTATGGCCGCTTCGCCAAGCACAATATGCGGAATCGGCGGGATCAGATGATGAAGAAAACGAAGACATATCGCGAATATGGTGGGTTAAGACAAGATGGTTTCAACGACTCGTCCAAGTATGTGCTGTTGTCAGTTTGATATCAACCGCGATGAATTCACCAGAGACATTAACATCGCATGGGCTAACATACCTAACTCTAGTAGTTGACATTGTGGTCGCAGTTGTTTTTACGACTGAAATGATAGCTCAAGTCAACATGTGGGGATTGTGGAAAAAACAGAAGGCATACTTGAAGCGACCACAATGTATTTTTAACGCGAGTATGTTGTTTCTGATTTTGCTATCAATCGTTTTGCAAATTGTGGAAATATCTGGTGCTTTCGTCTACGATAAAGAACACATACACAAGTACGTTGGATTCTCAATTCCAAGAGCTCCGAGAGCACTTATAATCATAAGGTTCTTTAACGTGCTGATCACAATAAACTTGCCGAAATCGGTCGCTCGCCGATGTAAGCGACAAATCTGGGCCGTGACACTGTTCTTGTTGTATTTTATGGCGTTCGGGTCGATCATGGGTGTTCAATTATTCGGGCGTAAAAACTTTTACTGCATTAAAAACAACACTGATTTAAATAACGTCACCTACAATGATATGTTACTGACAGACCATCGATGCAACAATGTTACTGGCGAGGGAGGATATAATTGTCCCCGCGGATTCAACTGTGTTCACGTTAATTTCCGAAACAACATGGGTGATCGTACCGATAAAGATTATTTCGGAAATGTTCTATCGAGTCTTCTAACCGTGTACGAAAGCTCCACACAAGAAGGATGGGTGCTTGTTATGTACCGAATGACGGATTTTCGATCTCACGCGCTTGTCATTGTTTATTTTGTGTTGCTCATTTTCTTCGTCGCGTGGCTGGTGAAGAATGTTTTCATCGCTGTTGTCTCGGAAACTTTCGCCGATATTCGGAGCCTGTACATGTATACTCGGAAATCGTCGAAGCGGACTTCGGCTCGGCTCGCATCTCAAGTCATCAAAGACGGTGGAACAGGTTGGCATCTCATCTCAGTTGATCATGAAGCTGCGAAGGGCCATGCACCGTTACGTGTTCGGCAAATCGTTCACTCAGTTTACTTCAAGTACACAATGTGGTTCTTCGTTTTAGCAGACGCTCTAATGCAGGCAATCTTTCCCTACAGCTGGCGTAGATATGCCCAATTTGGCTTCACTATAGTCTTCGACTTGGAAGTTCTCCTGAAGATTTCTTGCATGGGATTTCGCCCCTACCTTGTTAGCCGAATGCAGCTAACAGAATTTGTACTAGCTGTTGGAAGTACCGTGTTTGCGCTGCCAATTCTGATTTCCGAAAAAGCCGTTTTCTTAGCAGTTTTTAACGTGATGAGGGTAATCCGCTTGGTTGGAGCAGTACCAACACTTCAAGAATTCTCCGAGAAAATCTTTGGCACGGGAAAGAAGCTGGGAAGCGCGATCGTGTTCACCCTCCTGTTTGTGATGGTTTCGTCAGTGATAAGCATGCAGTTTTTTCTGACTTTAAACCCGAAAAATTTTGGTACCTTCATGCGTTCTGTTCAATCTATGTTCCAGATTATAACCCAGGAAGGATGGGTTGAAATTTTGGATGACTTAGTTCATCAAACTAATCATCCGATCCTGAAAGCTCTTGTTGTGATTGTCATCTTAGCTGTCCATTTATTTTCTTCGCTGATTATCATGAGTGTATTCGTAGCTGTCATCCTGGACAATTTAGAACTTGATGAAGAAGTCAAAATCATGAAACAAAAGAAAATGGGCGGAGAATCCCGAGACTACACCGAGGCACTCCCGAGGCGGCTTCGTGTCTTTGAGCGTTTCCGTGACGACCCACGATTGGTCAGAATGAGTCGGATTAAAACGAATTCGGATTTCTCCACGCCGAAGATTCGTGACAGTTTTATGAAGAAATTTATCGATAGCCCGGGCTTGGAGCTCCCATTGGGAGATGATCCAAGACTTCGCATAGGCGATAATTCACCGTTAAGAAGAAGGCGGACTGTTGTTCCCGTGAAGCTCTTAAATTCAACAATATCCGAAGTGGATAAGCTCTCGAAGTTCGTCCGTAAACAGTCGAGTATCACTGCACTTATCAACGACTCAAATCGTCAGAGGAGCTATGCGCTGCTTTCGCCAACCGAAGTTTCCCCGAGAGGCGCCGTCGCCGGAAACAAGCAGACAGCCGCTGCTCCTTCGGTTTTCCGATCTGCCTCAAGGCGTTTCCGAAGTCGCCAGCCGCAATCACCGAAGCCAGCTGCTCAAGGTGGGGTCAAGCAAGTCATGAGAATTGCTAGCCAAACCACGGGACTCCATTCGCAGATAACTCAAGATGACAGTAATATCGGCAAAGATTTTGATATTCAGTGGGTGAGAGTCAAACGGGAAGAAGCCCAGAGAAAAAGAGAAGCTCAAGAAGAGAAATTACGTGAAAATCATCCCTATTTCGACCAGCCTCTTTTCTCTCTGCAGCGTGACTCGTGGCTGAGACAAGTTCTGCAGAGTATGATAAACGCGCGTTACACAATTCCACCCGGGCATAGAGAACGCGCGTCACGTAATCATATCATCACCATGGAGCGGCTTCACAAGTGTATAGCTTCACAGACGTATTTAGAATGGATTATGATCTTTGTCACCCTCATTTCCTGTATAGCTATGATGTTTGAAACTCCCACCGAGCGCACATTTGGCAGTTCGTCGTCTCTAGAAGTAGTCGAATACATTTTTGTTGTTGCCATGAGTTTGGAGCTTGGCATCCGTATTCTTGCCAATGGTTTAGTCTTTACGCCCAATGCCGTGATCCAAAACTTTGGTGGTTGCCTGGATGTGTTCATATACTTCGTGGCGCTCGCCTATGTTACTTGGCAACCATACCCCATACCCGCTCGCTCAGGGGCTCAGGTGTTAATGGTGTTGAGGTGCCTTCGTCCTTTGCGTATTATCACTTTGGTGCCTAAAATGAAAAAAGTGATCCTAGAGCTTGTTGGCGGCTATAAAGAAATCCTCAAAGTCAGTGCGCTCCAGTTTATGCTCATGTTTATTTTCGCCAGCTATGGAGTCCAAGTATTCTCTCACAAGTTTGGGAGCTGCAACGATCAAACAATCGGCAACGACAAAGCGCTGTGCAAAGGAACATTCCAGATCAACATAGCACCTCCGAAGGAGCTTCGTGACTTGAAAGGCACCTCGAAGATAACGGTCCCGCGCGTGTGGAAAAACCCAAGAAACTTTGACTTCGATAACGTGTTGCACGCTTTTCTAGCCTTGTTCGAAGTGCTATCGTTGGAGGGTTGGTTGGAAGTACGAGATGTCATTCAAAGTGTAGTGGCTCCAGAGTACAGTATCTATGTCCACATCTACGTGCTTTTGGGAAGTATGATCGGCTTGACTCTATTCGTGGGCGTGATTGTCATAAACTTCAACGAGAAGAAGGGAATTGCGTTACTCACAGTTGATCAGCGCCGTTGGCAAGACCTCAAGAAACGTCTTCGTCTTGCACAGCCTCTCCATCTTGCCCGTAGACCCGACAGCGAGGGAATCCGATCTTTTTTATTCGATGCGACGCAATCTAAAATATACAAACGCATCGTTATTTTTCTGGTTGTCGTTGATTGCGTGACGCTCATGATCGTCCAGTGGACTTCAGCGGATAACCTGCGATTGCGTGACGGGCTGACAAGTACTGCTGTCGCGTGCTCGCTGCTGTTCGTTGTTGATATGGTGTTGAAAATCATCGCATTCTCGTTCCGCGGATACTGGCAGAGCCGGCGAAACCGGTTTGACTTGCTGTTGACGAGTCTTGGAGTTCTCTGGGTGACTTTGAATTTTTCTTTAAAAGATACTGGCGCACCCTATACCGGCACCACAGTGTTTGGAATGGTTATCATTTTGTTTCGTTTTCTTACGCTCTCTGGTAAACACGACATGCTGAAGATGTTGATGTTAACAGTTGTGATGTCATTGCTTAAGAGTTTCTTCATCATAGTGGTGTTGTTACTTGTCATGATCAGCTATTCCTTAGCAGGCGTGATCTTGTTCGGAACTGTGAAGTATGGCGAAGCCTTGAACCGTCACGCTAACTTCAAAACCAGCTTCAACGCTATTATTCTGCTCTTCCGCATCACAACTGGGGAGGACTGGAACAAGATTATGCACGATTGTATGTTGTCCAAACCGTACTGCACTGAGAACGATTCCACGCCCAATTTTTGGGAAACGGACTGCGGTAACGCGGCCGCAGCGCTTGTATACTTCATTTCATTTTATGTCATCGTAACGTTTGTATTCTTGAACCTTTTCATCGCTGTAATCATCGAAAATTTCTCGCTCTTTTACTCCAGCGATGAAGACTCGCTGATTAGTAACACCGATCTCAGAGACTTTCAGCTCACTTGGAACTTAGTGGACAAGTACCGTAAAGGAGTTTTAACAGTAAGACAAGCTAAGCTTGTGCTTCGCTTGCTCAAAGGTCGCTTAGAAGTGGACAGTGGCTCGCTGTTGTTCAAACACATGTGCTTCGAAATCGAAAAGCTCCGAAACGGCAGCGAAGTCTCCTTTCATGATGTTATCGGCGTACTTGCGTACCGTTCGGTCGATATCAGCCGTAGTTTGCAGCTGGAAGAATTGCTAGAGCGCGAAGAATTGGAGTATCAAATTGAAGAAGAAGTGGCTATTCAAACGATTCGTGATTGGTTCATTAATCTGCGTCGAAAACGCGCCGAGCGGGAATGGATCCGACATTTGGAGCAAGGTGGTATCGCATTGGCTGGTGGATTCGGTTTCTCAGACAACAAGAGTCCAGGTGCGTCGAGCGTGGAAAGCGTGGAAAATTCAGCCAATGAGGAGCCGGAGCGTGACGTTGAAGCCGAGCGTGAGACGCGTGAACACGATAGCAGTGAGGATGACCGTGACGATTTTTCAATCTCATCTCCTTCGAAAGGACCGTCCATTTTACTTTCTGCTCCTACAACCAAGAAGAAATCCGAGCGTAAAATCTCTCCGGCTCGCAAAAGTTCTGTGACGTTTCCGGACGAGCTCTCTATGTCAGCGAAACGAAGAAGTTTGCCTGATGCTCTGGCTGCACCAAGACCGCGAAAGAAAAGTATTCCAGAAGTGAAGGAGTTTGCAGGAGACGTCCGTGATTGGTGGACAACGCAGCTGGGTGACAATGATGGACTTTAAAAGGCTTTATTTGCCACTCCAAAAACTTCAGGGAGACTGAGAACCAGCTTTCGGCACTAGGCTTTCTGGGATCGTTTACGTAACCAGAGTTAGTAACGATAAGCCAAAACGATCCCAGAAGTCTCAGTGCCAAAAGTCTCTCAACAGTTTCTGGAGTGGCGAATTGAAGAACTTGCCAGTTATTATAATTCTTTAAACCCCGATCAAACGGTGCATGATAGTCGGTGATCGTAGAGGTGGGAGTTTTGATCCCAAACTATCATCTACTAGCACGATAACGCATGATAATTGATCAAAAGTCACATTGGCAAAGTCACCCACTGACATCTCCCTTCACTCGCAGCTGGTATCGCACCACGAACAAACAACGTGTTGGCCGATTTTTGCTTTATTTTCGGGCCTCAACAGTGACTTTGAACTTTTTGCGGCCATTTTGATAAAGCTAGCAGAGCCCGCTACTTTAGGTAGCAACAGCTGACCGAAAACCTATCATCAACTATCACACACTCTGTCAAACGATCAAAGTTATCATCAACTATTATGAAGTTTTAAACATGTTCAAAGTGAATGATAACGCGCGATAGTTGATGATAGTTGGACTCTCATGCACTGTTCGATGGGGTCTTAAGAGAATAAGAGTGCTAAGCCGCCAAGTGCAGTAAAAATCCCAAATTTTTATATTGCAAAAGGTAACCGGAGGTTTCGCACGCAGTGCAGTTCAAGCCGCTGTATGATTTTTATTCTCTCAGTTCGGTAGCTGGAGTAATTATGTGTTTTTTTTCTCGTTCTAAACGCGAATTGTACGAAAGGTTAATGGAGTACATGGATGTTTCTCGTTTTAAGCGAACTCGTAATCTTGGAGAAAACTCGTTGGTTGCGAACTCTCAATGGTGCGAAACCTCCGTGAAACTTGCAAAATATTGAAAACAAACTGCATCACATAGGGTCGAATACTGTACTGTTTAGTGGCTTTCAATTGAATGGTTGCACTTTAGGATTTCATCCACAGACTAAAAAGTTAGAACCACCTTTAACAGCATAATAAACAGTACTACCACAGGAAAGTACTGCTCAATAGCTTTCATTTGAATGGTTGCACTTTGGGATTTCATCCACAGACTCAAAAGTTAGAACCACCTTGTACAGCATAATAAACTACCATGGGAAAGTACTGCCCAGTAGCTTTCATTTGAATGGTCACACTTTAGGATTTCATCCACAGACTCAAAAATTAGGACCACTTTAATGCCGTAACAAAATGTGGTGGCAAGCCTTTGTAACATATGTAAGATAAATTATGTACAGAGAAACTAGCCTGTTCCAGGCGTTGAGGTAGTGGGGAAAGCGCGAATAGTTGAGGAAGGCGCGAAGAAAAGCGAGCGAAAAAAATGCGGGGAGACGAGGGTTCCCTCGCTTCCTCTCCCCAGTCCCCCCCGCATTTTTTTCGCTCGCTTTTCTTCGCGCCTTTCCCACCATGTGAACGCCTGGAACAGGCTACAGAGAAACTAGAGAAATCAGTTTTCGCAACTAGGGCTTGTCTTGATATAGTGTGACGACTGTCGTAAGTGTTGGCAGAAGTTGTCGAAAGCGACCACCCAAAATGCAAAGTCAAGGCAAGAGGGATCTTAGGATGATAGCAGTTTTCAATTGAGTGTGGTAAAACCAAAACCAAAGTAATTACTCTGACCAATCACAGCAGTCGTAAACAATCCAATGAACCAATTAGAGCTCGAAGCAATTACATGTCGGCGGCGCCAAGCGCGGGAAAACGCGTGCGAACAAGTCACGATTGGTTTTGGTTTTACTTCTGATTGGTCGAGAAAGTGGCGCGAGATTTTTTAGCCAATTACAAAGCGTAGCAATGCAAAACTAAATCAATTGTGTAATTACTTTCGACGCTCAATTGAAAAGTGCTCTATACGAACCTGTAATCTGTAGTAATTTCAATATACAAAGCACCTATCGGCGCAAAATTTTGTATCGTATTGAAGTTCTGCCGGATTCAAGGGACAAAAGTTTCGTATTGTGGGACTTGTACTGTAACTGGTTTTTCAATTCGCGTTTATAGTGACATCGAGTGGTCGCTTAATTAAGGTTAAAAACAATAGAAAAATTCATATCGCCTACGTTGAAAGTTGTCGCGAACGAGAGGTGATGGCTTACGAGAGCTTTGGACTATAGTGATTTGACTGAAAGAAGTTTGGTATTTTAGAAAAGTGGTCGCCTAGAAGAGGTGGTCGCACATGGAGGTTCGACTGTAATTATGTTTGAAATTTTGACAACAATCAACTTTTTGTTTCCTCTTCAGGTTCAGAAGGTGGTAGGCGTGTATCATGTATATTATAATATATATATTATGATAAGGCGTACTGTAAAAAATGGCCGTATTAATATTATGTAGCTTATGAAATAAATTTATGGTTATGCTCATACTGACTGTGTAACCTGCACTTTATTTCCGTTGTACTAGCCTTGCATTTTCAATGGTTTATCTACACTTTCAGTGACGTCTAGTACTCGCATCCCTTTTTAAAGGAGATCCGGAAAGAAAGTTTACGCTATTTATAGTAGTGTTGAGTGGTCCTCTGCATTTAAACGCTTGATACATTTCCGTTAATGAGATAAGTTTAGTTTCGACTCCTGGTCAAGAGCGGTCTCAAAATTATTTTTTTGCTTTTTTTGGAAATTGTTTTTTCTGTGTATTTTTTATTCGTGATAACTTTGTAACTTTCGTAAATTGTTGTTGTAACTGTTGTTGCCCTTTACCACACATAATGGGTATACAAATTACAGTTTATGATATCGTTTTAACAAAAACCAGTAAACGCTTGCGGTGTAGTAGTAGTTGAAGTAAAAAAAGTAGTACACTTTATTTAAGGGTCATTCGTTCTAACGTTTTACAAACTAATTGGTGACACTGATTAAAAAATGAGATAAACATCAAAATTTTTGCAAAAGTAAAAACATCTTTTATAAATAAAACTAAAACTCTAGTTAAAAACGTACAATCACATATCACGTGTACAGTGTACTCGCGTATTCGTCCGTGATCCGCGCCATATGCCTACGAACCACGCCATTTACCCGCTAAGATAAGATAGTCTTATTGACCAACCTCGGCACTTTGTTCGATTCTCTTATCAACTATCAGTTAGTCTGTCCAGGCATACTGACAATAAGAACGATCTTGTTTCAGTTCTAACGTAACGGAGTTTCTAGTGCGGACATCTAGAGGTGGTCCAGCAAAGAGTATCAGCCTTAGAGAGTACTTATCGAGGGTTCAGGCTCAGTTCTGTACAATGGAACCCGCCCATGTTGACCAACTCCGCGTGAGCGCGCGAACCGCGCCCATTCCCCCTCCAGGGCCTATTCTACCAACATGCACTAAACCACTTGTGCTTGGTTGTGGTTATAAACGTTATTTATCTATTTCTGGTTTGTGAAGAACGAAGCCAGTGTATTGCAATCAGGGGCGTAGCCAGACCTTTTTTGCGTTTAAGCCCGAGATATTATATTTGGGGTATAAAATAGAAGCCTCTGGGGGGGGGGGGGGGGGGTCTGGCAGCATGCCTCCCCCCCCCCCCCCCCTGGAAATTGTGAAATCTAGAGGCTCGGAAATGCGATTTTCAGCATTTTTCACGATATATTTCGTCCAAAAATCGATCTTGATTCAGTGAAAAATGACAAGTATTTTAGTGCTTATGCAATATGTCCGAGGTTTTGTTAACTTGATATATAGACTCTATCCTGGCCTTAGTACACTAAACAACGTTTTACAAAAGCTCGACGTATGCAGAGAGGAATATCGGCGCAAGGACGAAATCTAGTAAGGAATTGATCATCGATTGCAATATGTGAAGAATTCCTCTGGCGGAGCGCCATCTTGTAATAGTGTAGAAATCGTGCGCGCACAATGTTCTGATGTTTTACGTTTTATTTTGTTTTACTATGATGTACAGTAAAAATTAAGTATATCAACTTTTGAACTACAGGTGGTCATACTTGTTTTACCGCTGACAGTTAAAAACCTAATCCTTTGCTACTGAACAAGAAAAAAATCACGGAAATTCCTGTTAAGCCCGTGCTTAATGGCTTAAAGGCTGGCTACGCGCCTGGCAATTCCTCATGGACTGGGTAAGCAACCTTAATACGGACAGGAAAGGGACAGACTAAAGTGTCCGCATTATAGAGGTGTCCGTATCATAGAGGTGGGGACGACCGTATGGATTTTGGTATCTTCGGGACCAAGTGAACTGTCCGCAATAGAGAGGTGTCCGTATTTATAGGAGTCTCCGCATTATAGAGATGTCCGTATTATAGAGGTAGTGATTGTATGAATTTTGGTATCTTTTGGACCAAGTGAGCTGTCCGTAATAGAGAGGTGTCCGTATTTATAGGGGTCTCCGCATTTTAGAAGTGTCGGTATTATAGAGGTAGGGATTGTATGAATTTTGGTATCTTTCGGACCAAGTTAACTTCGCCGTCCCTGTACAAACCGAATTTTTTATAACCGACTGTAAAGTTCCGAAAGTAGCAATAAATTTTTACCGTTGTTATTAATTCCAGAAAGTAGCGACCCCCAAAAGTAACATGACCCCATCCGTGACACATTGGCCTCTTTTTTGTTCTTTCCCATTTTAACGTCTTCTATGATCTATAACTGAACAGACGCACGGACAAATGGAATCTTTTTGTTAGATGGACCCGTCTTATCACACTTATTAGCGTAAACCAAGCATAGCTGGCGCAAGCATGAAATGTGAAGAGCGCGATCGCGCGAGTTTGTTTGGACGCGCGGGGAAGAAAACCTACGAGGGCCGAGGGGAGAGAGATCGACTACGTCATGTAATACATAACTGAGTGTCCCTTGCAACCGGTAGATTGGTAACGAGTTTATGCACGCGTGTCGCCCAGTTCATAACATTGATCATTTTCCTGAAGGATTTTCCACACGAAAAAGGTGTTTGTCGGTTGTAAACAGGTAAGAAGTCGTAATTTGTCTTGTAGCATGAGTTAGCAATCATTTTCACAAAAATATGACGCAATTAATTCAATGTGTGATTACAATCTGACATGACATGTCCATTGCACGTTGTCTGATGATAAAACAAATTTTGGGACCTTTGATGTTGTATTTGCCGAGAGTTTAACTTTTTATACGATTACATAAGCTTTTACTCTTATTTTTATATCAGGGATTCAAGGCTACGACCCTTGTAAGAATAAAAAACTAATAGACAACTATATTTTACCTACGACAAGATTGGGGTTTTACAGCCAATATTTGACATTCGTGATTTTAAAACATGCTGTTAGACCTTATATTGGCCAATGTTCATTACAGTGTCTAAAAAGCCGGGTGCGGCTTTGATTGTAACAGGGGAGAGGCAGGGCTGAAGACAATAGCTGCTAACAATAGCAAAACAAAGAATTATATATTCCCCCCCATCATATTCCCCTTGTCATATTCCCCTCGCCTTAGTCCCCTAATAATAGAATAACACAAACGGGAAGACAAAATAGGGCTTAACAAGGAAAACACACTAGCATCAGTCAATATTTTTTGTTTACATAAAAAGACAACTTCATCAATCTTATTCCTACATAATTAACTTGCCAGGTCACGACCAAAAAGCGAAATGTTGATAACATTATTCGATGGTATCGTCCCTCGATTTAGGTTTTCAGGTCTTCAATAGTGCATGATGCCTTGGTTTATGCTTGAACCTGAATATTTTTCTGCCGGTTTCCCTTGGAAAACACACCAACATCCACTCCATTGATCTTCAAAAGATGAAAGCGGGCAGTTGGGCCATGGCGAGACCACAAGTACTTACTGTTCATACATCTTTTTTGGTGGCGCGCAGTAAATTTAAAAGCAAAAATATTTTTTTTGTACACTATATATTTGCACCTGCTTTTTAAAAATTTTTAATTTAGACTTTATTTCCAACAATTTAAGGTCAATTTATTATAACAATGGAGGTTCCCTTTAATTAAATTTTGTAATGCCAGTGAGGTTTAAATAACAAAATGTCCCATTTACAGGAGGGAACAAAAACTGAAGGATTCTGTAGTTATGGTAAAATGACACCATTGAATTCAAGTGTAGCCTACACCAGCCCAAACAGGATACAATGCATTGTCGTTCCTCTCTTGTGCTGCAGGCACATTATGACAATACCGATGTTGGCTCACTCTCATGTACCAGTGTGACAGTCGAGCACATGATATTCGGTGACACAAAGGCGATACAGTAGAATTTACGTATGCCACCACCTCTCATAAGCGACCTTCTCTTCTAGGCGATCTCTTTTCCAAAATATCAATTTTTGTCAGTCAAGTCATTACAATTGAAGGTGTCAGGGCAAGAATGTCCCCAGTGGCTTTTTGGAAAATTTTTACTGAAATATTGGATTTCATCAAAACTTCAGTATGATACAATATTTTGTGCTGATAGTTCCTTTGTACATTGAAAGTACTACAGGTTCATATGATTCCAAGTAAAGACTATTTTGTTTTGTAATTTACTAATGTATTTTGATACCAAATTATTTAGTGCTTTGTAAGCATCACATTCAAGCTGCTTGTTGCCTATGAATGAGTCCAAAAAGAAGGCTCCATTAAAAAAAACATTTTGCAATCCTTTCAACCAAGCAAAGTGGTGAGATAGGTCAGGTCCTTAAAGAAAAGAAATACTGCTTTTTCAGTCCAAGTGTTCTTCTTTCTCTAGAAATGGGTGGAAGCTCGTCAACTCCAGTACCAGGTGACAGCAGCTCTGGTGCAGCTGTTGTCACTCAAGCTCCACCAAGTGGGTGTCCCGTCCAACACACTTCACCCGCACCAGACAGAACATCACAGTCCTCAGTCAGTGAATGCCCTGCGCATCAGGACGGCAGGTTAAAGCTACAAGCCAGTCAGTGTCCCATGAGTGCTGGGAGTGGATGCGACAGCAGTACCATGGATAGGGGTGCAGATGCTTTGGATCCAACCAACATGGTATTAATCTTAACCTTTTCACTTTTAAATAGAGGTGCAGTGTTCTACTAAGTGGTTAGTGTGTCAGACTTTCAACCTGAAGGTCAGTGGTTCGAGCCTGGTCTCTGCCATCGTGTTGTTTCCTTACTAGACAAGAAACTTTTCTTTGCGTTGTCTCTTTCCACCCAGATGTATAAATGGGTACTGGTGACATGATGCTAGGGGTAACCCTGTGATGGACTAGCATCCCATCCAAGGGGAGTAGTAATACTCTCAGTTGTGTCATGCTACAGAAACCGGGTTAAGCTTCGGCAGTTGTGAGCCATAAGGCTTATCAGGGGTTTCAATAAGAATTGAAGTAGGCGGCTGGTCAAGGTATAATAGGCGGCTGTGACCGATAAGGGACCATAAGTCCCCATCCCACTAAGGCGGTCTGGTAACCGGCGGTGAGAGGCAAAGTAGGCAGCGGTACACTGCCGGTAGCCGGCTTCTATTGAAACCCCTGCTTATGAAGACTTACCTTTCACTTCTTAAGGGACCTCAACATAAGCCATTTCAGGGCCTGGCACTAACTTTAAACTTACTGGCTAGTGAAATGTCAAATATAACATACCAAGATAAATTTTTAATTTACTCTCTTTTGATGGACACCCTTGTAAGGCAGACACTTCTCTAAGCTGCACATCAATTATTGGCTGGTTCTGGCCAAATTTCACTTGCTCGTCTGTAACTAAACTCTCTATAAGGCAAACACCTCTCTAAGGCAGCCTAGTCAAAATGTTTTTGAGAAGTAGGCAAGATGGCTGGAGTAGTAGGCAACAGAGGCCATAAGCTTGTTTGGACGCCATCTTGTTTGTAACTGCAAGAGCATTCACTGCTGACCATTCACATGGCTTATTTTCCCACATAATGTTCAATGCTCAGCATGCAAGGTTCGTTCATGTGTGGCTCGATTCACAAGAAACTGTATTTATGTTTTGGTTACAATTTGAACTAGAAGAGACCTCATATTTGTTGTTTATGAAGTTTAGTGTAAAGTAGGCGGCAGATATTTCATTGTAGACGGCAAAATCGCCGGCTGCCAGCACATTTTGACTGGGCTGTAAGGTGGACAGCTATATTACTATATATTACTATATTTTTACTACATATACATTTTTTTTGTAAAATTTTATATTAGGGCTCCCATTGATAGCAGTATATATACTGAAGGGATCACCCTGTTTATATAAAGGTGTCGATCTATCTATCTGTCTAGAGGTGGCCTTGAAAGTGATTGGCTTAGACAAAATTTATTTACTACACAACTTGTAAATTATCCATGTACATGTATATATTAGTTAGTGGTTAAATGGTTGTTTTTCAGATGCCACCACCAAACCAACGACCCTCCCCTGGCCAGCCATTCCAACTGCCAATAAATCGTCAGTTGTCAACTATTCCCAGAGGGGGGACCGGCAAGGATGAGAACTGGGTGTACCCCTCTCAGCAAATGTTTTGGAACGCAATGTTGCGTAAAGGCTGGAAATGGCAAGATGATGAAGTTCAACCAAATGACATGGATAACATCATTAAAATTCATAACGCTAACAATGAGAGTGCTTGGCAGGAGATTTTGAAGTGGGAGGCACTTCATTTCAAGTAAGTGATTGGAATCATCGGTGTAGGGGTGCTTACCATTTGTCAGAACTAGCTGGCCAGACCAGTCAGTTCATGAATAGACCTGTTCCTACAAGTCCTTTGCTCACTTCTGTCTTGCTGAGCTTGTCTTTGTGATCAGCTTGCCCCCACTCAACCGAGTTTTCTGACTAAAACTGGACAGCTAGCAGTCTACCACTGCTATTTTGATAGCATGAATAAGTGCAGGATGCCTCAAGAGAGGTGTTTGTTTGGCTGTTATTTGTTTTTTGGAAACTAAAAACAGCCTTAGGTCCATGTCTATATTTTCGATGCTCTGTTGCTTTCAATTCTGCATATAAGAAACTTTATTTTTCTCACAGGGAATGTAGTTCACCCAAACTTCTCAGTTTTCGAGGAAAAGCAAAAGAGTTTTCTCCAAGAGCAAGAATAAGAAGTTGGATGGGGTAAGAACATCTGTTGTCTACAGTGCTAATTTGATGGGACGTACCAGGAAAGATAGTGTGCGGGTGAGAGTATACGGAAGGTAATGAAGAAAGGAAACAAACGCATTGGGTTGGAGATAAACCCTTTTACTTCCAGAGTCATTTATGGGGATGTGTAGTATAGTTCTAACTTTTCAGTTGGTCTACGAAATCTAGCCTGCGAGCAAGCTCTCGGGCTCGAAACCCCGAACCCGATCTCGAGAGCTTGCTCGCAGGCTATACAAAATCCTATGGTGTGACCATTCAAATGAAACCTCTTTAGCAGTACTTTTGCATGGTACCACTTGTTTTTCAATATTTTACAAAATGAAATTTGGTTTTTTTTTTTAATTTTGATTTTGGCATTCACGGGAGTTAAAAGGTTAAACATTGGGAGGAGAACAGGCATTTGACTATTGCTTAAAAGCAGCGGAGTTCTTCAGAAGTAAGGGTCAGAAACTGGGGAATTCTTTAGGGGTAAAACCTATCCCCCCCCCCCCCCCCCCCCCCCTCCCTACACGCTTCGCGCGCACACCCGATAACCCCTCCCCCTTCCCGCCCCTTTGCAAGTAGCTACAAAGCAGCTTTTTGTACTGTTTTAATTTGTTTAGGTATTGATTTTTTTTTTTTTTTTTTTGCGAAATTGCTTTGTTTTTGTTAAACGTTATGTCAATCGGTATGAAGTGTCTCTTCACAATCCCTTCATGTAAACGTGGTATATGACTTTATTTTGGTACTAAAATCATACCGGTATGAAATTCATGCGTAAGTTTGGACCAGAAGCCTATACGAATTTCTGTATGCTCGGAACCTAAGTATTTATCATATTCCCAATTCTCCAGGTACGAGTTGCCGTTTGATCGTCACGACTGGATCGTCGATCGCTGTGGCCGAGACGTCCGATACATTATCGATTACTACGACATTGGCGACGAAGACGCGTACAAGAGAGGCGAGTTTGTGTTCCTTGATGTTCGACCTGCCATGGATTCATTCCAAGCCGTTTTAGACAGAGCAAGAGTTGCTGTTCTTCGGTGGTCGCTTTACTTCAGCAAAAAAGACGAATAAATGGGAGCAAACGTCAAGTTGCTCTTACACGTAACAATTTTTCGTGTAGTGCAAGTTTTCTCGCAAAAAAGGCTGCAAATTTCACGTACAATGTTACACGTTACAATTGCCTTGCAACTTGTCATGTGAAAAAAAAGCGTAGATTGAAAAATGACGCATTGGTTGACTAAAATATTGTGGCGAATCAAGTTGCAAGATACATGTCACACGTATTTTTGTTGTGCAACTTGAAGAAATTTGTTGCAAAAACGAATCAACTTTTCGTGCAACTTAATAAAAGAAAATTCAGTTGTACGAGGGGTGTTACACGTAAAAACCGCACATGCAACTTGCAACAATTTCTTTTCTTGCGAGAGAAGTTGGAAAATTGTTACATGTCATAGCACCTTTACGGAAACAGAAGTTTATTTCTCAAATGTACAGCAAAGAGTTACAGACAGATTTGATTACAAGCTTGGTCGTTCAATCATTGTCGGGATTTAAGAGTAGCTTTTGACTGACAGTCAATAGTTATGTGTAAGCTTTGGTCTTTCGTGATTTTTTGTTTGCTTCTGTTATTAGTCAGTAAAACGCCATGCCACATCTGACCAATCACAATAAACGCAGATAGGTCTAAACAATGCACTAATCAGAGTTTGAATCAAAAACATGCAACCATTAAGGCTGGTTTTCACTAGCGCATAAGCATAAGCACAAGCCAACATACGCAGACTCAGTAACGTGTTGATCATTAGTGCCTATTGTTCTGTTTTGTTCAAACAATTGGAACTAATGATCAACATGTTACTGAGTCTGCGTATGTTGGCTTGTGCTTATGCTTATGCGCTAGTGAAAACCAGCCTTTACGCAGGAAAACGTGCAAACGATGCAAAGCGCGCGAAAACGTGCAAATGGTGCAGAGCGCGGGGAAAACGTCAGGTTTCGTTTCTGATTGGCTTAAAAACGAGCATGTTTGTTATACGTGGCACTTATGTAATTAACTAATTACAGAGTTCACGGCACGTGCAAGACCAAAGCAAATTCATAAGGGTTAAGGATTTTTGTATTTAATTTTATTCATCTCGACTAATGGCAGCTTGTGTCTATAAACGTAACTTTAGTTTCTAAAAATGGTCGCAAACAGAATTGGCGGAAAATTGTTTTTATAATCATCGTACTTTATAGTCTGCGAGAAACGCATTTTCCACAGTTTGAGACCAGGAAAGGCGTTGGCTTTCAAAGGCTTCGAACTTTTCAGCGTTACTCAAAATACTCACCTAGCTTCACCTTAACTCTTTCATTCTTATAGAGTCAATTATGGAGACATGTAGTGTAGTTCTAACTTTTAAGTCTGTGGAAGAAATCCTATGGTGTGGCCATTCAAATGAAACCTCTTCGGCAGTACTTTTACATGGTACCATTTGTTTTTCAAGATTTTACAAAACGAAATGTGACGTTTTTCTTGAATTTTGATTTTTGGCACTCTTGGGAGTTAAAAGGTTAACTTATACATGAGTAAAGCATGTTCCTTCTATAGCTTTTATAGCTGTGCTCAGTTTATTCAGAGATTGGTTAATTGTGCGTTTAATTTTTTTATCGCGCGAGTTGCCTTCACATATTTGTATATATTTTTTTGCATTAAGGGCTGGTTCCCACTAGCGACGTAATCGGAAGCGGAGTCGGAGTCGGAAGCGTAAAAAGCCTTACGTTCTAGTGTAAATCAAAAAACGGAGTCGCAATCGCAATCGGAAGCTCAACGGAATCGGAATCGGAAGGATTAGAAGGTTTCCTTTTTCTTCCGATTCCGCTTCTGCTTCCGTCGCTTGCTATCCGCTTCCGTCGTTTTGTGATTTCCACTTGATCGTAAGGTTCTTACGATTCCGATTCCGCTTACGATTCCGCTTACGTCGCTTACGTCGGTAGTGGGAACTAAGCTTAAGTGTCGAAAATAATAAATTCAGTTTGAAACCCATTGCATAGATACTATTTGCGTGGAAAAACTACAAAGTTAAATAAACTTTACAAAGATTAAAGACACATTTCCATTTATTGTGTGTTTTGAGTAAAACGGGCGAGAGTTCATGCTAGGCAAGTTGGCAAGAATGCAAATTCTTGCTTTCGTTTGATCACCAATTCGCATGCAGGGGTGTGTGAACCCACGGGAGGTAACGGGAAGTTGGTGCCTATTTTACAAGTAGTAACACATCATTTCAAGAAATTTTTCCTTCCTGAACGTGATAGAGCAGTTTTCAATTGAGTGTGGTAAAACCAAAACCAAAGTTTACTCTGACAATTCACAGCAGTCGTAAACAATCCAATGAACCAATCAGAGCTCGAAGCAATTACATGTCGGCGGCGCCAAGCGCGGGAAAACGCGTGCGAGCAAGTCACGATTGGTTTTGGTTTTACTTCTGATTGGTCGAGAAAGTGGCGCGAGATTTTTTAGCCAATCACAAAGCGTAGCAATGAAAAACCAAGGCAACTGTGTAATTACTTTCGACACTCAATTGAAAACTGCTTTAAAACGATTTTCGGATAACCTTGAAATGATTACGCGTGAACACAAACCAAGCTTTAAACGGACTGGAAAGAAGCAATTTCTTTGGTTGAGCGAACGGAGGCAAACGCGCGGCTTTTGTTTGGTTTAGCGACACAGCAAAGCGAACGGATTGAGAGCTAAAAAGAAAACATTTTCTTTGACGTTACTCGCTTTTCAGCATTTTGATAGTTAACCGAACAAGCCTTTTTCCATATTATGGATATTTTTAGCGAGAAAATGAGCAAAGCTTGTTTTTATCATTTCATCTACTGGAGGATAATTAACAACTATTCACCTCAGTGTAGGTGGGTAGTGGTGGATATTTACCGAGCCGCGATTGCTGGGAGGTGAATAGCACTTGCTATTCCGAGTTTCAGTAGCCAATCAGAGCGCGCCAACAATGCTATCCACTGTTTCAGTATATACTAAAACAAATTAATAGCGAACCCGATTATCAAGGTGATTCCAAAATCGCTCTATGCACATGCGAACTGAACTGTCTTGAGTGACCGATTTCGGATGAAATAGAGGGAGGGGGTGTTTCTTTTCAGGCTTGGAGCTATATCAGATTCTATAAAGTGGTTGCTTATTTTTTAGCCCCCAAACTAACCCGACTTGTTTCGTCAACTTATAATTTTATTGCATAACTTTCAAAATCAACTGAAGAACAAAATTTGAATCTTTCATGTAAACACTGGGCACATCAAAAAGCTTTCCATCCCGAAAAGTTATTGGTTTTTAATAGCAACGATTTTGCTTTGATTGAATAGATAGAAAAAAAAACAGAGAAACGAAATTATTTTCCACGGACAGCAATAGTTCGCCAAAATTTACCGTACGAATAAATCATTTATTACACGCATTGCAAATGAAACTGTTAAAATAAAATGAAACCAATATTGAAGTAAATTAAGCAACATTTCTCAGCACTTGTCCTGTATGATTTACATAAAACCGACCATTCTTTTATTGAA